>JARFJA010000054.1:0-685811 GCA_036326145.1 Rhagophthalmus giganteus | reverse complement strand
CTGATACGAAATTTCAGATTTTGTCCAAAAATCGACCACTTTTTGAACGCTTTCGTCAATATTTGAACGAAAAGTCGATTTTTGGTATTAGGAGAGCAGAAGTTGTCAAGAGCTTACTTTTGAAGGGGAAAAATTTAACCTTCTATCGTATTCTGCTATCCTGATACGAAATTTCAGATTTTGTCCAAAAATCGACCACTTTTGAACGCTTTCGTGAATATTAAAACGAAAAGTCGATTTTTGGTATTAGGAGAGCAGAAGTTGTCAAGAGCTTACTTTTGAAGGGGAAAAATTTAACCTTCTATCGTATTCTGCTATCCTGATACGAAATTTCAGATTTTTGTCCAAAAATCGACCACTTTTTGAACGCTTTCGTCAATATTAAAACGAAAAGTCGATTTTTGGTATTAGGAGAGCAGAAGTTGTCAAGAGCTTACTTTTGAAGGGGAAAAATTTAACCTTCTATCGTATTCTGCTATCCTGATACGAAATTTCAGATTTTTGTCCTAAAATCGACCACTTTTTGAACGCTTTCGTGAATATTAAAACGAAAAGTCGATTTTTGGTATTAGGAGAGCAGAAGTTGTCAAGAGCTTACTTTTGAAGGGGAAAAATTTAACCTTCTATCGTATTCTGCTATCCTGATACGAAATTTCAGATTTTGTCCAAAAATCGACCACTTTTTGAACGCTTTCGTGAATATTAAAACGAAAAGTCGATTTTTGGTATTAGGAGAGCAGAAGTTGTCAAGAGCTTACTTTTGAAGGGGAAAAATTTAACCTTCTATCGTATTCTGCTATCCTGATACGAAATTTCAGATTTTTGTCCAAAAATCGACCACTTTTTGAACGCTTTCGTGAATATTAAAACGAAAAGTCGATTTTTGGTATTAGGAGAGCAGAAGTTGTCAAGAGCTTACTTTTGAAGGGGAAAAATTTAACCTTCTATCGTATTCTGCTATCCTGATACGAAATTTCAGATTTTTGTCCAAAAATCGACCACTTTTTGAACGCTTTCGTGAATATTAAAACGAAAAGTCGATTTTTGGTATTAGGAGAGCAGAAGTTGTCAAGAGCTTACTTTTGAAGGGGAAAAATTTAACCTTCTATCGTATTCTGCTATCCTGATACGAAATTTCAAACTTTTGTCCAAATTTGCTCGTTTTTGTTCGAAAACGAGGACTTTTCGGACGTTTTCTTCAATATTTGAACAGAAAATCGATTTTTGGTATTAGGAGAGTAGAAATTGTTAAGAACTTAGTTTTTATTATATAGTGGGCTGACGTGGTACAGTAGTCGACCTGTCATTTGATGAGTCCCGAACTCAAATCTCGGCATCTGTACGAAAAAATTAATCTTTATTTAACAATAAATACAGATTTATTTATAGGAATGTACATAATTAATTATTATTACATTAATTTAATAAGAGTTTACGCCTTATGAGTATTAAAGTTTATGATTATACCTATATGTATATCTAGTTTTGTAATTATAATGTATTATTTTGCATACATTTAATAAATTTTGAAAACAAATTGATCTTGTTATTTTCGAACCGTCTTTATATTTGCGTAAAAGTTACCTAGAATTTCTTTTGAGGAAAATAAATAAAACTCACATTTCCCGAAGATTTAAAAATTAAAATAAAAATTATTAGGTGTACAACTTTGCTTTCGCCGTTTTTTTCCGAAATTCGAGGCTTTATTGTAATAAACTGGTTATACATTTATGATTCAAAGTATTGTCCATCGCTGGCCACTACTTTCTCCCATCTTTCGGGCAGCGTACGAATCCCGCGTTGAAAAAACTGGTCATCTTTTGAAGCGATCCACGAATCGATCCAATTTTTTACTTCTTCATAAGACCGGAAGTGCTGGTCATCCAGGCCGTGTGCCATTGATCGAAACAAGTGATAGTCCGAGGGAGCAACGTCTGGAGAATACGGCGGGTGGGGTAGGACTTCCCATTTCAACGTTTCCAAGTATGTCTTGACCACTTTCGCAACATGGGGTCGAGCATTGTCATGCTGTAAGATTACTTTATCATGTCTCTCGTTGTATTGAGTCTTGCTCAAGTAATGCCTCCAATTCTGCATCTTCGAAAACCTTCTCTCTTCCACCGCCATGCCGGTCTTCGACGTCAAAATCACCGTTCTTGAAGCGTCGAAACCACTCTCGGCACGTTCTTTCACTAATAGCGGCCTCACCGTAGGTATTTGAGAGCATTCGATGAGCCTCAGCCGCAGATTTCTTCATATTAAAACAGAAAATTAAAACCTCCCGCAAATGACGAGAATTTGGCTCGTAAGCTGACATGTTTAATCGAGAATAACTTTATGATGCAGACACAAATCGACTAATATTTCGATGGCGTTATATTTACAAATACCTAATCTTATTGTATGACAGCTACGATCTATTTATTTCGACTACCACTTACCGCTACAGCCATTTATTGCAAAACGGCGGAAGCAAAGTTGTACACCTAATATTATTGTTAAACTGTTCATAGATGGCGAAGCCATCAGTCTCAGCAGCGAAGGTTCTGGGTTCGAATCCCGGCGAGGGCAAATATTAATAAAAATTGACATTTATACTCTAAATAATAATGTGGCAGGCGGCGAAGCCGAAGTACTCATTGTCAGTATCAGACTATTTGTCTCAGGCACGGACGATTGCGACAAAAACCAATGCACAGCTTCATTACATGTCTATCTCGAGTTGTCTCGATGGGCAGTTTGAGAATGCGCCATCTTTCCAACCACCAAAGTCCAAAAGAAACATCTGGATGGTCCAAACTACGTGAGAGCCAATAGGAACGAAGCACCTGAAGATTACTAGAACTTAGTTACAAATAGTTTTTTAATAGATGAAGAGCCCAAATTAACGATAAACATATGGAGAATGTCAATAGTTACATAATTACCTTGGTCACTCTGCAACACTAGGTAAAGAGAATCAAACCTTAGAGATAAATAGGCAAAGAAGAATGGCCTGGAGCGCAATTGGAAAACTCGGGACAATCCTGAAAAGCTAAAAAATTCCAATGCCTACTCGACTATGTGCCTATTCGAAAAATGCGTTTTGCCTGCATTGAATTACGGAGCGCAAACATGGACTTTAACAAAACAATCCGTGTATAAATTTAGGGTGACGCAAAAGGCTATGCAGTGCCAAAAACTTGGTATTTACTTGAAAGACCGGAAAAGGAATACTTGGATTCGAGGAATAACTAAAGTGAAACACGTTGCAGAATCAGTAGCAGAGCTTAAGTGGAATTATGCTTGACATGTGCAAGATGTATAGATGAGAGATGAATCTAACTTTATATTGAAATGGAGGTCATATCTAGGTAGACAAAAAATGCAATAAACGACAAACTGCAGGCGTTTAAATAGATTTAAAATTTTTACATAATCTCGATAAAATGACTCTACCTGATACGTATAGAACAGGTCCGGAATTACATTAAAATTAGTTTTTCAAGAATAACAATACAAGAAATGGCCATCTAGCGTGTTTGCGGCTATTTAAAATTTTTGCCAAATCTCGAAAAAATCCCTTAGTATAGTTCAGCGATTTTTTCTGATAAAATATTGACCGCAAGTTTTTGAGCCGTAACGTTCAGAACAAGTCGAAAACGATTAGAAAACTCGTATTTCGGGTATTACGAAGCAATGAATAACGAACTGTCGGCGTTTAAATGGATTAAAATTTTATATAGTCTCGATAAAATGACGCCACCTGATACGCATAGAACAGGTCCGAAATTAGTTGAAAAGTAGTTTTTCGAGAATAACAATGCAAGAAATGACAATCTAAGCGCATTTCCGGCGATTTCAAATTTTTACCAAATCTCGAAAAAATCCCTTATTTTATATAACACGGCTTCTTTTTTTCCGGCAAAATTTTGACCGCAAGCTTTTGAGCCGTAACGTTCAGAACAAGTCGAAAATGATTAGAAAACTCGTATTTCGGGTATTACGCAGCAATAAATAACGAACTACCGACGTTTAAATGGATTATAATTTTATATAGTCTCGATAAAATGACGCCACCTATACGCATAGAACAGGTCCGGAATTAGTTGAAAAGTAGTTTTTCGAGATTAACTATACAATTATACTACTATTAACTATAATGACAATCTAAGCGCATTTCCGGCGTCTTAAAATTTTTTCCAAATCTGGAAAAAAAGACGTCCATGGTTTTGGAAAAATTTTGACGCCATCTTAAATTTTTGAAACATGCCAGAAATGACAAACTACTCGTTTTTAAATCGATTTAAAATTTTCAAGAAATCTCGAAAAAAAGACGTGTTATAGTCCTACGTTTTGGCGAAATTTTGACACAACCTTAAGTTTTTAAAACATGCCGGAAACTACTTAAAAAGTTGTTTTTCAAATATAATAAAACGAGAAATGACAAAATAGTCGACATAGTACGTTTTTTCGAGATTTCGAGAAAATTTTAAATTGAGATTGTTGATAACATATTAAGTCACCATAAGAGACCTGGGGCTATCGACACTAACCATTCCTTTTGGGCGAATGATCGAATTTTATATTATGGTAGGTAATTTAATTCTAAATATTATTTATCAATTTTTTTATATTTTGATATTTAAATATAAAATTAGTGTAAGTATTTATTGATTTTATTTGTCTATAATTACTTTACATTTGTTTTAGTCTGTCAATCTAAACACATAATGCGACATTTCCACATATGGCTGCTAAGTTCATTACAGTAGTAAGAGATAGTAAAGTTACTATGAATAGAAACGAATTATTTGTGATAGTAATTAGATAGTATAGTGGAACCTCGTTTATTCGAGGTTCGATTAGCCGTGTCAATTAGGAAAAGAAAAAACTAATGCTCTCGTACAAATTTTTATTACTTGTTTTGAATGTATTTTTTCTGGTTTAATAATTATTTTAGGTATTTTTGTACTTCTGTACTTTGTAATGTGCAATAAATTCGAGTTTGTAAGTACATTAAAACAAAAACTTTATTATTTATGATCCCAATATGTGCCTTTTTAACTAATTTTGTGATGAATTTACTTTAATAGGCCTGTTAACAACCATTGCGATATATGTTATGAATCAATAGCTCATCAGCTCATGTTATCCAAAGTAAACTCGGTCTAGATTAACTCGGATAAACAGAGTTCCACTGTAGATTACTATTAGTCATACATTAGTTTTTTAATTAAACTCAATAAGATTATACGTAGATAGTTTAAACACATATTAAAACATTATCTATCGAGACACATTTGTAAAGTATTTTATAAGATAAATGTAACTTAACAAAATGAATAAATTAAGTAACATAAAACCAGCTATAGAAAAGTAAATTATTTTATTAGCTTAGATTAGAAAAGGAAGTGCACAACAGTTTGTCGCATCTTGCTCCTTTTGTTGATGATCAGCGTTACACTTGTAATCCATGAAGAAATCCCAGGTACGATATTGCAACTATACCTACATGATAACCTGTTGCCAAGTATAAATAAGAATCACGATTCGGATTGAAAACCACTTGCGTAATAGCTTGCATAGGATAGATATGTGGTTTATTAGGATAAAGTTTGTCAGACTTATTTGATTTAGTATAACTGTCCATGTTTGCTGCAAAATTTCTCACATTATTCTAAAAAGGACAACATTTCAATACATTTAACAGCTATCTTAAGTTTATCTAACTAACCACTTTCATCTCACAAAACGAAAGCCCGTATTTATTATTCACTTTTTCATAAGTGTAGGGTTCGCGATCGTTAATTTCTTGGATTTCTTCTTCCAATCGGTTCAAATTTATGTCGACCATTCTAGCATAGCTTAATACCTGCAGCAAATTAATATCGCATTTTTACAAGAGAAATCCAAATTACTCACGACTCTTTTGGTTCGACGAGCTTTATCGCCATCCATACAAAAAAACATTTGATGAGGGAAATAACCCATTAATTCGCCAACGATGTTCCCTTGTACAAACCCATTTGTCCATTCGTTTCCTGCAACTGAAGATACTCGTGAATTGGAGTGCATTATCGATCCAGATTCACTTTCAAAATTACGGAGTTGATGAGCAGTAGTCGCAGTCAAACCTATAGTATTTCAATTGAACGACAATACATGGGGCTCGAGGAAAAACGCTTACCACCACCGCAACTGTCGTCATACGTTTGTATAGTGCACAACCAATGATTAAGCCAAACTCCGTCTGTTACTATTGCCTTCATGAAGCTAGATATGGGAACAGTCGGATTATCTAAGTCCCAATATTTGATGGAGCGGTCTGTCGAGGCGCTCATTAACCATCGACGTCCATCATTTAGGTGATAAAGGCATAGAGCTTAAATAAGATGAATACATAATAAAATTAATACATTCGATTTCTAGTTTAAAATTATATTTTTTTTCTATTCGGTGTCTATAATGAATTAAATTTTACATTTTATTTTTGGCTTAGGACAGACTAAGGTCTAAAGTATTTGAAAAATCTTGTTTCATTTTGAGTGCGTAATTTAAATAAATCGATATGAAATTAAAATAAAAATGAAATTATAAAATTAAATCAATATTGATATTGATTGAGGATTCATAACAAAATTTTTATTTTAAATGACAATGGACACAAAATAGAAAAAAAATTAGTACATCGACTTTATAAGGCTTTTTGTCTTATAAAAAATTGACCTTGAAACTACCTTTTTAATATATGCTTTCACCTGTAATTGCATGATAATGGGCATTAAAAACTCGATACGGTCTAATACTTTCAACGTCATCTTCGTGAGTCTTCGGTTTTAGCAAAGTAGCACTCGTGAGGAGATTATAAATTGCGATCATTCCATTAGCATAACCCGCAGCTATCGTTTGATGACCTGAAGCCTAAAATATTTAAATAAAAATATAAATATGTACAGGGTGTCCCATTTGAAACAGTCCACCCAAATATCTCCTGAGGCAGGCAATTAACAGAAAAATGTTTGATATAAAAGTTGTAGTGTTTCGAGGGGGACATATGATGCATGCATTATTTTAAGCTTTCAACATCATGCTTGCAAGCTGCAAGCCCGAAGTGCTTTTTCTTAAATGGCAAGTGCATTTTTCACTGCAATGAAACTTGTTCCTCTTTAGGAGCTGTTTTCAGATACTTCATTATTCATGTCATTCCTTCCAATTTTACTCGAAAAATGCCACGAAAATGAGTCTGTTGTGAAAATTTGAGATTCAGACTTTTTTAGCGTGACCCAGGATGCACTACGTGGAGGTAAAGTCTGCTTCGCATCCCTTGCGCCAAAATAAAAATAAAAAAAAAGCGCTAACATGTGTGGAAGTTTCTGAGCGTTTACATGAGATGTTCAATGTTTCCACCATTCACTTGCAAGCATAACTCAATTCGATGGCGGAAATTCTCCACAACCCTTCGAAGAACTTGTGGAGTTATGTTTGCAATGGCTTCGCTAATACGTCTCTGTAAATCCACTGGAGTGGTCGGTCGATTTGTGTAAACAACATCTTTGATGTAGCCCCACAAGTAGAGATCAAGTGGCGTAAGATCCGGTGATCGTGGAGGCCACAAAATGTAACCAGCCCAACCTATCCAACGATTCGGGAAGGAAACGTTCAGGTAATCTCTCACAACTCGAGCGAAATGAGGTGGAGCACCATCCTGCTGAAACCACATTCTCTGTCTTGTTGGCAAGCTTACATCCTCAAGCAGAACTGGCAGCAGAACGCAAGAATTCTAGGTAATTCTGTGCGTTGACAGTACCATTGAAAAAGTATGGGCCAATCACTTGCCCATCAATAATGCCGCACCACTCGTTCACTTTCCAACGATGCTGATGATCAATGTGTTGAGTCCAGCGAGGATTTTCTCTTGACCAATAATGACAATTGTGTCGATTTAAAGTCCCTGTACTGTGAAACGTTGCCTCGTCACTGAAGAGAACATACTGGAAAAAATCCGGATGTTCATTCAGTCGTTGTAAAGCCCAGTTACAAAAATCAACACGATTTTGCCTGTCCCGTGTAGACAATGATTGAGTCAACGTGATGTGATACGGGTGGTAGCGCCCAGATCGCAAGATTCTTTGTATTGTGCTCTGTGGCACTCCTAAATCCTGTTCAATTTGCCTCAAACTGATGTGAGGATTCTCGTGAATCATAGCTAATATGGCAAGAGCTCGTGGATCAGCAGGATTAATACCTTGTACCTGACGTTGTTGTCTTCGGAAAATTCTCCCCCCTCTACAACTCCTTTCAATGTTCCGAATTACTAAATGTGAAGGATGACGTAGGCGGTCAGGGTACCGGTCTCGATATGTTCGAACAGCGGCTCGGTACCGTCCTCTACACTCTCCCAAAACTAGTAAAATATCGACTATTTCACTCGCTGAATACATCGTGGTGTGTTTAATGAAATGAAAAATCATACTAACTTGATTTTAGTTGAATTGAAACCGATTAGAATAAAAGAATTCCAAGTAGTGGGGACATTTTCTGTTTATTGTTTACATCCAATAACTGCGGTTGGTAAACAGAGCCACGGAACAATTACCTACATGAAGGCGCACCAAGGATGTTTGGATCCTAAATTTTCACAACAGACTCATTTTCGTGGCATTTTTCGAGTAAAATTGGAAGGAATAACATGAATAATGAGGTATCTGAAAACAGCTCCTAAAGAGGAACAAGTTTCATTGCGGTGAAAAATGCACTTGCCATTTAAGAAAAAGCACTTCGGGCTTGCAGCTTGCAAGCATGACGTTGAAAGCTTAAAATAATGCATGCATCATATGTCCCCCTCGAAACACTACAACTTTTATATCAAACATTTTTCTGTTAATTGCCTGCCTCAGGAGATATTTGGGTGGACCGTTTCAAATGGGACACCCTGTATATATAGGAATAAATATTTACTTTACTCCACGAAATTTTCGTAACATGAGGTTCTAGGCCGTTTATCTTTTCTTCGTACAGCGTTTCCAATATTAATTTTAGCGATGGTTTTGTTTTAAATATTTTTCCACTATCAACGAAACATGCATAGTATTATTTTTTTGATTCGATATAAAATCGTATAAGGATTACCTACCCAAGTTGTCCCGATAAGTAAATGGAGTACACGTAAACAAGCGACTGTGCAGAACCAACTGCAAGAAGTCCCAGTCTCCGAAAACCATCGCACTCATCGTCCGATTGCGTTTCATAACAACCAGAAGGGCACCATTCCAAGCACCAAACGGGCCCATGATCGTGCGCAATACAAAATTCCAGTTTTGGAGTATCGGTCGACACTTTTACGTTATTCAAAGTGCCACAATTCCAGAATTGTAACAGTCCAGGTTCTCGATACACCTCGTCCAACTTGTACGCTTTATCGATTTGTCTGTTGGTGCTGACAACTAAAATTTGTTTGCACCCGGCTTCGTCGTACGGCGTCGGTGCCCACGCCATAGCGAATATCGACCCGCCGCAGAAAATCGAAGCCGTGCCATTACCATGATTTTCTCCCTCGAATAACTTATACCTTTTCCACCGGTGGCCCATTTTCGAAAGATTTATATAAGTCGAAGACTCGATTTGGGCAGTGTTTACCGAATACCTTAGTTCTGGCAAGTACTTGTCGATCAAGTTTGGCCTTAGATTTTCGTAATCTTTCGATTTTACCCTCCACTGGGGGAAAACGTCTGAAATGGAATAGTTTTTCTTGACGCTAAAAGTCTTTATTTTTATTATTACTATTTTAACAACAGAGAGGCGGCTTACAATTTTAGTGACCAATGGAATGCCGGTGGATAAGCTACTCCGGTCGAAGGTTTACAGTATCTGTTTTGTAGGAGAAACTTTATGCCGTGAAGTACTGAAAAATGTTTTAGTCTATTTTTGAACGATTATTATTATTATACGAGGCGCGTTTTTTAAGTAAGTACCGTTTTGGAATTAAAAAAAGACGTGCAAAGATATCGCAATAATTTTATTTTTACATGAAAGCCTGTACCTTAATCTACTTTTCTACATAATTTCCGTGAATATTGAGGCACTTGTCATAACGTGGCACCAGTTTTTGAATACCCTCCTCATAAAATTCTGCCGCCTGACTTGTTAACCACTGTATCACAAATGTTTTGACTTCGTTATCGTCTTGAAGATGCTGACCACCCAGGTGTTTCTTCAAGTGCAGGAACAAATGGTAGTCGCTGGGCGCCAGATCAGGGCTGTATGGAGGATGATCTAGAGTTTCCCATTTAAAAGATTTGATGAGATCTTTGGTCCGATTAGCCACATGTGGACGGGCATTGTCATGCAGCAAAACGATACCCTTACTCAACTTGCCACGTCTTTTGTTCTGGATTGCACGACGCAGATTGTTCAATGTCTCACAATAAGACGCTGCATTGATTGTCTCATTACGAGACAGAAACTCCACTAGCAATACTCCTTTTCTGTCCCAAAAAACTGTGCACATGATCGGACCAAAGATCTCATCAAATCTTTTAAATGGGAAACTCTAGATCATCCTCCATACAGCCCTGATCTGGCGCCCAGCGACTACCATTTGTTCCTGCACTTGAAGAAACACCTGGGTGGTCAGCATCTTCAAGACGATAACGAAGTCAAAACATTTGTGATACAGTGGTTAACAAGTCAGGCGGCAGAATTTTATGAGGAGGGTATTCAAAAACTGGTGCCACGTTATGACAAGTGCCTCAATATTCACGGAAATTATGTAGAAAAGTAGATTAAGGTACAGGCTTTCATGTAAAAATAAAATTATTGCGATATCTTTGCACGTCTTTTTTTAATTCCAAAACGGTACTTACTTAAAAAACGCGCCTCGTACAAACTGCACATGTAAGGTTACCCCGGTTGATTACTCACAGCTGGATTTGGTCGATTGTTTAGTTTTCACTACACAATCCTCTCCGTCGACATTTTCCTCGTCCCCCTCCGTATCTTCGTCCAAACGCGAATCCGGATCGGCTGCTTTTAAATGTTTAGCTTTTACGTGAATTAGGATATCATCCTTAAGTTTGAAGGTTTGAATGCAAAATTTACACGTAAATCCCTAAAGTATAAATAAGGTGGATTTATACGAGAAATACGTCATTGTCAAAAATTACGCACTTCAGTTGGCTTTTTATCGCATTTAAAAATATGTTTAGACACAATATCAACGTCTGTTCCTTCAAACGGGCACTCGTCGAAAAAACATTTTCCAACACCATTTTTGGTAATCTCGTTTCGAATACGTTTCTTCCCAAAATTGGTCGGACGAAAATCGAAATTCGCTAACCACATTCTCCCCTATAATCGAAATGGTTTAGAAACGTCTGCTAGTAAAACCGGGTCGCATTTATAACTCACAAGTTTGTTTGAAACCTTACTCGGGCCGGAGGGGTCCGATTCGATTTTGAATTCTTTTAGGAAGCTTTCGGCTCTATTAAATGTAGATATTATATAAGTATTGACGTCTGGATTTTACTTACTTTGCGGCCGCTTTACGTTTGCCTCGAACAACTAATTCGTCCGTCAAGGACAATACTGCAGGTCGAGGAGGGTTAAGCACCCTGCAATATTTCAAGTGCATGTTCAAGCTTACGGGCAACATTTGCGCCTGGCAATGTTCGCATTTGATCTTCAGAGCGGAAATCTCCTCGTTCGTCCTTTGACAAATAGACTTGTGCGACAGGAAACCCATCACCGATTTCTTCGTTTCTCCACACAAATCGCAGTGTAAAGGCTTTCTGTTCTTGTACAGTTCGTTCAAAACGTTGATTACAAACTTTTGATCGTTGAGGTCCTGCGTTTAAAGTTGACATCGGTTTAACCCCGCGCATACAAAATGTGCACCACTTACCAAAGACGGCTCGCCAACTTTCCACGTCAAATTATTGTGATAGGATAACTTGTGCTTCGTCCACAGGTCCTTTTCGATCCTTTTCTCGCAAACCGCGCAAACGACCACGTCGTCGTTGTGCAACTGTTCAGTTTCAACTTTGATCTGTGGCCTAAAATTTTAAAACGCGGGTAATAAATATCAATTTAACTTATTGTTTATCTGACACTCACAAATGCTGCTCGGGCTCGGGAGCTATCGACGTCGCACCACCGTCTATTGTAATCGTTGCGATTCCCGACCGAACAGCCTTAGGCGTGTTAACGTTACAAAATAACGATGTCATAATTGTACTGGCGATAGAAGTTTCGGATGTGCCACTTTTTCGAGGTCGACCCCGCTTTTGTTTGGCACGATTTTCGTTTGTTTTCGGAACTTCCGGAGCACTTGCCGTCGATGCACTGCAAGAGTCGGCTCCTTCATTGCCGACGTTTAACGGAGGCGCGTCTACGATTTTTCTCTTTCGAATTGTTTTCTTTTTGGTCGACGAAGATGGGCCTGGCGTCGATTCGTTGCCGCTTCTACTTTTTGGCGTAACCACCGGAGCGGTTACTGCACTTCGAATTCGAACACTACGTCGTGTACCTTTTAAAATGGAATTTTGGGATTTACTTGAACTGCTTTGCATTTTAGAATTATCCAAAGCTTCTTCTGCTGTCTCTCGAAGTTCACCTAAAACATCAGAATTTCCATTAATTAGTTTGTCACCTAACGGATTTTTGCATTTTGCATTCCAAAGAGTTTGGGGCGTCGGCGTGCATTGAGAAGTCATCGTGCAGTTTTTTGAAGACGAGTGGTACTTCTTGTACCACCATTTTTTTATATATTAGTCGATGTAAGTTCGTGGTAGTGAAATGTGGGTGTTATTTAAAACGCGAACTTTCTGTTTTTCCTCTTGTAACGGCTTAGTTTCCATTTAGTTGTGGTAGCGTTTGTTTCTAATTTACATTTTATAATAATTAAAGACTTCTCTTTCTCTTTTCCACTGTTGCTGTTCAGTTTCAATTTAGATATTTTATCCAAACGACGCGAAGTGGATAAAACGTTCCTCTTCGTTATTCCTAAACTATCGTCTGTTTACTTTTTATCGAAGACCCGACAATGTTTTTTTGGTTCTTTATATCGAGCCGACGTTTGTTTCGCCTAACGGCTTTGACGTACCGATGGTTTCATTTTTATTTGTTTCTCTAGGACGTGGACTTTTTCCATTATGTTTTTCTTGAATTCTATTATCTCGTCGAGATGGACTAGATGGGCATTATGGATGTGGTCGCCGCATTGGCGTCACTTTTAAAATTATAGCTAACATTACTGTAATCGTTTATTTGACTTTTAGCGAACTTTTGAATTAGCTTGGCGAGATCTAACTTTACGATTTGGCCGGGAGTTATTATTATTACTTTTGAAGTGGACGGAGCATCGGTCTCTTGTGCACCTTTCTTTACCATCTTAACGTATTTGCAATTATATTTTAATGTTTGCTTACAAGTTAAAAAAATGTATATTTAGTTGAACCGTGCTTCTAACTTTTATTGTACCGTGAACCAATAAATACTGAAATAATATAAGAAATTAAATTGAAAAGCGAGGGGGTCGAGTTTAAAGTCGCCGATGGTAAGCATTGCATCCATTAGGTATCTTTAGTTAGAAGTTATGATTATCTGATCAAATGGGTTTGGTAGTGAGGCAGAAATCTGACAAGAGATTGTATTGTTGATTAGATGTGACAGTTTGTTATTCTTTAAATTTATACTCGAGCAGCAGTATTAGAATTAGTAGCTATTAAATTTAATCAAATGTCTTATTCTAAAAAACTTATTTGGTTTGCAACGAACTCAACTTATAATATGTTACTTGGACAATAAAGCCACGACAAAATAAATAGAAGTTATACAAATACCTATATCACGAGACTTCGTAAAACTTCAAATTTACAACGGTAAAAAATTGAAAATTAATTTTTATTTTCTGAACCAACATAAATTGACCACGTTTTAAGTGATCGATAGTAAATTGCCGTTACTAACCAAAAATACAACCATAATTGTTACGCCATTTGATTTTAAATAAAAAACTTTTAAGGTCGAGTATTCCAAAATACTTATAAAGCCACCACATCAGTTACAGGTTATGTACAAAATTTGTTAAATACTTAACTACGTTTCGTTAAAATTCGTTTAAAATATACACAAGTTAAATAAAAACTGATTATAAAGTTGATCATAAGCCCACTTCGTTACTTAACTTCTAGTCAAATTGTTTTAAAAATAAAAAGATTAAAAATCAACAACAGAAACTATTTTAAGTCAAGAAAACACTATTTATAAACACATTGCTTTGGTATAAGGCATAAGGGTATAAAGTAACTTGTAATTTTTAAATTCAAACAGACGATCTGCATAAAATTTTACGATTTCAATTACTTGCAATACGACAACAAATGTACCGTTATGGTACGTCGTGCAACTTAATTAAAAAGGTGCATTACAAAATATGTAATTATAGTTCTTGACTAAACAAAAATCTACAGACAATGTAGGTTTTGAGGTTAAGATTATTTTAATAAAATTACATAAAATTAAATTAATGTACCAAGCCTAATATAAATAATAAGCAACTAAATCAATTAAAAAAAACTCACCGCAGTTTATTAAATCGTCTGTTATATATAAATAAAACTAAAACTTTGCGCATTTGCTTAACTCGACACCGCCATGTTTTCACACGTGTCGCCAACATAAACGTTTAAATCCCCCCCAATACCCCTCTGTACATTCCAAATTAACGTTAATAAACCAGTATCAATTTATTACGCGATAATTTCCATTTATTATCTTACAATTCGGTTTAAGAATAATCGTCTTGGTCATCCGTAGCCGGTAGAGCAGAACTTTGTGCTTGTTGCGCTGCAGCTTGTAATTGTTCCCATTGTTGTTGCTCGGCAAAAGCTTGTTCTTGCCTCGCTTTAGCAAACAATTCCTGCTGCTGTCGCCATAACTCTTCCTCGGGTATACCTAGGTTTTCCAATCGCGTGCTTTGCCTTCTACGTTTAGCGGCTACTGCTTTGCAATCCTTTAAAACGGCTTCGGCTTCTGCTTGATAATCACCGAATCCTAACCGCTCCAAAGCTATAAACGGCCATCGTTATCGACGGCTTTAAATGCTGCCTTACTCACCCATAAGAACGTGTTCCGCATTTATGGTCTTCTTGTTTAGCTGATTGCAAATATCGTTAGCTTCCGAACTTAACAAGTGTATAAACTCCGTGCAACAATTTAGAACTAGTTCTCTGGCCTCGTTTGCGATTCTAACAGAAGGTACCAGTTCCTTAATCATCTTATTAATACTTGCCCTGGGTAAGGTTAACTCGTCGTCCTCTACGTTTCCAGGTGTTCCCGAAGGGCTTTGGTTGCTCATCGTAAAATTTAACTACGATATTTACAAACAATTAGTTTCTAACCTCCATACAAAATTACGTATGACCAACATTGAAATGATTACGCGAGCGGGAAATTTAAATCGAATCAAGTTTTAATAATCTAGAGAATACAGTTAAAGAAGATAAGGACGGAGGAAACTTTTATGATGTATCCTAGTTCTTGGGAATCCTAAAAATAAAGCCGGTGCAGCCGAAATGCAATACCGATCCTGAAGTAACGGGAACAGAGCCCTCCCATCCAGAAGTGAGCCTTTCGAAATTACTGGGCTTACAAGAACATTTTATAATATTCTTCTTGATGAAAGGTTTCTTCAGAGGACTGAATTTGCGTTTTTTACAATCGACCGTTTCTGACGATTCGGGACATTCTATACAGAACATTTTCGCCTCGGTTTTTTGGTCCACGAACTTATATATTTCGTTGTTTGCTGCCAAAACGTTATTGACGTAGGTGCCATAACATGAATAGTTGATCAGTTCGAATTGTTGCTCCGCGTCGTCGTAGAATATAACGGCATGTTTTGGGGAGATGTAGTTACAATTACCAAAGCGATCTAGAGGGACATTGTTGGTATTCCCCACGCCGAAAGTGAACGTGTGGTGCTTCATGGGGACGGCCGCAGGAAGGTGACAGGAAATTATTGGCTGATGCCCCATCAAACTCTTTTCGTGTTTAGTTATGACAGAATTTACTTCTGGGGTGCAGATGTTGTAATACTGTTCTGATATTATGGGGCACGCCAGGGCCCTTACGGGCATGTACGTTTTCGACTTGTAATTCGGTTTCTTGGGACTTTCGAACATCTTATTGATTCTGTCAATATCGTTTTGAGTCAAAAGCTCACTTGGTAACAGGAACAGCTTGCTCATTTTAGCTATTGAACGCGTCACATCTGCCAAAAGAGAACGGGATTTTTATTTTTGTTTTACTGGCGGAGACGGTGGACGTGGCAATAATATTTTGACATATGCCAAATTTTAAATTTAAATTGATATTTAATTTATTGTAGCCAAGTCCATTTTTATGTCTAAAATTTTGTATTGTACTTACATATTCCAAGATTACAACGTTATAAATTGACAAAAGTTCTTCTTTAGAAAATCATATAAATATCTATGAAAAAACTGTGCAGGTATTTGTATTTACGGTATTTTAACATTGGTGACGACCTTGTATTGTGTACAAAATGATAAACAATTTTATTATTCATGGTTTATTATCTATAAAACAGACTTTTTTTTAAGACTTTTCAACTAAAATGTTAAACGTTTTTTCTAGAAAATAGCAATGTCTGTGGTAATGCCAAAAAAATGGGTTTTTACAAAACAGTGTTGCCACGTCGAATGATTAAAAACAGAAGATAATTAAGTTATTATAGATCGGGGTTTTTAAGACGGGACAAATAGTTATGTGAGTAAATATTGTTAGCTCCGAAAGAGTAACCAGGTCAGGTGGCTCACAGATTAATTGGAAAAACACTTTATTTCGCTTAATTTACGCGTAAGTTAAGAATGCTTGACCCTGTCGCTCGGATCGAAGGTGTCGCTTCACCGTTCAGACGCATACTGCCGTTCCTTGCCGCTCCTGTTGCGTAGGAGTGCTACCAAATGTGCTAACAATATTTTCTTCAATTTTAGGCAGCTCTCGTCTGAATTTTCTGTCGAAGCAATGTTAGTATTTTTCCTTAAATCATGCAATTACACAAATTTCGGTTAAGTACCTATATTTTTAAATGTAATACAGAAACATTTATACAATAATAATATATATATATACAATTAGAAATCTTTGGTTTAAACAATTGAAAATACATGCATACATGCCACATCCTTAGACATCTTCTAAACAATAGGATTACGGTCATTTATAAAATAAGGCACAGTTAGTTTTTACCAGTTATAAACGAAGTTCACGAAATAAGATTTAGAAAGACAATTAATATTCGTTTAAGATCTAACAGTAAGTGTAGTTTTAATTTTTAAACATTAATCTTTGGGCAGAACGTTTATATAAACAGTTGCACATGCCTTAATCTAAAATTTAATAAAACAACACACGACAACATAAATAATTTTAATAGCAGCACGTAGGCATCAGATGCAAAGAAGACAAACAACTCTTTGGTTTGTTGAAACGAAAACTGTATCGATACATTAGATGTAAAAGTAGTTTTCGTAATCCGCATATGAGGGTTTGTCTGTCATTTTCATAGAGATTTGTTTGCCGCTCGTTTCTGGACCACTTTACTACTACTAACTGTTTCTTTTGTACTTTTAATTTTCTCTTCTTTATTTTTGGAAGTTGTCAGCGATGATTGTGATTTCGATAATAGTTGAGATCTGTATGTTAGCTGCTGTCTTCTGTTCGATTGAGGAATCGACGGTAATTCTGGAACCCAGAATATCTTTCGCCTAGACAATGGTAAATGATACTCTGGATTCCTTCTCACCAGAAAATGACAGCTCAAGGAAGGCAACCATGTCTGTTGCACTTGTAGGGGTCGATCGTCGGGGTGCAGTTTGCGTTGCTGTTCCTTGTCGGTGCACACTTCGTACAATGAAAATTGTTCCACCCTTTCTTTACTGTTACAACATATCAACAGTAAAGACACGACCTCGTCGGCCGTCGTTTGGGCACTTATAAGAAGGCTCTTGTACTGTGAGTTGCTGTTCAACGCCGAATCGTATACTTTCACTAAGCCACCTCTTCTTGTTTGCAAGGAGAATCTGAAACGAATCGTCGTCCGTTTACTAAAGATCGTTGTGGAGATCTATTTAGCGCTTACTTGGAATCGCCCCTCGGATGGCAACTTTGGAGAACAGCGGGCCGGGCTTCGTCGTCGAGGGCCAAATGCGTTCGGACGCCGGCTTTCCGTACCGTGACCTCCATGCTTAGATAGAAAAGCTTCGGATCTCTGTGCTTCATTTTGTATTTTCCCAATAGGGTCGCGACTACTTCCCTACATGTAGTTTGAAACGTGATGCTCAAAGTTTTGTATTCGATATCGGGCCGGAGACATCTTGCGTACACTTTAATCGTCGTCTGTAAGAGGAAAATAACATTTTTCAAAATGCGATAACACGACGAGTGCCTGCCTATAAGTTAAAATAATTTGAAACAGAAGTACATAGGTAGTAAATAAAAAGAAAATAGAAATGGAAGTAGAAAGTAAAAGGTTTAAAAAAGCTCCCAGAAATACTGGGAAACGAGAACCCGCGCTTCCTGGGCGAAAGCCAGAAATATCCCAGCCACTAGACCATACCCGACCCTATACACGTAAAGATACTTTGTTTTTAATCAACAATTATCGAGTTTTTTCGCGATAACTAAAACTAACTAAAATCAAACCTCTCATTGTGGACACCATAAGCATTAACGTAAACAAAACCTCTTTTACGTCGACAGTCTCTCTAACGTGGACGTGGCGTGGCGTAAGCAGTTTGTGTTCCATATAGGCTACAGATTACTTCTCCATTATGCGGGTTTTAAACAAAACTATGATACATACACACAATGGAAGAAACTGATGTAAATTTGCATACAAAAGATGCGTCATACGATACAATACGTGATACGAGATATTGTAAAAAGGACTACTGAGAATTCGATCGAATTGAACGATTCTTCAAACGGTGTTCTCGAAGAAGCTGCATGTTGCACCAAAATCGATAATTTACAGAAAAAATTTTTACGAATAAAAATAGTGAGAAATTGACAATGCCGTGGATGCCGTACAAATAGAACTCGAAGACTATGTTGCATTTATACATACGTGTAATTAAAAACAAATTAAAATTAACGATTTGTTTAAATAATGTTTATAGTTTCGTCATGCGTCTATGCATTATAATTATCTAATGTACATATGTATTATTTCAATTGTTTTTGAATTAAAATTTATTGTCAATACAATTTAATTTTATTACTACATACGTACGTATTTTGTTACAAGAATAAAACACCTTTACACCGTGGACGCCTCCATAATGTGGACACTTTTGGTGGTACCGAAGGTTTCCACACTGGAGAGGTTTCATCGTATAAGTAGGTACCCTATGCCAACTTTACAAAGTTCAGCCGTGCCAAGTTTGCTTGGCCCTAAACCAGACTCGTTCAACAAAGTCCTATATTAAATTATGTATAGGCACTTTTACATAAATAACTAAAATTAATAGTTGTAAGTACGTACATACAGGGTTAGTTAAAAGTATGGAGACGGCGATTTATTGTCGTTAATATTCATTTTAGGAAATTATGTTCAATACAAAAGTTTGTTATGAAATTATTATCTACATTTGAGAATACTTTAATTTTTTTTTTCCTCAATTGTTTTTAAGTTACGACGTCATCGATATTTTTTTGAAATGACAACCTATATTTCTGATTATTGATTTCGATAGTACATTCTATTCTCTTTTCAACGGTATACAATTTTCAATATGTTACATTTGAAAAAAATTGAGAAAAAGTGCCTTAAAGTTCAAATATTAAAGATCCATTAAATTAGCAGAATTAATTAACACGGTAACTAGACTCATTTATTTGCAATAAACTTATCAGTCACAATCTTATCATTAAAAACAAAGATTGTGACTGATAAGTTTATTGCAAATAAATGAGTCTAGTTACCGTGTTAATTAATTCTGCTAATTTAATGGATCTTTAATATTTGAACTTTAAGGCACTTTTTCTCAATTTTTTTCAAATGTAACATATTGAAAATTGTATACCGTTGAAAAGAGAATAGAATGTACTATCGAAATCAATAATCAGAAATATAGGTTGTCATTTCAAAAATATCGATGACGTCGTAACTTAAAACAATTGAGGAAAAAATTAAAGTATTCTCAAATGTAGATAATAATTTCATAACAAACTTTTGTATTGAACATGATTCTAAGATGCAATATTAACGACATTTTTATAAATTCGTCTAAATACTAACTAACCCTGGTACTATTACATACATCTGAAGATTTTAATTCAGAACGCTTTCTTTTTTATCTCCAGATTTTGTTATATATCGCATAATAGGTAGGCATCGAAGAGGTCGTTTAATTACGACGATGATGTAAGGATGTCGGCGAACCAGGACAACGGAGAAAGTGCGTTTTATTAAGATTATTATTATTATTATTGTGAGAAAAATTAGGTAAAAGGCAACGAAGAGGTCGTCTTAATTACGACGAATGATGTAAGGATGTCGGCGAACCAGGATCTGAATTCGCGGTTTAATTTTCGTTTTATACATAATAATAAATAAATGTTTTCGATTAAGCAATTTGATTCAGTATACAGACGGTGTCACCGAAACTAATTTTACCGTTTCAAATAGGCATTACAAGCGTCGCGGCGCGGCGCACTAGCGTCTTCCGGTAGTGCGCTATTAAAAGTAGAAAAATTCATTTTATACGTCAGACATGGTGGCGGTACGATTGATGTTTTACTATTTTAATTGTCGTTCGAATAATAATTTTTGGATCGTGCGTCCGTTTGTCAGGTGTAAGGTGTACGGTTGTACGGTGCACGTGCTCGCCGTTCAGAAGGATATTTCCGGCGCGCGATCCCGTTTCTCCACCCTCGTCGTTTAATAGAGGAAAAAAGACCCCCCAGGACAACGTGCCTTTGTTATTGCGAGGGTGTCGAGTTTCCGCGCAAAGTAGCTCTTCTCTTTGAAGAATTTATTGCGGGCGGTAGTCGCCTAAAAATTCCATTAAACATTAAACATTATCGTTTATCTGGGCGCGATTGATGTCGCTAGTTTAATCGCGCTAATAATGCGCCCTTTGATGCGGGATAATGAAATGTTAAACGTGCACAACGTGCTGTTGCAAATCAAGACGATTCCGATGATATCTTAATCCCAAGTTTTTCGGTTTCTCAGTTTTTCGGTCTTTCGCAGACAAACGCGAATCGCGACACGGCGTTCGCGCCAAAAACATGTAGCCCAGATAGTACATGCATAATCCATTTGTCACAACCTCGGACAAGCAGATGATATCCTTAATGGACATCTGTAATATATCCTATATGCCAGACAACCAACTGACGTTAAAAAGAGATCTAAAAATCGTCATTTTCCATCTGAATGGTACATAAGCAGTGCAAAAGACTTAATGTACTCTATAAACTATAATAATTATTGTTTCCAAACGATGTTAGTATAAATCATCGATTGCAGCAGCATAACAACAGTAACTTATCCCCTTCACCAATTAATTTTCAAAAATTTACATTTTTGAAATATCAATTGATATTAATTGATGTTTTGATACTGAATTCGATCGTACAAAATTCGCGATTTCCGAAAAAATCCACACGTTATTTCGTAAAATTCCCATTATTATTCGACAGGGTTGAAATTTTACACACGGTTTTTTCTCGACCTATTAACTAAGTCAACGACAGAAATACTCGTGTAATTTTTTTAATTTTCACTTACTTTAAGCACGTCCGTCTTAATTTATATTTTTGATACCGGTAAGCGTCCCATTTTAATAACGTGGACATAGAAACTCTGAAGTGAATAATTGCGCGCGGCCAAAGTGCGAATCACACGTAAAGTACCACTTTATATTTGTTAATTTATTACGTTTCTTCGGCCGCGTACGTAGTAGGTAAGGTATTTATACGTTCTAACGACATAACTGTACGGACCTCTCTGATCCCAAAATTCCTCTTAAAAAGTCACTTACGTTTATTGCGGGTAAACGTAATTTAAAATAACGATTTATACGCGTAATTAGTGCGAGAGGTCGGTAATTTTAATTACGAAAAATTCCTCTCTAGGTCACGATTTCCGTTAAATCCGCCACTAAGGGGGGGTTGGGTGGCGTTCTTCCTCTTGAAAATTTAAAAAGCACAAAACGAGTCAGCTGCACTGCCAACTCCATCATACTTCTGTCGTAAACCATCTATAATTAAGACAACCCTTCGGAGGAGCGACGAGCGTATTTTGTGCCGCGATTAATTTAGTATGGAACGAAAGGGTAGCAAGCAAGCACACCACCTACATCCTGTCTTATGCCAAGATGCTGTATCGGTCGCTTTCGATTATATTTTACACGTGTCTAGTTGCATATAGGTATTCGAATAACAAACCGATAGGTTTTCTCTACAGTATTTTAAAAGCATACGCGACTCCCTTGTTTTCGTGGAGTCAGCAGCAGGTTATACGGTTGGCATGTGCCATTTAGCATCTTCTATGGGTGCCCGCTTACTTAAATGCATATCCCGAGATGCAGGCGTCCCACATCCTTCGGAACAGCTGCTTCATCTTATTTACATTTAACCGTAAAAAAACGTATTTGTTTTGTTTGATGTCTCGCGGCCAAACTTATCGTCGTTCTGTTCGAACGGTAGCAACAGAGACGTTAGAAACGTAAACTTGAATAAAATCGAATTCCCGGCATATCTTTTGTAATGGTCGAACCCCTGTTCTTTTAAATGGGCTTTCGAATATTTATCGTTAATTGCTTCGTCAATTAGCCTCAACAAAAAATAGCACATACCTACTCGCAACCCTCCACATTGAAAATCCCACAAAAATCTGTCCATGGACACGATGTGATTCGAATCTACGACCGTCGAATTGTAAAACGAAAGTTCTTTAAATATCGAAAAGTTGCTTTAACGCGTTGCAATCAATCTCACTTATCGTCTTAACACTTTCAGTGAAAAACTTCACTTTCGGCCCAAATCGGAAAACTATTTCGTGGGGCATCTTTACGTCGCGATCGGTTTTTGTCGAAGGCATACCGACACGCCCAAAACGTATGGGCGCACGACAATTGAGAAGTTTCGTGTTTACTTCCAATTAAAAGTTGAAAGGTCGAGAATTTAGATGCATTTTCTCCAGTAATTGTATTTAAAAGATAGATAATTACCTTTTCTGTAAAACTGCTCGATTGTGCATTGTTCAGAAAAAATGCCCACGCTTTCCTTATATTTCAACAGCATTACAATTACGGCTATTATTCATTTATTAACATTAATTAGAAAGTTATGTCAAACATCTACATACCGCCAACTTGGGCACAAATTGTTGTTTATAATTATTTTGCAAATTAGAGTTAAACGTCGACTGCGTCCATTGTCTTCGAATTCGCAACAAAAACCTGATTACACGCTCTACCTATTCGACATTGACAACCTGCATACACGTATGATTACTTATCGCTATAGGGCCAACGCAAACATTTCCTCGTACCGAGCGTTCGTGCGTACCAATATGAGAATTGTACCAAAAAAATTACGGATACAGTTAGGTCCTCTTCTTTTATTGCACATGTCCCACCGACCGCCATTTATTTCTGTTTCCTGTTTACGCAATTCTCGCTCATATTTATCTAAATAAATAGGCCTCTCAATTAATTTTAACGTAATTCCGTGAAATGATGCTAACATTTGCCGGTTGACTTTTGTTCTCTAGAAGTGGAACGAGCAGATTCATTATATTTGATAAATCGCGTTGACGATGTTTCGTTTAGGCATTTCAAAAGTTCGTTATAGTAGCACACGTTTGTAATGAATTTATTTGACGAGAGTAGGAGGTACTTACCTATATGTAAGTAGTTCTTTTACGTACGTTTCTGATTCCCTTAACGCGGTTATTATGCAATAAAAGGTTCGCGACGAGACGTGGAATGAATAAATGCGAAAGTGTCGAACGATGGGGGTTTATATCTGTCAATTTTCACCACGAATTTTCCAAGTTGTAGCTTAAGAGAAATTTGACACCGTCGGACTTTTTCCTTTGAAGTTCTTACGTATTTGGAAATTGCACTTAACGATTTCTGGATTGTATAAGAAATGCGTTGGGCATCAGTTTTGGCTGGCGTGACGGGAAATGGTTTCGTTTACGAAATGTCGCCGCTCACGAATTAATCCAGATCACGTGCGGAATTTGTCAAAACGTGCTTTTCTTTTCCTTCCTCTCGATTTCTCAATGGCATGTTGAAAACGAGCCCCGTATCTTGAAGGGTTTCAAAAAAAGCCGAAGAATCTACCATATAAACGTCGAATAAAACGACCATAAACACCTGTTTCCTCCGCTTGTCGCGCAATACTTTTACGTAAAACTTAGAAGTACTAACGAACTCATTGATTCAATATGCTGCAGTCCAAGATCACAAAAACGTCGCGAATTTAACTGCTTTAGGAAAAAAATCGGCAAGGACGTTATTCAAACTATAAAGGCGACAATGCGGAGGAACGGCGGCTCGAACGATGGATTAACAAGAGAAATCGGCCTAAAAAGGAAACGTTCGTTTAAGAGTAATGAATTATAACTTCTTGAGCCACTATTTAAAACAATCATAATCACACAAAGCTACTAATTTACCGTGTACGACCGGATGCGGCTTAATCGGAGATACCTAATTATTAGTAAATTGCTAAATGCTCAAGTCGATGTAACTTTAAAAATCGAACTAACATAAGTCTGCGTTTAAATTTAAAAATCGTTTAGAAATCTAAACGATTATAGGCAAAACAAATAACAGACGAGACGCGAACTGATATATTATTAGTACCTAAAAATGTTTTAAAATTCGTAATGGTCGCGAGTTCGAATCCCACTGCGTTTATGGATTTTTGAGCGCGTCCTTTACCAATTTACTTATACAAATATCTTTGTAACTATTGGGCAAAGGGGTATAAATCTACATATTAATTTTTTTTTTTTAAAAATACTATCTACCTACCTACCTACACTTTATCCAAACCTATAAGCAATTCGCGTCATCAATAAAAGGTTACTAGATGATGACGTTTTACACAGTGCTATCACCTCGTACCTCGTATTTTTACAGTTCTAATAAATTGTGGTCTTTCTTTATACCATTTAATATGTGCGCAAGTAAATCATCTATAGAATACTTGTCACTTTCCAAACTTTAAACCAAATTACAAATAAACAATCTATAGTAACTTTTTGTTGATGACGTAAACATCATATAGGTTTGGATAAGTCGTACCTACTTTTAATTAAACGACGTCAAATAATAAAACGCAAACTGTCACGACAATTTTGTCATTCAATTGTAATATAAGAATGTCGGTTTTTTTACGAATCGAATGCAGGCACATCATATTCCCATGATTACCTAAAAATCTGCCTTACTTTAAAAATTTTTAACTTAAATCTGTAAAGTTAAATTTAACTGTCAGCTTAAATATTTAACGTTTCAATTATATCACATATTACGTAGATATCTATCTATACCTCGACAAATAATTACTTATCGTGATTTTCGCGATGAAAATTTTCTACACGTCTTACAATTAGGAAATATTCGGCAAAACAAAGAGAGATAGACAAATTGACATATTTTCTTCGGTTTTAAAGTTAATTTTAGTTCAATTGGTCTAGATGGTCAACAAAACCGATCATTACTTATAAATAGTTCCATGCGCGCACACAAAAAATACAGGTGTAATGTTAAACTATGGAATTTTATAAATTTAATTATAAATTTCATAAAAAGGTTTATTTTAATTAGTTCTTATTCTATCATTAGCACAACACTCGCAACTTATTTGCAATTAAGCTGAGCAATATTGACGCGTTTAAAGTGTCTCATACACTACACAATTTGTTTACGTTAGATGTTTCTTATCTATAATCCCACATAACATTATAGATAGACATAAACGTTTGTAGCGATAATAAGCGAGTTTTATTTCAATTTTAAATACTCGCAGGGTTCGGTTCTAAAAAATCTCCCATCGTTTCGTATGCGGCGTGAGGTTTCTACGAAATTTGGCGACCACGAACGCAAATCAAATTAAAAGCTTTTCAACTGTTCAAAATATATTACATGTACGATGTATGTACATATATACGTAGCTATCTCACAAGCTTTAGTTTCTCCTCTAATCTATAATAACACTCTGCACGTTTTTTTTTTCTATTTTTCCGTCTTAAGGGGTTATATCAGTGTTGAAGGCTGAAAAATGAAGCATTTTTTGGGATTCTTTTTTGAAAAAACTACTCGATCAAATGATTTGAAATTTTGTGTATTAATTATTATTACAATGAATTATACAAAACAATTTTTATTTTTATTTTTAATGCATTTTTTTCGCCGTAAGAGTGGCCGCAACATGTCGTCTAAAAAAAAACACTCCTTGCCGGTTGACAGCCTAACTGCCAGATGAAGCATCTGAATTCAAAAATTCAAAAAGATTATTAAATTATAATAGAATAGCTATCGCAGCATCGTAGGAATTGAAAAATTTTGATTAGAATAAAAATGGCGGCCATTTAAAAAAATCGAATTTTACACAAAAATTTTGCAGTAAATTGTTAATAAAAAAAGTAAACAATTTAAAAAACTCTACGATGCGACGATAGCGATAAGTTTTCTGAAGAGAATTCTTTTGAATCAAGTCGATTGGACAAGATTCGAGAGAGTTATGCTGTCAACCAGGTTAAAAACATGGTTTCGAGAAAAACGCGTTTGAAATTTCAAGAGAATAAAATTGAATGATGTAATTTGATGTAACTCTCGTTGTTGTTTTGATTAAATGCTCCCAAACACCTTTCAAGCAACTCATCACGACTCAAATCTTCATAAATTGGCTTGATTGCCTCCGCAACATTTGCTGGTAGTGCTGCTGCGTGTCTGTATGTGTCAAGAACGCTCTGGGAGCGTTGACGCTTGGCGTCAGTTTAGAGTATTTCTAAGCCAAATATTGCTTTGAAAATTTGTAGGCATATTATTTAAGGCCAAAACTATATATTTAAGCAAAAAAATCGATTTTTTTTTTCAACACTGATATAACCCCTTAAAGTTTACACACGTGATATTATTAACACGTCGAATGCCATACCCGTCAGGTACGTATTCTAAAAATGTTGTTTAAAATCCTTTAGAAAATAATATTTTTAAGTTAATTCAATTTAGTACGTTCGTGGTCAGAAATATGGCTCGTTGTCAAACAAAGATGGAAATACTTCTTACGCAACGCCAATGAAAAATGAAAATATGCTTAGATAGAGCGTAAAGACGGGATGTCTTGTAGGTACATTATTAAATTCGACCTACACCTTAATCGAACCGGAACATTAAAATGTCAAAACGAAAGTGTCACTTAATTATCGTTCAAAAAACAAGACCGACGATGCGACTACACATCCGTCGTACTTCTGAAATTTTTTCTGGCACATATCTTTGCACCCCAAGGTCTTTGCCCTTCAACACGATCGTCAATGCTATAGCGTGAAAGCTGGCATCACAAACACCTACGCTATTTAATATTCTTATCGATTATATACACATTTTTTAACGACATACGTATATGTGAGAAGATTATATCAGTTACGTGGTTACAAACGCGATTGTTTGGATTGAATTGCCGAAAGCTTCTTTTGAGAAGCGAAGGACACATTTTATTATCAGTCGAACGAAAGTCAAAACAAACACGGGTAGGTACACTTCCTTCATATCTGTCCAGGATAAAATAAATTTTCGCGATCGATGGCTTCCATTATCACATAACCATAACCGTAACTGTAATCGCAGAGTTAAGCAATAACAAAAACATTTACAATCTAATGGCCAAGTTAAGAATTTATAAAACGGCAAAATTGATGATTGCCATGCAACATCCTTTCTTTGCAGGAAACTGTAATGAAAAATCTGACAAGAGATTTTATAACGCGACGATGAATTATTGCGAAACTGGTTTTTCTAAAGCTGCCGCATTTTTTCGAAACGATGCTCAGTTCGCTTCGGCAATTTTGTGTAACGCTATGTCCGACCGTATCTTGAAAACACATGTTTCTAGCAAGTTTATAAGCACTTGTACATTCAAATAAGACGCTTATTGTTTACAGATGTCTGGAACGACGTGTAACTGCTTAGATATGAAGTATTCAAAGAAACCGACTACTGAATTGTCGAATTGTTGTTTTAAACTGGTAGGTCAAAAATTGGTCTCCATCAAGAAACTCGCGGTAAAATTAATCGTACGTAATTAATCCTACAAAACGAACTGAATAAAGTTTAAACTGCAACGAGGAACTTTATTTGAGGTGCTTCTAACGAGCACAAAATTTATGAAAACGGAGAACCTACTCCTAGAACCTATTCGATGGTAAATCATCGACAATGCAATTTGATAAAGCAGCATACCGAGACCACTTTAATTATATACAGGGCGTTTAAAATTCAATATTTGAACATCACGACGTTGTATTCAAACTTGAAACACTTTATCGCAATTACGGATGGGGTGTTAAAATTAAAGGAGCCGGATTGTACCTACTAAGATAACAGATTTGAAACTTCTAAAACGTCGAAATTGACAAAGCGTTAACATGTAGAAGGTCAAGTTCATTTTTACAGACAACTTTTACTGGGTTACCTCCATGGCGCGATAAGTAATTCCACTTTCTTTAATTGCCTGTATAAGGGTACGGCAATTGAAGAGTGTCTGCCGCAGACATGTCCTGCTGGTTCCGTGCGGGTCGTAAAATGAGCTGTTAACGACCAAGTTTCGCACATGCATTAACGATTCGAAGCGAAAGTTTAAAAAATTTGTATTTCCTCCGATAGTACCGGGAATACTATTCGTTACTACGAGAATTTTTAGTGGATCTGATGGTTCTCACATCAGACGGCATCTAATATAGATGATTCAGAACTTGCCCCATTATAAATTGTACAATTCGCCTAATTGCGGGGAAAATATTCGGACGCGAAATAGAAACATTTGAATAACAAGAAGTGTCGAGAACCGCATCCTGCCGCCTTTTATAATCTGGTCGACTGTTTGAATTTCTTATCTTCTGAATAATATGTTAATACAAGATAAAAGTTTCTAGACGCTTAGCTAACAATGTTAGGTGTTTCATTGTACCTATCATGAAGAATTTTCGGGCACAAACAGGACTATCCGGTTGAAATAAGTGACGATAAGTGTATAAGCTTCGATAGAATGCAGCTGTCTTGCGCGACGTTTTTGGTCGCAATTATTTTTGAGAAATGGAAACTGAAGAAACTGCATACCTATAATATAATACCTAAAATTTGGTTCGATTTTAAGCAGTCTCTTTAATTTTTTAACAATCGATTTTTCGCGACGTTAAGCTTGTATAGGTAGATCGATTTAAAATACTAGGTCACAGATACGTGTTTTGGCGATACAGGTGCTACGTCCGCTTACAATCCAACGATCTTCGGTTCGAATCCCATCATGTCTATGTATTTTTGTGCACGTAGATCGTAGATGTAAATAATTTTGATTAAATTAATAATTTAAGGGTTATTATTTCGATTAGTCTACAGTTTGCGATCATTTCAAAAACGTTAGTAAATTACGTTTGAGGTTTTACACAACCTACCTATCGTACATATCTATACATTAATTTGACAATCACGACTTATTCGAATTTGTAAAACAACGAACGAAAATACGTAAGGGTATCAAACAAGAAGAATACCTATCCGATAAAATCGTGTTGCTCGTCGAAGAGGTGAATTCGAATATTAGCGAACGCATTCTTCAATTGACACCCATTAACGTTGTAAAAATCTACCGCGTTCACCTCGGATTGAGCAATTAAAAACGAACCGTTTTCGACCACGATTTTAATCATTATAAAAAAACTCGAACGAACTTTGGCCCGAAAGGCAACCGTTCACTTGATGGCTTTGAAGTGTCGATACAATTGAGCTAATAAAAACATAACGTGCAGGTCACGTATTATTAAAACGGGTAAACTAACCTTTTGTGTGCGACGTAAGCGCCCCTTCGCCGAATTTTCTTAAGCAACGTTTAGTATAATTCATATAGCTACTGTTATAGTTTAAAAAAACAAACTTGTAATAATTTTTCTTATATTTACCCCTTATTCCTACAATGTTAGACATTTGACAGCTTTTTCTCTGCAACGTTCGATAAAACTGTGTAAGTCGAGTCGGGCGCAATACAAGAATTATTATTATTATAGATTATACTGATTGCAGGTGTCGATAATCAAAAATACGAGGGCAAATCCTTATGTATAGTTATATTGTCCGTTCATAAAAAAGTGAAAGAAATATTATCATTATTACAGAAAATGTTTCCGCGACATTCCGCTTATGTCCTACGTCGTCGACTGTAAAAATATGAACAAAAGGAAATCGTAAGGTGCTAATCTTAAGTTCAGAATATAAAGTGAGGGTGTCGCAACTCATTGTCGGTGAATTTACATTTTTTACACTATCGCAGTTGGATGATGTTCAAGTACAAATTATATTTTGATTTTGTTATCCACAATGGAAGGTATCTATCTTGTCGACAATTCGAAATACCTAGCTACCTATGTACTGTACTGTTCCATTTATAAAGACTAAATACTGACTTCTGGTGGTTCGATATAAAGATTCGAAGAAAAAATGGATCGAAGGTCGATGTCCAATTAATAGTCTACTTGGTATGTCGAAATTACTTATAAAACAAGAGGATGAAAGCAGTAAAGCTAATTGCTCACCTAACGAATATCGTTTTATAATGATGGCGCATTTAAAACTAACCGTGGCTTCATCATTATGGCAGGCAATTATTTGACAAACAGATAATAAAACGAAATTTCTAATTACCTCGCTGATTCTCGCCACGGCGAAGTTTATTAAGATGCGATTTCCTCCTGAAACGTACGCGTATATGCGCGAGTATGCGAGGAAAATTAATTTAAAAATGTAGGTTAAGCCGTATTTTAAGTTCTAACGACTATTGAAGGAAGGCTAATCTGGCATTGACCTTTTCCGCGCGCAATTTTTGTTGTCACAATCGAGTGTACCGTAAAATGGCATGCGAGTAATTAACATCTAGACTGATGCTAATCATTTATAAATTGACGTCCACGGGAAGACTTACGCTCAATTAGAAATGAAGATTAAAGACATAAACGACTTCATAGTTAGTTCGTCGAAATCGGAAATTAAATCTGGGCGGGCATACCTACCTAATGGTCGAAATTAAAATTTAAATAACCTTAACGGTTCGCGCGTTTTTTTTTTGCAAAATTAAATGTTTATTTGTCGGCGTTCATAAATTGAAGAATTATTCGTCGGTTTTTATCATTTATTGTGTAAAATTTTAATCTTGCCGTATAATACTTATAACGTTTATAAGCTTGTTCTTGAAATTTATGTGTTAGTATATGAACGTTTCTATATAACTTTTCAAGAAGATTTCAAGTAAAATTTAAAGACGCGCAATCGAGTCTTCATCCAATACAAGCCGGAGTACCGCAGGGAAGTAACCTAGGACCTATCCTGTACGTACTATACACAGCGGATTTACCAACCACTCCACAGACACTAGTAGCTACCTATGCCGACGACACCGCAGTGTTGGCATCCCATACCGATCCTCAAAGAGCATCAATGTTACTCCAACAGAATAGAAACCTGGTTGAAACTATGGCGTATACGGGTTAACGAAACAAAATCCACACAGGTAACTTTTACCCTCCGGAAAGAAACCTGCCCCCCGGTAGCATTAAATAATACCCTGCTCCCGCAAAACGACAATGTAAAATACTTAGGACTTCACTTAGATCGACGGCTTACTTGGAAGACACACATCATGAAAAAGAGAATGCAACTTGGATTAAAACTAAGAAACATGTATTGGATGTTCGGGAGAAAGTCCCAGTTATCCTTGGAAAACAAAGTGCTACTCTATAAGGTCATCTTAAAACCAATCTGGACATATGGCATCCAACTTTGGGGAACTGCCAGTAATTCAAACCTGGAAATACTACAACGATACCAGAACAAAATAATCAGGATCATCACAAATGCCCCTTGGTATGTTCCTAACTGGTTACTACAACAGGATGTTCCGGTACCTACAATTAAGCAGGAAGTCCAAAGTGCCAGTGAAAAATATCAAGCGAAACTTAGGGTGCACCCTAATGATTTAGCTGTGGCGTTATTAGACAGACAATATATCCCTCGACTCCAAAGATGTGACCCGTTAGACTTACCTAAACGATTTTTAGATTAGGTTTAGTTATAGTTTAAGTAAGAAACTCAATCAAATTAAGTTCAACTAACCCTTACATACTACAGAATACGAAGTAATATCAGTGGATATTACTTCCTCATGCTATAAATTATACCAAACAATTTACTGAATGTATATATATATATGGGTAAAATCATCCAGGATTTACACCCAAAATTTATTTTCGTGTCTAATATTTTTTTTATCATTTTTGGGCATAAAATATTCGACACGTGTTTTTTTATTTCGCGATTTGACCTCAATTTTTTGAGAATTTTTTTTTTGAAATTTCACATCTCCAAAGGTGGAGTATTTTTCAATAGTTTATTGAATGAAGGATAATGCATATAAAAATTTGAAAACATTATGATGGGTAGAGTCTTCCAATGTCTTTCGAATGACATTTTCAAAAAAAGGGTCAAAGGTTCTTTTCATACAAAAAAATGCAATTTAAGGAAAAAATCATTATATTTCAAAAAACACATTTTTTTTTTTCGATTTTTTTTTTCAGAAATCTTCTTGAACAGGAGAATACTCTGTAAAATTTTTGGAGTGGAAAACTCAAGTTGTACCGCGTGTTGTAACATAGCCTGGTGGCTCCGGCGCTCAGGGAGCGAGCGCGCGCGAGATTCGAGCGTTGACAATATTAAACATCATTATATTATATTATTATAATATATATAAATTAAACATTCCATACATTATTTATTTATCAATCAGTCTTTCGTCAAGTTTTTAATTGCAGCGATGTTGCTCTATCACAGTTTTCTACGCCAAAATTATTTCAGGTTCTATTATTATCGCTACTATACAAGTTTAACAACATTGTATCGCTACAGCGCGCGAGATTCGAACATTAACAATAGTAAACATCGTTATATTATTTTCATATATATTAATCTTACATGTTTCATATTATTTATTTATCAACTATTTCTTATGAGATGAACGCGCAGCAGATTTCAAAAGATTTACTAATTCAAAGCTCTGTGAAAAAAAATATGATTTTACTCTCAATCTAAAATTTGTATCCGGTTTTATACAATGCAAAGAGAGAGTGCCAGGGATCGCTTTGCATTTATCAAAACGTGGCTTTAGCAATTTCTCTGCATCTTCGTAGTCCTTCAAATTTCTGTAAATGACCGAAATATTTGGTAATACAGAATCCTTCGAAGCCCACTCGTACAGTTCAAGAGGTGTCGTTATCTGATCATCATTACTCATCCGCAAGCTGGCTTGACGAGCCATCCTCTTAATAGTTCCACCGGCTCCATCGCAAGGACCTTTACCATGGGATGTAGCGTGGAAGTGCCCTTCACTAACAATATTTCCACGATTCTTTAGCTATACAATGTTGTTAAACTTGTATAGTAGCGATAATAATAGAACCTGAAATGACCTTAGCGTAGAAAACTGTGATAGAGCAACATCGCTGCAATTAAAAACTTGACGAAAGACTGATTGATAAATAAATAATGTATGGAATGTTTAATTTATATATATTATAATAATATAATATAATGATGTTTAATATTGTCAACGCTCGAATCTCGCGCGCGCTCGCTCCCTGAGCGCCGGAGCCACCAGGCTATGTTACAACACGCGGTACAACTTGAGTTTTGAGTTTTCCACTCCAAAAATTTTACAGAGTATTCTCCTGTTCAAGAAGAAGATTTCTGAAAAAAAAATCGAAAAAAAAATGTGTTTTTTGAAATATAATGATTTTTTCCTTAAATTGCATTTTTTTCTATGAAAAGAACCTTTGACCCTTTTTTTGAAAATGTCATTCGAAAGACATTGGAAGACTCTACCCATTATAATGTTTTCAAATTTTTATATGCATTATCCTTCATTCAATAAACTATTGAAAAATACTCCACCTTTGGAGATGTGAAATTTCAAAAAAAAATTTCTCAAAAAATTGAGGTCAAATCGCGAAATAAAAAAACACGTGTCGAATATTTTATGCCCAAAAATGATAAAAAAAATATTAGACACGAAAATAAATTTTGGGTGTAAATCCTGGATGATTTTACCCATATACAGATTGTAAATACCCAATTTAATGAACATGTGAAAAAAAAAAAACTTTTATTGTTTACATCGATTGCAGTATCGCCTTCTAGAAAAAAATCAACATTGGCAATGAAAATACCTTTGATAAACTTTGACACCACTATTCGATTGGCGCCACGCTAATTTACGGTTTTAACTTGTAAAATCTAATATTGTAAATAAAGTATATTTTTATTTGACGGATGGTGACCGAAATTGGAACTGGACGGGAAGCGACCAGTCCAGCGATCGTAGCTGCGAGGTAAAAATTGCAGACGTGTTTAAGTTACTCCGAATTTCCAAAAATTCCAAATTCTTCCCGAATTTACGATACATTCGATATTCGAAACAAAATTAACGTTTAGGTATAAGTAATGCAGACGACACGAAAATGTGATGAAGGCGAGATCGGCCTTTGGTCAATTTTCGGTCACTAGGATTTCACCTAAATCAAAAAGTTCTACAAACACGAATCCAATCATTTTTGCCTTGTTGCCTTGTTTGTTGGAGATTTGACCAACATCCATCCCAGAGTAGGCATATCCGATGACGATCCCGCGAAGAATTTTGACACTCGCTGTCCGACCATCGTCGAACAAATCGAAAATTCTAATTAATGCGAGCGCATCCCAATTAACGGAGAAAATAAATTTGTCTGGCATTTAAACTGATCTGGCGACGTTGCTCGACTCCAACCTGTACAAGTTATTCGACATTTACGTAGTCGACTGACGTAATTAAGTCAATTTTCTCCGCAAATTCCCTTGCCGACGATCAAGTTTCGACTTTTTTATGATTTCTAGCTGACGTTTCCGCATGTCTCGAAACTCCCAACGTAATTGCGATCGCATCGGACGCCGGATTAAAATACCGTAACGTTCTTTTGATCGATTGAATTTTTGAATATCACGAGTGTAGGTAACCAAGTTGAATCGCAAACAAAGAGTCGGCGAACGCGACGACCAGATGCCATGCGACACCATGAGAATATCCGCTGGGAACCGAACCGACCAAGAAGTTCTCCGTGTGCATCCCGCATTTCATTTTATGGTTACGCTTGCCGAGACCTCTTTCTCGTTCGCGTCTAAATTTTTAAAGGTAAAACGAGACGTCCGTCCGCGAATTATAAAGCGCTCTATACTATAGATGACAATGTGTTTGAGATGAAATCGGCGATTACATCCTTTGAATAATTTTTACTGGCGCGCCTAAAAAGTGAGAGGCGACGACCCTTTCGGTATAAGAAGTATGAGAAAGTGATTTCGTGGAAACGGTACTTTAATTAGTCACGTAATTCTTTTTGCCCCGATTTGCTTTTTTCGCTTTCGGCTTTAATGTTCTTGTTTTGCTCCGTCCATTTAACAATGAACAATCGCGTAATTGCGTCAAACGGCAATATTAGGAGACAGTATTAGAATCTAATCTAGTTTTATTGCTCGCACGATGACAAACAAGGCCATAATTAATACAATAGAGAATCTCATAATTTCTAATTTTTTGAAAGGACGTCGGGAAAAATTTAATCTATAAAACGCGAACGACGAAAGTTGTGCATCCTTATTAGGATACACGTTGTACCTTGTAAAATATACATACACTCGAGTAATGCGTTAGTTGTAAACTTGTGCTCGTTTAATATTCGAAGAAGGTTTTCTTCAGGCAGTAGGACGTTGCATACCAACTCTCGAGACTTTATCAGTTTTATTATTCACGGAGATGCGAACTGCGTTTATTATTTGCAAAAGGTGATGCAAAACGGTCATAAAGCAGTCTTAAATAAAGTCCGCTCACTAATAATGATGCCAAAATCTAGGTATAAATATTCACGGTGAATATCTGAAGGCAGTTCATCGATGTCGACAACGAATACGTCGAGGATCCGTTTCTACATACATAGATGCATATAAAATTAAATAAAGGACGTTGGCACCTTAACAGAAGTCAGTTAGTCTTTACTTTTTGCGGCAACCCGAACTTCTGATATGTCTTTCGAATTTATTACAATTTAAATCAACTTACAATAAATTAGTCAGAGAGCGGTAATTACCTACTTATAATTTACGGTTTTGCTACCTTTTTAAAAGTGCCCGTTCCTTTAAATTTAGATTATTCAAATTTAACGTCGACGTCCTATCGTTCACTATGCTATTTGTTTTAAAATAAATAATATAATAATCGCGCAAAATTTAAATTAAAACGTGAATTATTTAAATGGAATAAGAGAGGACTGACCGCTTCGCGATCCAAACGTCGACGGTTCGAATCCCATCGTGCCCATAAATATTTCTAAATGTCCTTATAGATACATGGTTGCAAGGAAAATTACAAATATTGTAATATCCTGGACAGATTCTGTGGCTAAATTAAGTTCAAAGGCCAATCGATAGATAAATAATAATAAATTTTGGTTGCATTTACAAAGATATTAATAGTAAATATAGGTATCTATATTTCATTATCTACCTACTCAAAAACCAAAGAAAATCGAAATAAATATGTATAATACAAAAATAATTACCTAAAGATTTAAATAAAAAATGATTTAATTAGATAGGTAAGGTATAAGTACCTACAATAATTGTAAGTATAATACATATTTAAAAGCTTTGCTTTCGTACAATACTGAACTGAATTTCTGTTTAAGACTATTTACATTAAATTTTCCGCGATAAACGCCCTCTAACATAAAAAAAAATTGGACCATAGTACGACTGAATTTTTTGAGTTGAAAACAGGTCGAAAACATTTTTTAATTTTAAGATTCAGAAAAAATTCAGAATTTGCGTCAGTAAAATAATTAGTTTTTACCTATACTTGTATGGACCGATTTTTCCATCTTCTGATAAATTGGAAAGATGGAAAGGATTAGTCCTATGTATTATAAAAATGGGCAGAAAATCAGCGTTTCAAATTTAAAAACCGAATGAAATAGATGAAACCGTTACAACGCGACACTGATAAAACTCGTCGACGTAGGTATCTATTAGTTTTTTTTTTTTTATAAATCCGTTAGTTATTTTTTAACATCTATTTTACATAATTTAAATTTCCGAAAACGTCCTTTTACGTGTGTTGGCGTGGGCCGTATACGCCACGATGGGCACGAAATAATACAACCGACCCCCACCTTCATTAAATTTGACGGACATAACGGACATAAAATTTTAACTACTCCGCCCGCGATGAGCGTAATCGACAAATTGTTGTGCGAGATCAAAATCGTCGAACAAAGAATATTTCGCTTCGAACAAATTAACTTTTTATCGCTCAATTTCCATATACGAATTCGAACATAAAAATCACAATCCAATTTAGGAAAAACAATTAACTGAACGATTCGCCTTCTGCCGACGAATAGAAAAGAAAACGAATAGACGTTTATAACGAAAACGTTTATAACGAATAGAAAAAAATTAAAATTATCAATATGAGATCAGCCATCGCCTTATTGGGGATCCAGGGGTTTATCTATCGGCGTTCGCGCATCTATTTGTTGTTTGATATACGACATTTTTTTATTAAAACAATAATAAATAATTTCTACATTATATAAACTCGTTACTATTTTACTATATACACCGTGTCCAAGATAAGAATGCACAGCATGGGGATCTTGAAAACGGTAGAAGATACAGGGTGGCTTAAATTAGAAAAAAATTGCGCTATTTAGAGTATGTTCACATGCTGGTCGCAAAAGTTCATTATTGTTTATCGTTTTCAAAATTCTCAAAAAAATGTGATTTTCTGGATTTTCGTTTCTTTTCATTTTTTTATTTATTTTAAATGATATTAAAAAACTACCGGCACTTTCTCATTGCCACTTTTTAAGCTCTACAAAATGGCGTGTTCAAATTTTTAATCCGACGTTTCGTATCCGAGAACCCATCATCAACTCTATCTTTTTATACGGCCACAAACAAAGAGACACCCTGTATTCGGTAGCATTATTCATTACAACTTCAACGATGTATCACACATTATGGTTTTGAAGCCAAAAAAGGGGAAAAACGTGAGTTATAAGGTTTTTTATTTTTTAAATTAGTAGGCGCTGGTACAATAACAGAAACAAAATGTCAAAAAATTATAATAATTGCTCAAATAGGTTGCCATTATTTTCTAGACACAAGTATGCTCTGTCTACAGAAGAATTCAAAACATGGTCTAACATTTCTGGTGTGATTGTATTAACTGCTGCTAAAACTAATGCCAATAACTGTTCTTCAGTTTCAAAAGTGGCGTCATACACTTGGTTTTTTAAATAACCCCACAGGAAAAAATCCAACGGAGTTAAGTCAGGTGATCGGACTGGCCAGGCTACTTCACTGTGAGTTCCAATGCATTTTTCAGGAAACCTCTGGGACAAATATTCCCGCACATTTCTTGAATTATGCGCTGGGACACGATCTTGCTGAAACCAGCAGTTGTTAACTATAAGTAGACGAAGTAGAAGAAGTAATTCTTCTGTAGACAGAGCATACTTGTGTCTAGAAAATAATGGCAACCTATTTGAGCAATTATTATAATTTTTTGACATTTTGTTTCTGTTATTGTACCAGCGCCTACTAATTTAAAAAATAAAAAACCTTATAACTCACGTTTTTCCCCTTTTTTGGCTTCAAAACCATATTGTGTGATACATCGTTGAATTTGTAATGAATAATGCTACCGAATACAGGGTGTCTCTTTGTTTGTGGCCGTATAAAAAGATAGAGTTGATGATGGGTTCTCGGATACGAAACGTCGGATTAAAAATTTGAACACGCCATTTTGTAGAGCTTAAAAAGTGGCAATGAGAAAGTGCCGGTAGTTTTTTAATATCATTTAAAATAAATAAAAAAATGAAAAGAAACGAAAATCCAGAAAATCACATTTTTTTGAGAATTTTGAAAACGATAAACAATAATGAACTTTTGCGACCAGCATGTGAACATACTCTAAATAGCGCAACTTTTTTCTAATTTAAGCCACCCTGTATCTTCTACCGTTTTCAAGATCCCCATGCTGTGCATTCTTATCTTGGACACGGTGTATATTCTTTGTCGAAAAATTAATATTTTTATAGATTTACGGAGTTTCGTTAACCTTTTCGCGTTCGTTTAAAAATAATATTCAAGTAAAAGTCGACAACTGAAATATTAGAGAAACGATTTTAATGTAAGACACAATGATGAAATGCATAACTGCACTCGAGGTTATACGCATTTCTCCTGCGTTACGGACACCGACCGGCTCCGGTATAATTTTCGCTAGAACACAATCAAAACGTCTAATGTGGGAAAAATCAAAGATTGCCCCGCGTTCCGAAAATTTTACTACGAAACACAATAGTAAGGTAACTGAATAATTTACATGGCGACGAGGTCACCGTTATGACAACGTCAAAAGAAACAAAATCGACTGTCCTTCTCTTTCTTCAAATTACCAATTGAGAAATAAAAAAACCGACAATGAACAAGATGAGCCCGCTACATATTCATTCGGTAACAAGTAGTTTCCTCTGGTAAACGAACAATCACGGCCTGCTGAGAAGCAATGCGTAAATGCGTGGGAATCTGAATTCGGTTCCCGTGAAAATAGGCTGCCTTGTAAAGGTCGAATCTCGCTCGGCTTCGGATTCTTTAGAAATCCGTCCGAATTACACGAAAAACTGCGTTTTATTTCAGATTAGTCTCCTAACAACCTTATAATTTCGTCTTTTCGGCCGTTAAACTCACCTGTGGGTTCGATTCGCTCAACGACGAGTAGCTGGAGGATCTGCTTCCCAGAGGTTCCGGACTCAAGCTACCGTAAGACGTCGTAGAGCTTAAGGACACGGTGTCAGCTCTGCTCCTGTAAGGAGAAAGCTGCACGTGTTTCATCATCTGAAATTATAATGGTCGTGTTATAAAATCGTAATCCAAAAGAATTAACCGATCGTCGAAGATCTTTATACAAACGCGACCGTGTCGTCGATAAGACAAAGGCGCATCTAAAGATAGGAAAAAATATAGGGTCCTCGAAGGTCGAACTTCCGTGTTAGTTTTATAACTGCCCATTATAATCTTCATATATTATTTCGAAATAAGCTAACAATAAGTAATTTAAGGTCATCTAATTAACTAACGTAAGCGTACAGTCGAAATCCAGTTTTTTGAGGGAAGTTAATTTTAAAACTAATTTTTACTAACTGTTGAGATTTCGAAACCGAGCGAATTAATAAAAGTGGTTTATCAAAAACTTTCCGTCGTTTCTCGTTTATTACTTGAGCCTGGAATCGAATCTGTGTCCCACGATTACGTACTTGATTATCGATTGAAGATGTGTTCCAAAGAACCGTCACAACTTCGACGTCAATCATCAAATTTTGTCCTTCGATAAATGATTTCCTATATAATCGATCCATTGGAATTATAAATATTTTTCAATGTTGAAATAGCACACACTACATGTGGTAAAGACATGCATTTACTAGAAGTGATTAATATAGAAAAGTGTGACATAATCGGCGCAGAGTTCCCAACAAATTACCAAATACAAACATATCGACGATAAAAGCATTACTTAGATTGTTGGACCAAACAACTAAAAAATAATCAATATTTGAAGAGTCGGATAATGATTCGATTCAATTTGAGTTTCATACATAAGTTAATCGCAAACCACTGTTTTTGTTGGAAGGTCGTGGTGGACTAGAGGGCTCGTGACACTCTTCCATCGACCGGCCTGTGGGGTTCAAATACTTCTGCAACCATGGTTGCATGTGACCGTTTCTATTAACGCTAGTAAAGTCACCTAATATGACGGTACCTCCTAATATGGGATACCTGTGTATTTTCTCTGTATGCTCTGTATTCATCCAAGGGTGAATAATAGAACTTCTTATACACCGTGTCCAAGATAAGAATGCACAGCATGGGGATCTTGAAAACGGTAGAAGATACAGGGTGGCTTAAATTAGAAAAAAGTTGCGCTATTTAGAGTATGTTCACATGCTGGTCGCAAAAGTTCATTATTATTTATCGTTTTCAAGATTCTCAAAAAAATGTGATTTTTTGGATTTTCGTTTCTTTTCATTTTTTTATTTATTTTAAGTGATATTAAAAAACTACCGGCACTTTCTCGTTGCCACTTTTTAAGCTCTACAAAATGGCGTGTTCAAATTTTTAATCCGACGTTTCGTATCCAAGAACCCATCATCAACTTTATTTTTTTATATGGCCACAAACAAAGAGACACCCTGTATTCGGTAGCATTATTCATTACAAATTCAACGATGTATCACACATTATGGTTTTGAAGCCAAAAAAGGGGAAAAACAATAACCAACAATGATAATCAACAATGGCATTTTCAACCGGCGTAACAAACATTATTGGGCAACAGACAATCTTCATTTAATAAAAGAAACAAGGCATCAACATCGATTTGGATTTAATCTGTGGGTAGGCATTTTGGGTGGCAGAATAATAGGACCTTTTATTTATCACAACAATTTAAATTCCGAACGATATCTCGACCTACTGCAGACTGATTTGGAGAATGCCTTGGATGAATTACCATTACTTATAGTTAACAACTGCTGGTTTCAGCAAGATGGTGCCCCAGCGCATAATTCAAGAACTGTGCGGGAATATTTGTCCCAGAGGTTTCCTGAAAAATGCATTGGAACTCACAGTGAAGTAGCCTGGCCTGACTTAACTCCGTTGGATTTTTTCCTGTGGGGTTATTTAAAAAACCAAGTGTATGACGCCACTTTTGAAACTGAAGAACAGTTATTGGCATTGGTTTTAGCAGCAGTTAATACAATCACACCAGAAATGTTAGACCATGTTTTGAATTCTTCTGTAGACAGAGCATACTTGTGTCTAGAAAATAATGGCAACCTATTTGAGCAATTATTATAATTTTTGACATTTTGTTTCTGTTATTGTACCAGCGCCTACTAATTTAAAAAATATAAAACCTTATAACTCACGTTTTTCCCCTTTTTTGGCTTCAAAACCATATTGTGTGATACATCGTTGAATTTGTAATGAATAATGCTACCGAATACAGGGTGTCTCTTTGTTTGTGGCCATATAAAAAAATAAAGTTGATGATGGGTTCTCGGATACGAAACGTCGGATTAAAAATTTGAACACGCCATTTTGTAGAGCTTAAAAAGTGGCAATGAGAAAGTGCCGGTAGTTTTTTAATATCATTTAAAATAAATAAAAAAATGAAAAGAAACGAAAATCCAAAAATCACATTTTTTTGAGAATCTTGAAAACGATAAACAATAATGAACTTTTGCGACCAGCATGTGAACATACTCTAAATAGCGCAACTTTTTTCTAATTTAAGCCACCCTGTATCTTCTACCGTTTTCAAGATCCCCATGCTGTGCATTCTTATCTTGGACACGGTGTATATGCGTTATTTCAATACCTACTAACCGAAAACAGAGGGTAAATCGTATTTTGTAACAGTTGCAAGGGGTTATGTGTAAAAGTTTTACAGAGCTACAGTAATCGGGTGTCATTTTCGTTGAAAGCTCTTTAGCTTTGTTAACGTCGTACGTTCTAACATCTCTTGTGGAAATGGAAAGTAAATACATATTCTTTGTGTTTTTATATATCTTATTCTGTATATCTATATTCTTCTATTTTTTTGTGGAGATTTTTCTCTAAAACACATCACCCCATCAATTTTAGAACCACTTCCGTTTCTCATTCTCAGGAGTTTTAACGGTAGGTACCTATTATATAATTTACGACATAACATTCATCCTTGTTACATTTAATTAATACATTCGTTACCTTCGTTAAATAAGGTACCTACTTATAAACTGAAAATTTGAAACGATTTTGATTTTGTCGACCGTTCAGTTGCACAACGATTTTTTCCTAATCCATCTTCATAAAAATAATAAAACAGTCTTTCATCTAAACATTTAGATTTCTCTGACAAATATTAAAGTTTTTCAACTAAAAGGTTATATAATATACTTGAAACGCAAACACTATCGAGCTACATATACTAGGTATATGTAAATGTAGTAAAGCTCACGTTGCACATACATTATAGATATGTACATACGTTACTGCTCATAACGAGCGCGAAGTTCTTAATAATAAAACTGGATTTGTCACAAGTATTTGTTTACCTCGTCGTAGGCAAGGTACCTACCTAGGTTCTTAAATTATCATAGCGCGAGTAGACGTTAGTACATAATATTATGTAAAATGAAGATGTTTGTGAGAGTAAAACAAATTCCAACCTAACGAAACCCGATCGATTTTGTGGTTTTAAACAATGTTGTGGTTAATAAAAGAAAATGTGGGGCGTCGGTATATTTATAATGGAATGTCGATTTTCACTTTAAAAACGCACCGGATATTGTTTGTTTTATTGTTTCTCGTAAGCTCGGCTCGGCTCGGCTCGGCGTTATGTAACGTGAATTGATTTAGATCAGTTTGGCTAATCTCCTGTTTACAAAACAGTACATATTAGCGATTTTTCATTGAAATTTTTAAATGCCAAGTTGATTATTTAAAAACCACGATCGAGCTATTATGTAAGGTAATAATAATTAGGGTAGGTTAAGTTCCGTTCGATTTCGAAAAAAAAAAATGGATCACGTTTTCCCGCTGCATTTTATTGTCAACGTAACTGTTTCTGATTTATGAAACGAAATTAATTTCGAACCGGATCACAAATTACAGCCCACGTTCCGCCAAATAACAGAAAAATGCCCACACTTAGAAAAATAATGTCAATATCGTACACTTCATTACATAAATATACATTCCAGATTGACTGTTATCCTTGTACTTTATATTAAATAATAAGGCTACGTAACCTAATAAAATCGCACCCCTGTTAATTATTTATAAGAGGCAAACGACAGGCAGTCTATGTCGCGTAACAAAATAGCACAATACGAGCCACCTACGCACCCAACGACTGACTCGACAAAGCGAGTTCGATTTTTCGAGTTCTCGTATACCGACCGATACGAAATAAGATTCTTATTATTTTGTAGGGTGGGCGGACCGCTCACAGGTGTGTTCCTTTGGTTTACACCATCGTGCTGGGCTAAGCTACCTACATCGAGGAAACCTTTGTCTTGTGACAGTTGAAGAAATGATTTTTATTTGTCAATTTCTAGTATTGTCTGCGGTATGGGCGTCGGTAGATTGTTATATATATATATTTTTTAATCCGTGAGTAAGTTTGGGTTAAATTGCATCCTTTAGTTTTGATAAAGTCCTAAATGGCCATTCTAGAGGGCACATTAACGTTATCCTCGATTTATATAATACTTTTTTCGAAAATTGATCCTTCAGAGTCGGGTAGATTTAAATTAACCTTTTAAGTGATTGTAATTAAATTGCGAAAATGTTTCCGACTTCCAACTTCTTCGAAATCTCGAAGTTTATTATCGAAAATATGTCGATCGCTTCCATTAAATAAAGTTATATTAAATTTGTTCTGTATAGTTTTATTTATAATAAGCTCCATTTTTTCTGAAAACTTCAAATTTTAAATGTGATATGTAACCGTTACTATATTTTTTCGCAATTTGTCATGGAAAATTGTAATAATTTGACATACAATCTAAGATTTAAAAATTCGTGCCACCCATTTTTAGTAATCCACATAAATAGCTACCTATTAAGTACCCCAATTTGACAAATTAACGAGTAGGTAATTGAAACGTAGCGTAGGTACGGAAGACGAAAGATGAAAGGTGGAAAATAAAGCGCGTTTCCATTCTTAATGCAAATAACTGGGAAAAAATTAGTTAAAAAAATATTAACAAAATCGCTTTCTTTTTATCACGAAAGCATATAACGAAATTTATCGAGCATTAAAGATTCGTTAAAATTAATAATAATTTTATTTAAATCCGTCGGTAGGTAGTACGTGCTCGGTTAACGGATTTTTTAGTTTACAATTTTCAGAAAACGTTCCGTCGACATATAGAAAACGGTAAATCAGTCGAGGTAGGGCTAATTATGAATAATAATCGATGCTTATTTATCTTCGACAACTGGGATTTTCTGCGAAACAATAGTCGAGGTCTTTTATTAATACGGTTTATCATACAGTAAAATAGGTAGGTATGGAAAATAATTATTAGTGACGTTGTCGCAAATTTTCCACATTTATTTCATAAACGGATCATAAATCGACTGTATCTTAGCATAGAGAAATTACGTAAAATTTTAACAATTCGCATGATTTGTTATGTAATGTAATTAACGAGCACAAGTTAATTGTCCGCTTCCTTTTTATGTTTAATCGAGCAAACAAAATATTTAATAAATATGGCAATTAATGTGTAATACGTGTTAGTAGCAAGGCCTCTCTGGACGCCCCAGGGTCTCTGTAAAATAAAAAAAAACTCCGGAATTTCATACATTCCGTATTATTCGAAGAAAACTATTCGGTAATTATTTAAAAATTATGTTCACGTTCATCGATATAGGTAGTAGGTACGAGCTCAATTTATTTACCTATATATATATGCGCAAAACAATAAAAGCGCTACTTGGAAAACCTCAACATAAAACCCACGCTGTTTGGGTTTACATTTTAAATACATAATTAATTGTTCGTTTCTTAACAGTTTACGGAATGTGATTTATTTCAGTTTCATTGGCCGGAGATAATTTTTCATAAAAATTATACACGATACACGCCCAAACACCACCACGATCAAACGTTTCGGACGTATTTCGGAAGTTCTTTTAACACAGATAATTTTTGCTTTAACATATTTTCGAAGTAATAATATTAATTTAAAACTCACCAGATATTCTCCAATGGAAAGTAATTCAAATTCCGCGCGTGCTTCAATTGTATTCGATAATAATTACACGTTCGCTTCGGCGAGCGCACTTACCGTTCAATTAATAACAACCTCGACCTTAAACCGAACTAGACAAAACAAAATGTAGAACTGACGATGTACGAGGTTTTCTATATGTCGGTCTACACCCTATATACAGTAGGTATTGTGTTAACAATTGCATGCCGTCGCGCATCCGTTCACAAGCTAATAGGAACCGATCGAAATGTAAATCTACATAATCTTGAGGCGGCATAAGCTCCAAAAATTTGATTTCGTAAGAGCGTCGCAGCACCGCTCCCTTCGAACGAACCTAACCCAGTTCTGGGTACCTTCTTTATGATGTAAATAAATTACGACGGATAACGGTCCTAATTGCAACTCGCAAAAAGCTCGAGCGGCGATTAAAAAAAAAATGGAGGAAATTAAACACTTTCGGCTAGTTCGAACGATTGTTTCGACGATGGTTGAGAAATTGGATGTTCAATTTTGGTGGTCAACTAACCAAGTACCATTTTTGTTCTTTAATCAAAATTTCGAAGCGTCCCCGCATTTTTAAGAGAAAACGAGCTCTCGAAATAAAAATGACACTTTTAACCGGGATTTTTCAGTTTAGTGCGCCAAAACGTGCCCAAAATGAGAAAATTTTGATTTTGAGACGTAAAGGGAGAAGCTTTGTAGGAAGCTTTCTTGCGAGCCTAAAAATAAGAAATTTTATTTTACGCGATTGCAATTAACGTAGTGGACTCGGTACGAGCAAAGAACAATCGAAAGTCTCCTTATAGTTTTGTAAAGGGCTTTCTGATGTTAGAATCGTGTGGTTAACCAGTATTCTCATGGCACCTCTTTAAAAATATGAACTATTAACATTTTGGTTTTAAAACTACGCCCCTCGGGCGTCACGATTAAAATGCAATTCTAAAAGAGAATCGTTTTGGTGAACAATTATAGATTAAGTAATTACAATGTAAAACCATAACGATATTCGAATATCGGAATCAAAATCGAATAAATTTTACGTCGACAAACAAACACCTGCAAAATAACCATTTGGATGGATAATCGAAAGTATGTAGTTGAATCAGTTACCATCATTATGTGGTGGTAGCTACTTTCGTTGCAGTTCGCACTGGTAAACGCTTCTGTCACGAAATCACGACTATGGCAATTTAAAGTTGCTCATTTATAATTAATAGAAATGGGATAAGCCGTTAAACGCGGCGCCATTTCTTTAGAATTGAGTCGTTAAAAATCAATTGTGACTTGGAAAAATTATACCTAAGGTTAAATTTAATCGTACCTGTTCGACGAACTTTTACTTGTGTTATGATTGCCCAAAGCGGCCAATTAACTTTAACGAGAAATCGAAATTTTTGTTCGACATTAAACTTACAATAAATTAGTGATTAATCGAAGTTGTAGCTGTCCGACACTTTTCCACGTAATAGATGGTCAAATGAATTTATTGCGGCGACGAATTATCATCAAGGTGAATAAATTTATCATCGTCGCTGCAATTGCCTTGAAAAATAAAAATGACACGATCGTTTAGTCAATAATTATTATTATTCACGCAGAGCGTGGAACCTAATATTCTTGCACAGACGAAGAGTTTTGGTTGCAGTTTTTCGTAAAGAGTAAATTATTATTTAATAGAATTCGAAGAAAAAACGAAAGTTTTTTTTTGAAATATTGTTATTTGTGTTACCTATCGCTTTGATTTTGAAATTTTTGACAAATCGTTTGAATTGAAATCTTACTCTTTTGGATCACTTGGATACGTCGATGGGGATGAAGAAATTCACCCACTTATTTAAAGAAGGCAACAACAACAGGTCTTGAAAATCTCCTTTTATGCCTTGTCTTTTGTTGCAAGAGTGCGACGTGACGCACCTAATTTCGTTCGCATAAAAATCACTAGCTGCACCGTTTCTACTCCCCTTTCGGTTTTTAGGTCCTTAAATTAAGTCGAAATAGTTACGTACGTACTTTATTTTTAATTCGATCTGGTTTTGTGCCGACCTTGGGCAAGATTTTATGTGTGCAACATATTTGAGTGGCAGTATTTCGAATTCTCACACTAATTGAACGGTAACATTCCATTTTCCGGATTCTGAATTTTAATTGATGTCGTTTATCATTTAATTGTCGTTCGCATCCTGTGCTATACATAAATAATTCTATTAAAAACTTTATAATAAGGAAACAGAGCCGCGTAAAACTGTATTAACCCAAAACGATTAGTTTTTAGCGCATCAACTCGCATATATATACTGATTAATTTTTAATAACGCGATCGCGCTACAGAATTCGCCGCAATTAAAACTTCGACGAGGTTAATTGAAAATTTCTTTGGTAACCGCTAATTTCCTTTATTTAATACGCTCTTCCTTACGTGGTGAGCGAGCAGTTTCAATATTACAAACTATTTTAATGAGAGAAATGCGAACAATTTACATAACTGAATCGGGAAAATTAACGTTGTCTGTTTTGACAGTGAGCATCTGTTAAATGAGCCCATTAGATGCAAAGTGGGCCAAGTGCAAAACATTAAAAAAAAAAAGATAATTTGTTATAAAATTCTACATCTATCCGAAACTGTTTGATCGCAAAACGCACGTTTTTTTCGTAGAAAATAAGCTCTACAAAATAAATTATACAGGTTTGGCGCTAGTGTAAGAGAAAACTGTTTTATCCATTTTTTTTTCAGTTTTATTTAAATGCGACTTGGTAATTTTGTATTTTTTAGATTGATATGTACCATTAGCACAATGCGCCGCAAGCGATTTAACAATTTAAACGCCCTGTATATAAAATTCGACACATACGTCAAATTAATATTTCGTTTTTGGTCTAAATCTAATAAAATTAGAAATGCGTTTTCATGGACGATGGCTTATATAACAACCGACAATTACTTAATATCCTTATCAATTATCTACTGTGGGTGTCGCGTTTCCCTCGTTTTCCGTGGGGAAAAGACAAAGCACATGGGGGATGTGTAGGCGCGGCGACTCGTAACTACACGGGGAACCGTAGTAATAGTAACATTGCACATAAAACATTAAATGGGTGTGTGTGTGTGTGCGTGCGGGGTCATCTACCTTGTCTGTTTATACACATCAATCTTCCAAGCTGCAAACTCCCATTATAACGATTATAAAATTTGTGCGTATGTGCACAGCTTCTTATCTTCTCAATTGACGTTATGGGCCCGTATGCGAAGAATAATTAACTCAAGGACTTTCTAATTTTAGGGAAGTTTTAACGATCGCACTGCAGTTCTATGTAGTGGGCTTTCGTTCAAAAAGCAAGACCGCAAGACTGAAATAATTCGATTGACCTTCTTGGAGCTCGCGAACCGCGATCTTTGACTTTAGATGGCTTGACGTTTAATTTACTTATAATTACTTTTAAAAACGATTAATCGCAATTGTTTCAATTGAGCACATTTGCTTAGTATGCTATGCAATCACGGAAATCTTACGATAGCATGCTTGCTAGTCGGCATGTTCCGGATACAATAAATTACGAGATGGGAATTCCTATTATATGGACAATTTCGTCGCATGATACTTAACTTGTTAAATTGCGCCCGAATTAATGTTTTTCCCCAGGAGCTATTTTCAAGTCGTTTGTGTAGGTATATATACCTATTTGCTGATGGTTGTCAAACATAAAAAGCGGTTTTTATAAACATTTTGCAGTTTCTTTCTTTCGGTGGCATTTAAAGAACAAAGAAAATTGTAAATGCGTAAGAAAACAATTCTAGGTACTTTGAAATTAAGGTTTGATCGTCAAACTTTGATGCCAAAGTGAAAACAAACCTTATCCACTTTCTTTATCTAAAAAAAATGGGTGAACTATTAACACTTACATAGTCTAATGAGGCATGGTTGAAATTCGCAAAACATTATTTTGGTAGATACTATATTTCGTATCTTTTACAATTTCTACACAAAGAACCGTCGTTTTGTTAACTGCACATTTCCAAATGCCATATTGTTTTTGTAAAACATTTCTCAATCCCCAAAGCAAAAAAATACTTATATTTAATAAGTGCTAATCCTTTTCCCACAATTTTAATTATGAAATAAATAGTTATCTGGGTGCAACTGTAAATTTTTCTATATAGGTATATATACAGATTAAAATTTATGTAGTAGTATATGTATTTATATTTACTCACTGTCGATAAGAAAACTAATTTAAAGATGAAAATTGAACTATTTATAAACAAAGTTCCGTTATCGTACCACAATAGACGTTTTTATTTACATAAGAATCGAAATATTATGGTAGCGATAAACCTGCGACCCTTCAAAATCGACATCCTAAACACGGAATAGTTAAGGACGCGTAAACAAATCTATTCTATTTAAAAGCACTTTTTAAACAATAGTTTTTGCCCTTTGTGTATCGTAATTCTATATTGGCGATTTCCGGAAATGACAATGTTTGGTTGGCTTCCGGCCGTAGCCGGGCTAACGACGAAATGTGTTCGCAAAATGTTGACGTAAGCTAACGTAAGGGTATTAAGTTGCGAAGTAATGCTTGACAAACGATTGCACGTTCCCTATATACCACATAATATCTATTCAACTGTGTATCTACAACAATCGACGTCCAAGACAAGAGGGATTGCCCACCACACGTCGCTTCTAATTAATTTTTGGTTACAAAAGAAAATGTAGGTATTAACTTTCTAAAAATTCTATAGTACCTACGGATTAATTTACTTCAATTGTGCAAGCGCCAAGTGTGATTAGTTCGTATAAACGTTTCCTCCGCGAAGAAAATCTATTAAATTTGACGAATCCGGTGCGGCGATATGTTTTTCCCAAGTGTGGTGCGCTCGTCCCACGAAGGGTTGCGTCCGAACGGAAATACGGGCAGCCACTGTAACGATTCGCACTCTAGATTCGTGGAAACGGAAGTGTTCCCTTTTTTACGGAACTAGAATTACTAATTTTATTTTGTACGATCGGATGGGTGGGGGCTGAATTTACTGACGGAAGAAGCGTAACGCAAGACCGAACCGAACCGAACCGAACCATTTAAATTAAGGCACGGGCTGGCCATTGTACGAGAGAGGATGTCAGTTTTTATCCTGGGCTATTCACGATTAAATACCGTACGCATAATAAACTGGTTTTTTTTTTTGGGCGCATGCAGATTCGACTATTTCCTCCATCAGATTTAATATCAATCATTTCGGAAACGAAACATCGATATTTGTTACGATTATGAAGAAGAATTCTTTCGACGTGTATAACTGGACTTGCAAATCAGATGGAAGGAAACATTTATCAAGACGAACATCGCCAACTTGTAGTAAGTAATTATGTTACAGAAGTGATTTAATGGAAATTTTTAAGACGGGAAACCGCAGAGGACAATTAAAAATAATTTAAGTCTTCGTAGACGATTGAAATTTTAAGGAAAATACCGCAATTAATTCCGAAGAAAACGTGGAGCGCATCAGTAGCGATTCGGTTTGAACAGTAACATTATCCGCCGTTTGTGTTCGTTCAGCCGGTGTGTCAAAGAAACGTCAAATTAAGTTATTACAGTACAACACATGCTCGAGCTATTTACTATTCACGTCGAAAATACCTACTACAAAGAAACGATGAAGACGTAGTAATTGACTTTACGATGTTAACGCACATTTGAATTTTTAAAGTTGAAACTACAAGTGCTTTCAAAAACTCTTGAAGCGAATGACGAACGACTCGATGCTCGTGTTTACGTAGAAATTATGTGAACGATAAAAAATATAACAAATACAGCAAATATACAGCAACAATTGGAAATTTAATCAGTGCCGACCGCTGGGACCTTAAATATTTAGAAGCCCCACATAACTACAAGGTTTATTGGAAGCTAATATCATTTGGATTGCTTTCACATAGTTATGTATGTATGTAGGTATGTATGTATACATAGATAATATAGGGTAAAAGCCCAAACATGGAACACACTTTGCTTTTGATTGACGTGCCAAGCTGAAAAGTTAAGATATGGCTGAAATTTTTTGTTGGTGAAGTAGATTAGCCATTTTACTATAATTTCGCGAAGTTTGATGGCCTAATGTTGCCTAGCCGGTGTGCTATGGCTATTTTTTAAAAACTACTCAAGTGTTCCGTGTTAGGCCCATCCTGGACCTAACACGGAACACCCAGTTTTTTAAAAAAAAAAGCATCATAGCAACAAAAAACGCATATACAGTAGCAAGGCAACAAAAACGTAAGCATTGTAACAATAAAATGAGACAGTTTTAAGCACAAATTTTCATTAAAAAAAATTTGTTAAGTGTAAAAATGCAAATTAGGCGCAATCGTCCAAGCCAATGATTGGTGCACATTTTTCACAGTAAAAATTAGCATCTGATGCATCAAAATAATCAGGCCAACATGCTTCACATATCCAATTGTCACACATTTCACAGTTTGCCCATTCATCTGAAACATTTTCATCCCAATTTTTCCCACATTTTCCACAAGTGTCTACATTTTCATCATTTTGTGAAATGTTCTGTGACTTTTTTGCTTGTTTTTTAGACTGCAGTTTTTTTAGATGCTCCATGGCTTCTTTGGAGGTGAGGGCTTCACCATCCTTTCGATTTGACAGTCGGGCACTGTGCAGAAGCCTTTCGTAAACTCAATTTTTCACTTTTTACTGCACTAAGTGCTAATTCACGCTTGTTGCTGTCATAGGATTTGTAAGGGCGTTTTTGTGAACTCATTTTCGAGCTTAACAATGATTGCAATTTAAAACAAATTAAAATTTCCTAACCCGGAACAGGTGTTCCGTGTTAGGAAAAAGCAATGCTTAAGCAGAATTTAAAAAGCACCAAATTTTCATGCAACAAAGTGTGTTTTTTCTGAAAGAGCATGCAAAGTTAAGCTAGAAAACAACATTAGACCATCAGAACTTACAGGAAAATATAAAGTTTTCTTACCTTAAAATTAAAAAAATTTGACGCTGCAAAATTCTAACCATGCAATAATTACGAAATGACAATATGTTACAGTAAGTTTATGCTAAATTGAAGCAAACAAGTTAAACTTGAAAATCAAATTAAAAAGAAAAAATAATATTAAATGCTGTAATTATTGTAGCATGAACAACAAGTGTGTTCCGTGTTAAGAGGTGTTCCGCATAGGGGTGTTTTACCCTAACAAAAGGCGATGTTACGACAAAAATTTTCTTTATAGGCTTTTTTTCTATATTTTTCAAACAATAATTTGTAGTTAATTATGTTATTAATGATTTATTTTAATAAGACCTAGATTTATAACGTGCAAGAAAATAATATCGACGCAGTTTTCCCAGAAGGGCGTAACCTACAAAAAGGAAATTTTACAGGAGGGCACAATATGTGTCGTCGAGTAGCTATATAAGAAGATACGTTTCGCGGAAATATAAATCGGAATATTGTTAGTAGATTTTAACAGAAAATGCCGCAAAAGTGTGGTGTACGCCCTTTTGGCAAAACGTCATCGACATGTCGGTATACCTACCTATAACTGTGTTTGACTCATCTAACCTATTCCTACAAACACGTAACTAAACTATTTTAAGTAGGTACCTACACACCGTTTACGACAATCCGACAATAAAACTTAAGGTCGTCGACTTGAATCAATTTTTTGCCACCGAATAATGGCGAGTATAAGAAAGTTGTTCGAACAGGCATCGATCCGATTTATCTATATCTATTAATCGAACGGCCAATCTAACAAACGTCTTTTTCTTCACGTATGAAGAAGTACGTAAGTAGCGGCTTCCTGTTTTCTATGCCGAATGGAAAAGCGAAACGTTGCTGCCGCGCCGCTAAAATAACTAATCGAAGTGTCGAATCGAGAGATGACATGTGGGTTAATCACATATAGCTTATCCAAACCTATAGCTCATCCAAACCTATATGATGTTCACGTCATCAACAAAAAGTTACTAGATTGTTTATTTGTAATTCGGTTTAAAGTTTGGAAAGTGACATATTCTACAGATGATTTACCTGCGCACATATTAGATGGTATAAAGAAAGGCTACAATTTATTAGAACTGTCAAAATACGAGGCACGAGGTGACAGCACTGTGTGAAACGTCATCATCTAGCAACCTTGTATCGATGACGTGAACATCATATAGGTTTGGATAAACTATACTCGCCGAAAACGATTAATAATAAAAATTAAAGTGAACCCTTTTACAAATAACTCTGTTGAATTTATAACGTTAAATATGACAAGTCTTGGTTACTAGGAAAATCCCTCGAGCAAAACGGCATTCAGACCATGGAGAAAAGTCCGCCGACCGCTCTCACAGCGCAGTCCTTTGAACTAAGGACGTTTCCGCGAGGAAAAAACGAGCCGACTGTGTAAATGTTAATGTGCAATTACGTGATTCCGATCTTTGCGATTTTGGAAGAACGATATTCACGTACCTACATTTTTTTTAATAATTAGCGATTCCTCGGTACACGATTTGCGAAGAATTAGCGATCGATGGCTTCGTAAAAGAACCAGCGACAGTGACTTCCTCCGCTTAAGGCAAGGTGAGAGCAACGGACAGCTACCGACCGCCAAGATATTGCATTCCTTCGCAGTTAAATCAGTAAGATGATAGTGTCACAGAAATTACGGTACTAATTGAATCGAACCTTTGAAGAATGCGGATTGCTTTCGAACCAGAATTTTTGTTCAAGATATATCGTTTTATAGTTTGTAATTGTGTTTTATTAGGTAATAATTGTAAGCGCACAACGAATTTTGTAAAGCTCGCAATTAACTAAACTTTTCTAGCTGATATGCCGAGAAACGGTAATTTACAGTTTAATTACTGCGATTTTTGTAAATTGGGATTTACGTTTCAAAACCGGACAGTACCTATCGACAACGGAATTGACCACCAACATTAGTCGATCGTCGATTTATTTAATAACGTAACGATGCCCTACATTGTAACAGTGAATGTGCGGTGGTACCTATGTAATTTGCCGAGCCGTTTTCCGGTAATCAAAATTGCAATCTTTAAGTAACACGTACGAGAATAAATTGGGAGAGTCGCGTCGAGGAAAAACGCCACGAGTTATCTTTTTCCAGGAAAATAAAACTGAAATTACAAATGTATACATTTTTAAGGAAAACGAACATAACCTAAAGCCCAACTTGTGATTAAAATATATAAATAATAAATAATTAATAATAATTATAAATATAGAGGTACGTGGGTAATTCGAGAATAAGTTGAGAATGTCCTCGGCGTAGTTATAGGGATCCCCGCTTTTCAGATCGATGGACTTCTAAACAAAACGTCGTTTTTTTTTTATAAAAATTTCAAGTTAAATTTCCTGTCACTGGCTAATTACTGTAGTTCATTCGAAAATCCTATTTACCAAAACCGTTCGACTCGAAGAATTTTATAGTAACTAACTAAATAATCGTTCGCTTCCTTTTTGACGCAAACAAAAAGTGGAAGATTAAACAGAGTTTAATAACAAAAATATCCTTTTTCCTGTTTCTAAGAAGTTCGAAGGTATTCGCGAGTTTAATTAAATCGTCGACACATTTCCAATTTATTTACCCGTCCTATTATTAACTGATATCGTTGGTAACTATAACCGCAATATGCCGCTAATGACCGAAGTAACTTGAAAATGTCATTTTTGTGGTAAACTGGCTAACATGCGCCACACCTTTTGTTATCGCAATAAGCAATTACGCAAATCATTTTAATCGAAAGTGTAAAGTCGAAGGAAAGTTACCATTTTCACAGCCTCGAGGGACGCCGCCACATCATCGGGCGCATCGTTAATATCTCCGATCGATCACAGGAAATGCGTTTTTTTAAAAATAAATTTCCCACGTCGATTTCAGTTTTTTGGTGCAGTAAGTGGATCGATATTAAAAAAAACAACAAATTAATTAGTAAAACGGCGCGCGGGAGCCTTTCTATTTGAAGTATAAGTGGTACGGAGAAGCACCGGACTTGAGAATTTTCGGAAAAACTTATTACTAAGAAATCCACAATCTATAGGCCATAAATTTTGGCATTTGACTGCTTAAAATTCGTACACGCCAATAATTTGCATACTACAATTTTAAATCGAGAAAGCTTCGAGTTCGGGGATTATGAAATGATTAACTTATACTAATGACTCACGTGTTCCCGGACTCGGTTTACTTTACATTTCGAATTGAGAAATTTTTCGGATTTTTAATTTGTCCAAGTTGACGGATTGCATACGTGGACTTTGCAATTTCCTGAGAAAATTTTGCCAACTTCCGTGTCGTATTGTCTTTTAGATGTTTAGTAATACGTTTGGAAATCGTGGGAAATATTAACGATAATTGCTTACAAAAAATAATTTCAATATCGATCGTTCTCCGAAGTTATTTATTTGTAAAGTGGATTTGTCCAACTTTTTACGCGAAATACATTTTCGCTAATTTCTTCTTTTAGTGTTGTGAACTTCGGGTCGAGGAATGTAACCGCTACGACCATAAATCTTTCGAATCGCTATATGATTATACCTAACGACACTTGAACGGTGTCTGCAAACACGAAAAAACAAACACTCCACACGACAGTGACATGCAACAGTTGAGAAAAAACGGTCCTTAAATTTAATATTTCGTATAGGCGGAATTAGTCGTAGTTGCATAATTACGCGCGGCTCATTACGTTAACATACTTTTACGAATAACCATTTCGCGGACACAAATTGGAAGGCGCAAACCAATTTTTGTTTAAAATAACGAGCAACTATGCGCGCAATCAATCTTTATGGTTCACAGACCGAGTTGCTTGCCCGACCATGAATCTAGTCAGCAACGTATGCCACTTGGTAGGTTTAGGTACCTACGTGTATTTTAATCTTTTCAGCATTCACGAGGATCGAACGATTCCAGGCTTATCCTTAAACGATAAGATTGTCATTGTTGTCTGTCACGTTACAAGGAGAGCATTTGATAAGGGAATCGTAGCAAGCTACAAATTCGATTATTTCATTTGCAAAATCAAAATTGCAGAGGCAAGAATTGGACCACGCCATACTTAGGTTAACTCCCACGTTTGTTCACGTTTTTGTATTCTGATCAATATTATTTATCAATATTATATAATAGATGACGTATGCCGACGTTTACTCCCGTTTCGATGGAATTTAATTAAGAGTAAATCTATTTCTAGTCTGAAAGACACTCCATAATACATATTTATCAAATTGGCCATCTAGGGTGACTTGCCCAATAAAAGAACACTTTGCTGATAAAATTATTATGAAAAATTACAAACACTGCGAAATACCCTTTTTGTTGTTTGAGAAGAAGCAATAATATTTCAGCTTTATTTTTCACATAATTTTTTTTTATAAAAGTTTAAATTTTCGCGGTAAATAAATATTGAAGATCTACGTTTTGGAGCGCCTCGCTTATTTCGTGGTCGCTACTAAGAGACACGTGCAACAGAGAAAGTGAGTTTTATGAAAAAACAGCAATTCAACGACAAATCGAGTTGGTAAGTATTATATATTTAGATTCTACATAAAATTACGATAATTTTAGTATAAGAATCATGATCTTAAAATATGTACAATTCACATAATCATGATGTTCGTTTACTGGTATGATTTTCTAACCTCGACCCAGTAAAAAAACAGGCTTTTATCCATGTGAATCAAATTGATTTTAAAATTGATTATAATTGTTTTCTAAATTACTGTGATTCAAATGACAATTGAAACTCGTGTATCTTTTTTTGTTTCAGATTTTTTGTTTATTATTCTTACTTCATTGCTTCATTCGTGTTTATCAGCAATGCAAGAGATGGTATGTAATAAGTGTATTATATATATTGCTATTCTTAATGATGTTGAGCAAGAATATATAATAATATATAATAATAATAATCAATAGAAAATAGATGAATATATGCATATGTTTTTCCATATTTCAGGAGCCTAAAAGTAAACGTGTATATAAAAATCACAAGTATTCGACGACAGACTTGCACGAGGCTCTAGAGAGGATAAAAGGAGGAGAAAGTTACAGAAAAATTTCTAGTCAATATAATATACCTAAATCTGTATTATTTACTAGAGTTAAAGAATTACTGCCACTAAATGTAAAAAAAGGACCCAAGACTAATTTAACAGAAGATGAAGAAAACCGTTTAGAGAAGTGGATCTTGGACAAAGCTCGTTTAGGATTTCCTATGCATCCAGATGAAGTTAAAGTGGTTGTAAAAAAAGTTTTAGATGATACAGGAAGGTGTACAGTATTTCGTGATAACAAGCCAGGAGACAAGTGGTTGTTATTGTTCTTAAAGCGGCATCCTGAAATAAGAAAAAAGAATACCGAAGTTATATCTAGAGGTCGTGCGTCAGTTACTGAAAATAAATTAAAAGAATGGTTTAGTGAAGTAAAAACTTATCTACAAAAGAATAACTTGTCTGATGTCTTAGAGAGACCCGAGAGTATTTTTAATGGTGATGAAGCTGGCTTCCAACTTTGTCCTAAAAGCAGTCGCCTTCTCGGATCAAGAAAAGAAAAAAAATTTACGAAATATCTGCTGGCCACGAGAAGGAAAATATCACGGTACTGTGCACATTTTCTGCTGCAGGTGCTTCTGTACCGCCTATGATAATGTTGCCATACAAAAGAATACCGGTACACCTATCACAATCCATTCCACATGAGTGGTCAATTGGACGGTCTGAATCTGGCTGGATGGTATCTAGTACCTTTTATGAATATATGGCGAACGTCTTTTATCCGTGGTGTGTGAAGAATAAAGTGAATTTTCCTGTTATATATTTTCTTGACGGTCATCAGTCTCATCTGTCATTGGAGTTAAGTGATTTTTGTAAAGAACATTCAATTATTTTAGTGGCACTTCATCCCAATTCTACTCACATCACTCAGCCGTGTGATGTATCGATATTCAAAGATTTAAAATGTAAATGGAGAGAAGTAGTCCAAAATTATAAACAAGAAACACAAACTTCGCTGACAAAGGCTAACTTCGCTCCATTGTTTAAAAAAGCTTTCGATCAAATTAAAGTTGAGTCAATTAAAAATGGCTTCAGGAAATGCGGATTATATCCTTTCGATGAGAATGCAGTTAATTACGATCAGTGCATATCAACTCGACGTCAACTAATTGATTCAAGAGATGCAACTGATGAATTTCCAGTTTATACACTAACATATGATGATTTAATTTCAACCAAAAAATTTCTTTATAATAATATCAAGAAAGAGGAGCTCCAAAAATTTATTAATATCAGAAACAGCAATAAAACTTGCACTGAATCAACATATGTATTATGGAAAACCTGCATGGATAATCTTCAATTATTTGAATTGAGTAATGAAGAAAGAAATACAAACAATGATGATAGAAATTCCATCACTTTGGAGCCTCCACAAGTAAATACTGAACTCAGTATAATAGATGATGATTATATCGATAATATATTTGAAAATGAAGCCAATGAATTTGTTCAATATGCAGATGAAAATGTGCATATAGCAATTGAAGAACAGGTTAACCAACAAAATTTTGACATACTTGATATTCCTATAATCAATTCTTACGAATTAGATTGTGTGAATGACATATTGAATAATAATAATAATAATAATATTGAAAATTCAAAATCTGGCACTGTTGAAAGCAGTATATCTGAATTAATAACTGATGTGCATAAGATTAGTGAAATTGGTAAAAATTTCATTATCAATTATTCACATAATAGTAATAAAAATATTAAATATTTCATTTTTGTATTTTTTCAGATGCTTTAATCGACACAGATGAAAAAAGTTGTCGATCTCCAACTTCACCAAGTAATCCGAATAGTATTTGGGAAAAACACCTTTCGTGGCCATCAAGTACGTCAAATAATAAAAGTCTAAAGAAAGAGGGACAATCTTTGCCACTTGTTCTCACAGGATCAAAGTTTAGAGATTATCAAATCCAAAGAAAAAAAGAAAAGGAAAAGAAAGAGTCCGAAAAGCAAGAAAGAATTTTGAAAAGAAAAATTAAAAAAGAAGAGACTGAAATAAAGAAGAAACAATTAAAATTAGAAAAAGAAAATAGGAAAGAAGAAAAAATGAAGGCTAAACAGATTAATTTAATTAAAAACAGAACTCCACTCACTCCATTAATTAATCAGCCCATGGATTTGAGTTTTAAAACATAAATAAATGAATTTTATTCAAAATATTTATTACTTTTTTATTAAAACTATTTTCCCTCGTTATTTAATCCCTGATTTATTGACCATAACAATATTTTATAGCTCTGTTCTTTTATTGGGCGTCTGATGTTCTTCTACTGGGCAAGGTGTTCTTTTATTGGTATTTTGACGCTTTTTTCATATTTTACTAAATTACTAATGTTCAACTCATTTTTAAAGCATAATTCTTTTTTCACTTGATTCCTCATATGTTTCCGAATACAACAAAAAAAGTTTCAAGATGAAATGATAATTAGGCTTAAAATAAGCGACTATAATATATAGACATCTCCTTAACCGTTCTTTTATTGGGCAGTTCACCCTATTTGTTCTTTAATCGGCACTATTTTTCGCCTCCCGACATTCAACGTTCTAACATGCTCTCCAAATGTCAAACTATCAGTAAACATATGACAATCTATTACGACAATGCAAGATTTTCGAAGACTATATCATTAAAATGAACGACAATTTTGTGGCTGAAAGAAAGGGTACGTTTTATAACGGAATTTCGCGTCTTTGAAAAAACATCTAAAAATCTAAAATGCCATTTCCAAATTACTGGATCGTCAGAGTATTGGGGAAATGATCAATGACAAAATTAATCTTTGCAATACCTTTAATTTTTACGAAAAACACGGTGCTAATGAACTATCGTATTGACCTTAATGACGGGAACAACCGAGGGGTCGGTAACTTATGTATTAGTGTGTATTTGTTTCTAGAATGTAATACAGAATTACGTTGAATTACTTTAAGTTTAAACAATTTTTTAATAAAAAAATATAAAGTAAATATAAATTTAAATATTATATTATAAGTATCGGCATTTAATTAATTATCGAAAAATGTGCCGGAACACAAGGGTTAATATAAAGTAGTCAAAACCTCCTTCAAGCAACGTGAGGTCAGATTAGAAATTGTAAAATATGATGAAAATTCGGAGACTGATCGAGAAAAATTGTAGTACCTATGTATCTATTAAAAAATAAGCGAAATCAGAAACGAGTAAATTTTCCGCTAAAGAAATCCCTTACGATTCGTTACTGAAATCCGAGAAATGGCGACCATTAACGATCGCCTTGTAGTTTTACAGTATGAATAAATGGTAGTCTATCTTTGCCATGTGTGCAGGTAAATCATCGATAAAATGTTATTTTTGTGTAATTTTTATTAACGTCGTACATTGGAATAAAATTTGAATGGCCTATAGCTCTTTGTACATAATTTTTTTTAAATCTTTAATAAGGACTCTGCTGAAAAATGTAACAAACGTAGGCGAGCTCCTACGAAATCAAAACATGTATAGGTAACGCTAAAAATATGTTTCATTTATTTATGTTTAGTCAACGTCTCGATAACCGTTTACAAATACGATCTCGTTGAATGTTTCTATAAATTTATATTTTTGATCTATGAACAAAGAAATGTGCCCTTTATTTTATTCAACGGAATCGTCACCCTAATTTATAATATAAATTATGGTGGCGATTCCGGGTATTATATTATAATACTGTTAATTTCAAAACAATCGAGTATATCTTAAAAATTAAGCGTTCAATCTTTTATTTTTTATATTTTAAAATAACTTTTTAAAATCAACTGTACCTTAATGCAAAGAACACATAAGTATTTATATGTATATACCTACGTTTGCATTTACATATCTATGTACATGTCTATTTCTATATATTACTTATTTTATATGAAACATTCTTAATAGGTATTAGTTTGAATTGGACTGAATTAGTTTGTATTACTATGGGGTATTAGTTTGAATTAGGTCTGAATTACTTTAAATTACATTGAATTACTTGAATTTCTTTTGAACTACTTTGAATTAGTATTACTGTGTATAAAATTTATTATAGTTACCGACCCCTCGCGAACAATAAAAAATCGCTTCGAAGTTTACTTTTGTTTTTATTAATAACAATGGAAAAAGATAAGATAATTGCGACATCAAAACATGGGTTCGTCATATTTATGGTGCATTTAAATGCTCAGCTATTTTGAAAGTCTAATCGGTGACTTATTTAAATTTATTATAACACGAAAAATAGAATTTTGAGGCGGTTATTGTGCTTCGACAGGGTGATCTAAATCTGAGATCATCGTAACAATTTAATTTTGTTCGGATTAATTATATTAAAGGACTGATTTAATTGATGGTAATTATTGTAACGCTATTTACGTTTTTCCTAACGTGATAATATTAGATGCCGTTGCGGCAATTCGTCGTTGTACAATTAAGAGGATGATTACGCCAAGCACTAGTATAGGGATTTCAATGTAAATTCGGTCAGGTATTACACCTATATTGATAGAAATTTTCAATTTTTTATTAAAGAATCTGAAAATATGTATCATCAAGTATGGGATGACGTTCTTATTTTCTTAAGAATATATATACTTTTTATATAATAACTATTTGAAGTTGGAAATAATTAGACTAACTTTTCGATGTCACTTTCTTGAATTAGAAGCTATACATTAAAAAAATAAAAACGTGTACCCCTTCTCCCATCTTTTAATTACCTAAAAATATTTCTTAATAGATACTTATAAATAAAATAAGGGCTCAAAACATTTTCGTTTAATAATCGGCGAATCGCGGTCTTCGTGCTCGCGCGTATGCTCTATCCTTGTATCGCCGTCTTGCTCGCGCTATCTCCTCGCTGCATAAACTAAACTCGAGAAATGTTTATTTCAAGATATCGGCTTACATATTACCTCATATAATTAATTAGTAAAGAATGCGTTCGTCGAAATTTTATGTATGGCAAAAGAGGTTGTATGTATTGTAAATACATATCGACGCAGATTATCGTAAACGCCACTTTTTGCAAAAATGAGGTATTCTGACTGTCTTATGCATCAAAGGATCTAGGACAAAGACATCATATGTCAAGAACAAGAACATAGTATCAATATTCCGTTTTTTTCACTAGAAAAATCGATTTGTATTTTGATAAAACGTATCTTCCTATACGTAGCTGCGCTATAATACAAAATGTACGCTTCTGTAAAATTTACTTTTTATCGTTTATCTGCCACAACTGAGGCGATGCCGACAATTATCTACATAATTTTCTGCTTCAACAGGTACTAAAAAAAATACAGAAGTAGTAGAATAGTAGTAATAATTTTAAATAATTCATGTATAATAATTCACAATTATGTATTATGTTCAACATTATAAAACTGCAGCTGTTTTACTGCTGGGGTCTTCATAATAGTTTAACAAATAACTTATTATTTCTTTGTCGTTGTCATGCTCGGTTAAAAAAAATTTTATAATGTATATGTAAGAAAAAAAACTTATACCAAGTCAAAAAAGAAACTAAATTTACAAAAAGAATACAAAAAAACTAGTCACGATACACATGATATGGACGTAGACTATGGACCGAATGCGAAAAAAGTAAACCTCGAAATTGATTCGAAAGAGTTAGTAACATTAAAACAACAATTTATGTGCAAATTACAAATGCAACCTAATGACATTATACGTGTCGAAGCACAAACGAGGGGTCAGAGAAATTCATCCATATGGTATGAAGAACTTACAGCATCTCATTTTGGGCGGGTTTGTAAATTGTTACCGAAAACGGACAGGTCTAAAATTATAAAAGAGTTACTACATTCCACATTTCTTGGAAATAAATGATATAGAAAACGAGCCAAAAGCGTTTAGAGACTTTAAAACAATGTATTCGCGAACTATAAACAATGACGAAATTAAAGAGTGCGGATTATTTGTAAGTAAACAATATCCATTTTTGGCAGCAAGCCCTGATGGCGTAATAGGGTCTGATGGCATTATAGAAATAAAATGCCCTTATAATGGCCAAAATAGTACGCCACATGAAGCTATTGTTACCAAACGCATAAAATTTGCTACAATTGATAACAATAATGTGGTAAAATTAAAAAGAAGTGATAAGTATTACTTACAAATACAGGGGCAGCTCTTCGTTAGCGACCGCCAATATTGTTATTTCGTCATTTGGACTCCCAAAGGAATGGTATAAGAGAAACTTGAAAGGGATATCAACGTATGGGAAACTAAAATATTACCAAAATTGAAAGCGTTTTATTTTGATTATTATCTCCCAGCTTTATTAGTAAACCACAATTTGTAAATAATACTTTGCTTAGTGTAGTGTAATTAGTGTAATTTGCACAAATTCTCCCAGTTACATTTTAAAACAATTTTCCTGATTATCATGTGAATTGTGAACTGTCGACGTTTGGAACACTTTTCTCTCTGGCTACCCTTTATATTCGTTACAGGTAAGCTTTGACTTGTCATTTTTGAATTTTATTTTATTTTCATCGATGAAGGCATAGTAATGCTGCGTTTATTCGAATGAAACCCATAGTAATCCGAATTCGAGATTCGCATACAAGGGGTTTTATTGTAGTTGCTCGAGTGAAACATTCGTATCTTACTTATTAGACTTATTGTTAGAAGTAACTGCAACAATTACTTCTCCAAAACGTATTTAACGAATATAGGTTTAGAGCAAATCTTTCCATCTTTTGATAAATGTATCTGACAGATATTTACCATGAAAACGATTGTTCGAACAAAAGTTTTTACAGGAAATATCTGTCAGATATAATGGAATCTGTCAGTATCTGTCTATAATTTCCATCTGTCAGATGGAAAGATCGACCCTTATTATAATTAATCATATTGATATGTATAAGTTACTCTGGGTTCTTATTGCATTAATTCCATTTTATAAACAAACACAAGGTGTTAACATGACAAGGTATAACGCACTAATACGAAGGGTTTCGAGGGTACTGTTATAACAGTAATTACAGCATTTTCCACTAATTATAGAATTATTCGACTGATTTGTTGTGATACTAGATGTTGTGAACTAGATACTGTAGAATATAAATCTTAAACAAGTTACTGAATAATTATACCTATTTAATATAATGTCTTGGAATTTAATAGCTAGATGTTTATCAGAATGTTTACTAGATCAGCATAAATATTTTCTGTACTGAAATGAAGTGTGGCGTGGGCAAACTTGTATACTGGGATACTGAAATAACGTGTAGATAACATACTAGTAAAATTGTATTTAACTTTTCTGTGCGAGCGTAATCATCCTCTTAACACCGTACTACCGTCTCAAATGATCGTTAATTGTTAATTTCGAAGTTGTTTGACTTAGGCCCCTTTAACACGAGGCGATTTAAGTCGCGCGGCTCGTCTTTATTGAACGATTCCATGTTTGATTTTCCATTTATTTTAGTTACGCGACTGAAATCGTCTCATGCGAAAGAAGCTCTTATGGTGATTTTTAATTTTAATAATTCGAGTTGATTTAAAGTTTTCCGTCTAAGTACGTACGTATAAAATAGTAAATATCTAAACATTTATCTAGCTAAGATTCAATATAACCTTAATTTCAATCTACCAACAGGAAACCAGTTCAATTAGCGAACGAAAGAGTAAAAATGCGATTTCATTCTAAATGTCGGAAGTTCTAATAGAAAGAATGCCACCAATAAGATAATAATATAATTAACAATCTCACGCGAAATGCTATTCAAAAAGAATTAATCTTAGAATAGTAGAGTTAAACTTGTTGACTCACAATTTAATTATTCACCAATAAATAAGACGCTGATGTCATTGCTCGTAAAAGCCCGTGCGTGTAATCAAACGCCAGGTAGGTTATCAGCATTTGCATGCCGCATTTTCAGATCAAATTGTGAATAAGACGACGTTCGCAATTTTTATGAGTGAATTGTGTTTTCGTAAAACGAATAAGAATCAGTTCAAGGGCAGTAATCCGTAACGTTAAACGTTTAAATTTTTAATTTGCAAAGCCATCAATCTTTGTTTACATAATAGCTATTACGAATTCCAAAAATTCCATTTAACACGTTCAAATTTACGAAATGCAGGTTATTTTATTATACGAATTGTCTATTTACTTTTCACGCCATTTCAAATAGGGACGAATTCATCAAAAAAGTTAAAAATTGCCGAATATCTATTTGTTAGGTAGGATATTTTAAATGCAAACATACATTTTCCATGTATGCCTTGTAATTAATACTTTTACCATAAATAAATTGGCCGTTTTTTAAGGGTTTCTCGCGAATTCAAAGCATTTGAGATAAAAGCATCGACGAACAACTATTTTGTGAGACCTCGATAGATTCCTTAAAGTAACGTTTATAAATTTTCATTAAAAGTATTAATTACGGGTATACATCCCCAGCTCTGTCTCTTCAAATAAGTATTAAAATTAAATAAATAGCATAATAGGTAACTAACTAGTCGATATCTTAAATAATTGGGGATTTGGAAGCACGAACGTCTAGTCTCAAAAAATTGAAATCAATATTAATTTTTGAATCATCTCGATGAATTTGGGTAGAATGCGAATCGAAATTTCATAAACAAGTCCTAGAATTAAAAAGGCAAATAGATACTACAGATAAGAATACACCTAGGTATCTCGTTCGTAGGGAACAGTGGTAGTCGCGTTTGAAAAAACACGAGACATTTCGGAAGTCCTTAGTACCTACAAAACAAAAGAAAGTGCTTTGTAACGTAGAATGCAATTTGGTCTAATTAACAAATGGGGGCACACGGTTTCGTTTTGATATTTTTATAATGTTTAAAATTTGATCGTGTTTCGGATTGTGATTACATAAACCGGTTATCAACCGGTTATTAGACATATCAGTAATTGTATTAAGTGATACCTAAGGTACCGTTTTATGTTACGCGATCAAGGACGAGAACAAAGGGTTACCGAAGCAAACGTCTCGTACAGTATTTTGATTACCGACTAACGTAATACTACCACTTATCAATTAAATAAACGAGAATTTGAACACCGTAAATTTTTAAGTTGGAATCACGAATCTTTTACAAATTTTTCGACAAAAATTCAAATCAAAATCATTCGCCCGGAACAAAATAATATCTCGCAAACTTACTTTGCAATTCGCGAAATTAAAATTGTACATAATCAATCACAAAAACTTAAGAAACTCGATAACATTATCGAAGATTTATGTTTACATTTTGCGGTCACTTTAAGATGCCCATAATTTGCATAAATTTATCGAAAAACTGCCAGTTTAGCTACCAAATTGAATGATTTAATGTTTCAGTTAAAACGTTCACCTACCTTGGCATATAAGCAATTAATCCTTTTCAAAAAGTTCGTAAAATTAAAGTGCGGCCAAATTAAAAATCTGTTAAATGTTCCGAAGTTCGTAAACAGACGCACGACAAACTATAATCACTACGTAACTGCACACGTCCTAACGCAAACACGTCCAGTAAACGACTGATGTGGTAAGCGTTCCGGAGGACGATCGTGAGATCGTGCATCGACGTCACGGCGCAACGATGGTCATGCAGGAAACGATCTCACGATACGTATGTGCCTACCAACCGATTCGGCCCTTGATTTCGAAAATTAATGTCTCAATAAGTACCTATCGGTCACGTACCTACCGAACGTACGATTTGTTTTTTTTTTTTAATTTTCGAAATGTAGGTCGTTTTTAGCACTTCAAGCATAAGTTGAACTAAAACGCTTACTTGCTGGTTGTTCTTCGGCGGCCACTTTTTCTTTCTTTTTATTTTCCAAGTAGCTATGTTTTCAAATTAGCATATCTTGATTGTTTGAAAAGCTTAATGGCTTGATGAGTGACCAGATCTGGTTTGTTGCCATGTTTTTTCGTACATGACAAGATGGCCGATTTGATTTTTTAATGTTTCTAGTTCATTGCAACACAATCTTCTGTCAGGAAACGACCAGATAAAGAAACCTTCGCTCAACTTACTTGAAGGCAAACATGCCTTCGCAACTTCACCTGGAGTGAAGTACTCTCAAATGTGCTTCGTAGGAACTCAACAGTATTTTCTCAAAAAAAGGAACTTTTAGTTGAGAAAGTTACGTGTTGTGAACCGCGTGAAAAGAGCTTAATATTTCACCAACCGCTGTGATCGCGAAAATGCGCGTAAAATAAAGTTTCGTTCGTGAAATTGAACCGTCAAATGTTTGAGGGCAGCCCTAACCAAGCTCGACCCTAACAAGCTCGATTTTCAGAGAATTTGTGTTAGAGCTTAAAGGCCTATGTATTTACACTTTATAAATACATGGAGAGTTAGTCGACAAAGACAGATCCTACTTTTCCTCGTCGTATTAATCCTTTTTGTTTGTAATCCTTTTAGAGAACATAACACAACACACAACACTCGCGAACTCATACGCAAAAGGCCTTATAAACCGAACGAACACTCCTCGCACACACGAATAATACGACGCCGTAATTTAAAATTCGAACTACTGAAACAAGCACTGTCGCTTTGTACCATAAACGCGAATGAACTGAAGCGGTTTTGCCGGAATCCTATATATAAATGCATTCGAGTTTACAGGTGGATATTAGGAAATCCCGTTTTTATTTTAAAAACCTTCAGTTCTTTGTTCGCACTTCGATAAGTTATAAATGTGGGTGGCGTACATGTTTTATTAGTTGTTTTATATTTTATCAGTCGCATAGAAATGCGATTAAACTTTTATCTGGTTTATGGTTTGTAATAGGGAAATTTTCAATGTTGAGGGGCACTCGAATAGTTTTTAAATTAAAAATAGAGTAAATTTAAAGTTCTGCGGTATAAAGGCAGTAAGTAGATAGCGATTATCCAGATAATTTTAAACTGGTAAGTATTAGCGAGTTTTCACAGAAAATAAGACGTGTCCTTTTGGCTTTTCTCGGATCTTGACCCCTAGATCACGAAAATATACGTCATTCATTTTAGGTCAGTCACATAATGTGAAATATGTTTTGGGATCAACATAAAATTCTCTACCGAACATGTCTCTTTATAATTTTCGATAGGATGCACCGTTTTCGAAATAATCGAAAAAAGTGATAATTTTTTTTAATTGTTATAAATTTCTCTCGTAAATATTATTTTTCAAAAAATGTATTTCATTCAAGAACAATTTAAAAAAAGGAGTCTTTTGACATGCGACATGAAAATTCGATACCGAGTCTTGCGCGCGGTCGGATTTTATTCATTGCTGCCGTGAATTAAACAACAATATTCGAATGGCAGCATTAATTTTTTGTCAACGGGAAAGCATAAGCATAAGCATAAGCTTTCATTTGGTATAAAAATCATTTTCAAGTATGATGTTGCTATTAACATAGTGGAACTCTTTGAGCGCTACTGCCGTCGATAAACGACGATGAAAAAATGGCAACATAAACTTTTTCGAATCTAAATATTGTTCTCTAAATACTGAAATAAGAAATTTGTTCACGCATTATCGTACCAGTTTTTGCAAAAAACAAGCAGACATTTAATTTTTTATTCAAAGAAACAACGCCTTATCGATGGTAGCATTGGAGTTTTGTAAAGGTTTATACACGCGGTTTAACTAGCTATTTTTTTTGCTCAAGTTTTATCATAACACAAATTTTACAGTTGGATCTTAAACTAATATCACGAGTCCCTCATGTTGCAAAAAAATATTTGTGAATAGTTACAGATAAGCGTAAACTAATTTTGCGATTTTCGTCAAATTGCAAAATCCGTTTTTGAGACAACCGATTTTGAAATTTTCAGTTGGATTTTAAATTATTTCTTTTAATATAACCCTATTGTGTCGTATATCATATAAAAGCTCATTTAAAGGAGCTTTGAAATGAGACCACTTCCTGCTCCATTTATCTTAAATAGTGACCGATTTACAGTTATCTAAAGTATCACTGGTAGGTCATGTTTTAATAAAATTCTAAAAATGTAACCTTAAATATCTTTTCTTCGGTGAGTTTAAAAATAAAAAACAATTCGCTTCTGTCATAATTATATAGGATCATTAAATATGCCAAGTTTTATCAAAATTTAAGTAGATGAGGTAGAAAAATAATTATTATAAACTGCGATAATTTGACATGGAATGACCCAATGGTTTCTATGTATATCGTTTTCATTTTTATTCGTTAAGTAGGTACTTAATGTTTTAGAATTATATTCTACTACAGTATTCAAATGTAGGAGAAACAATTAACATTCACGCTTGCTTACTAACAAACATATTGACAACAGATGCACCGTGCGGTGTTTTTATAAGACCGGTCGTTTATTGACGTAACATTTCTATAAAAAGTATTTCTTATATGCATTTAGTTCATACGATTCAAAATTGTTTTTAAACAATTTAAAATTATTTATTTTCCACGCCGACGTGTTTTTTCATCTCCGTGTTACTTAGAATTAGGTGCATCATACGATGTATAAAACGAACTTTCGAGCTTTTCCAGCTTTCACGTCAGGCTAAACATCCGCTTCCTGAACTGAATCGACCCAGGTTTTGTTATCGACAAGACGTTATCCTACAATGGGCTTGTTTTTTCAACACCGACCTACGACGATTTTAAAGGTTATCGGTTATTGGAATTTTATAGAAATTTAGTGGAGAACGCGCAGCGAATCTCGTTCTCGCAGTTTTAATTGAATTTTGTACGAACATGTGTAGGTACACGAAATCATCAGCTTGCTCTATTTCTCACCGTACTTTCAATTTAACACAATGGAGGAGTCGATGAGAATGCTCAAACTAACTTTTATATTTATATGGTTTTTCGGAATTGTTTCATTTTAAATTCATTATTTCTCTCACATTAATGTTTCTTTTTTAATACAGATCAAGTTATTGTTCGTGGTTTAGTATCATGAAAGTACAGATAATGGGCAACCTTATAAAATGGCCCGTAAAATTAATTCAATCTCCGTTATTAGATTAGTTGAAGCTTTTTTATTATGGCTATTCTGTATTAGTAGTAATCTGAAGAAATCTAGTCCAAATGAAATCGCATAACTTGACGAACATTTAGAATGATCTAATTATCATTAGAAGTTTCATCTGCGGCTTTATAATTTTGTGCCAATAAATATCCTTAATTAATGTTATTGTCAAGTAAGTTGTGTTCCCGTTTAAAAAAAAAACAAATTGCAGTCCTAGCTCCATAATCTGGGAATTACTGTAGATATATATTAAATTTATATAAAGGACCACGCACACTTTATATGGAAAAATAGGAACCACTCAAATCGATTTTTTTTTATATCAATCGACGCGTCTTAATGTGACGAATAATTATTACCATTGCGCCAAATCTGTAACTTCATTATTAAACCCGTTAATGAACAAAACATTGAAAAAATTTGGGCTTTAAATTATGTCGGAAGTTTATAAATCTGTCGCTCGTTATTTATGGAGGGGTCATGGTAAATACGTTTCTAAGAAACGACACAAATGTAAGTAGCAGGTAGAAAACAGTAAAATAGTGCTCATAGAGTATTATATTGTTCGATTCCTTGTTGTAATTAAGAATTTTAAACCCGTATTCATCGTATTGAATTGACGTTAGCATTTAAATTCTGAATTCAATCCTACTATTTTAGAGTCGTTAGAATAGAATTAGGAAGGTACCTACTGTAAGCGAGCTTAAAACCTGGAATAAAAGAATTGCCTAAAAACTAATAGTTTTGTTAAAGCTTATCCAAACCTATATGACGTTCACGTCATCAACAAAAAGTTGCTAGATTGTTTATTTGTAATTCGGTTTAAAGTTTGGAAAGTGACATATTCCATAGATGATTTACCTGCGCACATGTTAGATGGTATAAAGAAAAACTACAATTTATTAGTACTGTCAAAATACGAGCGACGAGGTGACAGCACTGTGTAAAACGTCATCATCTAGTAACCTTATATTGATGACGTGACATCATATAGGTTTGGATAAGCTATAGTTACATTTTATCCAAACCTATAGGCAATTTACGTCATCGATAAAGAGTTACTGGATGATGACGTTTCACATAGTGCTGTCACCTCGTACCTCGTATTTTGACAATTCTAATAAATTGTAGTCTTTCCTTTTACCATCTAATATATGTGCAAGTAAATCATCTATAGAGTATGTCACTTTAAACCGAATTACAAATAAACAATCTAGTAACTTTTTATTGATGACATGAATTGCCTATAGGTTTGGATAGGCCGTAATTGTTATAATAGCCACAATTTTATGCGGAAGGTTTCTTTTTTGGCCGATATACATAGGCCGATTTTTCAATATTAATGATTTATTGAATTATTTATTACATTACAAAGTTATATTAAAGTTACTTGACAGAGATCTCTAATGAGGCTGGTCACTACTACCCCCACTAAATTAAAATTAATAATTTGGAGTTACCTATAGATATTTTATGGTGAACATTTTTAATAGAGGTAGAAAAATAAACAGCTACATTATGTGTATTTTTGTCTTATATTGGATAATTTTATTATTTATTTATTTGAGTCACAATTTTGAATATATGAAGAATTATTTTTTTTATTGATTTGTTATTCGTGAATGTTTTGTTTTTTATTTGAATTGTTTGTTAATGTTATTAATATATTAATAGACTTTATTTCCAATTATTAGCGTTAACAGCAACAGCAACTGTAATATAACAGCAATTGTAAAAAGCAAGCTGATGTAAATATCGACGTAGGTTTTCCAGAAGGGCGTGACCCACAAAAAGTAAATTTTACCGGAGAACACATGTTGCGTTGTCATGTAGCTATTAGAAGATACGTTTGGCGGAAATATAAATTGATTTTTCCGGTGAGAAAAATCGAAATATTGTTACCAGATTTTAACAGATTATGTCTTCATTTAATTCAATAATTCATTTTAATAGAAAGTATGCGTTATTATGCCTTTTTGACAAAATGCCATCGATATTATCTTTTTATAGATAGGTACAAATAATCTCTCAGTTTTTACATAGTATATACATTTTTAATATGCACAAAACCAAGAATTTTTAAGCCATTTAAAGAATTATTTCAATCGTTTTAAATCTCAGGCCAGTTTAAGTAGGTAGGTACCGACCCGTCGTTGTTAAGTACCCCGCAATAAATAACAAAGTTGATTTATGAACTCAAACAAATTTGATTTTAGTAGGTTCTCTTTTGCTCTCACGAAATTCTCATAAGAGCGTTAATTAAAGATTGCGGCTTTATTTATATATTAACAAAATTGGCGCAATGATAATAATTATTCCTCACATTAAGACGAGTCGATTGATATAAAAAAAATCGATTTGAGTGGTTCCTATTTTTCCATATAAAGTGTGCGTGGTCCTTTGTGGAGATTCTAAAATTTACCGATATCAGTTTAATGCCCGCTTATATTTAAAACGCCCACTTAATAATAAGAAGATACCTACAAAAATACAAAAAAAATGTTTAACGAATTAGTTCGCAGATGTTCGATGTTTATCAGGGTGGAAGCAGTTATCGGATCGGATGTAAACAAAAAATTGCGGTAAACTACCATGCGCCGCTCGTTCGCACTTTTATTCTAAAAATTGTAAATAAGTCGGCGCTGTTTATCATAAATCTAAAATTAAATTAGCAGACTCCGGCTTCGTGAACTAAGATAAACATCAGGGGCGCTAAATTAAAATTTTTGTTGAATTGACGAGTTTATCCGGAACCTATAGTCGCTCTAATAATTTGGATAGATCGGGGATGTCTTTTAAGTTTTTGGTGTAGGTATTATAATATATTTTTTTAAGTAACTGGACCATTCGATGCTATATGTATATAACGCCGCAAAAATACCTACCGCATGGTATTTTTTTTCCAAGTAGAAATCGACTACTGATTAGTGCTCTGCACTAGACGGTAATATTTCTTCTATAAGTGGGCAACACTATTTCTGCCTATGTTGTTTTATTCCTTTATATGTTAATCTTTTATTTGCAGAAAAGAGTTTCGGAAAAACAAAGTTACTTCTACTTTTTTATTTATTGGTCCTAAAGAGGTCGATACATGTTTCATGCCCGACCGTCACGAGAAAACAGACATTCAGTTTATTTTAAACTAAACGTAAAAGACCGCTAATGCAAATATCCTCCAGAAAGTAACGAGAAACCTAAGAATGATCGTTTTCGTTTGTTTTTTAAATCGTGGAAGTAATTTAGAATATTCGCTTAAATATTAAAGAGTCGTCCCGACCGTCACAGTTTTCGAAAATTCATAACAAGAAATTGGTTCTACTTTACAAGTCAATCTTTTCAAAAAATAATAACGACACTGGTTAGGCGTCAAATAAAAAAAATGCAGATTTTTAGGATTATTAGTTTGTACGAATTTCTATAATCTAGAGAGTACTAATCTGGAGAGTGTAGGTTAATTACTGTACCGTACATCGCACTTACTCGAATGTGAATTTAACATGATTAATAGCAGGCATTTACGTTTGTTTATTACTAATGTTTGAAAACAGTTATTTAGTCAAACTAATACATATTTACTTTATGCAAACAGAAAATGAGTTAAACTGTCCTGATCACCGTCACCGTGGAATAACGTAAATGACACATTATCCATTATTTTGAAAACAGTTCTTCTGAAAAATTATCCGCAGAAATATAACTACATAGTTACTATAAATATACTACATATACATACATGGTTAGTTCAAAGTATGGAGACGGCGATTTATTGTCGTTAATATTCATTTTAGGAAATTATGTTCAATACAAAAGTTTGTTATGAAATTATTATCTACATTTGAGAATACTTGAATTTTTTTTTCCTCAATTGTTTTTAAGTTACGACGTCATCGATATTTTTTTGAAATGGCAACCTATATTTCTGATTATTGATTTCGATAGTACATTCTATTCTCTTTTCAACGGTATACAATTTTCAATATGTTACATTTGAAAAAAATTGAGAAAAAGTGCGTAAAAAGGTTATTGTTTATGTCAAATAGTTGACATATTTCAATTGTGTAACTTGTTGCTGTTAATATTAGCAATGGCGAGTTTAAGTGAACGTGAAAGAATTGAAATACTTATGATGCTGGGTTACGGAAATAGACGCAGAAGTTTACAAGACGTTTGTAATTTATTTAATGACATGCATCCAAACAGAAATCCAATTTCTAAATCCGTTGTTGGTAAAACCTTAAAACGCTTTGAACAAACCGGTAGTGTTAAAGATTTGCCAAGGAATGGTAGACCTAGAACAGCGACAAGCGATGATAAAAAACTGAATGTTCTATTGGCCGTATCTGAAGATTCCCATTTATCAACCAATCAATTAGCGGCCAATCACAATATTTCACAGTCATCGGTCGTTTCAATTTTAAAAAGTGAAAAGTATAAACCTTATAAAGTACAACTTCTACACGAGTTGAGGGAAGATGATTTTGATAGGAGACTACAATTTTGTGAAGAAATGTCAAATATTTGCAATAATAATGCAAATTTCGTCAACAATATTCTTTTCTCTGACGAAGCTACCTTTTGTCTTACCGGTGAAGTAAACAGACATAATTGCAGATATTGGTCGTCGGAAAATCCTTTTTGGTTTATGGAGCACCATACGCAGTACCCCCAAAAGGTTAATGTTTGGGTTGGCATTCTAGGGGGCCATATTATCGGTCCCTTCGTCATCAATGGCAATTTAACTTCGGCTCTGTATTCTTGTAACTCTGTATTGCAGTTATTGCAAAATGAAATTATACCTGCTTGTGCTATGCTGTATCCAGATGAAAACAATGAACACCTTCCCAATAACAGTATCTGGTTCCAGCAAGATGGCGCCCCACCACATTATGGTGTAAATGTTCGTCAATATTTGGAGAACGTCTTTCCAAACAGATGGATTGGGAGACGAGGAACTATTGAATGGCCAGCTCGTTCGCCTGATTTAAGCCCTTTAGATTTTTTTCTTTGGGGATACGTAAAAAACAAGGTTTACAAAGATAAGCCCAACAATGTCGAAGATTTAAAAATCCGAATTACCAGAACGATAGAAGAAATTCCCCGAGAATTTTTACAAAATTCTATTCAGGGTTTTGTAAATCGATTGGGTCATTGTCAAATTAGAAATGGACAACAATTTGAACACTTACTTTAATGTAGTTAGTTATTAATTTGTTTTTAATGATAAGATTGTGACTGATAAGTTTATTGCAAATAAATGAGTCTTGTTACCGTGTTAATTAATTCTGCTAATTTAATGGATCTTTAATATTTGAACTTTAAGGCACTTTTTCTCAATTTTTTTCAAATGTAACATATTGAAAATTGTATACCGTTGAAAAGAGAATAGAATGTACTATCGAAATCAATAAACAGAAATATAGGTTGTCATTTCAAAAAAATATCGATGACGTCGTAACTTAAAAAAAATTGAGGAAAAAAAAATTCAAGTATTCTCAAATGTAGATAATAATTTCATAACAAACTTTTGTATTGAACATAATTTCCTAAAATGAATATTAACGACAATAAATTGCCGTCTCCATACTTTTAACTAACCCTGTATGTATTTTACTGTATCGGTTAAAATTCATTTACCAACTAATACACGGTAATACCGCGTCCTTAATGCAACAATTGTGAAAAGAAGAAGACGACGAAAACGACCCTTATAGATATTAGCCTAATGTAAAATAATTTCATAAGTTGGCAAAAGCAAACATCTCCCATCTGTCAAAATGTTAAAAAATGGACTTGTTTCGTTTTGAAAACGACCTCCTCCTGTATGGAACTTTTGAAGTGTATGGCACCGTATCCAACCGTAAGTACGACTAAAAAACTAAAAGCTGTTGGATAGATATTGAATTAGAATATTAATTAGAATAGATAGAATTGTTTCTAAATTAAATCGCTATAAAAGAGTAAGAACCTAAGTTTAAATCAACGGTAATATATGTACATGCTTTATGGATTTCCATACTGACAATGAGCAAAGATGCATATTAAATACATGATTATAAACGATGTAAGTACTTCGTCGCTTAAAACGAGTTCAGTCTCAAACTGCTTATATAAAAAGTTTATAAACTAAAATTTAATTTTTAATACATTTAAAAAGCAAAAACGTTGGGTTATCAAGAGTTAAATGTAGGTAACATGAATTATTACTATCTAACAATGTTTGAATTTCCAAACCGCCGGCACACAGCATAGTTATGATCAATTAATCGCTTAAAGATGATCGTTGTTCGTTTAAAACGAGTTCTTTTAATTTCCGAGTTAGCCTGAATAAAGGCAATCCGATGACGTTATTGAAGTCCCCTTCTATCCGTTCTACAAACGTGCTAGCAATTCCCTGAATTCCATAACCCCCGGCTTTACCCCTAAAATTTACGCATAAATTTCATTTTATTAAACCAAAGCGACCAACACTTACATACACTCCCCCGTATCGACATAAGCGGCAATTTCTTCATCTGTTAATTTTCCCATGTGCACGGTGGTGATCTCTGTAAATTTCTCTAAGCGCTCTTTATACTTAACAACCACCCCCGTATACACCACATTTGGAATGCCCGAAGTGGTCAATCTAAGTAAAATTATTTTTTTGATCCACTCAAATAACTTTAATAGCTCACTTTGTAATGGTATCGATGGCCTCTTCACGAGTTCGCGGTTTTCCGTACATCTTCCCATCAAAGGTTACCATCGTATCAACTCCGATAATAATATCGGGGCGAACGGGGTCGTTTTTCAATTGTTCATAAACATCCTCAACTTTACCCAGTGCCGTTTCTTCGACGAATCCGAAAACGAATATTTTTCGGGCTCTAAATTCTCTTCGAAGTTTGACGCGCACACTTCGAATTTGAGCGGCTAAAATACGATAAATTAACAATTGTATAGAAAGGTACCGTGTCGCGCCATCTTTTACCGTACTCGCCAAAATGTTCCGGCGTTGGGGCGAACTGCTCGCTAAGATCACCCGCATGCCGTTTAATTTATCGAGCAGAGGTTTTAGCATTTCTTTTTATTTAATATGCACTAATGCACGCACTTTTTATAATTCAACCTATATTGTTATCTGGTACTGTTCTGCAGTGAACAGGGAAATTGTGGACCACGTGTAGTAATAATTGTAAAGAGCGCTGTTGTGTTGTATTCATGAATAATAGAAGGGTTCTGTTTGTTGCACAAAATAGCCGCCAGAAAAGCTCACATTAATAAATTAAAATTTAATCGCCTCATTTTGAGTCACCTATGCCGATTTAATTAGGGCAAAATTAAATATAATAAAGTAACACGAATAGTTAACTAACTGCACTGATTGCGTAAATTCAATTTACTTATCAATTTTTAGATTGTGAATTATATAGTAGATATGATTAAGTCAAACATGTCATCTTTATTTCAGTCATTGTAAATTAATACTTATATATTTTTGTAAAACTGTTTCAAATCTTTCAAATTTAAATTATATTATATTTGATACTATAATTAATTTAGATTTTCTGTAAAAACGTGCATATTATCGAACAAATGCTTCTTCGGGCTTTTTAGTTGTCAAAAAACAACGTCGAGTGTTTCACATTGTTATTTAACGGAATTCTATTAAACTTAAAATTTGATAAATATTTAATAGGTGCGAATCGTGCTTAAAAATTAAAAACAACTCAATTTTGTTCATTTGTTTTTATAGAAACCATTGAAACAGCTGAAATCTTAGAAATGTGCCATACTTAAGTATTTTGTTTATTTAGAGCATCGATGGATGTGTGTAGTAACGGAATTAGTATTAAATATTTTATTGTTCTCATTCCGAGGCTATTATTTCCCATGCAATATTTAATGTTAAAATTTGAATGACAAATACGCAACATATTCCTAATTAAGGCATAAATGTTATTACCTAAACATTTTAAATTGCGATACATTTATTATTAGTCGTGATTTTCAATGAAAAGCGTAGTACTGCGCAACGAACAACGAAAATAAGGAAAACAAATAAACAGTTAATTACGGCGTGGGCTTAAAAAAAGATACGAGAGTTATCGATTAAAACGACTCGATGTTTTGCAAAAAATATGTTGTACGTAATAATAAAAATGGTCGCCCCGTGTCTCGTCAACGTAAGATAAAAAAAAAACCGCCAGAAACCTCTACCTCAGAATTAATTTTTATTTACTTACCTACAAAAATGTTTACAAGCAGTCTAGGATCTTAAGTTATTTATCGAGAAATAAGGAAATTTGTAATTTTGCTAATGACAGTGGATTTCATGTTGTACGCATGTGTGGAAAAGGACCATTTTTAGACCTGTCGACATTTACGGAGGTAGTGGAGAAGGATGGTGCCCAATAAAGTTGTATTTTTCAGGTTCATCAGTTTTTAACGTAGATAATTTGTTTACAATTTTATTAGAAAAGCCCTCTTTAATGAACAAAAATATGTAGCGATACGCGTTTAATTTTTTATGTAATACGAGCACCTAATATTCTTAGAAGCCATGTTAAAATTTTAACTTTCGGCGATTTTCCATCCGGGAAATATATATGTATGTAGGTATTTACAGTTATTTCTTGTTACGTTACATGAACCAATGTATTTGTGCGGATTCGTGTATGAAATCAACCTAAAGTAAGAACTAATAATTTGAAGTTTAAAAACCTGGATATTATCCACTACAGCGGATGTCTAAAAAAAGACATCTCTCTGGAGGTACAATTAAAATAACGATCTAAGCCAGCACTATTACTAGACGCTCCCGGAGAACTCGAAATATCTCCATTTTTAATCTACTCACGCGGACCTAATCGGCATTTAAGTATTTACGGCTTTTAAAAAAGGGTTTATTCTTCCAGGATCGTATTTAAAATCGACTTTGAAGTTAACGCTCGCCCCGAGGTTTTAATAAAACCAGCTTTGAACTTTATTTCTAACCTTTGCCTATATACATTTTTCTAATAGGATTGCTGCATCTTTTCGCCGTTATAACAAAATCGACGAACAATTGATCGACACAATATATCCTGTCACAACATTTATTAAAACACTGCTTTTTTCTATATTTTTTCTACATTTGATATAAATCTCATTTACATAATAATAATAATAATAATAATATGGAACGTAATAATTATTATTTATATATTATAATATTAATATCGATTCATTATCTTTATTAATTACAACTTTAAGCCGAAACTGTCTCTACCATCGATTTTTTGATAATCTCTCCAAAATTTTCGTCGCAATCCTCGGAATTAGTGCTAGTACTACTCACATTGCTATTAGATTTTTCGGCGCCATTTCCGGCGGAAACGTCCGAATTATTTAAACTCGGAAAAGCGGCTGCTTCGTCGTAGGCCGCGTAGCTATACCTACCATTAAGCAGATCTGAAAATGATTCTATTTTATTGTTGGCCCCAACAGGATTTAAACTAGTGTACTGACTTTCCTTGGAATTCGTGCTACTGGGAAAATTTTCTGAAGCGGGCGCGGGCGCGGGCGTAGGAAAATGGTCATAACCGCTAGGTTGCTGAAAATTAGCCTCGAACGGTTTGGCCCCATATTCGGGAGCGTATACGCTCCCGTAAGGACTAAAGACTGGGGTGAAGTCGGCAAAACTAGTCGGGTACGGTGGTTGCGCGTATTGATTGGAAGTCGCGGGGTAAGGCGAAGCGCCGGTCGGGAAACCGACATCGGAAAATCGCGGATCGGTAAAATGGAAACCTTGATTTGAAGCGAAAGGTTGATGAAGATGTTTCCTTTCCGCAGAGGTCGACTCTTGAACTACATCTTCTTGATAGCAGTCTTCGCGAAACGTATATAAATCTAGAGAATCCTCGCGCGACGGGAGATCGGAAAAGCTAGGAGGTGAATGGGAAAGAGGGCCCGGCCCTTCTCCGGGTGCACCGTAATGCAAATTTGTAAAATTACCATTGTGTACGCAGGACTCCACTTCCATGTTCGAATTTAAAGTTACGTCCTTTAATAGGCCTACGCCTAGTTTTCCCGCCGCGCTGGCGTTAGATTCCGATTCGGAAAAGGTTAATCGTTCGCTTTCTATCCAGGACGCCGCCGTCGGTTTCTTTTCCGCCTTTTCGTCGCCCTCCTCGGCCTCCTTTTGTTTCTTCTCCAACTCTAATCTCATTAAGGTGTGAATGAAATGCGTCCGTACTCTGACTGGATTAAATTCGATGCGGCCGCTGGAGTTTCCGCAATTATCGCGCGAACATCCGCAAGGAAAATTCAACCTGTCGACCTGGCACTTGATGCCCGCCTGACTACAAGAACACGTGTCGGGATCGCAGTAGCCTTTGCAACCGCATCCGCAAAATTCGCGCGAGGTGCGAATATCTCGACACTCGTCCTTTTCCATCGAATCGATCTTTCGGACGCCGGCCGACCTTAGTAACGCTCTCCTTTGTCGGGTCGGCACAGGTTGTAGAAAATAATAGTTTTCCAAGTCCATTTCGGAATCGGAACCGTCGCTAAGCTCCTCGTCGCTATCGCTGTCGTCGCTGGACGAAGCGGCATTTCGTACGTTCTGACGTTCGGACCGTAGCCGCTGCAACAGCTGCCGATGGATCCTCCTTTGCTCGTTAGCGTGTTCGCTAATGGAAAACTTTCGAACGTGCGAATGTTTCGCGCCCATGCCCAAAGTAGATCCACCTTGCGACGGAACGCAAGTAAATCCTTGGGCTCGGGGAAAGTAGAAAACGGTGACGTTGTCGAAGGTGATACCTCGTTTTTTCTTGCACTTCGGTTGGTCCGCGTCGTCTCGCGTGTCATTTTTACGTTTCAGGGTGCTCCTTCTGGGCTCGGACATTTTTGGCGCTTTTTCGACGATGACGTTTTGAGGGCTCGCGTCTTCGACGCACTCGATTTCGTCGTTAAAACTCGCGGACGGTACTTCCGTTTCTTCTCGGTCTTTGTTATCGAAGTCCTCGAAGGTGGAATTGATGGTCGGTTCTTCGTTGATGCGGTCCAGAAAGCAGTTTTCGTTGTCGCTCTCCCCCAGCGTAGAAACCGCGGCGTCCGTGGGCCTTTCTTCGGATATTTCGGATCCCAATCCCGAATCGGATCCGTCAGATCGATCGTGAGGTTCTTCGGAAGTTTCTTCGGCCGGCGGTAGGCTTTCCGTGGCGGAATCTTCGCCGTCGTTATTGGCATCGTCGATGTAATCGTCCCGCGCCGTTTTCCATTGCTTTCTGTGATCGAGGGTCCGTTTTAGAATTTTCACGCTCACTGTCGATGTCGGCCTCGTTTGTGCTTGCGCTTTTCTCGATTAAGCCGGTCGCAATTGAATCTGGTCGTGCGTTGCATTTGCTTTCCATGACGGACTCTTTCGACCCCATCGTCGGCGTTGCTGTCGCGTCGAGCGTGTTTAGTTGTACGGTTAATACTTTTGATGCGTTTTCTGCGATAGTTGCGTTGCTAGTAATCGGGCGGCCATTGCTAGACATCGTATCTGCAAGTAAAACGACATAATAAGTTTGCGGACTTAATCGAGCCGAACTATTTAACTCGCTATTTTTTTGAATGGCGCAATCATCGTTTAGTCATCGTACGAAAGTTACTATCGCGTAGTAACGGTGCATTTTAGGTAACGATGGGATTGTGTAGGATTAACCTCGAAATTTAAAATTAATCGCCAAGCGTCGCACATGTACTACACCGTTCATGTTCGGGCGAATCGCACATCTATTTGTTGCAATGATAATAATATAAAATAACACTTGGAAGTGATAGCCTTGCATTAGTTGACCTTCCAAAGGAGCCGAGCTATTTACGTGCGATATATGTAGGTATTGGCGCTTGTTTTGACAAACGGCAACGGGTTGAATTAGAAGTTCGCGAAAAACGTTTTACATACTTTTAATTTTTTAACTAACTGCACGTAGTACCTACTAATCGGTTATTTGGAAAACCAAACGGATTTTTATTACAATAATTACAAAACTCGGTCAGTTTTCAATTATTATCGAAAAGGGTTTCGTATCCGGAAGTAACTTTTGACCTCGTGCGCTTTGCACGACAATTATGCTTTCGAAAACTCGTAGGTTATTTTAATTCGACAACGGAGTGACGGTCGTACCGTACATACTTCGAAGGCAATTTTATTCACAAAGTTTTTGCAACTATGCCATCGCGAAATAAAAGGAGCCACTGGCGCGTGTTAGCGTTAATTAAAAAAGTTTACTCGTAAATAAAATCGAAATTGTAAACTCTGAAAATCGCAGTCGGTTGCGTAATGTACCGTACAACGAAATTTATTTGAAGAAGGCAGTTAGTTAATTGGGAATTTTTACTAAACATTTTTTCGTCAAACACACGAAAGGCCCCAGAAATACTTATTGTTAGAAATTAAAGTCACATTATATTGCTCTGAACTAAATTTAGGTATGAAATTGGTTATCGTGACGCCAAACGTTGCAGTGACGTGCTCAATCGTTTATAAAAAAAAAATCAAGTACGGTTCAAGGTTTAATCTACTTTGTATTTATTTTGATTACGTTACGCTTATTAGGTAGTACTAATTTATTACATAAAAGTGAATTGTTGAGCAAGTCGTAAATAGTTACGTGCCTATGGGGATGTTTCGGAAATAACCTTTTTACCAATAACTGTTTGTGAACCTGGTTAATCGAAGTAATTTTTTTCACGTTTTCACAGAAAACCCTCTTTTAAGCGAGATTCTCAGGTTTCGAATTTTGGACCATTTCCGCTACAAATCAACGGGCGATTTTCGAGACAGATAAAGTCGAAGTGATAGATTTGAATTTAAACAGTCCACGAACTTTTCCTGTCGATTCATCATCCATAATGAAAATACGAAATATCTAAGGAAAAAGGAGGGGAAGGTCTAACATTTTCTAGTTCGTTACACGAAAGAATTATATCTATGTGTAAGTAAGATAAATACATATCTATAGGTACCGTAAGAGATGCGAAAATTATGTGCCGAATGAAATTTAAATATCAAAATCAGCACGACGTCGAACTGCAATACGTTGCAATGTTCAAATAGAAGTGTTGAAGTAAAATTCGTCGTCCAAAAATTACATTTAAAAATCGATTAACAGTAAGAACTGTAAGTTTGAGGGTTACCAAAATTTATACGTATTCATTTTCATACATTGTAGGTTACCTCGACTAAATATTGTATAAAGAAGATAAAAGTTAAACAAGCTTCGTCTGTTCAAATTTTTGTTTCTGGATTCTACGAATACTCCATTATTTAAGTATTTGGAGATCATTTTTACAATTAACTACTTATAAAATGAGAGGACGCAGAGACATTACGGCGCGAAATACATATTTTACCGAGCGCGTTATCAATTTGAAATAAATTATGTTAGTCCGATGTGTTGGATGTATTAGGACGTATATGCACTACTTGTTTTTGTGAACAAAATTGTTTACAAAGCCGACTATTTTATTTTTAATTAAAGAAAACATAGAAATCTTTATCTAATTTACAATAAATTCTGGTAGAATTACTTCTTTATTCTTAATATTGATGTAAGTACATACTGTTGCTATAAAATTATATTTTGAATTTGTCATTTTAAAATATATAAAAAAATTATGTATTTTTTATGCAGTAAAATTATTTGAATAATCACTATCTACTGTCTTTATAGCGCAAAATTATAAATTTACTCTATTTTTAATTTAAAAACTATTCGTCTGACCTTCAAGCATTGAAAATTTCCTTATTACAAATCCATAAACCAGATAAAAGTTTAATCGCATTTCTATGCGTGGGATAAAATACAAAACAACTAATAAAACGTATGCGCCACCCACTTTTATAACTTATCGAAGTGCGAACAAAGAACTGAAGGTTTTTAAAATAAAAACGGGATTTCCTAGTATCCGTCTGTAAACTCGAATGCATTTATATATAGGATTTCAGTAGTTCGAATTTTAAATTACGGCGTCATATTACTCGTGTGTGCGAGGAGTGCTCGTTCGGTTTACAAGGCCTTTTGGCGTGTGAGTGCGCGAGTTATGTGTGTTGTGCTATGTTCTCTAAAATGATTACAAACAAAAAGGATTAATATGACAAGGAAAGGTAGGATCTTTCTTTGTCGACTAACTCTACATGTATTTGTAAAGTGTAAATACATGGACCTTTAAGTTCTAACACAAATTTATTTAATGCCTTATTAATGTTGAATTAAAAACAAATTTAATTTATTTTGGGGCATCGTATGTGTATGAATTGAGCATAGAAATTTGTTTAACGCCCAAGTTTCTTGATTAATTTTTTATTTTTCCACTTTTTAATATAAATAATAATTCTAATAATTGCAGTTTCTTCGTGACATTCTTTTAATACTCCTTGTTCTAAATCTTTCCCTTTTCTATTAAATTTAATAATTTCACGCAATTGTTGTAATTATTTTACTAACACAATGAAAATAATACAACTGTGTGGGGGTAAAGATACGGTGCGCCTAGTTTCTTGATTACCTACCTAATACTCAAAGATAGAGAACATTTCGGAAATTAGCGCCAAAACTTTTGGCGCTAAAGACAGACCGCATTCCATAATTCGAGTGGGCCATGAGCGATTGTTAAGATTACATCATTTTTGAAAGTAAACCAGCTTTGCATAGTATTTGTATATTACCGAAACAAACACGTTTAATTTGGAAAATTTCGGTCTTCTACACGAAACCATGACAATAATTACGATTTAATCCACGCCGCGCAGTAATAATGCCGGTATCCTCTTCAAACAAAACAAAACGTGAGGATGTGGTCGGAGAAATATGTACCGGTCGCGTTACTAAAATAAAAGACAATCGCAATCTGCCACGAATAATAAAATGAAGATCGTTGCCTTACGGAAAGACCGTGCGCACATTTAAGAAGAACGATTAATGGTATAAAATTAAATACATTTTCTGAATGTTTGGTTAATTCAATTGTTTGAAAGGTGGTTCGATGGAATTTGACAATGTAATGTCAAATGTAATGTAGGGGCAACGCCCCCGATAATTAACCTTTTAAGGCATAAACTAAACGTGACTTTGCGACATCTAATACTGGTTTTTTTATCTACAAACCTATAGTATTTCTAAAATTATTAAGTAATGAAAGGCACTAGGAAAGTCAGCGTAATTTTTATTCCAAATTTCCAAACATTTTCGAAATACTTTTAAATGTTTATTTATCTATTATTATTTTAAATAGACAGTGCAAGTCTATAATTGGAGTAGAAATTTATACACAGGTACATTTAGTAATTTTTTTAATTAAATTTAATAAAAAATAAACATTCAAAGAAGCTCGAATTTCAGAGAAATTGGTTTTTTAAAGATATTATTTGTCGGACGTATTTTTTGGGGCTGCTGTTTTTTTCGCACGACGCATGAACCTGATGGTTTCGTAGAGAATTGTACGGCGGTTAATTTGAGATATTAAACGGTATATGGCTTATCCAAGTGTATAAGAGATCACGTCATAAATAAAAGGTTACTAGACGACGACCGACGTTTCACACAGTGCTGTCACCTCGTACCTCGTATTTTTATAGTTCTAATAAATTGTACTTTTTCTTTATACCATTTAATATGCGCAGATAAATAATCTCGATGACGTTTAGCCAAAAGGGCGCAACCTTTTTATAAAAATGAGTTATCCTGACTATCTCATGCATCTAAAGCAAAGGCATCATCTGTTAAAATCTAGTAACAATATTCCAATTTTTTTCCACCGGAAAAATCGATTTGTATTTCCGCGAAACGTATGTTGTTATGGCTACGCGACAACGCAAAATGTGCACTCCTGTAAAATTTACTTTTTGTGGGTTACGCCCTTCTGGAAAAACTGTGTCGATCTATAGAATATGTCATTTACCAAACTTTAAACCGAATTATAAATAAATATTTTGTTAATAACTTTTTACTGAGTGACGTGAATCGCTTATATGCTTTGATAGCCTATAGGTATTTATCTTGTGACACGTAATTGCAAGATATGACAAATTTTTATGAGTCCTATCATGCGCAAACTGAAAATTACCTGTATTAGGCATGTTTTCATTTATAAGACAAAACAGTTAGATAAAATGTCCATTTATAGTTAAAATAAAATTGTATAAGTCGCAGATAAAACTGTATAATACCCATAAAGTGCATTAAAAAAAAAAAAACATTATCAAAGTACCAAAATATGACACTTTTTTATCTCTTGCAGTAATATGTCAAATGATGATGCATAATGAAATATATAATAAGTCTATTTACATACTATGCCGTTAAATTATTTAGAAAACTACGGGTGCGTCTGTGTGCTAAATTTGCTCGAAAACAAATAACGCCGTTTACACAAAATTAAGTACTTAATTTAAAAAAAAAACTTTCTCTGGGGATAATAGTATAATATTTTAAATAGAAAGAAATATATTGTAATTAAAATAAATTCTGTAATTTTAAAATTGAACTTAGGAATAGGTACCCCACTATCCCTGTTAACTTGGTCAGTAGTATCATTAATAAAAACGTATTATCGTTATTCATCATCTTACAATTAATATATTTGCTACTTTTTTGAAATCTACATTATTTACAATATTATATTTTTTTTAATTTGTAAATTAAAAGATCCTTTTTCTGTACCTTTTAAATTCTAAGTTAGCTCATAAAACAACACTCATAAAGTCGTAAGTGTTTGAGAAGTAGATAAGGGAGCTCAAATCATACAAAAACTTAAGGTTCGGTGTTGAAGCACGCATTTTTAAATTTACAATTATTTGATTAAACCGATGGTTTACAATCGCCGGTCCGTCAGAAATAATTCTAGCAACAGTTCTTTTATGTACGTTCGTCGATCCCCAGATGTAAAAAGGTTGAAAACTATCGAAATAAATGCCGACAGGTGAACGCTTAGAAAGCTTGTTCGGCAATCTACCACTTGCACATTTTTTATTTGTTGGGTAGATGTTCCGTGTCATTTAATTTAGTTGTTGGCGCGGAGAGCTAACGTTGGACTTTTGGGAAGAATTTAGTGGTTCTCAAAACCGTTGATATGTGGATGCCGTGGCGTCACTTTTTAAAGAGTTCGAATTTGGTTGTATGTATTGTAAAATTAGACGTGATTTGATTATTTTGTACTTTATAGTGTTGCGAACGAGCAGGGGCGACTTTTTATTTTAATTTTATTCACAAAACCCATCGGGTTTTGGAGGGGCGGGTGGATACTTTCCCATTTTATTTTACAAATTTCGCAGGTAGCACATGCAGCAGCATCCACAAATTTAAATGGTGGGACGGATAACCGTTTAGAAATTTTAAATTCTTTGTTGGCACGTACCTATAAATTTTCGTGTCGGTTACGTGAACGATGGGGTGGGATGGGGAACCTTTTTTTTTTTTTAAATTAATTTCTGGTCGATCGTAGTTTATATTATTTTGTATACTTAACTCAACTGATGGGTGGGGTATTAATTAGTGTTCTGTTCGTTTTTTCGTCCATTCTTATAATCAATTTTATTTAACGAGATGGGCACGAATCGTTCGAATTTTCATAATCTAAAATTTCAAAGTAAACTTTCTAATTAATTTTAAGTCGGACCATTAAAAATTAATTCGTCACTATTAGTAGGAAAAATTATGGGTATGCGTGGCGAAAACTTTCTCGGATATTCGGATAATTTGATAATCCGGATACGACCGTTCTTGTTAGTATTTACGATAATTTTTTCCCCTTTTGACGTGGGATATCGACAGAAGTTCCCCCATATCACCTTCGTCTTTTCAGTTTTATCTGTAGATACTTTTTGGGTCATTTTCTTGAACGTATGGGTAATTATGGAGTTGGCAATTATTCAATAGTAGGTGAACTGACTCACACCTACGGGGGGGGGGGGAATTAATTTTTACGTTGCGTTGATACGGACAGTCGTCGAATATTCGACGGCTTCGATCAAAAACCTACTTGCCTACCGACGAAAGAACGCTGTTTCGAAATCGACAACTTTCGAGCGGTTTCAAGTGAGTCTTCATAATTAAGACAAACTTTTCAAATCGCGTCCGTATAATTTCCGAGTCGCGTTGCGGCCTCTAGTCGCTGGTTCATAAGCGTCACGATTGCGAAAAGAGAACGTATCGAACAACACCTACTTTCGATTTAGATTAGAAGCTATGGTACAGCATATTTATTTCGAATAGTTGATGCGATCCGTGTGCCAATAGCGCAATGCTAAAATAAATTGGTGAAAACCTTGACTGACACCAGCGCAAAATTATTCGGTCAAGAGAAATGACATAAAAGTTAACCTTAAAATAGTTATCTGTAGATAAAAAAAAATCGGTTAATGACGATCGTCGCCCGCGAGCAAGCAAAAGCCACCAACGAACGACATAAATATTCACCTTCGACACCGTCCGTTCAGTCTTCTTTCTTCTATTGCATCTCGCTCCAACAGTACCATACAAGTTAAGTTAAACCGAACAACTTCTGAACGGGTACAAATTCAAAAATTTCTCCCATCAGGTGGTCACTTATGGAATCGAAACGTAACACATCAGCACAATAAGGATTAGATATTATGCACTTTAACACTTGGGGAACGTTTATTTTCGAGGGATAAAACAATCGACCGATATGAGTACTTTCACCGTTAGAATAATTTAAATTTTGCCGCCAAAATTCGGTAAAACGAACACTAAATGGTAGTTTCACGTAACTTCGGTGATCTCCATAAAAGTTAAATAACGTACACCAAGTTCATTGTACCGACTGTACTAAACTAACGTTAACTGCTACAATACGAACAGATTGAGGAGTAGCTAGTAACACACAACAAGCAATACAGGACACAATAAGTAAGTTTTGCTAGGACGCATGCGTTTTCAGGAGAAGTTCACCAGGCGGCGCGTGACGTATAACCACCAAACAAGGCATTCAGAAGATGTGCGCGTTCGTTTTATTATTCTAAAACGGGAGATTACGTTTTTGCGAACGTGCGGACGTCCATTACATACAACAGACACGTTTCTATCGTGATTTCGTCTAATTAAAATTTCGCGACCTATCGAACACAAACTAAACTTTAGTGCTTGGAAAAACAGAACCGAACGCATCTTTAATCTAACGAACTCCCCCCTCTAAATCACTCCGATACAACGCAACGGGAAAACGTAACTTTTGTACTTTTACAAATTATAATTTATCGTACTATTATTAAAAATATACGCGATTAAAGTCGTTAGAGGTTTTTTGCCTGTTGCGACGTTTACCTTACTTGGTGTTTTTTCATTAGTTGCGACGCATCGTAAGTTGATGGGGATTTAATTGAAAATATCCGTTGTTCGAAATTGTTCCGGCTTGTTCCGTCATTGAATAACTTTGCTTTTATTCATTCCCCGGATTATTTGATATCGCAACATCGTGAGAAGCAAAGTACTGTTAATTCGGTTACAAGTTTGAGAAGTTACAGTTGTCGGCAAACTTATGGTCGGTCAAGCGCGGCGCATTATCGCCGAGATAATTACCTATACTAGTTTCTAATTATTTTTTTTTTGGTCTATTTTATCCTAATAATATTTGACGTTGTCTCTCCATAACGATTTAACCGGAAACTGTGAAAAAACCGTAGTTACATATAACTTCCCTTACGCATGACCTAGAGTTGCGAAATTTCGTGCAGCGTGGAATAGAAAGTTCGAAACGGACTAGATTTACCTTTATACCTAGATTGTGGTCGTGTGTTCACATTTTCTATTGCCGGAGGGGCCGAAAATTGAAATTTGTGAGGATAATAATCGACGAACCGATTCGGCGTGTTTGTAGATATTTACCAAAGGCTTCAGGTAAAACACGGTCGAAGACGGGTTATTGTAGAGAAAGGATTGGTTTACCTGGGACCTACAACACAACAGGAAGATGAATGAAGTTGCGATTAGCACGAGAATCAACGACAATAGCCCTCGATTACGGGGGCCATCGAGAAGAGTTCTCGATGATTTTTAGTCAATTTTAATCCGCAAACATTTACAATTTGCAGTTTCTTGTTGATCCTTTCTGGAATTTTCAAGATTACGTCCAAAATGGCCTTGTACAGCTTAAAAGACGGGGTAATGTCGGACCGAGAGGGGACGAGCCGGTTCAACTGTGAAAAGGAAGTGGGTAGCTTTTAAAGGCATGAACACGTGGGGTGGAAGGAGAAGACACGAGAACAAAGAGTTACTAGTGGGGAGAAAGACTGAAAAAGAACTTTATAAACTCAAAAGACAATACGAATCCCGGAATCGGTGTTTGGTCTGTGTGCTTTGACAACAAGGAGCGCGCTGGACCGTATATAAGGTAGTGAATATTTTCATAACCTTCCCAGGACATCTAGTATAGGCCAGAAGGGGTAGCACGGTAGGGAATATAATAATGGCAGATGCGTTGGGTGAAGGGCCAGGAAATTAAAGCGTGGATGCACCTCCTTCAGGTGTCTCGTTCCTTTTGACTTTTCGAACTTTGGACCATTCTCGAATACCACACTAAAACCGGGATCGACAGAAATGATCAGGGATCCAAACTGGGAAGAGGGATAAGAGAGGTGCCGATCCATGTTGATTTGGAGAAGTGTAAATGGTGCGGTTAAGTTTCTTTGAAGTGTTCGTTGCAGACGATGATGTCTAAAATTCGAAAAGGGGACGAGGTGTACCCGAATTATTGAATGTTTTCTTAAAGCGACATTACTTTCTTACTTAGACATTTAAAAAAAAATTCAACGTGACATACTGGAGCGTAATAGTATTGTTGCAGAATTTGTTGGTAAAGTTTGTTATCACGAGACTAATAAGTCCGAAAATTTCTCTCGACTGACCAGTAAAGATACTTTGGTCAGCTTAAATTAAAAGCATCGTTCAAACTCAAAAGAATTTGCTTCCTAGGTTAAAAATTCTTTTCACCTTTGGAATCGTAGGACGGTCCACATTTTTAAAGATTAGTATTTTACCCATTTTCATCATCTAATCTAATAATAAAACTAAACTAAACTAAAATGTAAAACTAAAATTTAATAATGTCTACTTACATATTTTCGTTTAGAAAAATTACTTTTAAATTTGATTTTTAATTGTTAATAATTAAATGGATTTATAAATTAATAAAATTAGTTTTTAATAATTACATTAATTTAAAAAAAATTACCTCCCTTTCATTCTTAAATGATAAAAAATGTATTTTATCGATGTCAGTTATCTGTTATCATATTGTATTGAATGTGTATTGAATAAAAATAGTTCGTCTTTCCTATACGATACTTGATAAAAGTAAAAATTACAAAAAATTATAGATACGAATAGGTACTTATAAAACATTCTCTTATCCCATTAATGTTTTCGAATGGCCCCCGTATGCGAGCAAGGCGCTTTAAATTCACACAATTTCGTATGTTACCTACACCTGTTGTGAAAATAAAGAAAATTCACCCCCGCAAATCCCGACAAATTTCTATGTCTTCCTTTACTCCAGACAATTCGACTGCGCCTCCGTTTTTATTTATCGTCCTCGCGAAACTTACAAATGGACACTTCGAGATTGATTCTTCCACTTTTTCTTTCCATTCAAATATCCCGATAAAATTGTTTCGAAATGGGACGTCAACATGAAACGCTCATAAACATCCCATAATGGTAATTGTAAGCAAAATTAAGAGAATCGATTGACCAAAATATTTCTAAACCTGATTCTTAACTTCAAATTGCGTTCTCTCTAAATAAATTACGTCTCCGTATGCAATCCACAGAAAGTTAAAAGAGAGCTTGTAGATTTCATGTTATAATAAACTTATTTTGAATGGTTATAAAAGTTATTAAAAGTTATTATGTAGACAGTTCTACGTAATATTATTTTATATTTTCGAAAAACAAATTGCACTTTTTATAACCATTCAAAATAAGTTTATTTTAATATTAATCAGTGATTAATCGATGTCGAGAAAATAAAAATGGTAAAATTATAGATTTCATGGCATCGTTTAGTACTTACACTTACATAAATATCCTAGGTCATCCAAGTAGGAACGTACATATAATAAATAAAACGATAACGGTAGGTACACGGAATATTTTAAGATATTTCCCTTAATTAATGTCGAGACGTAGATTACTTATTTTATACTAGCTATTTTAATTGAACAAGCCGCAATTTATTTTCGAAAATATTCAGAAGCAATATTAAAGCTGAATATTGAAAATTTTCAATTATTAGAATAGGTAGGTAAATAGGTAAGGCGAAGAGGAGTAAAAAATGAGACACCTAAAAATACGGTGAAAAAAGAGACATGTATGTTTTTTCTAAATTGTACTACATTAAAATTAACAAAAAAAAATATGAGAGCGTATATTAAACATGACTCTTGTATAACAAATATTCTAATTTGAATGTACGTGTAAACTGTGTTCAGAAAAAACTTCAACATGATCAAAAACTTTTAAATTTTTACCGAAATCTTTTGTCACCGGCATCGGATCCGATGTGATGTGACGTCACAAATTGTGACGTACAATTGTGAGCAATACATTACAAATTATTATACCATACGGTAGTAACCTGTAACTACGATGATAAAGTAAATATCTAATTGTAAAATTTTGGGTAATAATGAGTCAGTAAAAAGTATAAAAATATAAAAGAAATTGATACGTAAAGATCTACAACACAAAGATCGGAAAGAAAATCTAAACCAACGAAATTAATAGCAGCTAAAAGGAAACTCATACACACGTCCAGTGGCAGTGATAGTCATCAAAATCACGAATCTGTCCAGCTAGAAGATGAAAGTGAAACCAAACGAAAAGGAGACAGATTTTGAAAATAAAATAAGGCAATTTTGTTTTGATAAAGTTTTGTACAAAACAAGTGTAGTACCTACATTATGTTGCTTGTGTCAAATCCGTCGAAGAAGATAACTGCTACACTGTTTCATTTCTGCGTCGTTACCAAAGTGGGTTTACTTATCCAGAGATTCCAGATGAATATCTATTGCTGGCAAGCGATATTGTCTTTAAATTATCTTTTAATCAAGTATAAGAAGGTACTCGACGATCAAATAAGAAAATTAATTGTATTTGATGTTAGATTTTTTTAACTATTTGATGACCAAAATGTTAGATTTTGGTGAATTTTGTGTTGTATCGTAATACATTTTTTTTACGTTCTATCTTGTTTTTTCCTCCTCGTCTCTGACATTCGCATAGTAATGAAGTTATTGACATGTAAGTAGCAAAAGTAGAAGTATGTAGCAAAAAGTAGTACGAAAACTTGGTTAAACGTTTTAAATAATTCTTCATTTATCCTAAAAACCTTCGAAAAAATATAGTTTTTTTGGAAAGCTAATACTTAAATAACAAAAACTTCTTTTACATTTGAATAGAATGGTGTCTTACAAATATTTAGCTAAAAATAGAATAGTAAAACAGTTAATTTTGTACCTGTAGCACACGAAACATTAACGTAAGGTAGGTATTTTCCCGAATTTTACAAAAATGGGACAATATCTCGAATACCAACACACTTTTACTAAAGTCAACTTTAGTTTTTCTGGTCAATCGTGAACTGGCCGATTACCTCTCGTCGGCTTGATGTTGATTTTCGGGACACCCTGTATCTATATTACGACTGCATCGAAGTAGTCGAAAATATCTTATAAAAATAAAAACGTTCCATATAGGTAGTCGATTATTTTTAGGAAACAATTGTTTTTAATCGTAATTTAGAGTTAATGACTTTTAATATAATAAACACTTTAATTAACGCTCTTATGAGAATTTCGTGAGAGCAAAAGAGAACCTACTAAAATCAAATTTGTTTGAGTTCATAAATCAACTTTGTTATTTATTGCGGGGTACTTAACAACGACGGGTCGGTACCTACCTACTAAACTGGCCTGAGATTTAAAACGATTGAAATAATTCTTTAAATGACATGGCAATGGCTTTGTGCACATTAAAAATGTATACAAAACTAAGAGATTATTTGTACCTATCTATAAAAAGATAATATCGATGGCATTTTGTCAAAAAAGCGTAACGCAATTCTATTCAATTCTATTTCTATTTCTATTTCGCAATTTCTATTAAAATGAATTATTGAATTAAATGAAGACATAATCTGTTAAAATCTGGTAACAATATTTCGATTTTTTTCACCGGAAAAATCAATTTGTATTTCCGCCAAACGTATCTTCTAATAGCTACATGACAACGCAACATGTGTTCTCCGGTAAAATTTACTTTTTGTGGGTCACGCCCTTCTGGAAAACCTACGTCGATATTTACATCAGCTTGCTTTTTGCAATTGCTGTTATAATACAGTTGCTGTTGCCGTTAACGCTATAATAATTGGAAATAAAGTCTATTAATATATTAATAACATTAACAAACAATTCAAATAAAAAACAAAAGGTATTCACGAATAACAAATCAATAAAAAAAATAATTCTTCATATATTCAAAATTGTGACTCAAATAAATAAATAATAAAATTATCCAATATAAGACAAAAATACACATAATGTAGCTGTTTATTTTTCTACCTCTATTAAAAATATTCACCATAAAATATCTATAGGTAACTCCAAATTATTAATTTTAATTTAGTGGGGGTAGTAGTGACCAGCCTCATTAGAGATCTCTGTCAAGTAACTTTAAAATAACTTTGTAATGTAATAAATAATTCAATAAATCATTAATATTGAAAAATCGGCCTATATATATCGGTCAAAAAAGAAATCTTCCGCATAAAATTGTGGCTATTATAACAATTACGGCTTATCCAAACCTATAGGCAATTCACGTCATCAATAAAAAGTCATTAGATTGTTTATTTGTAATTCGGTTTAAAGTGGCATACTCTATAGATGATTTACTTGCGAATATATTAGATGGTAAAAGGAAAGACTACAATTTATTAGAACTGTCAAAATACGAGATACGAGGTGACAGCACTATGTGAAACGTCATCATCCAGTAACTCTTTATCGATGACGTAAATTGCCTATAGGTTTGGATAAAATGTAACTATAGCTTACCCAAACCTATATGATGTTCACGTCATCAATATAAGGTTACTAGATGATGACGTTTTACACAGTGCTGTCACCTCGTCGCTCGTATTTTGACAGTTCTAATAAATTGTAGTTTTTCTTTATACCATCTAACATGTGCGCAGGTAAATCATCTATGGAATATGTCACTTTCCAAACTTTAAACCGAATTACAAATAAACAATTTAGCAACTTTTTGTTGATGACGTGAACGTCATATAGGTTTGGATAAGCTTTAACAAAACTATTAGTTTTTAGGCAATTCTTTTATTCCAGGTTTTAAGCTCGCTTACAGTAGGTACCCTCCTAATTCTATTCTAACGACTCTAAAATAGTAGGATTGAATTCAGAATTTAAATGCTAACGTCAATTCAATATGATGAATACGGGTTTAAAATTCTTAATTACAACAAGGAATCGAACAATATAATACTCTATGAGCACTATTTTACTGTTTTCTACCTGCTACTTACATTTGTGTCGTTTCTTAGAAACGTATTTACCATGACCCCTCCATAAATAACGAGCGATAGATTTATAAACTTCCGAGATAATTTAAAGCCCAAATTTTTTCAATGAATTGTTCTTTAACGGGTTTAATAATGAAGTTACAGATTTGGCGCAACGGTAATAATTATTCGTCACATTAAGACGCATCGATTGATATAAAAAAAAATCGATTTGAGTGGTTCCTATTTTTCCATATAAAGTGTGCGTGGTCCTTTATGATCAAAAACTTTTAAATTTTTACCGAAATCTTTTGTTACCGGCATCAGATCCGATGTGATGTTATACTACGAGACGTCACAAATTGTGAGCATTACATTACAGATTATTATACCATACGGTAGTAACCTGTAACTACGATGATAAAGTAAATAGCTAATTGTAAAATTTTGGGTAATAAAGAGTCAGTAAAAAGTATAAAAATATAGAAGAAATTGATACGTAAAGATCTACAACACAAAGATCGGAAAGAAAATCTAAACCAACGAAATTAATAGCAGCTAAAAGGAAACTCATACACACGCCCAGTGGCAGTGATAGTCATCAAAATCACGAATCTGTCCAGCTAGAAGATGAAAGTGAAACCAAACGGAAAGGAGACAGATTTTGAAAATAAAATAAGGCAATTTTGTTTTGATAAAGTTTTGTACAAAAAGAGTGTAGTACCTACATTATATTGCTTGTGTCAAATCCGTCGAAGAAGATAACTGCTACACTGTTTCATTTCTGCGTCGTTACCAAAGTGGATTTACTTATCCAGAGATTCCAGATGAATACCTATTGCTGGCAAGCGATATTGTCTTTAAATTATCTTTTAATCAAGTATAAGAAGGTACTCGACGATCAAATAAGAAAATTGTATTTGATGTTAGATTTTTTTAACTATTTGATGACTAAAATGTTAGATTTTGGTGAATTTTGTGTTGTATCGTAATACATTTTTTTTACGTTCTATCTTGTTTTTGCCTCCTCGTCTCTGACATTCGCATAGTAATGAAGTTATTGACATGTAAGTAGCAAAAGTAGAAGTATGTAGCAAAAAGTAGTACGAAAACTTGGTTAAACGTTTTAAATAATTCTTCATTTATCCTAAAAACCTTCGAAAAAATATAGTTTTTTTTGGAAAGCTAATACTTAAATAACAAAAACTTCTTTTACATTTGAATAGAATGGTGTCTTACAAATATTTAGCTAAAAATAGAATAGTAAAACAGTTAATTTTGTACCTGTAGCACACGAAACATTAACGTAAGGTAGGTATTTTCCCGAATTTTACAAAAATGGGACAATATCTCGAATACCAACACACTTTTACTAAAGTCAACTTTAGTTTTTCTGGTCAATCGTGAACTGGCCGATTACCTCTCGTCTGCTTGATGTTGATTTTCGGGACACCCTGTATCTATATTACGACTGCATCGAAGTAGTCGAAAATATCTTATAAAAATAAAAACGTTCCATATAGGTAGTCGATTATTTTTAGGAAACAATTGTTTTTTAATCGTAATTTAGAGTTAATGACTTTTAATATAATAAACACTTAAAATAACGCTAATTTTAAGAGAAAATACGAGGCCAATGAAATTTCAAGTCATATCATTAAAAAGGAATTAGTAAATACAATAGGATATACCTACCTACATAATATCTACAATATTTGGGTTTCTCATATTAGTAAAGGAACTTTCGAAACAATGGTGCAATTTAAAACAATTTCCGGATTTTACTTTGACGTACTTTAAGTCAATTTTTTTGGAAACGTTTTAGTTCTTCCAGCGACTCGGCGCGGTCGCGATGCGGCGTTCGCAATTTTTTTTAAGTCAGTTTTACGTTGTACGTGAACGCAAATAAAAATACAAAACGTGGAAATCCAAATCCAAATTGGATCGAATGTATAGGTATTTGCCGATAAGATCAGAAAAATTCTAACAGACAAACGAAACAAAGAAAAAGGTTAATTTTAATTTACTCGTTGTTTTTATTTTTTTACACAACCCTTCGTTTAACTTCAAATTAAAATTGAATTTTACAAGATAAGCGGTGACAAGAGGAGAAATTCAAAAATCAAATCGAGAGTTCTTCGACAAATTGTGCAGGATGTCAATTCCTTCACTTAATTTTCAGAAACAAATTAAATAAGCAAAGTTCATTCGCAACTAAACAGTTTGAGACCATATATTAGTGAACAATGAAAATACCTACGGGCTTATCAATTCTTATCGCGGTAGTATTTTTAGTTAGGTAGGTGTACGTACTAGGGAATTACGCTAGATTATCTATTATTATTTTAAGATACTTTGCAAGCTGCTAATACCTACGATATAAAATTGGGATCCAGCCCAAACGCCCGTTTTTGTCGTATATTTTTGTCTGCACGCATTTACATCGTGCACAATGTAAATTAGAAATGTAAATAACGCGACAGGTGTGGTGAAACTCGTAGGGAAGTAAATTGAAGGGAAAGCAAACCGTCGCGTCGTCGATGTTAAACACCTAAATGCTGCTTGACATCGGATTCGTAAAATGGTCATATATTAAGGGGGGCCTCTGAATCTACCATCAAGTGGGCGTCCACCTAATTTTTCTTTCTCTAAACGAAGACAGTCGAATTTTCGATTTAATTTCAAAATGTAAGTAAGTTTAAGACGAACAGTTTTGGAAAATGAGTTTTCGCTAGAAATTATTAAACAGGTTGGTTCTCTGCTTGTTACAAAATAGATGAATGCAGCGTTGCCGTGCCGCAGAATTGCTCGTGGGAATAATATTTAATTCAGCCTTTCAAAGCAAATCCTTTTATCGAACTAATTCGGGGTTTCCCTCTACCTGTAACGTTCCACATATAACCGAAACGAATGAATTATTGTTTCAACACGTGGCGTTGGGGTTATGCATAGATATGTATATTATAGTAATATAAGTACTTACATATCTACATACCTACATACTGTACCTATTTATTATTTTATAAATCCAAAAATTGAGAAAACATTAGGATACACTTGAAAATCGTCAGAGTTGGTATCTTTTTATGACATTATCATCCTTGCTATTCCTAGTTTTCAAAAATATGCAGATCAAAATGGCAACCAATTTATTAGAAATATCTCTGAGTAATCTGAATGACGTGGACGAGAACGTAGTCATCAAAAATTATGCATAAAGACAATCGATAAGTACTTATAATAAGTTTCTCGGGTCTAGTAAATCAGTGAACATTAACTTATTGTAAGTACTTACATGTGGAAGTTTTATACGGTTATTGTTACCCGTATACTTGGTAACCCGCTTCTTCACACGTTCGCTTTCGAAGTTCGGGCAGTTGTTTCACTTACGAACCAAGTGTTCAAAATCCGCTCCGAGGGATCGGAACACATTCACGGACCCTAGTTTAATAATGTCGAGAAAAGATGGGAATCTTTTGGATCAATTTTAATTATCTTTCTTATTGTGGTTATTATTTTTCAACTCGTTCGAGTTTAGAACCAACTTCTGAGGAAAAGAAAATTACAACTTTTTGCAGGTGGAGTGGATGGATCTCCTCGGGAATTCTCACTTCTGCATCGACGCCCATCCAATACTCGCTCCATGTCCAAAGATTTAAAGCATTTCATTATTTAAAAAAAAAAACGCGAAATTGCTTAGTCCGGAAACATTCAAAGTATTAGGTGTACCCGGTATGAAATGTCGTTTTACTTTGTGTATTATTTTTTCATGAATAAACTTTTTCTCATAGCGTTTGTTTGTATCTATCTTGTAGAGCGTTTAAAGCGCTATCTAATGCTTTTTGAATTTTTAGAAAAGATTCACATATGACATTTCTGGACAATTTTTAAGATGACTGATGAAGTGCCAAAAAAGGAGCATCTGCGGGAAGTTCTTTTGTTTATGTTTAATTGGAAGAAAAGTGCTGTTGAGTCTCACAAAATGATTGCTGATGTTTACGGGCATGATGCAATTACTGTCAGAACTTGTCAGAGGTGGTTTAAAAGGTTTGGAGAAGGTGATTTTGACCTGAAGAACAAGGATCGTGGAAAACCACCAAAACAGTTTGAGAACGATGAGTTACAGGCCTTGCTTGACAAAGATGACTGCCAAACGCAACAACAGTTGGCTGACTCACTAGGTGTGGCTCAGCAAACAATTTCAGATCGTTTGCATGAGATGGGCAAGATTCAGAAGAAAGGACGATGGGTGCCCCATGAGTTGACAGAACGTCAGCAGGAAAATCGAAAAACAACTTGTGAAATCCTCATTGAACTACAACAACAAAAGTCGTTTATGCACCGTATCATCACTGGTGATGAGAAGTGGGTATATTTCGACAACCCAAAACGAAAACGTTCATGGGGCGATCCAGGACAGCCATCAAAAGCAACGCCAAAGCCGAATATCCACGGACAAAAGGTGTTGCTCTGTATCTGGTGGGATCAAAAGGGCATTTTGTACAATGAACTTCTCCAACCTGGTGAAACGGTCACAGCTGCTCGTTACAAAGAGCAATTAATCAGTTTAAATCGAGAAATTGCAAAAAGACGACCAGAATGGGCCAAAAGACACGAGTGCCCTATACTGCTCCACGACAACGTTCGCCCGCATGTTGGAAAAATCGTTAAAGATACATTGAAAGAAATGAAATGGGAAATTTTGCCCCACCCGCCCTACAGTCCGGACATTGTCCCATCTGACTATCACTTGTTCAGATCAATGGCTCATGGATTGGCCGAGCAAAAGTTCACGAAACATGAACAAGTGCAAAAATGGCTCGATGAATGGATTGCCTCAAAACATCCCGAATTTTTTTATGCTGGTATCCATAAGTTGCCCATAAATTGGAATAATGTTGTTGTTAATAATGGCAATTATAGTTAATAAAGTTAATTGAAAACAATTCAGAAATTTACTTTTTAAATGTGCAAAAAAAATGACATTTCATACCGGTACACCTAATAGTAAACGTTTCAAACTAAAATAAAACAAATACAGGCACACGCCGTTTAATAATAGAATTAATAGAACGTCTATGAATCAGAAAGTGCAGGAAGACCACCAAGATGATGAATCGACGTGCAGGAAAAAACGGGGCATCGACCTACGACGACGTCGGAAAATTAAGATCTTTTGCCCGCTAGAATAATAAATTGAGGAGTCGCGGAAGAACGTATCTCGAAGTTTCAAAGCAACAAACCGAAATCGAAAAATCGCGCTAAAATTGAAACCTGGAAACGTTCTCGTGTCATCAATTCGTAATAATTTCGGTGCCACGGTTTCCGTTTGATGGACTAAGCGTACGCATATAGAGGTTCCGTCATCGTTTAAGCCAGGGTCTGATATAAACGAATATAAAAATAAATAAGCGCCTGTGAGCGTTTTTGGATTAGGTCAGTTTTATTTCTACGCCAGACAATAGAAAACGTTTGTTAATAAACTCAACGTAATTAAGATATACGACGACCACCGAACGATATGAAAATTAATCGGAAGTCTGTACATCCGGCCCGACGATGCCAAGTACCAATATTAATTTCCATAAAAAAATATAAAACGCAATTTACCAAACCTACTTACTTTAACACGATTGTAATTACCGCAAATCATTTTTGCTTGCACGCTTACTCGAACCAAGATACGGACGAAAAGTGCACAGAAATGTCACGTCACAAACATTACAGCAATTTTCGTCACGCGCACGGTGCGGCAATTGTTTTTCCGTTTAAAAGGATTTTCGGATCTAATGACGAGCGAGTATAAGTATTTAAAGTTTCCATTAAAATGTTGCGCTTAAAACCCGATCACGAAAGAAAGCTTTATAGTAGATAATGGGTACACGTCGTCATCATCATTAAAGCGCATCAAATTAACGTGTTTAGGCGTTTAGATTTCTTTAAAATTAAACCGCATGCATTTTATTATGCAGACGTCTCGCATTAAAATCAAACCGCGTCGTCGAGAGAACAAATCGCAGTAAATTCTTTTCCGTCGAAGGTGTACGAAATTTCTAATTTTATTTGCGAAAATTTCTTTAATTTAATTAATTAGTAATTTAAATGTGATAGTTGTTCGTAAATGTTACAAATTTAAATATATGTAGGTACTTTTAAAGGGCGATTAGTTGTTTTCCGAGAGCCTGAACATGATTGGATTATTACAAAAAGTCATTTCGAGTGCACGTAAAAAAGATATTCTGCGTGTACGCGTTTATTCGCAATCAGTTTTTACTTCGCTCCCTTTTTTATAACAACCTCTCGTCCAATTTTCAACGATATTCACAAAATACGCCCCCATAATTCGAAAATGCTTGAAAACAAAATGACATTTTGAAAATATTTACTTAGTTTGGGATATGTTTGAAAAATCTGGTGCTACGAATAAAGAAAATTTACTATTACATTTTATTGTAGGTATTTGCGAAACCTCCAATTTTCATAACATATATTTTTTCAAAAACAATGATGGCAGGACGATGTCATCAAAATAAGAAGTCGTTAGGGCGTCGAACACGATTTTGATGTTACCATCCATTTCTAACCCTAATACAGATTTATCATAAAATTTCGAATTTTCGAAATGCATCTGAAGATCCCCATTTTCATAGATCTGTTTAGTCGCAATTGTTTTCGATCGAAAAAGAAAACGTTAAATTGGAACCATCGTGCAGTACTTGGTATAATTAGTTAATGAACGAATTCGGTTTTCGTTTCAAAGGCGACTGGATGAATTTCGATTTTGATTCTGCGGCGTTCCTCGATTAATTACTTAATTATTATTAATTGTTAATTTCCAAATTCAAGAAAATTATGTTGACGTTTTAAATAAATACATATTCGTTGTTATTTTTCAATAGTATAAAAGATTCGGTTAAAAATATTAAGATAAGAAATTTTCGTTATTAAACTCGTACAACAAGTATAGATTACGCGGTAGAAAATTTAGCGAACCGACGAAAGCACGTAAATAATTATGTTAGTGTAAGTACCTAGTTTTTTTTTTCATTTTTGGGTTGAAAATTAGATGTCAGATTGTGAAAACGGTTCGACGCGTTTCGGTTTCAAGTTGTCGCTAGTTGCAAACGATTTTGCAACCTGTTCAACGTGAAGTAACTTTATTTGTTTTCGGATCTGCTACTTACGTAGCAGATTTACATAATCTGGACAATAATTATTTATTATTCAAATATTAAAACTGATTTATTGTTAAGGTTTTAGGGTTGACAATGAGGTGAGTTATGTAATCCAGATTAATAATCAATTTTTATGTATTGTTCGCCTTTTTTAATTAATCAAATTATATTAATAGGGGTGTGAACGCGTCGTGTCGCGTCGCCGCACCGGTTGCAAAACATTTTGCACTCACAATCAGCTCGATAAAATTATCTCATCAGGCCAATGAACGGATAAACCTCCAGGTTTTGTTAAATTCATATTAAGCGTTAGAATCGTGAGGAAAAAGTTTTCGATCTTGTTACGTCGCGAAAAATGTCGATAGTTTAAACAAAACAATATACATATAGGCAATTGGTCGAGAAAAAGGACAATCTACGCGCCTATTTATTTTGACACGATTCGAAGGAAAGAGAATTTCGCGGGAATTCATTATTTATATCGGTCCGTGATTAGTCAGGGGATTAAGCCGTAAGAGCATGAAATAATTTGCGAAATGCTTAATAATATGTTGCCGGATTAAAATTACTTTTTGCTCTTTCTTTTGCTCATCCTTAGATATCGGTCGAAGATTAATTTTGAACCGCGACATCGGATGCGCAATTCTACTCTAGCTCGAAAATTGTCGTCGAACAGTAAGGAAACGTGAAGAAAATTTCCCGCAGACGAGAGTAATTTGTATTTCGGCCGCCAGGGCGCATATAAGCGTCGACGTCGCGTCGCATCGATTCAGTCTTTTTGCAAGCGCTCTTCGCAGCCCGTTACATTTTTTTTAGTTTCGTTTATTAAAAAGACCATTAACTAGGAAAGCGCGAAGTCTGATGGAAAATTTAAATGGACCGAGCACCGACGAGAGTATACCTACATTCGAACATGTTCCGGGGCTTTTCTACTAATAACAAAGGTGCGTCGATGCACCGATGAAAAATTTCAATTTCTGCACGGCGCGGCGCGGCGCGTCGCGGCGTCGAGTTGCCGTTGGCGGAGACGCCATGACGCAAGTCTGTTTCCATGATAACACGTATAAAGCAGCCCTACTATTGGCGGTTTTAGGTGCTTTGCTTTAGCGATTGTGTTTTGAACTGTCGTTTTTTTCCTGATAATTTAGTTCCGCCACTTCTACGTTCCTTAATTATTCATGTATAGAGACTGGTAACGGGCGGGAGTTGGCCGTCTTTGTTGATTTTAGAAAAGATTTTTAATCACAGACGCGAATAAAATTTAGAGGTTGTGTCATTAGTTATACAAACGACGAATTGGAAATTTAAATTTGAAACGTCCTTTGGTTTACAAATTTGATAAAAAAGTTATGGAAATATTTGGGAAAAATGTCGAGAGACAGATTGAATCGCAAACGAAGTAGTAGTTTTATTTCCGGCGTTAAACGAACTTCGTCAAATTGCATGCGTTTAGGGTATACATATTAGTGACGTTTTATTATTTCCTTGACCTCTTTTCGATGAAATGACATAAATTATTGTCTACCTTAAAATCGAACCAAAAAATGGTTTATTTGTCACTAAAATAAGTTTACAAAATAAAGTTTGCACGAATTATAATTCGATGGCGTTTTGGTAGAGCGTAAGCGTAAGCGCCATTTTTTTTGAAAATGAATTATCTTATGCATCTAAGGCAAAGGCATAATCTGGTAAAATCTGGTAACAACATTTTCATTTTTTCTACCAGAAAAATCGGTTTGTATTTCCGTACGAACTAAGAAACCGTTCTGGTATTGTTCAAATCACCGTAAAAGTACCGTGTGAAACACCTGTGTTACGACAGCAACGTTTAAACTGCCGTTAGTACCGAACAGATAGCAATGAACTGTGACTCGTTGCCGTACGTCCAATCTACATCACCACAAATCACAAAATACGTAAATCATAGAAAATCAACCACATAAATAGTGCCCGAGGTGTAATTACGAAACGTGGTTGCGGTACGTTTAATTCTCTATAAGGAAAGTTGTGTTGGTGGTCCCGTAAAATAGCAAATGCTTGGCACTTGCAATATCTCGTTCAAAAATAGTATCTAACCTCCGTACAATTCCGTTTTTCACACAAACCAGCGACTACGTCGCAGAATACGTATGTTATTTAGTAAAAACGTGCCCCAAATTACCTATATACGCGATTTCCAGGAAGTATTTACTTATAATTACGCTGCAACACAAAATGTGCGCTCCTATAAAATTTCCCTTTTGTCACTTACGCCGTCGATATAATCGTATGACGACATCCAGACCCAAACGCTCATCGGTAGTCGTGGCTACATTTTTCTAACATTCGTCGTCGAATTTCGACAACAAAAATTTGGAAATTTATTTTCTGAACGATTCTCTAAATTTGTCTCGATTCATTAAGTTGGCGTTTAGATAAAAATTCAAAAACGTAAAAGTGTGCATAAATAATTATTATGAATTCCCTTTCTATATTATGAAACACCTTGTACATACCATAAATATGCGCAGTATATTTACTATTTAACCCTTTCACTCTTTCTGTCCCTCAGCAGGGTCATACTTTTACACGTACTCTAAATCGCTGTCGCTACAATTTTAAGCGCTGAACTATTTTTATCCCTCAGCAGGTACATGTTTTTACACCGTAATATGTTTGAATGTGCCGCCCATTCTGAAATTTAGGTTATGTATTCTGGCTGTCAAAACTTCAGTGTTTTGCTACATGTGTAATACGACGAACGTGCTGTTGTTTTAGATATATTTTTGTGACAAGTCTAAGGAGAATTTTAGTTTTCACACATTGAATGGTAAGTATAAGACATGTTTGTAATATCGCATTGATCTTTTTCATCTCCGTTGATTATATTATTGAATAACTGAATTGCAAAAATGATGTCACTCCACGAGGACATAAATAGTGTAGGGTTAAAATTTTCTAGGAGTATTTTATTCTTGCTGATAGATTTACTATGGCTGTAGTAAATAACAGAGATGTAAATATATACAGCGGCGTAAATATACCTAGGGGGAAAGGGTTTCAAAGTTTTTAATGTTTTTTAAATTTATTTTAAATGTTGCGTCATTTTTGTTGCTTATTAGTTCGCATGTTGTCTAGGACTTGAGTTTTGTTTTTCTTTTCTAATAGTGACTATGGCAAGACGTAAGAAACTAACTGAGGAGGAGCTTCTGGAGTTATTAGAAAGGGATGATGACTCTGTCATTGAGGAGTTATCTGACCATGACCAAGGATGGGATGAAGAAGAGATCAGTGCAACGAACGAAAATGTCGAATTTTCAAATGCGGATAATGGAGAATATGAAAATGATGGGTCAAACGAAGCTGGAACAATTACACCGGACGCTGGAAGTATACCAGATGAAGGAAAAAAAGAATTTAGAAAACAATACAATCTTACTGAAAAATCCGACATAAAATGGAAAAGTAATAATGCTCAATATGAGACAAGAAAGATAAGGTGGTTTAGCCCTGATCTAGAACACGCGTTGGATTTGCCAGCACCGATTGTTTTGTTTCAGAATTATATTTACAGAAGCAGTATTTTTGCAAATGGCTAACATGACCAATTTATATACAACTCAACAAAACATAGCAAGATTTCCACCTACAACTGTGGAAGAAATAAAAAAATTCATCGGTATACACATTATTATGGGCAATTTGCAATTTCCCAGGGTTGACATGTATTGGAATTCTAGATTAGGAATACCGCTTATAAAAGAGACAATGACAAAAGCTAGATTTTATAAACTGAGAACTATCATTCATTTGGTAGACAGCACAGCTAGAGAAGAAAACAACACGGATCGGCTGTGGAAAGTTAGAATCTTGTATGATGCCATTAGGAAACGTTGTCTGGAACAGCCTCTTGAAAGAAACCTCTGCGTTGACGAGCAAATCGTACCTTTTAAGGGCCAGATAAATATTAAACAATATTTGAAAAATAAACCAAAAAAGTGGGGAATAAAAATATATATTTTAGCCGGGCAGAGCGGATTAATTTATGATTTTTTAATATACCAAGGTTCTACTACCCAACTGAAACCAATATATGCGCAGTGTGGTGCCGCTACAGGAATAGTTATGCAGCTCTCCGAGAGAATAGAAACAAAAAATCATGGACTATTTTTCGATAACTATTTTAGTTCTTATAATCTATTTCAGTTTCTGGATGCAAAATCTATTTATGCTGTTGGAACAATAAGAGAGGACCGGTTTGCCAAACCTTGTCTACTTTCTGATAAGGAAATGAAAAAAAGGGACCGAGGATCTACCGCCACTGCAATTAGCAACGATGGTGTTGTCATAACGAAATGGTTCGACAACAAACCAGTAAAAGTTGCATCAAATTTCATTGGAATTGGTCAACTAGACAACTGTAAACGTTGGGATAAGAAAAATAAGACCTACGTAGAAATACCTAGACCAGAATCAATAAAATATTACAACATGAACATGGGGGGCGTTGACAAAGTCGATTTTTTATTAAGCATATATCGATCTTTTGTTAGGTCCAGAAAATGGACTGTTAGAATGATAACACATGCCATCGATTTAGTGTTAGTGAATTCTTGGCTTGAGTATAAAAATCGAGCTCTATCCCTAGGAGTTCAGAAAAACAAAATACTGGATTTACTTGCATTCCGTCAAGAGATTGGTGAAAAACTTATTTTATCTACAACCGCACCAAAAGAGGAAGACCATCAACTAATATTGAGCAACCAGGTACTTCCAAAAGAAACATTTGGAAACGAAACCCTTCGAGGAGACGCAGTTTGATGGCTATTCGCATTTTCCAAGTGTTGATGAGAAAAAAGATAACACTAGATGTAAACTAAAGGGTTGTAAGGGAAAAACACATATATATTGTCAAAAATGCAATGTTCATTTATGTTTGTTAAAGGACAGAAATTGTTTCACAAAATTTCATACCCGTTGATGTAAAAAATGTTGTAATAAACTGTAATTAAAAATATTTTCTTGTTCTCTAACTATTTTTGTCCCTTATGAGGGACATACTGTAATTAGGGGGGGAGGTGAAAAATAAAAAAACTAATGTCAAAAATCTTTTGAGAAAGTCTATAAGAGATTAATACCAAACAATTAGAATTTTTATGCAATGTTTTCTACTGCTGAGAGTGAAAGGGTTAAAATGGCAATAGCTAAAAACGAAATTATTTTTACTTTTGAAAAGAATATAAATAATAGTAATCGTCGTTTAAACGGTATAGGCAATAATTAATTTGGAAAGTCGTTAAATATTAAATCGAATAAATTAAACGCGATTATTAATAAAAATAATACACGTGAACAGCTTTACGTGGAAAATCCGTTCGTTACGTTTGTAACGAACGTATCATTGTTTGTATCATTGAATAAGTTATTGATGGCACCAGTTGCGTCATAATATTGATGATTACCTGAATATCAGTTATGACTGATATGATAGGTATATTCCCGCGGTTTCATTTGTTTTACGAATAGTTAATCTGCATCATTTTCGAGGTAATCTTAACGTGTCGATTGTATTTATTATTGTTCGTCAGTGGGTTACGAAAATAGGCAGACTATGAAATGCGTTAATGTAAAAGTCTCGCAGCCGAATATATGCATAGATATTTGATTATATTTAATCGCTACTAAATAATGTTTATCTCCATAGAAACGACGGTTGCAACAATTTTTACTATTGCAACCATCAAAACATTTTCGTTGAGAAACTAACGATAAGTGTTTCTGTATTTTCTAAATTTAAATGTATGTCGTGACGTTGCGTGATTGAAAATAGGAATAAGTTTTCAATTTTACTGTCGATTAAATATAGTTGCACGATTAAAGATTAAGGTTGTTCAGAAATTCTGTTACTATATAATGAAATAGGTACGTGCTAATAAGAACAAGTGAGAGAACTTTATCGATCAAGTCCAAGAACAGGCAAAGAGGAGGACTTCGAACGGAATTGGGACCACGGATCACCGTCAATGTCTGATTAAAGGCCGCAAACTAAGATTGATGTCACAAAATAAATAAAACATTTATTTAACCAAACTTTTTATTGTTAGTTTAGCATTTCTTAAATTATCGATTGCGAGAACAACTTTTAAAGATTTCAAATGGTTCATATAATGTGTAAAAAAGATATAAAATATTACTAATTTGAACCCGTTATAATTTTCTTACGCTGTAATTTAAAAATAAAAATAATAGAAATTTATTTGTTATTGTAAAATAATTGTTGTTAATGTTATATTAACCTATTTATGGACCGTCTTCTCTAATCGAATTAAGTTTTCCTGTACTTGTCTTTATTCTTTCGATTTATAATACAAGAATGTTCGTTTAAAAGATCTGAAAAGTTTGAGGAGATTTGTGAAATTTCACAATTTTTTTCTCGTTAAAACTATAACCCTTAATTTTTCTATTTTATTTTGTTTCCTTGTAATCCTTGATCTTAAAAATTAGTAGATATTATTAGTAGAAGGCTACATTACCCATGTATTTACCTAAAAGAAAAACAATAACTACCTATACTTGTTCTTGTAGGTATTCACCTACCCTTATTTTTTAATGCGTTCACTTTAGTAATTCGTTTTCCAGATGGCGCTGCATTTGCCCCGCTTCGAAAGCAAGGAAAAAACCGCTCCAAACGACGAAAATAACTCGGCACTTTTCGACGCGTATAAATCTTGAATAATCGATCGAACAATTTCCGCGAAATTCCGCGACCAAAAAGACTAAAGTTTTTAGTGAATACACGTGTTAATGTTAGGACTATTAACCCAAACCACCATGCCTGTCGTATATGTAAACACCTGTAGGCTCGGCATTAACGATCAGAACCCTCGTTCGACAAAAGGGTCGGCTTCTACACCATTAGGTATTGGGGTTTAGAAAATGCTTTGCTATCTGTTTTAATGGTATATTTAAGCTAATTAAAACTTTCTAAAGCTTACATTAGCCGGATGGAAGCTATCTTTTCTCTAAGGATCCTTTCCTGTCGTATTCCTGCCTCGACAAATTGCGTATGAGAAATCTGCCTCGTTTTCAAACAAAATTTTCGATCGAGGTTTCAGCTTTTGGCATCAGAAAGCCGCGAAGTTCGTGGATAAAGCTTCCCCCTTCAACATATTGTTGAATCTATTGACGCCAGGATTCGGAACCTTTCGACCAAGCTCGACTGCTTTCGTCGGGGAACTATTGATCTGAGTATATAATATTATACCTAAAAACCCTTTTGAAATGGAGATTTCGGGGGTGAAAACTCCCACTCTAAGATAGGTGGGGGAAATAATCGAGTGTAGACAGAAACAAAACAAAATGAGAAAATGTGCGCGGCACGATGCTCAAAGTAGGCACGACGTTATATAAAGCTTTTCTGTCCTGACACGGAATCGCAAGAGTAGGTGACATACGAGAAGGTTTTTTGATTAAGTACCGAACTGTTTTATTATAGAACCGTTACAGTAACGTGTCTCGGAAAAATCGAAACTATCGAATCGATTTCCTTCTATAGCCGATAATTATTTCGCGTGACCTTTCAGATAAACGTCATGGAAAATGATATTCAAACTCCGAAACAACTTTTTAAATAAAAATGATCTCATTAGACGTAAAAGAATTCATTTAGTCATCTATGTGACCGCGTCAATTTAATTACGGTGCTGCTGCTGCGATCCATCTTTTTAAGTATCTACGCATGTATTTATAACAAAGGATGCACTAATTCGACGTGCGCTTTTATTAATTTTACTGGCGAGATGGAGTCGAGATTGAGACAATGGCGTGCATAGTTTTTTATTCGATATCGTTAAATTTATCGCGCGTTTAGAATGGCAGCTACGAAGAACGACCGCGTATTTCTTTCGAAAAATAGAAAACAAAAAAGAGAACGGGCTCCTGTTGCTTCTTCATTATTTTATTTTTTATTTATAAATTTCGGTTAAAGTTTTTTGCGCGTCATTTGCATATAGAAGAGACAGTAAAAATATAATTTATTTTTGTAATTTAACGTCTTTAAAGCCGCACGACCGCAAATAATTGGATAAGTGTTTGTATGTTTTAGCTTCGTCCTTTAGTCAATGCATGTATGCATTACGTACGTTGAATGCTCAATTAATAAATAATAAGTGGAATATAGTGGGCACAAAAGATGCACTGAATTTTATAACTAACAAAATCTATAGTAGACTAGATAAAAGTAAACCAATAGCTATAACTTTTCTAGACCTAGCAAAAGCCTTCGATACTGTTAACCATTGTATACTTATGGACAAACTATATAACTATGGTATCAGAGGTAATTCGCATGAATTAATTCTTAACTATTTAAGCAATAGGAAACAACAGGTCAGAGTAGCTGATTCTGTTAGTGAGCAAGTAATCATAAATACAGGAGTACCACAAGGGACGATATTGGGCCCTTTGCTCTTTATATTATATGTTAATGATCTATTAATTGAAATGCCAAATAATGCAATATCATATGCTGATGATACAGCCTTGATATCTACAGAAGATAATTGGGAAGAAGTTGAGTGCAATATGAACAAATACCTGAAAGAAGTGTCAGATTGGTTGGCACTAAACAAACTATCGTTAAATATAAGAAAAACAGTGTACATGACTTTCGGAAATTACTGTGATAGTGTTCCTAAGAATATCAATATAAAAATTGAAGATTTTATTTTGAGTAGAGTTGATTCATGTAGATATTTGGGAATTATATTTGACTATAATTTAAAATGGAATAAGCATATAGAGTATATTACGAAAAAAACCAAATATTTGATATATTTGACATACAAATTGTCAAGGTTTATGAGAACAGATACTTTAAAATTGTTATATTATGCATTCTTTCATAGCGTTATTACATATGGTAATATAGCATGGGGAGGTGTATATAGAAGTATTCTTGAACCGCTACAAAAAATCCAAAATAGAATTATTCGAATAATTAACAAAGGTGAATTCAGTACAGATAATCCTTTGTCTTTATTTCAAAATTTTGCGTATGAAAGTTTAGCCTATCATTATAAGCGACTTACTAGTTTATATGTCAACTCAGTAAGCAAGACTAGAAATAAAAGCATTCCACTTCCTAGGATAACTAAGACTGTTAGCTATAAGGATAGTTATTATACAGCAATAAAAGTGTTCAATGATCTTAGACATGATCTCAAATTACTAAATATAACAAAAAAATCAAGTAAAAATAAACTAAAGGTTTGGATTAAATCCAACATTTCGGTGTGGTGATAAGTAGAGGGTATATATTTCAGATACGGTTGTATGCATTAAGATGGGTTTATTATATAATATAATGTATTGGAAATATGTAAATATTGTAAAGAAACAGTGAATACATTGTTATTAGGTGTACAAAAAAGTTCTGAGCTTTAGATTTCATACAACCGAAACCACAATTTAAATTTCATGAAGTTTCCCGCCCTTTGCGGGTTTACAACGTTGACATTTGGTCTTTGAAACATATCATGCGGTTTAACGTTTGATGCACATTGATATCTACAGAAGATCATTGGGAAGAAGTTTACGATGGCAATATGAACCAAATACCTGAAAGCATAGTGTCAGATTGGTTGGCACTAAACAAACTATCGCGTTAAATCTCAAGAAAAACAGTGCTACATGAAGCTTTCTGAAATTACTGTGATAGTGTTCCTAAGAATATCAATATGAGAGAACGCTGTAAGTCACTATTTGTGAGTAGAGTTGTATTCATGTAGATATTTCGCCAATGTATATTTGACTAGTAATTTAAAGATGGAACCGTTACAGCCGGTGATAGAGTATATTACGGAGAAACCAAATATTTGCTATCATTTGACATACAAATTGTCTAAGGTTTATGAGAACAGATGCTTTAAGAATTGTTATATTATGCCATTTACTTTCAATAGCGTTATTACGTATGGTAATAGTAGCATGGAGGTGCTATCATGAAGTAATTCTTGAACCGCTACCAAAATCCAAAATAGAATTATTCGAATAATTAACAAAGGTGAATTCAGTACAGATAATCCTTTGTCTTTAGGCTGGGAACTTCTGCCGTATGCGGCGTTTAGTCCTATCATTATAAGCGACCGTACTGAGTTACTACCTATGTCAACTCAGTAAGCAAGACTAGCAATAAAGCATTCCACTTGGCTAGGATAACTAAGACTTCGTTAGCTACTAAGGATAGTTATTATACAGCAATAAAAGTGCATTGAATGACTCTTATCGACATGAAGCTCAAGGAGCTTACTAAATATAACAGAAAATTCGCAAGCTGCGAAACATAAACTAAAGGTTATGGATGCAAATCCAGACTATTTCGTGTGGTGATAAGTAGAGTATATATTTCAGATACGGTTGTATGCATTAAGATGGGTTTATTATATAATATAATGTATTGGAAATATGTACAATATTGTAAAGCTCAGAACAGTTTGAATACACCTAATACTTTAGTTTTAATTTTAGTATATAAGTATACCAGATTCTGCGTACAGGTAACTGTGTTTACCTCTGCAGGATTACTTTTTGTAGTTCTTTTCTGGTAAATAAATAAATAAATAAATAAATAAAATAAATATAATATGGTTCACTATTAAAAAGAAAAGGTAATAAAAACATGTAACATGCGTCTGTAAATAGACAATCAATCTTCGTACAATTAGGTATAGGTACTTTTTAATGTCGATCTTTGTTTTGTATAGGGAATACACAAATACAGAAATACTATATTAGGAGTAGTATTATGTAGTAAGTAAAAAACGCGACTACTACATATTCCCATTTCAAATCTATTCTTAAACACGAATAAAATATGTCGAATTATTTTTTTACCATACAACAACGGTTTGTTCATAATGTATTTGTTTGTAGATGAAACACGTTCCATAGAAACGTTAATCTCGATAATTATCAAAATGTTTTTTACAGAAGTTTTTTTTACTTATTTGAAAAAAAATTCAGAAGTAGGTAGTACCTAATGTAATAACTACGTCAATTTTTTTAATATGAAGCTGACTGGTGTATCGTCGATTTAAAGATGAAAGTCATTAGGTAACATTTTATTAGTATTGAGAAAAACGGAGTTTATTAAAGAAATCGCAGGGGAAAAAACATTTACATTATAGTGCCAATCGCATGAGTACGAAGTAGTTGCTATGACACATCGCAATAATAAGCGTGTCGTCACATTATCAATTTCAACGCATTCTTTTTTCCATCAGTTAATTTAAAACAACCCACCACTGAAACGTATACGGAATTGATACTATAGCAAATTTATTGGATTTATTTATTTATTTATATAATTTATTTAAACTTGGAGCTTCACTAAAAAATATTAAGCTTAATCATTAAAAGAATTATTTGTAAAATTGTATAAAGGAGACTATAACCTGATTAAAAGGCAAACAAAGGTGGCGAGAAGGGTAATTTAACCTAGCGAGGGAGATAAGAAGGAATGACATGCAGATAAATACTAGATAATAATTTTAGAAAAGCGTTAAACAGAGAAATGTGATGGCAAATGGAGGGAATGTTCAAATTTGCGAATCATAACGCGTATTCGATCAAAACGACTGATGGAAATAGGGGCACTTCTGAAAATTAGGTCAAACTACGATTACAACGTCATTGTCTCTGTTCAATTACCTATAATCAGTTTATCGATGTTGCGATGCTTATTGCATATAGTATGCATTCGTTAATGGCGTCGTTAGAACAATCCTTGGCAGTACACGCATTCTTATTTCATTTATTTTGTACTTATAGAAAGTTATGATGGATAAACGACAGACAGTCAAACAAACGTACATTAAATTCGACACGTTTTACGTTTTAAATAAAATTTGAAATATAACGTAGGTAATGATTACTGAAATTTTAACTAGTCGACGGCCTTCGTATTTAAAGTTAAAATGTGTAAGTTAAAAACCATAATAATGAATGCTAGCGTAAATTAGGGAGATAGATTCATCTCGATTCATTTGCTCATATTTTTCGAGCACCATGTACCTATGTATACAATTTTGATTTATTATAGAATTATTTGTTAGAATTTTTTTAAGACCGTTAAATAAACAGAGCGTTTCAGGAGAAATAGTAAATATTTTAAGAGGTGGTAGTAAGGGCGATTCCGAGTAAAAAGTTCAAGTAGACACGCGTTCAATTTTCAATGAGTGTGGATACTTGAACTTTGATTAGATTCTACTTTAATTACTTAATTAATAAATCTAGAAATCAATTATTTCTCAAGAGCTCCATTCCTTACTCCATTAGATTTTGTCGTCTCTGAGAACAGACGAAAAGTGAAATCTACAAAATAAAGTAAACGAAAGAGACGAAACGTCAAGACGACCTCAGAAGAAAGTCACACTTATTATCGCCCAGAGAAGCTAAAAAAATACAGTGAAGTCGGCGGGAGAATTTTGAAAACATTTACTTAACTACTTTGAAGTCGTTTGTTTTGCTTTCATATATTTTGTGAAGTTTTTTAAGATTTAAACAGCTGCACTCCATAATCATTGAAAATTGAAAATCATGTTTATAAGAACTTTCTTGCTCGGAATAATTCTGAAACACCCCGTACCTATACATCGGGCGCTACTGTATAACTAGACTTACAATTGCCCTGGACAAAGGACATACTCATTTAAAACTATTTGTTATAATATATCCTAATTCATTGCCGTGCAGTTAATACGCTGTTTAATCAAAATAATTTTAGTAGGTATATCGACGTTATCAAACTGTCAACATTTTTTATTCTTATCACTATATGAACCCTGAATATCCTAATATGAACATCGAGTTTTATTACGTTAATTACACGATATCCTTACTTCGTACTTTTCCTGCTGACCATACTTTTTATAGCTACATACATTTATGATAAAAAGTTGACGAGTAGGTAGGCGTACCTAAGTGTGATTAAAACAAAATTAATAGGGGCCTTTAAGCCGATCGTTTTATGACACGAGAATCTAAATTAAAAATTGCTCGTTCGTCAGACAGATTTTTAGCCCCCTCGACAGACTTCGCTCGACGCCGCGCCGCCGCTGACTGTTACCGAAAAGCGGTTTCCGCCCATCGATTAGCCGAAGAAAATTCGCGCACAAGGAAAATGAACTTTAATTAAAAGAAGCCGCAGAAATGAATATAGGAGCTGGAAATGTGGCTAGTCACGATGCCAAAACGAGAACCTTTCCGGCTTATTAAGTCATAATAAATAAATGCCAGTTTAGGAGAGGTTTTCCCGTCGTAATAATTGAATAAAAGTACAGGTTGTGTTTGCATTATATTAGGAAAGAAAATTTAATGGGCGCACGCCCCCGACTCCGGGATAAGGATATTAGGCCTCTAGTCCGCGATCCTTCGTTATTCAATCCTCTATTTTAAGAGTGACAGTGCAGTTAGTTTTATTTTCGGTACTTAATTTATAGACGATCGGTGTGATTTTATTGCAATTTGTTAAGTTGTGGCAATTCGACTGAACAAAAACTAAAATAAAAGCACGCGCCAAACAGTGGCGAGTTTTAAATGAAAGCGGTAAAGTCTCTTGTAACGGAATGAAACTGTATAATAATCAGGTCACAGTGGAAAAAATGCGAAAAAGCTCGTATATGGCCGAGTAGCGACGAATCCCGTCGAATTTAAACGAACGCAAATGCGGCGGCGTTCGTAAACGTCGTCGGCGTCTCTAAACGACGTCGTCGTCGTGGAAACCGTTTGCTGCCATGGCAACCAACTGAATACATTGATTTCACGTATAGACGCAATATATTGCAGCCATATTCGGCGAGAATAGAGGGTAGGGGAGAATAGTAATATTGTTAAGTGTCCCATATATTATGGAACCATTGTTGCGCCCCACATTTAAATTTCGGATTTTGCCGACGCGTTGATCGCTCGCATTTCTTTGTGATAAATAAATGTTTACGTTTTATGAATGACTTACCGAACTCATTTAGCAGTTGCTTCATTAACGTCACGTCAGAAATGAATTGTTTACATTGTGCATTTTGAAGTGCCACGGACGGTTTTATGACAGCCTAAATACATTTTCGGTGATAAAACTTTAGACTTTTCCATCTCATGCCAAATAAGCGGTTTGTGTTGCACATTGTTATTAGAGAAATTCGATTAAACTCCTAGTATTTTTTCGTTTTTCTATTCCTCCTCCTCATATATACGGCATAAATTCAAAGTAACTTGGTAATGGACATAAATCGCTTTTATTGCGAACCGCTGACCCCTTTTTGTTTACAATAAAGTGACAGCCGCCTGTTGAACTCATGAATATTTCTACGCCGGGAACTATAGGACTATTTTCGAATATGTAATAGGTACTTTTTACTAAAAAAATGTGTACGTATTTCTTTGTGGGCGTTTGTTATGTATAATAAGTAGCTAAAAGTTGACTAACACTACCGAGTCCTGGATTTAGAGGTATTTGATATTTATTCGCAAGTGAAGTAAAGTCCATGTCCATGTGTAATTAATTTAAAACTTTTCCAATATAGGTAGTTTTTTGTTTGATGATAATGATGATGCGATATACCGACTCATATAGGTAACTAGATACATATAAAGAGAACAAAGCTTTGATGTCGGCGAACGAGTCGATTTAATTCAACAACGTATAGGTCTCTTCAATTATTAATCAATTGCAATATGGAAATGCCGTACAAAGAAGGTCAGAATGTAATTTCTCACGTAACTTCTAAATAATTTATTAGACAATTTTTAAATTTATTGTCATTATTTTAATCATAGGTAGGTAGATAGGTACTTCTACCTAGACAACTTAGTATATTGAAGATAGAATGCGAAACAAAGAAAATTATTGTAGGTTGTATGCGAACATATTAAATACAGACGTCGTCTCTTCGCTCGTTTTCAAAAAATTTTAGTTGTGACGATGATTATTTAAAAATTTAGAATGAATGGTGTGCAAGTAAGCAACAATCCAGGCTACCTATTTTTTTTAAATTTACAAAATAAGTGTCAATTGTTTTAATGAAGATTCCGATGTCATGCTGCGTTGATTAAAAAGAAAAAATTGATTAAATTAAATATAAATTGATTAAATATAAGAAAATCGAATCATCACTCGATTGTGATTCAGCTGAAGTGAGCGATATTAAAAGAAAAATCATTGTTTAATTCTTTGATCTATGATTTATTTACGATTGTAGATTTATTATACTACTAGCAATTTTAAAAGTTTTATGTTAACTTTTGTCGAACTTGCGCAATTTCCCCTAAATCTTCGGAAGTGATTATTATTGGGTATTTAAACGACATCAAGCTTTTGAACATTTTCAAGAATATACATACATACATCAAAATGTATCTATTTAATTTAATATTTAAAATGAAATAACAATAACACGTTTAGGTATTAAGCAACCGTAAACATAGTGTCACAGGCACGAAATAAAAGCGTCGCGTCGCAAGAAAACTTCACAAATACCTACGATCTATCATTATAAATAAATAAAACAGATATGACATTATTCAACCGTAAACATAATAACTAGGACGTAATCCAAACACGGAACACAAACATAAGTATAAAGAGAATAAAAACGGTTATAATTTTGCCTTTTATTGGTTCCGCTGCGCTGTGACAGATCGCCCTTTTATTTTTTATTATTTAGACCAAACTAATTGAATGAATTTATATACATATTTACGGCATCAACAGTTGGTTCGTTGACTAAATTAATGCATTTTTCTTAAAGGTATTTTCGTGTAATACAAAGACGACAATTCTTGTATGATTATTGAAGAGAAAGCGGTAGAAATATTTGCTCACATCAGAAAACTAATTGTCGTGACTTAAAACCCTCCACGTTCTAATGTATCGTAATATTCTTAATTACGAATTTTTATAAAAAATTATTAATGTCCAAGTCAATTATTGACATAATTTTTTTGAGCACTTATTAATGAAGCATTCGATAAAAAAACAAAATTCTTTTTAAAAACTATTCTTATACTTAAACTATGACCTATACCTGCGTCTATACCTCGAAGTTAAAGCTTCAACGTGCTTTTATATTTATGAAAATGGCCGACGACAAAAATTCTCAAAATCTAAATAATAAGCAATTTATTTGACAACTTGATTCAATTTATTTAGATAATCTGAAAAGTCAGAATTCTTCGTTTAAAAGTCTGTTTATCAATTGCTGATGGTTAACTCTGATTATTCATCAATTAATCACTACATAATCAATTGTTTCTATGGTAATTGAGTGACGATTAAAAATTAACTAGCGATTAATAAATCGGTCATAAAGAATTTGTTTTAAGCGAGAGGTAAAAATGGCAACTTTTAAAAGATACCTATTAAAAATTATATTGTTTTATTTTAAGTCTTTTTCCTTTCATTAATAAGTAGGTAAGGATCGTTTTATAATAAGTAGTTATTTAGTGCAACATAAACCACCTCGTAAAAGGGGCCGTTTTGATTCAGTTTCGGGGTGATTTAGATTCGACATTAAGCTGCGCTCAGTTTTTCGAGAAGCTTATTTTTCGAAACGGCTAATTACCGAACGTGCACATATACGTGATCGAAAATTGGGATTGAGTTTTTTTCGCGATTCGAAATTTTCGGCGTCATCTTTAAGATGCGAAATATAAAAATAAACTATAAACATGACATTTAGAGAATGGCAGAGTGTGTTCCGCAACATACTAATTGCCAAACTTTAATGGCGTGTAGGTACTGGCTAACTCGATTTCATTGACGAATTACTGGGTATCACCTTTCGTCGTCAGTTTGCCTGACCTATTCGCATTAGATTTCTCCCATTATGGTTGCCGCCTCAACTGTAGCGTGTACAATAATGACGAGACGGAAACACAATCGACGATAAATGCAACCACTAACTGTATCAAATTGAATTTGTCAATTCGAGCAGTATTTGCGAAGACGTTGTGATGTGATAACGTTTTAAATGTGTGTATTTGTGTACTTGTTGCATTACGTTTTTAACATTTACAGCCTATCAAACCTATATGCAATTCACGTCATCAAAAAAAAGTTACTAGATTGTTTATTTGTAATTCGGTTTAAAGTTTGGAAAGTGACATATTCTATCGTTGATTTACCTACGCACATATTAGGATGACATAAAGAAAGACAACAATTTATTAGAACTGTCAAAATACGAGGTACGAGGCGACAACACTGTGTGAAACGTCATCATCTAGTAACCTTTTATTGATGACGTGTTGCATATACGTTTGGACGAAGTGTATGTATGCATTTCATACGAATATACATATGTAGGTATAATATATGTATGTATAATGTTTCGGCAACTCTATAAGGAATTTATATTGACCCACTGTGTATATAATGAGTATTCAAAAAACAACATCGATAATAGGGCGCCCGTCACCTCGTATAATAAATTCTAACACAATACGATACAATAATATCTATTACCTACCAAAATAAAAAATATACGTGTCGTTAAAATTTGATTAAGCGAACAAGCCTCTATAAATAATACGAAAAGTTTAAACTAGGAGAAGTCGTTTTTTCACTTGAATTTGACGATTAAACGATATTTTAACCGGCACGGCGGCGATGATCGTTAACGTAATCGTTAAAAAGGATTTAAACGACCACTAAAGTAGGTAATTGTTCATAGTTATTGTAGATAATCCTTTAGTAAACATTCCCTTAATTCCCAGTTGGATAACGTTACGACATCGACATCTCTAAACCACTTAAAATGTTTAATTTGCTCCTTAAATTGTTTTAGATAGGCAACGTGTTATTACAACGATTGTGCCACGTTTTTGATTATTTTCTATCGAATGTAGCTACCATTCATGTTGCCTGTGTAAAAACTGTCGAGTTTTTACAAATCTTTTAGTAAAGAAAAAAGTAAAATAAAATCCTTAAAAGTATAGGACTTTCGTCCTCGGAAACACCATACATATTTTTGTTTTTAAGAACTGTTGTTAGGTAGATACCAATTTTAACTTCAGATAATTTTAAGATTAATTGTAAAATTTATTATCAGCTACGTATGTACAATATTTAAGTTCAATAAAACAATCACAGATTAATAAAGTAGGTAGTGAAGAAACATATTTATTTATATAATCACATCAATATGTGATTATATATATTATATTATATTATATAATTAATATAATATAATATATATAATATAATATATTATATTATATATATTATATTTCTTTCTAAAACGTAGTAAGTAGAAATCTATTATTCCGGGTATGGATATTCAGTGTTTTATAAAAATTCAATGGCAAATTTGAGTAGAAGCAGTTAAAAAAAACATCTCTCGCTTAATCAGAACAAATAATTCAACATAAAATTAAATTACGCTACATAATATGATTACTTAGGTATGTACGTTATAATTTTGATTAATAATTTTCATTTGAGAATGAGACTAAAGGTCAATTCCCACCTAAGAAGCGCGTCGTCGCGCTGCGTTGCGCTGCGACGCGACGCGCTGCTTAGGTGGGAATCGACCTTAACGCTAAATCTTGTCCAATTGAATTTCTAAGTCGACTTTTGTTGAAACGACATACAAAACAACACGTAAAAACTGTTAATACCTACTCTATGAACTGCACCTTATTATCAAACTAATAGGTAACTACCTACATGAAATTATCATAAAAAATAAAACAGAACCTACTTATCTAAATTGATTTTTTCTATTAATATGTTAACGATTAAAGAATTAATTAATTTGCTTTGAAATTATTGAGTTTTGGACTTTATATTTTGAAATTAAAAACAGAATCTTGATTATTTTACTATTTTATTGTATTTAATCGCGTTAAGACTGTAAATCGCCATATAAACAATAAACGTAGCCAAACTAGAAAAAATAACTACTCAACTCCTATTCCTATACGGCTAAAAATTATTTCTTTTAAGTGGAAGTTACTTTCGTTTTTAAAATATAAAACTATATATATGTATTATATATATAAACGGAATGTTTATACTTCTATATAAATTTTATAGGTACCTACTCGTTTTATTTTAAACCCACAATTAAAATCGACAATTACAATAATCGAGTGATTGTTTGACTTATAATTTATAGGTACTGAAGCCTAAACAGTTTCACGTGTAGATAACTGTTCATTACTGATTATGAACCGAGTTTATTTCAATGTTAGTATACAGGACGATTCTTAAGTACAAGTACAAAATAATTGAAGGACATAAGTACATTCATTTCCTTCTTTTACTTTCTTTCAATTTTAATACCCTATATTTTTAAAACGAGCGTCCTTTTGGAAAGAAAATGCGGATTTTAACGCCCAAATTGGTAAACGAAATTCATTCTCTATTATTACTAGATATTATTTATACAGGGTGTTCAGAAACTCTTGTGTCAAATGAAAACGTCGAATTCTAGATATGATTTTATGCCAATTTGACCTAAATCACTTTATACAAGAACATTTCCTAAGAGAATTAGAGTTCTAAACCGCTAAGCAAAGTTTATTTTTAATTATGTTTTAAATGCCTTTTTACACTATTTGCAATTAAGTTAAACCCAAGATTAAAATGTGCAAGTTCTAATTTCGCGAGCTTTTTGTTCAAATCGACATCATAAAAAAAAACACCGAACATACAGCACAATACGACGATAAACTTAAATCGTCAAACTGTATCTAAATAACAATTAAATTAAAGTACGGTCAAACTTATTTCACTTTTGCGAGATTAAGCGCTACAATTTTTCAATCGAGCTCTCGTTGGAATGAATAAAAATTAAGGGTATTTATAAATTGCGAAAAAAACGTAAATTGTATGATTTTTAAAAATTTGTCAAGTTTCGAATCTTTTGAAATTTTCATATACATATGTAGGTACCTAGCGAATACGGCCGAACCTTGATAAGTTGAAAACCTCGATTACTCGAACCTATTATGAATTACAAACCAAAAAATTCGTATAGGCCACTACTCTAGACATGTTACAGATTAGTAGAATTTTTAATAATTCGAATTCTTCCTTCTCTTCATTTCAAATACAAGTTATCGAGATTCAATTGTAGATCTTTAATTTAATTATTATTATTTTATATTTAGCGATCGGAGCGCCTTCTATATAAACGAGTAGCGGCAGATTGAGTTTAGAGAGCATGAAATTTGGAAAATTTGGAAGCACATTTTTTTCCAAGTTATTGAAACTTTTTTAATTATAACTAGGTAATATTGCGATCAACAAAATTTCGACGTCTTTTTATCGAGGTGTCTGGTTTTCTAAAAAATTGCCTTACTTATGTTAGTGTAAGGTTAATTATTTTTTTAGGGCCGCGATATCTATCTCCCTTTACATTTATGTGACAGGTATTTACCAAATAATCATTTGTTCCAACAATTATTCCCAATGAATATCGATCAGATACATTTATCGGGAGATGGATATCGCGGCCCTAAGCTTTATTTTAATTATTAATTAAGTTTTAATGACCATCTCTCCGCTAATTTGGCTATTGCAAAACCTTTTTCAGCTTCCGTTAAAACGCGATTAGACTTTTTTAAGGAAAGAAACTGTAATAAATGTTTGACAGTGTCTGTAATGAAACGTCAAACTTAAATATTATTTGTCATAATAATTAGCCGCTTGCTAAAATACATTTAGAATAAAAAAAAGTACGGCGTTGGAAATTTTTTGTCTGCAATAGTACCTACACATCTACTTGTGTAATCATCATGTTAATTAGTTTTAAAAATTTCCTTTTCGCCAAAAAATATGATAAGCTTAAAAGTTAAAATTTTGTAGTTAAGTATTAAATATAATAAATAATTTATAAGGCGTCCAAAGTTAAAATACTTATTACGTGTTGTAGCGAGTCTCGTACAAAGATTGTTGGTGGCCTAAAATTAAATTTTGATTTGAAATATTATCCAATGTACGTTTAAAAAGGCGTACTTTAATCTTCGAAAAAAGATCAAAGTTAATTAAATTAAAACGTGCCTCGTCTTCTTTAAATTTTCGTTTCAACAACCTCCTCAGTACACTGTCTAATGCGAAAAGCGCAGATAAAATAAAAAACTTCAGTTCGAAGAACCAACGCATCATTCGAAACCTCTCAAATAAGCAAACTAATTTTCCAAGCTTTAAACCAACGCGCGCCTATAACGCCTATAACACAGGCGGTCCAAAATAATTGGTATTTAGCTACGACCGACGACGTATCGGTGTTTCCATAGAAATTTTAACCGGGGAAAATCGCGAATCTCGCACTACACAATAAATACCAAATTAATTATTTACATCGAAGAATAAAACGACGCGGCGCCGGCGTTAGGGCTCTTTAGACCAAACTTTTCCAGAAATATATGAAAATTGTGCATGTTAGCCGTAATTCCCGCGATTATTAAAAATGCGATCTTCGCTTTTCATCGATAAATAGTAGTTTAATATCAGGGTCGAAGTAATTTTTTCCGATATAATATACATACGACGCGACGGTCGTTTTATTATTTATAGCAACAATTGTTGGAAAATTGTGTCACCGAAGCGTACGACGAAAGTTTAAGTTATCGACTTTTACAAAATAAGAAAAAAAATCGGACCACGAACGGGAACATGAAAAGTACGAATTTCGATGAATTTGACAAACTGGAAGAAACTTTTGCGTACAGGTATCAATCTCACCTGAAGCCGAAATCGTTAATTTACGGCCGTTAACACGAACTATCTATGGTCACGTTGTCGCGTCTGTAAGGTTAATTTTTTCCTTTTTGAAAAGGAAAACGTCGATAAAACGATTTTAAGAAAATAATTACGCATAAAGCTAAATAGAAATTATTTTCACTTACTGGTAATTATTTCAAAGTGATCTTGGTGAAGAAAGCCTTGGTGTCAGGTGAGAGATGTTTTTGGAATTGGGAAGTGGCGCTCGAAGCAGTGGCAAGAAGACTGAACTAAAGCCACCGGCGGCATGGTACATATCTGATAGCGATTACCGATCCTACAGAGCTTCGCGCATAAGCACTGGACACCTGATGCTAGAGCTTTCTCCGCCTCCACATACTTTCTGCTGCTTACTGTTAAAAGACCCAGGACGATCGCTTAAGGGAACAAAGCGTAGGGCGAACTGGGATAAATTAATGGATTAATATAATATGTACATCAACTCCGATACCGCTAAATTATCTGCGAGTTTAAGCTCTGTTGTCGTTTTTTCGCATGTAAGTAAATTGCGGAGAAAATGTCTTTATCGATTTCAGTATACATACCTACGCATATTTCGGCGGACGATATTTAAATAAGGCTTTAGGTATCACTAGATACTTTCCTACAACTGATTAATGCAATAAAATTTTAGAAAAACATGTCTCGAAACGCCTAAACAAACTTTTTTTCATCCGTACGCAACTTTTGTCGAATGGGTGACATGGCGACCGCGTCCTTTTTATTAGTTCCATAGATTAATCTAAAGCCTAACCAGGCGTTAAAATTTATTTATTTAAAATTAATTAATGTCTTTTGAGTAATGAAGGAAATATTCGAACTTTAGGTACCGTAATCGAATAATTTAGTAAATAAGGTAAAAGTAAATACCTAGTCTAGGTAATATAATAATCGAAATGCAGTTACCTAATTAAAACAACACAAGAAAAAATTAAATACCTAGCTCTAAATTTTTCTTCTTCGTACTTCTAGAAACCCTAACCCTCTTTAAGTTTTAAAAAGACCGGACATTTGGCATCGAATTAAAAATGCATCAGAGAAAGAAAATTGTGCCATAAAACTGGTATTAGTGGTATGGCTGTGTATTTGTAAACGTTATAGAAATACATATCTAGATACATGTTAAAGATAAATGATATAATTGGAGTTACCAACCCCTACCTTTGACTATTGATGGCTAAAAGTTTATAACCACGCGTCCCTCGCCGTGTATCACAAATCACTTTAAAAACGGCGACGTTGATACCGTTTCAATAATACAATTTAAAAACATTTCAACATAATAACCACTAACATTCCACCGATCACCAGCGTATAATTATGTATTTGCATACGTACATTTAGGTAGCTAACTATTTTTTTTATATTATTACCGATGGATGTTCAATATTAACTCATTTTTATCTAGGTAGTAGCAAGGTATAATTGAAATTTATAAATTAAAAATTTTCGAAGGGTCTACTGGTCGTCAGGAAAATGTTAGTGGGCGGAGCTTACTTTGCGATGTTCATGCATGAAATTGAATTAAGTATTTCTGACTAACATTTGCAATTTAAGATATGTACCTAATTATTATTTAATAAATTGACGAAGTCTCATAAATACGTATAACCTAGCGTAAATAAATCATAAAATAAAATATTTTGTTACTGTTATATTAACTATAAAAATTTAACACAAATTACATTTAATTTTAATTAAATTGTATTAGAATAGTTTAACTAATAAAATTATTAAATTTAAGTATTAATAAGATCGAAAGCTAAATAATTTTTCGTTTAACTTTATTTCCGTAAAAAATGTAACCTTTGATAAATAAATACTACTTCTATTAAGCAAAGACTTGGATTTATTAACATAACTGTTTACGTTTTAAACTTTAATTCAGCGACGATAAAACATTTAAAAACTCACCGTTTGTAGCTCCGCATTAAAATACCAAAATCCTACCTGCAATAAATAAAATAAATTAGTTTACATATTTTACGTTATAGTTAACTAAATGCACACCTTAATTCTCCGACGTCCTCCCCATTAACCATTAACACCAACCATTAACCATTACGGAACGGGCACTTCACAACTGCAAAAATCAATTTAAAAATTAGTATCCAGGTTGTCTAAAATAGTTACCTAAAATATGTAGGTGTTATATAAATGTTAATTGCTTATTTTAAAAGCTACCTACCTAGGTATTTTACCATTTTTTATTTTACAAATTAAGACTTTACAATTTAAAACTTTAGAAAATGTCTAGTTCTATAATTAAAAATCGAAACAAGCGTGCAAGTGTAATATTTTTTTGAAATATTTAATGGACGCCATTAGTTTCTCGTTATAGATATTCAATTATTTTTGCCCGTGTATTTTTTATCTTTTAATTATTGAGAATTATCTAATAGATACAATTAGTAGGTAATTTTATAAGGTGGGATAAGTAAATTAAAGAACAATAAATAAAACATGACGTCATATTAGGGAAATTTAGAACTCTCCATGCACAATAAAAAAGAAAATATCAGATCCGATATTCTATTTTTATTTTATTTACCTACTATTTCGTAAGTCTCGTCGTTTCCGATAAATTTCTTGCTTTATTTTTGTTAAATTTATAAATTTTATAAAAAAATTTTCGCCTTTTCATTGAAAAACATCTATCACAATTTCATTTGATATCACAAAACAAAATTAAAAAAATCTGTTTATAAAGCAACTATATAGTTATGCACTTATATGTAACGAAAAAAGTGTACAAACATAACTTGTTTGTAAATTAATTAAATAAAAGATACCTGCACGAACTATCTAAACTGCTAGTTATTTTTGTGGAAAAGGAATTTTCGCTAAATTATCAAAAAAATTGGTTAGATTATAAATTGCCACAATACCTAATTGACTATAGTTACTCAACTTATTTAGAGTTAATAGAAAAATAGCTAATTCATATTTTTGATATTTTAATTTTGGATAAAATAGAGCTTTTCTTCTAGTAATTCATAATAACGAATACATCGGTTAATAGATAGTATAAAATAACCAACAAAGAAAAATGATAGACGTTTTTGTTTTATAAGCATTACCTACATAATTTGTATCCGCGTAGAACGTACTGTTTAATTTAAATGGTCGTACCTTAAGAAATTTAAAATCAAAAATGTAAAAATTTACCCAAGAAAAAACACGTAAAATCTAATGACTTACTGAAATAAATTAGTAATAAAACGAAAACGTGTTCAAATTTCTGTTCGATAAGAGAAAGGAATAAGTAAATAATAGTCAATTGATAAGTTGTCACGTATGAATAATACCTGTGATATTATGTACCTACCTATATAATACTACGTAATGTTTTTCTTGAAGCGATGAATTGGTTTGGTGATAAGACTTGTTTCGAAACGAAGTATTATGTAAATATGTTACAACTGTTAATGGTTTCCGAAGAATTTCACAAATAAATAAAATAACGCTTATTTGCCTATAAAATTACTTAATATATTTTTAATATGCTCTTAAAACGTTCAAAAATATAATAAAAGCTCTAAATTGAATGTAAAATTTTCGAATTCGTATAGAAACAATGCAGACGCGACGCGTCGCGATACGACGCCAACGTCGACGTTGCAATAGTTAATAAGTAATAATCAACACTATAAGTATGTCCATTCAACGTACCTAATCAAATTTTAAGAATTAATTTCTCTTAATTTATGCCTTCAATAACGTCGATTTACTTATGTACTGATTATTACAGTTTTATTAAAAATTACACTTCTGCTGGATACGTAGGTATATCTATGGCCTATCCAAACCTATATGCAATTTACGTCATCAAAAAAAAGTTACTAGATTGTTTATTTGTAATTCGGTTTAAAGTTTGGAAAGTGACATATTCTATAGATGATTTATCTGCGCACATATTAGATGGTATGAAGAAAGACTACAATTTATTAGAACTGTCAAAATACGAGGTACGAGGTGACAGCACTGTGTGAAACGTCATCATCTAGTAACCTTTTTATTGATGACGTGAATTGCATATAGGTTTGGACGAAGTATACTTACATTTTTTTAAATCTGCACGTTCAAGTGTTCTGACGCGTTTTAAACGACGCCGACGCTCACGAATCAAATAAAATTTAATTTAATTATAAATCGCGGTAATATTACCTATAGGTACACTTTTAACACAACACATTTAAGTACGGTTAAACGAATTTAAATCTAATTAAAATTGACACTTTTATACAAAAATTTAACAACGAAGTAGATGCCCGCACTCCACGTCGTGCATCGTGCCGATTAACAACAATAACTGCTGCAAGTATGCAGATTTCGTCTGAACAAACGAAGCCACTATCTCTTGGTTTTGCGATAACATTCGTTTCGAAACCGACTGCAGGTATGTTTGTATGATTGGATGTACTTACACATTACACACATTATCTGTGTACCTTGAGATTTTTAAAGTGGAAAATAAAATCCAATATAATTCTACATTAGGTAATTAAATTAAATTTAAATTCGTTTAATATTCCAGAAAACTAAACACACATGTTGTGATTATTTTATTAAAAAATGAAATTATAGAAATACGTCCTTTTACTTTAGTAGGGAGTATTATTGTTTAACAGTTTAAAAAATTATTTTAGGACTTATCTTAATGTTATAGAATTGAAAGTTTCATTTGTAGATATTAATTTTGTGTTACATTTAACAATTCATCACTTAAATGTTAATCAATTGCTATTTTTTATATTTATTTGTCATGTATTTTATGACATATTTATTTTACTTATTATATGTGGGTATTTCTCTACTAATTAGGAAACTGGCCCCTATAAAGTGTTCCGATACTATTTTTTTTAAATAATAAAAACATCTACTTTAGGATGAGAATATAACAATCAGTTACACTGTGTGTAGTAAAAGATCAGAGGAAATAGTAAAGTATTATAAGATTTATAGATGAAAATTTATAGATTTGGTGAAAAAATGAGACAGGGGACTGTTTTTAGTAAAGAAACATTATTAAGAAAGTTTATTACATATTGAATAAACAAGTTTTATTAAGTATATTCTTGGTAGCAAGTAAGAAGTAGTTTCTTATACTTTGCTAGTTTCTTTTTTTTAATTCTTAATCTTTTATCGTTTTCCTACATTATTTCGTGATTTTGAGGATCATTTCTAATGCGACATTAGCTTTTCTCTTTCTTGTTAATATTTTAATAACCTATTAATGACCTAATTGTTTTATTGAGGTACCTACATACCTATGTATAACTAATTTTAATAATGTTCGAGTTGCCTGCCTATCGAGGCGACGATTATTTTTAATCGAGAAAGACCGATTAACTACTAGACCCACATTCATAAACGAAACTCATTCTCGTCAGTTTATACAGTGTTTACAAAAATATTATCTATTGACAACAATTAAAAACAAATGAGATGAAAATTAATATCGTTTAATTTATAAATTTGACCCAAGAGTCAACTAGTACATAGATAATAACCTTGGGGCACCAAAGTAAAATAAATATATTTCTTTGTCACTACATGACGAGGAACAAACGATAACAATTTTTATACTTATGTATTAATAAATATTATACATATTTTGTGAGCTACCTATAAGTACTTGCCAATAAACTTAGCGGAATGAATGTATTCTTTAGAAAAAAGTCACCATAAAATAAAATTTTCTCGTTATAATGGAACGTTGTCGTTTAGAAGCGATTCTATTATTTACGTAGGTATATAGAATTTCTGTCATTTAATACGACATCATTAGGAAGGATTAGATACTCCTATATTTTATTGCAGAACATCTTCTGTTTGTTTTATTGTTAGTAGACATGGCGTAGCGATGTAAAAAAATATATAACTACCTACCTCGCATTGCCTTGACAACCCGCCTTGTCGTTGGGAAATCCATAATATTATTATTTTATTAAAGGCGAACGCAAACAAAGGTAAACTAGATTTTCGTATTACATTCATTAAAAATTGGAAGCCCTATCGAGTTCAAAGGCTCGATAGTTGAGGTAAAATGTCTCCGGTTGACGACGTCGAGCATCCTTTCAATTCCACAACAAAAAACATTTTAATCTTATTGAATTTGCCGCGTTTTGCTGGCGATATATAAGCATAACAAATGAAATGTTCAGTACGATTTCAAAGTAATTGTAGTTCGACCATAAATTAGTTTTCAGTAATAACTACTAATTAAAACGAGATTTAAAAAGAGTGTTCGATAAATTCCGGTTTACTTTTATCTCCCAAATTTTATTTTTGAATGACTCTTTGGTTTATTAAAGACGAGATTCCACGCGAAATGCAAGATCAAATATTAATACGGCGCTTATAATTATTATTTGAAGAAACTTTAAACAAGAAATGTCTGATTATTTTCGTTATTTGCTCTTGTCGTTGCTGTTTTTATAAACTTTCGTCGATTTTACATACATGTCAGCTGCAACTGTAGATGAATTTAGAGTTAATTTTGCAAACATTTATATTAAGTTGCAATATTAGCTTACAATTAGCGAAATAGATAATTGATGACGTTTTTAGTTGTTTTTTTTAACGAATCTATTAGATATAATTTCTCTAAGGTCCTTGAAAATTTAATCTAACAACGAAACAAGTGTAAAAATAGCCTCTTAGCTCAATTAATATTGAAAAAAATCAGGTTTTGCAGTTTTGGCACCAAGTTTTAGTAATAACCTTGTGTATTTTATTGAAAACCAAATATTCTATAGCCGAATAACTTTAAATTTAAGCTTTATTTAATTAGATTGTTTATAGAACCTGTAATTTATCCTAAAGAAAATCAAATTAATCTATATTTTCCTCAATTTCTTTCAAAAAGTCTCAACAATTGTTTCTAAAGAGTAACAAGAGGTGTATAGTATGTAATTAAATTTAATTACTGACTATGAACACGGTCCTAGTATTTTCCAAAGACCATTTTCTTATCTCAAATTTGTACCATCATTGTTTAAAATGAAGTGTCGCTTATTTAAATAATTAATTTTCTATAAATATAATGGCGTTTTTGCGATGGCATTTTATACTGAAACAGCACTTAAATTTTAAGGGCAAAAGCCTGTTCTGCATTTAGTTTTCTAATACAACCAAAATAGGTAATTTTTTAATTTATCGTTTACAATTAAATACTTACACAAAGTCAATTTTTAAAGCAAATTTTTTACCTTGCATTAAAAAAATTAAATGGCTTTTCAGTGTCATATTTCTACTGTGTTTGAAATGAACATTTAACCAAAGAAAACGCACATTAATTGAGAAATTAAAAATTTCACACCTTTTGTTTATTTTTGTTGTTATAATAACACTTTCTTTTATGAAGAGTCTTTTGTAACACTTATGAAAAAAATCAAAAATAGAAAGCGGTCGTAAACGAAGTTAGATTTAAAATCATTTTGGCTTAAAAACATACAGCTGTCTTATTATCGTATCGAAAATTATTGGATATTTTCAATAATTGAAGTTGTCAGATAATGTGATAGGAATGTCAAAATATAGGTAGGTGTTCACAATATTATGTACATGCATTCATCATCAGTTAGTACAACATGACGATAAATATATGTACCTATAAAAAATATAATTTCAACTGCATACAATTTTACGTCTTTACGTTCAAGAGCTAAATCGAAATTGAAAATGAGTAGATAATATCGAAAAATTTTAATTTGTTTTGTATTGGGTAGCAATGGAACGATCTCGACATATTCAATAAGTTGATCTTAACTTTATACTTTTTATTACCATTTTTTATTATAATTCCATTACTAAGCTAAATATAAATGACTAGAAAACATTACTAAATAATAATAATAATAAATCAATTTTGTTCTTCCCTAATACACCCACAACGTTAATAAATACATTCATTTTATTATACTAATCTAATTATTGCTAGGTACTCATAGTTTATCCATTATTAGAACAATAATTATAATTATGTAATAATCACTTAAAATTATGGACAGTTCGTTGAGGCTTTATCTTATTGTATCTATGTATTAAAAACTAGCGACCATGGTTTTGGTACTACATACCATAAAAATAGAGAAAATAAAAAATGACACTCGGTTTATTAAATGGAACATCAGGTCAACTAGGTATTAAAAATTGATAATGATTGAAAAGAAAACCAAAAGATGAACATAAAACCCTTTCGTATAGACACAAATCGATCGATCGATTCTTCGACGTAATCGCGTCCGAAAAATTAGACATTTTTTCATGCTAAACTACTTAACTTCTCCGGATACGACGCCTACCTTACGCCGAAATTGAGCTTATAAATTGACATCAAGAATAACAAAGGGCCCGAGATCAATTATCGACCACGCAAATCGTTTGATAGCCGATGACGACTAACAAATTGTACCTTACAACCAACAGGTGTCGTTTGAGAGACAATTCACTGCGACATCGTAAACAACTGCAGAAAGCGCTACCTATTCTCTAAACGCCACTGTAAAAATTCATTATCCTGAAATTTCTAGCCGCTAGCAAAGTACTTCGAACGCAAACACAAACGGGAACGTGGCGTGACTGGTAAAATTGTGGGGGCTGTTCAATTTTGGAGTCCGAAACTTCGGGTTTCAATAATAGTTGTAAAACGTTTAAATGTATTTCCCTTTGTTTCGTCCTTTACGTAAACAGCTTATCTCGGGCGAAAATTGAAACAGATAGGTAGAATATTTTAGAATTTGAAATTATAAAATTTTCTAATTAAGCCTCGTTTCGGTTTAAAATTTGAACTGAAAATAATTTTCCCACAACCGACAATAAGTAGGGTGCCTATATGAATTTTCGGTAGATATATTAAATCTTGTTTCATTTGACGATAGTAATAATGCAGATTTAACTTTGACTCACGTAAAAACAAGAGAAAGATCGAACATGCGTATGTTCGCCTAAAACTACTTCTAGTTTTTGTCCAAATGTATAGATTATTCTCCAATGATTAAATATTTTTCCTCTTGGTTAAATCAATCTAAAAAAAGAGAAACTCGGGTGGCTCTTGGGAAATTCAAGAAATTACTAACGACAGACTTATGTACCGTTAACCATGGAAGAACTACAACTTATAGCCCCAAAACAGTTTCAATTGGTGTTCGTAAACCTTGCAAACCATTTACCTCACAAACATGCAATACAAATAACATTAAAACTGGACTAGTTGTAAGTCCAAAATATAAAGACCATACTCTGAAGGTTATTTAATATAAATCACCCGCTTTAAGGACTAGACGTTCAGGAAACTTCGCCCGCGACCTATTTCATAATGACGTCCCAGAATTTCCGCTAGCGTTACCGTCGTTGTTCACGGAGTTATCCGTTGGCATCACGTGATGCTGCTGCAGAAACTTGGCAGCCGCCGGAAAGCCTTCCAGATCGAATCCGGGAGGCACGACGATTCCGGCGCCGGTCGTGCTGCCCTGAAGGTAAGCCACCAGCCTCCTCAACTCTTCCAGAGCGTTAGCCTGCATGAGAATATAATTTTTCGCCAGAAGGAGCGTAGCTATTTTGGACAATTTTCTAACGGACGGCGAGTGGGCATACGGAATGACGGCCCTCAACTCGTCTAAGGCATCATTCAAATCGTGCATTCTCCTCCGCTCTCTCGCATTTATGTTAAGACGGACCGATTTCCCTTGTCGGCCTTTTCCCTTGCTCGTTAAAGAGTTCTGCGAATTCGGTAGTGAACGTGAAGGTTGAGACCTTGAAACGAATCTCCTTAGAACTGCACGAAATGATTTTTTTCCACAACTCACCTATTACTTCCACCTGGTTCTGGACTGTTTTCGTCCGAAGGAGGTACGTGGCCTCCTCCCAAATTGGGGCCGCAGACCCCTTGAAAGTAAAAACCACCTAAACCTACGGTGCCCAAAGGGGTTCGTCGTCCGGGTACGGGACTTTCTTCGTTCGAATTATGAGAAAACGACGGAAAACTTTGATCGATGTTTCCAGCCGTCGAGGAACTAGGGCCGTCATTAGGAGCGCACTGAAGAATTGTAAATGTACGGGTTGTTAAATTCGAATTTAAATTATATACTTACAGTGCCGTGCCAACCCCAAGAGGTAGCAGCACTGCCCCGTAACCATTGGGGCGTTTCGGCTATTCCACGCGAGATGGGGTGAACCGTAGGTTCATCCCCCTCCGAAGACGATTCGCATTCAAACGATTTCATTGTTTATATTTGCATTCGATTATTTTTTTTGTAATAAATTAATATCCTACACATTCTTAATAGCACACGTTAAACTTTTTAACTCGGTTGATTATAATATTTCATACCTGCGACCTTATCATCAATTTGTAAAAAGATAACCCCCTTTAATGTTGCACATTCAGATTAAAACACTTTCATTTTATTTATTAGAATGCATTATATCGTTTTATTAACGTTGTATAAATTAATAATATATTTAAAGATTTCTAGGTTCAACTATCACTGGTTTTTAATTGTCCAGTTAAAGTCATGAAGGATCTTCGTTGAAGCGCATTACAAAATATAGTTTTAATCGAGTATTAACCCACAAACACAACTTATAAATGTAAAATCTCGACTCCAAAAAAATGACAGATGTGTCCCCATGAAACGGGGACTTGTTAGGGTGGAAAGCAGCGGCGTGGCTTTAAAGCTTCTTTATTACAAAATATCAATATTTTCAATCGAGAAGCCATCATGAATTCATTATTACACGACAAGTTATCAAAATAAAAACAAGAATTGGTGTTAATTATGTTGCACGAGCATAAATTGTGAGCGAGAATATATTTCAGGACACCTACGTAAATAGATGGGCACGAAAACGTTTTGGGGCGCCTATGGGTGCCGGGCGAGGTTTTATTTCAAGCCCCGAATGCAAAGGAACAAAAGGGGATGCTGTTGCCGTGGCAACGTGAGTAAAGCCACATTCTTTGCACGGTGCAGCCGTCTAACGGCGAGCTTTAAACTTGCGTGACGGAGCTTTTTTACAGTTTGGTTTGAACTTCGGTTTATTGGATTTTTGAAAGAAATTTGTTACATACGCTAATCCATTATACGATATAGTAACTTAAGTTTCATTTATTTTACTTAGAGGGAGCTGTTTGATTACTTTATGGGATTAATTGCAGTATGGAAATTGCAAAATATAAATCAGCTTCAGCATCAGCTTTTGGATCACATCATCAGAGACACATCGATTTGCGTTCCATCTGAAGCAAACGATGATTATTAGTAGGTTTACTTATACCAGATCGAATGGCAAACAAAACAGTTTTTTCCACGTCAAACGTGGGAAAATATTCTATAGTTCTGCATCAAGATCGCCTTCAGACTCTTCTTCAATCGAGGAGTCTTTATATGGTCTTCGTAATGTGGATTTTGCGAAGATGACATTTTGATGGTTTCGTAACTATTGTTTCATTTGGCCACCTTTTACACACAATAACACCACTCGGATTTTAAAAAGTTCAGTATCAAATTTGCAGTATTGCCTATTGTTACACGCCGCCTTCATGATATCCATATGTAATTTTGGAATTAGTAATTTTGTAATTAGAAAAAAATGTCAGAAGTGGGATTCGAACCCAAGCCCACATAGTGGACCAAAACGCTCATACTCGTCCTCTGTACGAGCAAGGGATAAACCTTGAGTCTGGCGCTTTCGACCGCTCGGCCATCCTGACATTTAGACACATTTCAGCTTTTAAACACCATCAATGAAACAATGCTGATGAAACATTTAAAAAAGGACTGTCAGAAGTGGGATTCGAACCCACGCCCACATAGTGGACCAGAATGCTCGCCGCTCGTTCTCTACGAGCAAGGGATAAACCTTGAGTCTGGCGCCTTAGACCGCTCGGCCATCCTGACAATTCGAATGAATAATTTTAGTTTGAAATATTTAATAGCTTACTGTTTAAAAATTATTAAAAAACAAGCTCTACAGCCAATTACAAATATCAATAATTTATCATTAATAACAACTAAAATACAACACATAAATGTATAATAAAAGCAAAAAGTTGTCAGAAGTGGGATTCGAACCCACGCCCACGTAGTGGACCAGAACGCTCACATTCGTATAGCAACGAACAAGGGTAACCTTGAGTCTGGCGCCTTAGACCGCTCGGCCATCCTGACATATATTCAGTTATATGCATGAAGCAGTTTATAATCTTAAAAATACATTTAAAATAGTTTCTATAAATATTTTCATTTATATGATACAATTTATTAATTTATTTATTTTTAAAATACAATTTATTTCTAAATTTATCCATAAATATGTGTTTATTTTTTAAAATCCAAATCGTCAAAGTGAATGGCTTATTTCGGATATTTGTTCGTAGATGATGCCACGATACAACAATCAACATTTTTGATTATTATATCCAGGACAATTTATTAAATTATTGTAGGTATTTTGTTTTTATTCGACAATTTAGTTTTTATTTTCGCGTTATAAAACATTACTTTTAAAAGTGAAAACTTTCATTCATTTCACTGTATCGCGACGTTACAATTACATATATCTACAATATATGTATGTATAGGTAATAATAGTTAATCGTTGAAACACAATCTCCTAATGATTACAGTAGTTCATTTAACGTTTGTCTAATTTATTATACCAGAATAATTTTGATTAGATATGGATACCTAATGAAAAATATTTTTGTTATCGAAATTCACGATCGATGTAAGTTAAATACGTTCGATATAAAAAATGTGGGTAAAGATGTTTCATTTTTTTCGAAAGTTATAGATACGTCTATTCGATTTTAAATTGTAAGTATAAGTTATGACAAACAAAGACGACGCGGTTCTTCCCTTAGATATATCTAATACATTTGAATTGTGTTAATTTACATAGACGAATCGCGACAAAGCACATTCCTTGTTGAACTTCTGAACGTTTTCGTACAAAAAAAATGTCGATAATGGCATTTTTTACGTCAAATCGATCGGAAAAAACGTAGGAACATCACCAAATACAAAGAGAGATTTCAATTTCATTATTTTCCGCAACTAAAAGGGGTCGTCGCATCGATAGAATATCAAAATCGGTGTGCTAGGTATTTAAATGAGTTTTCGAACGGGGAAATGTGCTTTTGTTTCATTTCGTATCCAAATCGAGTGCTTATGGAATATCACCTGGTTGCTACTGTGTGAAGCTGGAAAGGTCCCTTAGCAACGCAAGATCAATATAACAATCAAACGTGGAGCAAACGACTACGCCCTTGTCCTTAAATACCCTTATCACCGATATTGAATGGTGCAGAAATAAATTGCAGGTGCTAAATTGTCTTCGAGAGATAAATTTTTCTGTTGTCGTCGCGCCCTTCGAAGCTTTCGAAGAACGACGACGCGACGTGCCGTCGTTTTGCGACCAACCAAATTTTGAATCGTTAATTATATTTACATATACACAAACGTAATTTTTAATAGCCGCCCTTGAACATCAACGAAAAGATATGATTTGTCCCATTAGCGCCGAAACGTTTCAAAATCACGAAAACAAATTACGCTTCTCGTGGAACTCATCGAAGACTTCATGACTAAATTTTGATCGTTCCTCCATCGAAGGACAAATAAGTTCTATACCTACTAATTAAAAATTTAATAAGCGCATCTATTTACAATAAAATAACGAACTCTTATAAAAATGAATTATGGATTATAAAAGAGAAAACGGGAACGAGATCTGTATTGAATAATAAAGGCAAAGGAGATAGATTCGCAAAATAAATTACAGGAAGAAGAGAGTTAAAAGAGGAAGGAAAGAGATGGATTGCAACATCCCTAGACGGTTTCCATAGCTACCCTCCAGAATTGTGACGTCAAGCTATGTAGTCCATTTCAGTCAACAGAGGCTGATCGTTACACTAACATTATTTACTCTGACCGGCTATAAAATGCAATTTTATACGTTAATGCTACTATGGACTACACTACAGATTTTGCTGCCGCGACAGTTAATTTTTGAGCTGAAATGGTATTTTAATGGGCCACGTTCGTCGATGTTACAGTTTCATTAATCAAAACCTTCCGAGAAATATGGATTACTCGGGAAATCATGTCAAGAAGCCGCCGTTTCCGTTCTGTTTGTTTCAAAGCGATTTCTGAATACGGGGGCTTGTTTTGTAACGAGGCGATAATTTTGTGTTAACGTTTTTCAATCCTCATTAACTGCGGAAAACGATAAGCAAAATAGATAACGAAAAATTGCAGTGAAAACTAGACATGGTTTAAAAATAAAACTACACCCGATGAAGGACGTCAAAACCTTTAATTCTTATCAGTCCAAAATTGTACAAAATTCAAGACTTGTCAGAAACTCAAAATGTTTTCTCGGAACCAAGTAGTAACTACCTAACAATTTAGATACATATTTCCACACAAATGATAAATAAATTATACCTATAGCTTATCCAAACCTATATGCAATTTACGTCATCAACAAAAAGTTACTAGATTGTTTATTTGTAATTCGGTTTAAAGTTTTGAAAGTGACATATTCTATAGATGATTTACCTGCGCACATATTAGATAGCATAAAGAAAGACCACAATTTATTAGAACTGTCAAAATACGAGGTACGAGGTGACAGCACTGTGAGAAACGTCATAATCTAGTAACCTTTTACTGATGACGTGGATTGCATATAGGTTTGGACGAAGTATACCTACCTACTGAAAATTTTTCTACCGGGTCAAACAATGCAACGTCATGTTTGCTGTTAATCGATGACTGATAGGATTCGATAGCTATTTATTTTCAGTGACCGGTTAATTTTATCTACTGATCGTTTAAATGTAGTGTAGTATACTTATGAAGTAAATTGTTGTCATATAAGTACCTATATATTCCTAAGTAATCAAATTAGATAAAATCTTGAAATATAAGGTTGTTTGGTAATGACTTGCCGCTTTTTCGCTAGAGGGAGTTTGAAGCGTTGTGGGGCAAGCAAATAAAGCAGCATTTGGCAACTCTGTATGTCATTTGACAGGTGATGACATTAGCTACAAAACGACGTGTCATTTGTTTAGTTTTGACTTTTTTTTCACAAGTGGCAGTCGCTGAAACATGGAGTTCACTAATGCCGAAATTCGCGCTATTTTGAAATTCTTCTTTGTGCAAGGCGAAACCGCACGCGAATCGCATCGCAAGATTAATGGTGTTGTGGGAGATGGTACTGTGTCGATTAGAACCGCCGAAGAGTGGTTTCGGCGTTTTAGAGCCGGCCGAAACGACATAACAGACCCTGTACCCAGTGGACGGCCAATAACCACTGATGTCGACAAAATCATAGAAAAAATCCAAGAAGACCGGCACGTGACTATCAGAAGTATCGCGAGGGAGTTCCAGCTAAGCACTGAAACCGTCCATAGGCATTTGAAAGCAGCCGGATACACTAAAAAGCTGGATAAATGGGTGTCACATGAGTTGTCCAAAAAAAACCTAATCGACCGCATTTCCATCTGCGAATTATTGCTGAAACGCAACGAAAAGGAGCCGTTTTTGAAGCAGATGGTGACTGGCGATGAAAAATGGGTCACCTACGATAATGTTGTTCGCAAACGATCGTGGACGAGGAAAGACGAAGCGGCCCAAACGGTGGCCAAGCCAGGATTGACGCCCAGGAAGGTTTTGTTGTGTGTTTGGTGGGATTGGAAGGGAATCATCCACTATGAGCTGCTCCCATCGGGCCAAACACTTAATTCTGAGCGGTATATCGAACAACTAGACCGTTTGAAGGATGCCATCGACCAGAAGCGGCCAGAATTGGTCAATAGGAAGGGAGTTGTGTTCCATCAGGACAACGCCAGGCCACACACATCTTTGATGACCCGTCAGAAGCTCCGGGAACTTGGTTGGGATGTTTTAATGCACCCGCCTTATAGTCCTGACATTGCACCATCGGATTACCATCTCTTCTTGTCGCTGCAAAACTCTGTTGGTGATATTAAATTCAACACAAGAGAAGACTGTGAAAACCACTTGTCTCAGTTTTTTGCCAATAGGGAGAAGGGATTCTACGAGAGGGGCATAATGAAATTACCTTCAAAATGGCAACAAATTATCGAACAAAACGGCGCATATTTGACCTAATTCTGTTTTAATCCTAACTATATTAAATAAAATATTAAAAATCTTGTAAAAAGCGGCAAGTCCTTACCAAACAACCTTATATTTTGTTACTTTCAAGTACTTCACAACATTAAATAATATAGGGATTTAGAATTAAAAGACTTTGGACAATGAGAAATAATTAATTATTTTTCAGATTACTGCCTATTGCGTAAATGATCTATAAAATTATAATTTTAGTTTGTTAGTTGTTCGAAGTTTATATTTATTGACTTATTACCATAATTTTTAAAGAATATAATTATAATATATCGACAGAGTTGTTTTGGCGACATTTTCTTTACACAAAACTGAAATTTGCACACGGAGGCGATAACTGTTAAGGTCAGGATAACTGATAAGGTCCCAGTGTCGTACTGTTACGAATGAAAACTTGTATATCAGAATTATGTATTTTTTTCCCGAATCGTTCGGTATCCGTTCCCGAATTCTTCGCATATCTTCGACTAATATAATTTAAAAAAGGCCTACAATCTAACACTTTTTTATATAACGAACAGCGTAGTATTGTATTTACAGGACCGTCAAACAACTTGCAATATTTATTAATGAAAATATTTACGAAAAAAAAAGGTAGTCCGAGAATAATCGCATCAAGTCGTAGGACTGCTTATTCCCGAGGGGTTACAATACCCCTTTATCTGAAGTTCCCCTTAGAATACCAATAAGGCTACTCATACATGCGCATAAAGTTTACATTACAAATTTGGAATTTCTGTGTTAATTCGTGTCCCTTTGACACGATAATAAAACATTAGCCAGGGCTGGCACGTAAAACGACAGATTTCGATCCCCATATTACATCATCGAAATGTCTTCTGCAACAAAAAATTCTAAAAATCGATGGAGCAAATCCCAGCCGGCGCGGGGTATAAAAATAAAAACAAAACCGACAATTTACCCGGTTCGTCTTTTAGGAAAACCCGATTACAACATAGGCCCATGCTATATAATCTCGAAATTGCCGCTGAATTAATTACAATACACCCACAGACGCATATTAAAAATTTGATGTAATGCCAATAGCCCGGGAGCGTACAAAGGGTGGATTCGAAACGAGGGTAAGGGACGGGGATGCACACGCGAGATAAAAGGGTTGCTGCGCTATAATTACGTAGTGAAGTTCGCCTATTGTTTTAAAATTGCAAATGGAAAATTGCAAGTTCTGCTAAAATATAAGCGAAATCGTTTAAATCTGTTTTAAATGTTGGCGGGGAATTTTAATTGGCTAATTAAGCGCTAGCGGCGCGGCGGCCTAATCGAAATCTCGTTTTATTTTTTTTTCGAGTTTATATCGACGCAGTTTTTTCAAAAGTGGTAACCCATAAAGAGCTAAATTTTACAGGAAAGCACATTTTATGTCGTCGCATAGCTATAAGAAGATACGCGGGAGTTACGAATCGAAGCGAGTTCGATTTTTATTTTTGTCTGAGTTAAGAGGTAATTTCGAGGGTGGACCGCGAGGGATTCGTGTCGCGAAGACTTTTCACGAAAAACTAGTTTAGTAACTGAGTACTTTAGTAACGGTCTTTAGAACGTGTCGTAATAGCGAAATTAGGCGAGCTCCTCGAAATGTATCGAAATTTAAGGTTAAGATATTCGTATTAATTTGGTCACATTTCTATTAAATTTATTATATTACTTAAATACTGAATTTAGAATACGAAGAGCATAAAGCTTAATGCACTTAAAAAATGATTATCTACCAAACTTTTTTCAATTAACATCATACAGTTACCTACAAAATTCTAAATATTGTTTCTAAATATTGCATTCGCAACAAAATAAAAGAATATATATTATAATTAAACTTTAAAAAATCGAAATGACATTATGCTACAACACTATGAATATCAATAGCGTTATCCATTACAACAATGAAAATGATACATTCAGTTGTATGTACGCGTATCAAACTATATGCAATGCACGTCATTGAATTCAGGTTTAAATTTGAAAATGACATATTCTATAAGATTTACTTGTGCACTATCTAGATGGTATAAAGAAAGACTACAATTTATTAGAATTTATAAATACTAGCTAGCGTGACAGACTTGTGAAACGTCATCATCTAATAACCTTTATTAGATGACTGATTGCTTATACAGTGTTTGGTTCACACTATATCCAAAGAGTGGTAGGTGAGTCAGTTTGGAACTTATTATAACCAAAAATACCTTTATACAAAGTGTCACGGTTTCTGAGATAAAGCCAACTTTGTGATTTTATTAAATTACTGCAGTTTTAGTATGATTAATTTTAATTAGACAGAACTGCAAACTTTTAATTTCTTGTAACTTTTATTTTAGTAGTCTTTGATATCTGTTCTATCAAATAAAATCACTTGATACACTCTACATGTGATAAAACAAAATATTTAATAAAATCACAATTTTTATTAGAAACGTGACACTGTTGGATTTGTTAAATATCAAGACTATAACCCTTTATATACGTGGTGTGTATAATAGGTTTGGACGTAGGACTGTATTTGAATGATATCCTATCCATTTTAATTTAATTCAAAATGTACGTTTTTCAGTTATTAGATAATTATTTAAAAATTAGCATTGTTTTTTAATTAGCAATTAACAAATTAGCAGCAAAAATTGTCGGAAAAACACGATATTTCTAGAGTTATGCGAGTTTTAAAAAACGATTTCTATACATTACGATCCTATAAATCTAACATATGTTGTTTTGATAATCTGAAGTCTCATTGTAAGAAAAAAAATAACCCGAATTAATTATATTTAAAAGTTTGCATTAAGTAATTCGTTTGATAATTACTAATGAATCACAAACATTAAACTAATATTATCTAAGCTTTTGAGATATTACAAAAAAAGTTTGAATGGGTAGGTGTATGTCAAATTCTGCATGTTGATATTTTCTCTTTGTAGGATATATTAAAAACAAGATTTATCTACTTTAATGTTGTTTTACAATCCGTTTTTGTGGTGCATAAAAATGACGATCGGCAAACATTCTATAGATTTGTTTGACATCAAAGAGGCGTTCCAAGAACCAGAAACGTTAACCGCTAGCTCAAAAATGTCTAAACATAATATAATCGATAGGTAAATTAGTTAATATCAAATAAAACGAAAACGCTATGGACTTTCGAATTCCTATTTAAGAAAGATTATCTATACTTCAAAATTATATTAACGATATAACTTGTTCTCGTTTTGACCCAATTTATAAACTCGGCCCTTCCCGTAAATAAATTTCAAAATAAAACGGTACTACATCTCGTAAACTTGAAGAGATGTAAACGTAAATTTCGAAGCAGCAAAACTACTAATTGCATCATTTATGCACCGTAAAAACACTTTTTGTTGCAGCTCGGCTTCATTGGTGGTTTAGGGTGCAATACAAATCGTTCGCTGAAGGCTTTTACATCCGGAATTTGTAAGCTCGGGCTGTGTTGGTAACCTTGATCGCTGCTCCGGGCCCGGAGTTGGGCGTCGTTGCTTGGCAACGCTCTCACATCTCTCGATGTCCCAGAACACGCGCCTCGCGTAAAGATGAGTTTTTCCAGAACACGCAAAATCGTGGGCGATAATTTTAGAAATCAATAAATATCGCCTCTGAACGGCTCGCGTACGTACGCGAGGTACCGTTTTAACGTAGGCTACTAAATCGAGAAATTCTGATTAGGTCCGTTTAAAATTTCGTCCGGCTCCCATCTCTATTGGTGGCCGCTTTCGAAATATATCGACCACATTGGCTGATGTTTATTGCTTCAGTTTTCAGGATTGCACTGGCAGGATTCAATACTTATACGTTTCTCTTTGACATTGCTTCACAACCATAGAATTCGTCTCCTTCTGAGTATGCATTATGTAAAAGGAAATTTTATAGTTACGTAGAGCCCGGCTAAAGATCCGAGCGGACCGCTCGAGACGTTGGAATTTTCTTATTAGCTTTTATATGTTAGAAGCAAAGTTTCGTTCTCTTCGTAATATTTGTTTTGTTTTCGTGAGGTGTCGACTATTTGAAATGATCGGAATTCAGATATGTCACCGAAATGAATGCCATTTCGACGAGACGTGACAGGTTTTAGGTAATTGAGAACAACCGTATCCGAATGGTACATATTGAAAATGCTAATTGTTAATCCGTGACAGTGTAAATTTTAATGGACCGATGAGCAAATTCCATTGATCAAAGTGCTAATGCGTCGATCAGAACGAACAGGGGCGTGTACCGTTGTAACATTCTGCTAACCTTCGATTTTAAATGATTTTTGGCGGGTCGGGATGGAGGGGTCACTTTACATTTGGTTAGAGATAATGAAAATTTAGTTATTGGCCTATTCTTATTGTTGCGCTCCGAGATTAAAAATTCGAAAGACAAACCAATTCATCGTTTCTGGACTGATCAGGTTATTGCTTTCGTATACGGTGCGGTGTCCACTCCGAAAAAATATGACAGGTAGGTACTCCAAAAGTATTTAATTAAAGGGAAGTTTCTTTTTTTGCCGTATCATATCTAGGCCGTCCTTTCTAACTTAAATGGTCCAGCAACAATGAAACTTACTTCCGATGGCATCGCTTTATTACATTGATTACATTATTGAAATGTATCAAATAAAATAATAAAATTGAAAAGACCAACGTTAAAATCTTAAAGTAAAAACATCTTAGCTTTAACATGTAAAGAGTTAAGGAAGGCTGCAGTTGATAAAAAAAATCCCTACTTACTACTTATCAATATTCTTCTGCAACATAAGTTCCGAAACACCTCGTATAAGAACTAAATCGGTGGGACACTATGCCTCAAACAATTAAACGTTGTTGAGCTCAAAATCGCGTTTTTAAAATGTTATAGGTAGGTACATACATAAAACGATTAAATTGAGTCATAAGTAGGTACAGCCGGGTACAAAATTAATGTCGCAAATAAGAACATTGGGTGGAAAAATACATGGCACGATGAACAATTATAAGAAAATTACGTAAGACGAGTAAGACGAATTACAAATACAAAATTGAACATTCAATATCTTGATCATGATTCGTTCGTTGTGTCGTATGTATTAGCACAATGCTCGCGAACAGCGACGTTAATCTTGTACCCCACTGTACCTATTTTTATTATCGTTAAATACGAGGGCGTATCAAATAATATTTGTCCAAATACCTCCTAATTTACCTTTCATCGAATAATTGTTATTTAAGTACCTATTGTATAAGAAACGTCAATTCCGCAAAAAAATCAAATATAAAGCAAACCACATACATAAGAGACGACTTTTGTTTAAATAAAAAATCACCTCATATAGCCATAATGCGGCCGTCAACTGATTTACGTTCACATTTTTTTCCATCTCAGTTTCTAATTTACCATCTAAATAAATCAGCCGCTCTAAATAACTTTACGGGGTTTCTGAATTAAACAAAAAACAGAGAGAGGCGCAAGATTAATTCCGTTTTCTCGTTCGCTCCTGGGACATGTTCTTTATTTTGATTGACTTGTCACGGGATGAAAGCGTCAACCAAATAAATCATCATGAACGATTGTATTTTGATATCTCGAACGTAAGGGAATCGAACAATAGATGATATATTGACTTTTATCATTTTTCTTGCGACTCATTAAATTGAATTTTTGTTTTCTGAGTTTCCGGTAAAAAAACCGGGCGACGCGACGCGACAAAAAAAATTTCGGAGGTTTGCGAAAATCTTTTAAAACTTAAAATCGACTGTTTCCTCGGCCATTCGGGGACCGCCAAACTTGTAAGAAGCGCATAACGATACTCCGTTTTATTTGTTTAGAGGGCATAACACGTAAGCGGCACTAAATTAAATTAAAGCGGCCGTTACTTTAAGCAGCCCCCTTTTATAGTCGATCCAACTAAAATCCTTATACGATAATTCGGTTAATCCATTAAACATCTTTGCAGCATCCCTTAAATATTGAGGCTTTCGAGTCACTAAAGTTGATTAGGAAACACGGAAAATGTTAGTGCCGTTACGAAAAATTTCGCAAACACAAGGTCGACTGTCAACTTGAGTAATAAATACCGAAATACCAGTACAACCCGTTTTGTAATGCTATTCTGCCATAATTTGTTTTCATTGACGGGTATAAAGGCGCACTATTCTTGTTTTATGAAAGTTACAAGTAATAAATCGGTTAACCGATTAATTCAACCTACTTTTTGTATCGACATCTTATTTTGAAACAAAAACAATTATGTAGGTACCTAGCAGGTTAGCCGATTAACTGATCACTCACTTATCTTGTTGCCTAATTTTTTTTACGAAAATTATTAATCTTTAAGAAGTAGGTTTAACGCATAGGTACACTTCGTCCAAACCTATATGCAATCCACGTCATCAATGAAAGGTTACTAGATGATGACGTTTCACACAGTGCTGTCACCTCGTACCTCGTATTTTGACAGTTCTAATAAATTGTAATCTTTCTTTATACCATCTAATATGTGCGCAACTAAATCATCTATAGAATATGTCACTTTCCAAACTTTAAACCGAATTACAAATAAACAATCTAGTAACTTTTTATTGATGACGTAAATTGCATATAGATTTGGATAGGCCATAGTCGTTGAAAGTTGTAGTTTGAAAATCTTAAAAACATTAACCAGTCAACAATTAAATAAAAATCTACGAATAGATTACTCAAGCCAAAAGCCGGTTAATCGAATAAGTACTTTTCTAATGCAAACCTCGACGTGTATGGAACCTTTTGAACGGGTACATTTTTTCATAAATTAATATCGGTACGAACCGCATCGATTAGTTAAATACACCCACTGAATAAACAAATTCCGTAAACACGACGAGAGAACAACAGCTTCCGTTCGATACAGTATTTTTCAGCGAACGACTGCAATAAATTTCGATTAACGCAATTAAAATTTTAAGCTTAAATTCACAACTTAACAAGCTTCCCTTCGACGCATTAATCGATTTTTTGTATATTGGGAATTGTTTGCCGATAAATCGGTTCTAACCGAACACAGCAAAATTTAGATTTATGATGATTTCGGTATGTATGGCCTATCCAAACCTATATGCAAATTACGTCATCAAAAAAATGATACTAGATTGTTTATTTGTAATTCGGTTTAAAGTTTGGAAAGTGACATATTCTATAGATAATTTACCTGCGCACATATTAGATGGTATAAAGAAAGATTACAATTTATTAGAACTGTCAAAATACGAGGTACGAAGTGACAGCACTTTGTGAAACCTCATCATCTAGTACCCTTTTATTGATGACGTGGATTGCATATAGGTTTGGACGAAGTGTAGATCGATTCATTTTTTTTTATGTACAACGCGTTTCGAAATTTACGATTATGACTATAGTAACATCACAAGCTTAGCTATACTACAAGCAGTAGTAGTGTATTGTCCATTTATTACTCACTAAAAAAACGCGACTGTACTTTCGATAAATACAATAACATAACACTAGATATACTAAAACACGTTCTCTATTACAAAGTAGCTGAATTCAGGATTTGCTTTCCGCTAAGAACAATACTGTTTCAAACTAATTTCTGTAAGTAAGTAAGGTACCTATTGTTTAAAAAAGAAACATCTAAACTATAATTTTTTTATTCTTTGTAACGTCAACAAGGTTTAATTATCTTTATTATCAAAACATAATTAATTTTAAAATTGAGAATATTGCTAATATCCTTACTTTTTGTCGTGTATATATTTGTGCAAATGTTCGTAAAAATTTATATTTTTTAATAAATAAATAAAAAATACAATAAGTAGGCAACGCACTTCACAGTTTGAGACAGCTAGAGATCGTGCCACATAAAAAAAAACAACCTGTGAATTATTCACGAGTTTAAAATCACCCGTTTGATTGGACAGTGGGCGAGATTTAAATTCGAACCAAATCGAGCGGCACATAAATATTACGTATTTAGTGACCGTCGAAAAGCATACTTCAACAGATAATTTGTACCACTTCAAAAATACCGGTACATATGAGCGACGCGACGCCGACGCCGACAATGATAGGCAGGTCTTTTTATATCTGGCACGAACTCTACCTATAGTTATCATTGTATAAGTTCGCCCCAGATTAATTTGAATTATTAATTAATTCAAAAACTCCCCTATTTCCCGTAGTTAGACAGAGTAGGCTACCGTCATTAGGAACATTCTAAAAATTGCGAATGTCTTGTTGTCTGAATCATTTTAGCGATTTCGTCGCGTTACTCGCGACTCTCTTAAATTTTCCGCAACAGCTGCGCTTCCATTACAATGGGAAACTCGTACATTTTCTTCCAATTTAGTTCAAATTTTTACACGCGATGGCTATTCATAAAACATTCTCTTTTTATTCGAATGGAGCTTTACAGCCGAAAGTTCGCTAAAAAGCTTCGAAAGCTCGTATTCGGGCATTTTAACGCACACGATATTACGAGGTGCTCTTGTAAATACGATAACCACGGAATGTGCGAATGTTGCAGTTGCCCACCCCATAGATAAGTTCAAATTACACGGCAGCGTCGCCCGTACAAAATAAAAAGCGTCAATTAATCAATCATAGAAACGTATTCGCCAAGTGTCCAGCCCAGCACGGTATCAGCTTGTTCCGATCTTGTGCGAGTGATTCACTTATGTGTATAGTTGAGCCAATTAAGGACAGTTTGCAATTCGAGAAGGTCCTAAAAGCCATCCGAATCCAATTAAAATTAAGACCACCTCTTGTAAATACTTTTTAATAAATTCGCACATCTAGAATAAGAGATAGCTGTTTAAAAATCCCGGAAACCCGCGTTGCACATGCGCTTTTTAAATAATCAATGAGCACATATTGTTAGGGGCAAATACAAACCCACCCTTGCTAAAAGCGAAGTGCCAGAGTTTGTGAAACATGCGACAAAGCACAATTGTTACCCTACTTTGTGCGAACTTAACTTCATGTACTTTTTTTTTTGTTAACCGAATCTCGTGTGCCATCGCGAGTGTAATTACGAGCGAAGTGTCGTCGGAACGGGGGTTGCAAAGTTTCAAGCGCGCGAGTCGATTTTTTTAATTCGCCGTTACTTTTTTCGGACGCTCGTGAAAGTAATTAATCGAGGTTCCGCGCTTCTGGCGAATTCGCAAAAATACACAATTAAAGTAAACAATAAGCGGCAGGTCCGAATTTAACGTAAATTAAAAGGAAAGAAAAATAAGAACTACCAGCAGTTGCCAAAATTCTCGCCAAAACAAATTTCGCGCGTCCAATCGCATTTAGGCAGCTGGGGTGGCGAAAGGGGTAGGGATGGATCCATGGGGCGATAAGGGGGGTAAAGCGTGCGCATGGGGTGGAGACCGCCGCGACGCCCGCCGCGGCGGTACAGATAGTAAGTAGACTGACTGGCGTCGGCAGGTCTGCGACATCTGACAACCTCTGGTAAGTGTTCTTTATTACTCTTGCATTAATAGTGGTTGTGCTAGATTTCTTATTTAGTCGTTCTTAGTTGGAAGTACGAGGCTTATTACGATCAAAATTTCGTTCGAATAATTTAGTCGGGAAGCGATGTTTTTCTGAAATTATTATTCGAATTTTCGACTTTTGATTTGTGACCGGGCCATTTCCTTAGATTTCTAGATTCGAACTTTGATATTTAGGTATTACCATAATCCTTTTTCTTTATTTTCGACCGTAGTTGCGTGATTAAAGATAACATCGTTTTCTTTTAAATGATTTTTTAAATTCGCTTGTCGATAATTGTTTGTTTAATAAATGAAATGGCCCGTCTTTCGGATTATCGAGACACGAAAATACGAAAGTAAGTAATTTTTTTCATTTCGACGTAATTGCATGTTTATAGAATGATATCCTGCGGAGCGGAAGATAAGATAATAAACTCTAATAACCCCCGTAAATACGCTATACACAAGCAGTGATTAGATAGATATAAGGGAAGACTAAAAAATAGACCATAAACACACGTTCGTTCGAAATTATTTAAATCGGTATCCTATCTATATTTTTTGGAGGGTCGCGAGGATAAACGATTAGTCGTTCTCGAATGCGCCCTAGAATTTTTGCATAGGTATATAGAATCTGAATTTTTCGCGTTTACGAACAACCCAGTTAGAGGAATAGAAATTAAAATTGATTTTATATTTATATCGCGTTTGATAAAGGTCACGGAATATATTACTGAACGGGATACGACAAGACAGGGTTAGGTTATGTTCCGGTAGTCATGTGCTTCTTGCCGGCAAAGCAACCCTTTTATTGATTATTACATGTGCTCGAAAGTCATAAGTACGCCTAAAAAATAGAGAAGAAAATTTTATTCGATCGATCAGTTTTACATGAAGTGTTCCGAGTGCTAGGGGGCGAAAAGAGGATGTATTTTAGTAGTCGTACAATTGCCAAAACCGTATTCGCATGAGTCATTGCGAAAAGTGAATGTCGCGTCCTCAGTAATTAAACCGATATTAAGTGTATTAAGATCGCAAAGACTTGTGCATTGTAGCAGAAAAGCTCCAAATTCAACTTTGTACAACGAAGACTTATTGTTAGTTTTCGTGGCCCGTTTAAATTTTTACCGGAGCGGATCTTGTGTGCTTTTCGAAATGAAGCATCCAAAATCTGTTGAATTGTCGTCGATACAAAGTGAGACTTGAGTTTTTGACGTACCACTCGGAACTGAAACGAATCCAATTTTTCTCATGACTCGCGATCGAAAATTTAATTCTCATCTGCAACCGTAAAGCGATACAAGACAAAATTAAAAGCGGAAACCGTCAAAAACTAACTTTCGACGACTCCCTTTATCGATTATCTATTTATTGGTGTCGTTATCGTCGGCGATGTCCTTGTAAAATGACCTTGAACATCACTCGACTTTGGGGCATCGTTTAGTAATGTATCTTTTCTCAAAAATAAAATGATTTCGAAATACTTTCGATAACGTCGCATTAACTTTTGCATCATCCTTCACAAGTGGGATTATTAGCTAACTGCTACCCCGACCGATTTGCTATGGTTTCTGTGTATACATCGATAGTCCGTGCATGGCACATTGTGACGTCACCGTACAATGTAATCACGCCGCAATTAAGAAGGTAAACCACCTCCTTGAACTAGTTTCAGTTTTATTTCAGTTTTATCAATATGAGTAGGTGTTCTATTTTTATATTTTCCGCATAACAGTAGTTTATCTATAATTTTTTGAAATTAATTGAACGACTCCGCACTTGCACAATTTAAATGGATTAAAATAATTCTTCTATACATCGGATGGACGTTCACGTATTTAAAAAAAAAAAAACGTGGACTATTGCGTAACGTGAGCTGTTATTGGTTTTTCTCATTTTCTTATTAAAATAACCAAAAAAATAAATAAAACGAGAGAAATAGGTCTACTACAAACTGTTGCATCGGATACAGTTTATCAAACATCTCAATTATCCATTGAAGCACTTGGACTAACTTAATTGATTGATTGATTAAGTTCCGGTAACATCTACCTAATTCGTTATTTTACCGCGCGGCTTTTTACTCAGAACTGGGAACTGCCTCAAATTATAGAGGATATAAGCAGGACGTGCTTGTTGCGATAGTTTCATAACTATTTGTATTTCAATTACGACCTGTACGCGATTATAAAACAAAAAGGTTTTTAAGTGTAGTACATACATGAATACCGCTTATTGCGATCACATTTTAAACGGAAATTCTAATAAGACGTGAACGATAAGTAAAAATGTTAATAAAAGAATGTTTCGCGAAATTCGATTTTGCTCTATTCACGAACTGTTAGTATTATCTCTGATAGGAAAATATTGTCCTATATAAAGCATGTAAGATTAATTATTGCAAACGTAACTAGATGTTAATCGAAAACGAAAAATCGGTAAGAATAATATAGATTTTATTAAAATGAAAATAATTTTATTTGAATCGATTACGTATACTTACTACTTATTAAATATCACTCACTAATATAAGTTAAGAAAGAAATTAAAAATAGCGGCAAATTAAAAAAAATTCGAAACATAAAAATAACGACAAAAACACTTCCCTAAAAAGCGTAAGAAAAAAACAGACAAAACCTCCACTTTGAATGGACGAATAGAAACCGTGTCTTCGGGAAATTGATGTTTCGAAACTTATGCACATACATATTTACATAAGTAGGTAATGTAAAAATTCTTTGTAAAATATTGCGAAAGGTTTCGTTTCCTTTCGGGAAACATTAGGACTGTCTCGATTTCTATTGTCTATTACAAAACGACGGCATTCTAAAATCTAACTTAATAGATTGCAATTTTAATCGAGATTAATTATTAAACGTCGAAAAAGTGGAATGACGCGGATTGTCAATTCAAATACGTTAATCGTAGGTATGCAAATCTCTTAAAATCAAGAATTTAAAATATTTTACATATCGAGCTTGTACTGTGTTAGATGGTAAATTTGATTTGCAAATTCGTTACGGAATTATTTAAATTTATTGTAATTTTCGCGTCATAGGCGGAGAAAAACGAATAACCCGCCCAAGAATAGCCACTTTTTAATCACTCGCCCGAAGATTCGCATAAATATTTATCGACCTAATATCGTTCAATAAAGGTAATTGACTTTGTCAACTTTCGATAAAGCACCTAATTACGGAATTTTAACATCCAGTAGATACCGTCACCCAAACAATTTCCGCACATTCTTGATGAGCTTACATGTGGAAAATGGGAATTTTCTGAATCGCCGATGATTTTTAAAAGAACCCCACATATTCAAACGACCACTACACTTTGCCTTATTAGGATATCGATGTATTTTCATTTCATCGCGTCATGCACGCAACGTTTTTCGTTATAAACAGTTACCTACACTTCGTCCAAATCTATATGCAATCCACGTCATCAATGAAAGGTTACTAGATGATGACGTTTCACACTGTGCTGTCACCTCGTACCTCGTATTTTGACAGTTCTAATAAATTGTAGTCTTTCTTTGTACCATCTAATACGTGCGCAAGTAAATCATCTATAGAATATGTCATTTTCCAAACTATAAACTGAATTACAAATATACAATCTAGTAACTTTTTTTTGATGACGTGAATTGCATATAGGTTTGGATAGGCCATACGTATTATACATATGGGTAATTCACGTTAGAGAATAACTACCTAATACTTATTCTAATATCGCGAGTTTATTAAAATCGAAGCCAGAACTAATAATAATTAAACCAAAACCGTTCACGTTTGATTGTCGATTAAATTTAAAATGGACTGACGATAAGCGACAACATAATATACCTACTCGAGGTAACTTTTTAGTACATACGAATTAATCAATCCTACAGTAATTCGATCGTCGATTGAATTTGTACGAGTTGGATTAAATGTCAACGTGATAAATATTTTTAAATAAATTTAATTTATTACTAGCAAATTCCTAACAATAAGAAGTATTGTATATATATATATACATATTGTGTACTGTGTATTTTGTATAAAGCCCACTTATTCTGAACGTTAGCAAGAATTTCGTTATCGCACACAGCCGAACAGGTAGGTAAAGTCTGCCTTGTTTTGAAAGGCGAATCTCATAATACAGCCCTTATTGTATAGAATTTAATTTCGAACATTTGAAAGTATCTTGAAAGACATGTGACAGCATTTTTATCTAGTATTTACAAAACGAATTATTTGTTTTTAGTTTCATTTATATTTAACAATAAAATTTCGTGTTAGATACATTCAAGAAGTCACCAATTAAATGTTAAATCATTGTTTCCTGCGTTTAATGCATTTATGTTTTACTTGATTAATGTATATCTGACAAGATTTTATTTAAGATCTTTATTTAAAATTCTTCAAAAAGATAATGTAGACTTAGGTAACTACCTAAAAACCTTGAAATATTTTTATATAACTATTACCTACCAACTAATAATTTTTGTTAAATAAAAAAATCAAACATAATACGTTAGTAGTGTGTAGGTATAAAAATTGTTAAACAAGTTTTAATCGGATCACTTTTGGCAGAAAGAAACCAACACACAAATAGGAAAAATAAGTAGGTACCTATGTAATTTGTACATCAATACTTGCAATTAGACAAGTACCAATGTATAGTTTACGCTGTAAAGAACCTTACGGGTTTTTATAAGGGGCTGGGCCCAACTGAAGATAGCAATGAACTATATACCGTTTGAAAGCTCTCAACGACTACTACAACATAAGTTCAAGCATAAGTCACGAAAACGGAGTACAACATTTTTAAGAGCATTCAAATGTTTTATATCGATTTTGTAACTAAAGACATTTATCCATAGAATTCATGAACAAGTACTCATGTGTTATATACCATCGGAAAATGCGCTTCGAGATCTACACGATGGTGTCAAATTCAACGTCTTAACTGGTAGTACAAGGGCACTTTCTATGCTTTAAATGAATTTTTATGCGGGCCCAGCAACTTGTAACCAGTCTAGGACACGCACACGTCGACGGACCCTCACGAGCCATATACCATTGGAAAGTGCGCTTCGAGAGCTTTACGATGGTATCAAATTCAACGTCCTAGGTGCTGGTACAAGTACACTTTGAATGCTTTAAATGGATTATTTATATTATAGAATTAGTACATATTGCATAAGTCTAGACGAAAGAAATAATTGTAAACCAAAAAAGTACTTGATGTGATAGATATTACACGCTTAAGTTAACGTAACATTAACTTAAATTAACTGATTAGCGATGTTTATTGCTGGTGGTGCATACGAATTGGTCGGTAAAGCGTGCGAAAGCAACCGCAACACAAAACAAAAATTCATTTAAAGCATTGAAAGTGTGCTTGCACCAACAGCTAGGTCGTTGAATTTAACACGATCGTAAAGATCTCGATGCGCACTTTCCGATGGTATATAACACATGAATACTTGTTCATGAATTCTATCGATAAATGTCTTTAGTTACAAAATCGATATAAAACATTTGAATGCTCGTAAAAATGTTGTACACCGTTTTCGTGACTTATGCTTGCACCTATGTTGTAGTACTCGTTGAGAGCTTTCAAACGGTATATGGTTCATTGCTATCTTCAGTTGGACCCAGCTCCTTATAAAAATCCGTAAGGTCCATTTACTGCAAACTTGTTGAGATTAATGAAATAAGTAGTACACTTTATTCAAACCTATCAATCACGTCATCAATAAAAGGTTACTAGATGATGATGTTTCACACAGTGCTGTCACCTCGTACCTCGTATTTTTACAGTTTTAATAAATTGTAGTATTTCTTTATACCATCTAATATGTGCGCAGGTAAATCATCTATAGAATATTTCACTTTCCAAACTTTAAACCAAATTACAAATAAATAATCTATAAATTTTTTTTTGATGACGTGAATTGCGAGGCCGCTTGGATAAGGTATAGGGGTTTTTCCTTCAAAACGAGCCTGGTATTTTACTTATTTGGTTTGGATGTGTGCGAATAATGACTAGGGCTGGACTATTTTAAAGTCCGTGAATGTACTTACGGAGATGTATTATAAAAAAAACTAAATTTGAATTAAACTCAACATTGCACCTACAATTATCCAGAGTAATTCCAAAATGACGCACCAACTCGACGGTATGTACGTTGTAAGAAAGACAGTTAATGGAGCCTGGAAAAAATAATTAAAAAATCTTGATCAATAATTCGCCGAAAATCAAAATGTAGAAATTTTGAAAATTTTACAATAATTTTAGTGTCGTTTCGGTAATGAATATCTTATGATGTTTAAATTTGGTGGGGACATGTAGTTTGTTCTAATAATCCCAAACTGATATATTTTACAATCGTTGAAAAGTTTGATATCACGGTCTTATAAACTCCAGAAAGAATAAACATGTGCACCCTGGTATCTTAATTTTGACGGTAGATGATTCATATGGCTGCTTTTCATAGTAATCGCATGTAACCCCATTTATAAGTGAATAGTCTGACTTAACATTACGCTCTAATTTTAGTTATTTACGTTGGTTCTATTTACAATTAAACTTTTTACGAGTGCTAAAAGTTGACCATATTTTATCTGGTTCTTATAATCACGGTTTTTCCACGGTTTTAGTTTGTTATGTGCAGGATAAATTTGAAACTATTAAGTAGGTATAATAAAACACTGACGCAAGTATGGATGTTTTGATATTGGAAAAGACGTATCAAAAGCCTGCTTCTCCGCTCATCGAAGCCGAAACTAAATAGTAATTAAACGAAATCCTTAACCGAACGATTAAATCGGAGAATTTAATTACTTATTATTATCGTAAAATATTTAATGTTAAACATAATCGATGACTTCACTGCAGATGTTTGTGAAACGTCTTATTGTTTACTTTCCCTTACGATCTAAAGTCAGTTTTTACCAAAGTTATATCGTTTACTGAAATTTTACATCTAAAAGTTGACCTATTTTACGGTCTTATAATCAGGTTTTCCACGGTTTTATTTTATGAGGATAAGATGTTACACTATGAGTGTATATAAAATCCTGACGCAAGTATGGATGTCTTGATTAACAACGCTGTATTGTCCTGTTATGCTCATGGAACCGAACTAAATATTTAAGCGAAAGTCTTACCGAATCGTTCTAAATCAGAATTTAATTACTTATTGATTATCGAAAATACTTTAATGGTTAAACATAAGTAATGAGATGTATTGGAAACGATTCGAAGCTTTCCCTTATCGAAGCCACACAAAGATATCGAGGAATTTAACAACGTCCGGCGTAATTATTATTTTATTACAGAAAACTATTTCAATGTAATAAACCTAGTCCGATGCTATCACCACGACTGTGTTGCCTGAACACGTCTATGTGAAGGGCGTCGCCGTTTCATAGAATTTGAATATCGTTCACCCTGTACGTCTAACGCTAATGAGTATTGAACGATGACTACGGAACAAGACTGAAAAACCGCGCGTTGTAAACGAAAATGTTCAAATAAAACTATATTATCCTATCGACCACACTATGGCCCAACACGTTCTAGTGGGGTCGTCGCGGCGCTGATGACGTCACCGTCTCACGCTATAGTCACGTGCTGGAACAGCGATAAGCAACCCGTTGAACGATAGTCCAATATAATTATTATCGATTCAATTGTTATCTAAAACTTACTTCGTTACGATCATAATTAGTACAGTCGGCATACGCGTTGCAGTTAAATTTCAAATTTAGTTATTTCGATTCATTTTTCTAAAACGTTGTCGTCTGTTTGACGTTCATAAATTAGATCGTACGCATCGGACGCAAAAAACTCCGACAATTTTTAGATTGTCGTCTTTTCGTAGCGTTCATAAAAAATGTCAATCGACGCAAAACTAGCAACTTTAATGACTAAATAATATACCTACCTAGTAATTGTAAACTTGTTTGACGATATACAGCGTTTTAGAATACTTTGAATTAAAAGACGTGCAAAATATCCAATATTTTATATCTGTTACTCTTTTCTACATAATTTCCGTGAATATTGAGGCACTTGTCATAACGTGGCACCAGTTTTTGAATACCCTCCTCATAAAATTCTGTCGCCTGACTTGTTAACCACTGTATCACAAATGTTTTGACTTCGTTATCGTCTTGAAGATGCTGACCACCCAGGTGTTTCTTCAAGTGCAGGAACAAATGGTAGTCGCTGGGCGCCAGATCAGGGCTGTATGGAGGATGATCTAGAGTTTCCCATTTAAAAGATTTGATGAGATCTTTGGTCCGATTAGCCACATGTGGACGGGCATTGTCATGCAGCAAAACGATACCCTTACTCAACTTGCCACGTCTTTTGTTCTGGATTGCACGACGCAGATTGTTCAATGTCTCACAATAAGACGCTGCATTGATTGTCTCATTACGAGGCAGAAACTCCACTAGCAATACTCCTTTTCTGTCCCAAAAACTGTGCACATGATCGGACCAAAGATCTCATCAAATCTTTTAAATGGGAAACTCTAGATCATCCTCCATACAGCCCTGATCTGGCGCCCAGCGACTACCATTTGTTCCTGCACTTGAAGAAACACCTGGGTGGTCAGCATCTTCAAGACGATAACGAAGTCAAAACATTTGTGATACAGTGGTTAACAAGTCAGGCGGCAGAATTTTATGAGGAGGGTATTCAAAAACTGGTGCCACTTTATGACAAGTGCCTCAATATTCACGGAAATTATGTAGAAAAGTAGATTAAGGTACAGGCTTTCATGTAAAAATAAAATTATTGCGATATCTTTGCACGTCTTTTTTTAATTCCAAAACGGTACTTACTTAAAAAACGCGCCTCGTATATCCAAACGCGCCTCGAAACTATTTTTTCTCGGCAACAAAACGGCCTTTAACGTTTCGTACCATTCGACATTCGACAAAATATGTAAAAAAACGTCTTATTAATAGGGCGTTTTTTGCGATTTCTCGCAAAATGTTAACCCGACACGAAACTGATAGTTTAGGTCCTGTATATACAAATGGGAAAGTCAATTTATTCCGCAAAAAGTGCATCTAAAACTATGTCTTGCACGCCGACGCGACGCGACGCCGTTGTTAGCCCGTTCCAAAAATAACCTTAATGATTAGAAGAACGATAAAACAATTAAAATTTTACAGTTGAAAATTTAAAGAAAATGTTTTTCGCAAAGCGTATTCACGAGGTTATTACGATGCCTGCTAAAATTTTATGTATTGACAAATTCGAGATAGCGTCCCTGTTAATTTAATTAATGCGATGAAAAATAAAATTAAGATAGAAGATAGCATTATGTGTCGTCATAAACGCAATTGTCGCTTTTTTCTTTGCTCGTTATTAAGAAAAAAAACGTTTTAAATGAACAGTCACTCATTATTACTTATAGTCACCCGAATATATTTTTAGATAGGTAATTGTAAGCGTTATGAAAAAATAAAACAATCTTGGATGACCTTTTTCGTAAATTTTCACAAATACGCGATCATTCTAGATCATGATCATTCATGATTATAAATAATTTAATATCGATAGAACCGTAAAATGTTTAATTTACAATTAGAGATCTTTAACCGTATTAATTTACGACCCATCAAAAGTTCGATTCTAAAAAGTTGTTTCCTACTCTGTATTTTCCACTTTAATATCCATATTGTGCGTTTTGGATCGATTTTTTTACAATTTTGCATTTAAAAAATGGTAAATTGTTTAACATCCATAGGCCGTTCAAATTATTTTTTAGATCAATTAATTAGCGTTGAAATAAAGCTCCTGTTTAATATTGATACCAAAATCAATCAAACATTTTCAAATGCGAATAGGTAGTTATTTTTGGCTTGTCTAATAGTTTTCGTTTCATCTAGATATATTTTATCAAATTATTGATTTTAAAATGTCAATTTATTTTTGAAAATTGAACAATTTATTTACGCAGAAAGTTCAACAGAACTTTTGAAAATCTTTAATTGGGCATTCAACGAGCATTTAAAGTTCCATTGAAGTTTTCGACTTTATAATATTAATGAACAGATTTATTTCGAATATTTAACAAATTGAAAAAATGCACAAATAATTTGGAATAGGTGTTTTAATTAGCCGTAACCTCGATTTTATACGGGAAATTGTCGTTTTAATAAACTTACAACATGTAATTCAAAATTTAATATAATCTACTTAAATATATCGTATTATTATTATTTTTATTATATATCTGTCGGTTTTTCCAAATATTTTAGGTTCTCTATTAACTAACGCCCTTCGACATATTTTAATCTAGAAAGTAGATTTTTGTTTTGAAAGTTTTGCAAACCTACGGATATCGAATTTGACGCAAAAATAATAGACGTTTAATTTTTAAACAATATTTCTGATTGCTGAATTACAATACAACAGCGTGAAACGTACCTACATATTTTATTCGTCTCGTCAATTTTAATTTCGGAAGTTACAGTGTTAATTGCAAACTTATTTACTGCAAATTTATTGGAAATTGTTCGTCTATTGAATCGATTCAAAAAACGTTTTCTATACTGCGGTTATGCGAAGGGATGTTTTCACTTTGGATAATTTAAGCTAGTTTTGAAAAATATTATATTAATGAGTTCAATACAAATTAAACTTTCTTTTATGATCTCAGGAGCACTGCCCATTAGTCACAGACTTTTGTAATAGAAAAATAAAATAAAAAATTGACTGTCCTAAGTGTTTTCTGTTCTTTTTGTCCATAAGTTTATACCATCATTCTTAATGTAGATATTAATTTTTCGTAATTTTGCGCGTATACGTCACGCAATATTACGAACGATAGTTTTTAAGTATTTGAATTCGGTTCGAATTAATTTCAATGGCAATTTTAATAGAAATCGATAAGATACGACGAACTTCCGTTAATGAATTAAGGGCTTGATGTAAATCGGGCGACGTGACGTTCCTGTTTCGTATCAGTTTCTTTCTGGCCGCTCGACCAATTTTCGTTTCTAACGAAATTTAAATTTTCACAGAAATCCCACCCTCTGGCGCCCTCGTGTGTGGCAGTTGCCAACATGCGAAACCTTTTAGGTTTACGGCGAAACTAAAAATACGAACTAATTCCCCGGTTTTATTCCCGTGCAAATGTTGCTTTAAGAATAGGTATCGATTTTATTAAAAGGATAATAATTACAACATAATTATTTGTAAAGACGCCGATAAAACAAGGACCGCCGATCGCGGTACCCGAAAATCCCGAAGGAATTGTTCGCGTGACCGTCTTACGTAAATCTGCCGGTAGAGAGATGTTACGGTTAAATTACGATTGTCCGTAGTTTAAATTTTATTTGTTACGGTTTAAAGGACACCTGTAACGAAGCCCTAGAAAAGTTCTCCTGAAAGCGTGTTCACTTAGAGTTTTATTGCGTAAACTGAAGTGTAAAGTTCCTTCAATATCTGTCGTTCTCCTAGTGTTCACTGTTGGCCTGTATGTTGTCGATATAATGCATAAGGCACGCGGTGAATGCCAAGAGCAGGCTGATTACAGCGAAGAAGCAATTAAAGTCGCTCCTTTTGCGTAAAAGTTTGATTACTGTTAAAATCTGAGCGAACTGTGCACGCGGAGTGCACAATACGAAAAGCGATCCCTCGTGTTTAGGGATGTCTAGATGGGGTGAATGTTTTATCCCAGTACCAACCCCTGCAATGACTGGGGGTGTTTGATTACAGATATAATGCGCCCGACTGATTGTGAGTTGAACGTGGACGCGAGACGGTGTCGCGCGTTAAAGCGAAACGCGCATTTTCAAATTTAAATTTCTAATAGGTATTATAGAGACAATAGGTTCTATTTCAGTTGAAATTTTGTGACATTTAGGTAAGCAGGATGTCAATTTTCAAAATAAAGAACGATTACCTTCGTAAAATGTGATACTGTTAGCCCGACTCAAATTACACCTATTAGTGATATGCGGAGGCATTCAACTAAACAGAAAACTATACTAATTATTACTGTTCAAAGTATCTGTTATAGTATATGTAAGTAGATACATAGATACCTATCTATATGTATACATAATATTGTCTTTGGAAAATTTGAACGCATTTATGGTGATAGCTTATGTAGGTGGTGTTAAAGCTCATTCGCGATAGGTATAAAATAATGTCAAACATATTTTATTAAATATTTTGATTTCCTGAATTTTTGATTGATATTTGTTTAATGCATTTATTCACTAATTTGAAGGTGTAAATGAAAATATTACTCCTATATAAATTAAATAAAACAAACGACAATGTATGTATCGTAGTCATCTGGGACGACTGCGACCGCACCATCGATATCTTTACCTCGACCCAAGCAGACAGACGATTGACGCACAGAAATTTTCACCCTTGCACTACGGTTTTTGGGATTGATAAAAAAAAGGCAAATTTGTCGCTTACTATAGAAAGTAAACATACGAAAGGGAATTGTTTTATATTAGTTTAACTGAATCAGCGTCTCGTTTACTAAATACATAAGCTTTGCAGAGCTTATTATTTATTTCTTAGTTGACAAGGGTCGTTAGGCACGAAAAATGAGAAACCGCGGAACGCAGTTATACTGGATGGATTTTCGTAAAACTTGTTTTATTGAGTTTGTAATAATGAAAATTAAAAAGTTTAAGTTTTCAAAATTACCGCTATTTCGAAAGCCCAAAAGTTTTTCGAAAAAGAGCGAAAATATTTAAAAATAACGTTGAAATGAAATAATTTCTATAATTTTAAGTATTATATAGTCAAGAAAATAGGATGCTTATGGTTTTAGAGATTACCACCGAATATGAATTTATGATTATAAATCAAAATGAAAAATGTTTGATAAAAAATGGTGAATGTAACGTCACAAAATATACAGATATAATTCGGTTAAAAAGTAAATTTCAAAATTAAAAAATTACCAAAATGGAACATGAAATTTTTCTAGTAGGGAAATATTTACAAACAAAATCATGAAAAACATTATAAACAAACAATTGTTATTAAAAATTATAAAAAGTACCTAAAAATAATATTTTTATTTTAAATTAAAATTAATTTTCTTCATTTTCCTCATTCTCGATTTCATTATTTAATATCATTGGTTATTTACACAAATTGACTTTGGAAATGAATATCTCGTCAGGGGTGCATCGTAGAAAACAATTTATAGGAACCTATTTAGACGTGATTCATACGCTCCGTGAGATTTTCTATGACTGTTAAATGACATCCTGATTTCTTAAAAACTTTAACCCGGTGTAACTTTGCTTGCAGTGAAATATGCAACTCAAACTTTTTACTCCAGTTTACTCTCATATATAGTACATACTTTAAAGTGTCAAAAATTAAATCTTTAGCAGGTCGCTCACCAGAAATATTTACCACTAACATTTACAAAAAATGCGAAAAATAGCATATTTAAGGGTTTATTTACAACTGTGCACTCAAAAGAGGATAAGCATCAGAACTCTATTATTTATTTCCACAAACGAGCCTAACATAAGTATTTGTAAAAAAAAAATTAAAGGCTGATGGTTTAATCTTTTCCTAAAAATCACCCATCCGAAGTTTGTTTTTTGGAAACCCAAATGTCAAGTTTCGCAAGATAGGAAAAATACCATACGTGACAAAACTATAATATGAAATGTGTCAAAAATAATACTTTCAATTTCAGATCTGTGCGATAAACCATAACTGAAATACGGCCTTTTCCGAAAACCTCTACAAACAGTAACCTCTGGCGCGCGGCAAGAAACAAAAACGACCGCCATTTTTAAACGAGTTAAGATAGAATTAAAATATTTTGGTTTTAAACTACCAAAATATAAGGGTCGTCACCAGAAAAAAACATTTTTTCGAAATGGTCGAGCTGGAGGTATCGAGGTTGGACCTCTTGAGGTAAATCGACTCTTAAATGATTCATAATCAAAAGCGGTAATTTTTAAAGGGTAAACATTTTAGTTTTTACTGTTAAAAACTCAATGAAACGCTTCATATTTCATTGTATTTTCACCAACCACTGTCATCACAAAAACGCGCATAAGATAAAATTTCGTTCACGAAATTGTTTCGTGGAATATTTGAGGGAAGCCCTAACCAAGATCCTAATCGAGTCCCTATTCAAGAGCCTAACCAAGCTCAATTTTCAGAGAATTTGTGTTACAGCTTAATGGTCTATGTATTTATATTTTATACAGAAAGATCTAGATATAGAAGATATAGAATCGACAAAGAAAGATCCTACCTTTCCTCATCGTATTAATCCTTTTTGTTTATATTCCTTTTAGAGAACACAACACAACATTCGCGCACTCGCACGCAAAAAGGCCTTATAAACCGAACGAGCACTCTTCGCACACACGAATAATACGACGCCGTAATTTAAAATTCGAACTACTGAAACAAGCACTACCGCTCTGCACTATTAACGCGAATGATCTGAAGCGGTTTTGCCAGAATTCTATACATAAATACATTCGAGTGACATGGATACTAGGAAATCACGTTTTATTGGTCGCATAAAAATGCGATTAAACTTTTATCTGGTTTATGGTTTGTAATAGGGAAATTTTCAATGCTTAAGGTCAGACGAATAGTTTTTAAATTAAAAATAGAGTAAATTTATAATTCTGCGGTATAAAGGCAGTAGATAGTGATTTGTAAATTTTACTAATAAATTATTTTTAACCCATAATTAAAAGTATTAATTAAATTTAACTAACAATAAGCAATGCTATTATATTTTTAAAAATCACGTGTCCAGCACGTTTTAACAATTTTAAAAATTCACTGGTGGAAGAAACGGACAATAAAGGATGAGGAAGTAGAGTAAGGGTAGAGACATATTAAGTAGGAAGGCGAAGGAAAAAGGAATATTGTACGGTTATTCATTATGGGGTTAAATTAAGTTAGATTTAAAAGTATTGCAAGTGTAAAATTGGTAAAGATAGATAGATAGCAACAAAAAATTTAATGATACCCTCTATAACAATATGTACATCTTTACAACATGGAATTAGTCCAGGTACCTACCTACTTTGAAATTTAAAGAAAATTAAGTATCTGAAGATGAAAAAACTGAAAAGTATGAAGAAATTAATCTTGTTGAAAACATTTGTTTATTCTTGAAATGTTTACATAAACTGATTCTAAAATTGTTTAATAAAGCTATTAATCACTATAGTAAATATTAAAATCGATTAATTTTTCTATAATACCTATAGATTTATTAATTTTGGCCAAAAAATCAGGGCCTGGAAACCATAATGCCTTGGAGAAATATGATCTATCTTACGTTTTTTTTCGTTACGATCGTTTGTTTCGAATTAACATGTTAAACTAACTGATCTATTCAGAAACAATCAAAACCATGCGACTTAAGTATAAATAAGTAACCAATAGTAATCCGCCTTTAATCTACTTTAAACCGAACAGCAGTTTCCGAAACATCAGTACCATAAAGGGGAGTGACTTTGATCACCGAGTCCAGCATTAAGAAAATGCGGTAAATCTTAGCTTAGATTTGCAACATTGATAGATTGAGTTGATTGTGTCAACACACATCCAGCTATCATTCCTATATGTTTAAATTGATCGTTTCATATCAATATCATTTCATTCATATCAATTTCAAACTACTGACAGTTCGAATTCATTGTTTTTATTAACCAAATTTATTTGCAAATAAACATCTAACAGATGGAGGTCAGATATGTGATAGGGCCACGGTTTGAGCCGAACAGTGCTTTGTCGAAACTCATAATCAATTGTAAGTAAATGATTACAACAATTATTATTACATAAGATAAAACTCATCCATAACGATCGTATCTAATGTTGTAGATTATTTTACTTACATAAATAAATAAGAACTTCGACTTCAAAGTCTGTTTTTTAATCACTAGTTAATTCCGATCATCAGTCAATCACCAAATAGAAACAATCGTTTCAATAATCATGTCTATAGTGGCAATATGTTATTCAAGATAGGTTCTAATACACGTCATCAATAAAACTTCGTGATTTTTACAATTCTAATAAATTGTAGTCTTTCTTTTCTTTCTGTAGTCATATATGTGCAGGTAAATCATCGGTAGAATACGCCACGTTGAAAACTTTAAACTGAATATTACAAATATACGATTTAATAACTTTTTATTGACGACATGCATTAGAACCTATCTTGAACAACGTATATCTACACACCTACGTGATGGTCATAATTATTAGCGACTGAAAAATCGGCCCTTATTACTTTTAAAGTTTCAGAATAAACAGATATTATTTATAAACCGTCTGTTTCGTGGGAATTGGCATATATTATTATTTTAAACATTTAGACGCATCTACTAAAAATGTACCTTCACCTTTATTCCAAAAAATAAAGGAATAACACACAACAATATACCATAATACACACCTCACAAAACAACTTTTAATATTGACTGTCACAGTAAATATAGTATTTCTGGGAAATTACATGTATTACAGCGACTAGTAACGTACAAATTGTAGTAGTATCGATTAACCATTTAAGGGAAATAAATCGTAACTAAACTACGAATCGCCTTTCACTTGTCAATTCTAAAATTGCAAATGCTATCGACCCTTTTTTATTTTTAGTCTCACATTCAATTATTATACAAGACGTGTTTTCACGTTTTTACTGTAATCGTGCACTATTTTTCATGTACATAATTTGTCTATATGTAATTTATTGTAAATAATTGTTGTCGATGTAAAAATTAGTTGTAGGTATTTCTTAATTTTAATACAATTATTCGAGTAAGGATAATGAGTATAGTTACCTAAAGATGACGAAATTTTGAGATACGTCTATATTTGAATTAATTTTGTGCTTTCTAGGGGAAAAAATGATAATAATTTACATATTATGTATTTTTGCAAATCTTACACTTCATGTTTGAATATAGACATTTGCTGTTTTAGCGAATTTTCATAGAAAATATAGCTATTGCAATCTGTCTGATGACGGGACCCAGAGGTGCCGTTTTTGCGCTCCGATCTCGACCCCTAGATTACGAGAATATAGGTGGTTCATTTTGGGTCATACATATATATATATATCGACGCAGTTTTTCTAGAAGGGCGTAACCCACAAAAAGTAAATTTTACAGGAGAGCAAATTTTGTGTCGTCGCGTAGCTATAAGAAGATACGTTTTGCAGAAATATAAATCGGAATATTATTACTAGATTTTAACAGATGATGCTTTTGCTTTAGATGCATAAGATAGTCACATAAAATTTCACAAAAAGTGTGGGTTACGCCCTTTTGGTAAAACGCCATCGATATTATGTATACTGATATGGTAAACTATAATTTACATATAGGTACTGTACTGCAACGAGTAAAACAATGAGTATTAGAACGAAAGAGATATAGGCGCTATGTTGCCTGTACGCCTGCGTTCTTCTTACATCGTGCGATTGAAAAGCGAACAACGGCCGATGAAATGCCGATAGTGGAAATGCCTCTAACTCTGTCATTTACGATGAGTTTCTCGTTTCATTTTGTTCGCACTCTTTTTCAAATAGAATATGTAAATAATAATTTACTATACCTGTATAATAAAATCTTGTAGACACAATAACGCTCGCAATTTTGATCGTAGAACGCTCAAATTTGGACAGTGTATTGTCTTTACGAATACCAAAAACAAATTCGTTAACCAGCCAAATCTACCGACCCATTTCAAAATTGTGGCCGTTCAAAAACTTTAGACGAATTTATCTCCGTTATTAATTATCGGATCGGTAATGTGAAATATGTTTTAGAATCATCATATAATTCTCTATCAAATATCTATCTTTATAATTCTCGATAAAATGCACAATTTACGAGATAATCGGAAAAAAGGGATAACATTTTTTTTAATATAAAAATACTCTTGAGAATGTAATTTTTGAATGTATTTCTTTCGAGAAAAATGAAAAGGAGTTTTGAAACATATTATATGGAAATTTGATGCCGAGGTTTGCACGCGGTAAGATCTTTATTTTATTATGTCGTTAGGTATAGATCATAATTTGGATCAAAAATGAATTATTGATTAGAATAAATTAAATATGGAACTAGCTATACATACATAAACTGTTCTAATTGCCCCTTAAATTTCTTTTCATAGGCAATTAATCGTACACGAATATTAGAAGAAGTTTAAAATTTTATTAGGGCCGGTTTTCTAACCGCCAATTACATAACTTTGATCATCAGTCAATCACTATCGAAATGATTGTTTATACAGGATGGTCCTGAAATAGTTGACCAAAATAAGTTGAAATGAAAAAATTTTCAATAAACATTAGTCAAAAAAGGTAACCATCAGGTGTTATGATTTATTTAATTATTAATTCCCGATTTAAAAAAAAATGTAAGCCATGAAACAAAAGAATACTTATTTTATTTACAAAAATTGTTAAAAATATCCACCGTTAATTATAACGCATGTTTTCATATGTCTAATCATTGACTGTCTCACATGTTCAAAGATTTCCGGTGTATTTCTTATGGTTTCACAGCTGTTAATAATACGATCTCGTAATTTTTGTTCATTATTGATTGAAGTTTCGTAAGTAGGAGTCTTTGGGTGTCCCCATGAAAAGAAATCTAGAGGATTGCAATCCGGGAAATGCGAAGGCCGCGGAACTGATCCACGTAGCACACGTTCGAGGATATTTTAGTAAAACAAATTTTACAGTCGCCCGAATCACACTCGGGCGTGAGCATTTTTGCCAGTTACTCACGTCCGAGTGTGACCCGTTTATGAGCGATAAGGGGTTTTATTAAAAAATAATTTTAATAAAATGTTTTTTAAATAATTATCGAAAAAGCATAAATTATTATGAATAATTAGGCAAAACTTTAAAAGTGTTTTATTTTTGGAAATTGATGATTAAATTAGCTATAATTCTTGAGAATATTTTTTTGGAGCAATGTTTATAGGAACTTTTTCATCCTTATGACGAGCCCTGCTCAATCCCTTGTTTTGGACAACTATTTCAGGACCACCCTGTACAGTTAAAAACGTTTTTAACATAAAGCAAATTGTTGAAAAATTAGACAGATTTTTTTATCTGTACTCGAAACCGGACAGATCCAGACAAAGCTGCAAGTGAAACAACAACAAAGTACAGTAACTCACAAGTATTATACCTACAATTTCAGGAAATTGATGAAATTGTTGTGCATACCTATGTATATTGGAAAACTTTTAATTTACAGCATGTGAAGCCACTTAACAAAATAGATATTTTTTTCACGAAATAGGTAGTAAAATTTATTACGGTTTATATATAGATTCGACAGATACATAGTAGAAATATATTGACTTTTACGCCACAAAAATTTTAATTGTATATTTATACAAATTAATGATGATGAACGGAATTAATTATTAAAATTGTGGCGTATCAAGTAGCCGGGCGACAGAAATGGTTGCAACCGCGACAACAAGATAAATAGTTCAGTTTCAAATATTTTGAGATACAAAAAGACGCACAGATTACTGTACCGTAGAACTGCAACGCAAGCTTTATAGTGTATTGTATAAATTGTGGAATAACGTACCAGATATAAATAAAAAAGCTGTACCTACAAAGTGGATTCATTTTATAATCTTAACTGATACCCACAAAATAATTCAATTGCTAATAAAGTGATTAATAAAGTCCAACGTTTTCAAATAACTATTGTTAGGCGATTGTGATAGATTGTTAGTTTTTAACAGACCTTCAAAAACCATGGCTTTCAACCGTGTTCTCCTATGACATATGCTTTCTGAACAAATAACCTAAGAACAAAATTTACATCCGAGAATTTGTTTTCTCATACGGACCTCTTAAAGATAATATCTTTAAAATCGTATATTCAGTTAATAGTCACAAATATTTAAATGAAATAATTAATTTATCAATCAATAAGTCTAAAATTACCATTAAATCGTGACTTGAAGCCTTAATCGATTTTACGAAACAAATGGTGGAAGCAATAAACTTGTATGAAGTTAAATATGACAACCATGTTTATTCAACCTATTAAAGCGGTATCATGAAGATGAAAACTATTTCCAACTTGTGTTTTTGTAGTTGTCACTAAAGTGGCAGTTATTGACTTTAAATTTTAAGCAGTTGTAGTTTATGAATCAATAAAATAGTAATTTCAATTAAGTTTTTTTAACATACGTACACTATTTACTTAAAATTAGCTTCCAAAATTATTATGTATTTTTTGTATATTTTAAGTATATTTTTCTTTTTTTGAATCGTGGGCGAAAACTAAACTTTGAAAACAAATTTTGTTCTTAGGTTATTCGTTCAAAAAGAGCATAGGAGAACACAACTGCTTAAAGTTTTAGTGGAAATTCTAGGCACCTTGTACATAAGTAGGTACTAAACTGTTTTTGTTTCGATGAACTTTTACCGAATTATAACTAAATTATTTAAAAACGGTACATAGGTTAAATGGTATACACCGTGTCCAAGATAAGAATGCACAGCATGGGGATCTTGAAAACGGTAGAAGATACAGGGTGGCTTAAATTAGAAAAAAGTTGCGCTATTTAGAGTATGTTCACATGCTGGTCGCAAAAGTTCATTATTGTTTATCGTTTTCAAAATTCTCAAAAAAATGTGATTTTGTGGATTTTCGTTTCTTTTCATTTTTTTATTTATTTTAAATGATATTAAAAAACTACCGGGACTTTTTAAGCTCTACAAAATGGCGTGTTCAAATTTTTAATCCGACGTTTCGTATCCGAGAACCCATCATCAACTTTATTTTTTTATATGGCCACAAACAAAGAGACACCCTGTATTCGGTAGCATTATTCATTACAAATTCAACGATGTACCACACATTATGGTTTTGAAGCCAAAAAAGGGGAAAAACGTGAGTTATAAGGTTTTTTATTTTTTAAATTAGTAGGCGCTGGTACAATAACAGAAACAAAATGTCAAAAAATTATAATAATTGCTCAAATAGGTTGCCATTATTTTCTAGACACAAGTATGCTCTGACTACAGAAGAATTCAAAACATGGTCTAACATTTTTGGTGTGATTGTATTAACTGCTGCTAAAACCAATGCCAATAACTGTTCTTCAGTTTCAAAAGTGGCGTCATACACTTGGTTTTTTAAATAACCCCACAGGAAAAAATCCAACGGAGGTGATCGGGCTGACCAGGCTTCTTCACTGTGAGTTCCAATGCATTTTTCAGGAAACCTCTGGGACAAATATTCCCGCACAGTTCTTGAATTATGCGCTGGGGCACCATCTTGCTGAAACCAGCAGTTGTTAACTATAAGTAATGGTAATTCATCCAAGGCATTCTCCAAATCAGTCTGCAGTAGGTCGAGATATCGTTCGAAATTTAAATTGTTGTGATAAATAAAAGGTCCTATTATTCTGCCACCCAAAATGCCTACCCACAGATTAAATCCAAATCGATGTTGGTGCCTTGTTTCTTTTATTAAATGAAGATTGTCTGTTGCCCAATAATGTTTGTTACGCCGGTTGAAAATGCCATTGTTGGTTATTGTTTTTCCCCTTTTTTGGCTTCAAAACTATAATGTGTGATACATCGTTGAATTTGTAATGAATAATGCTACCGAATACAGGGTGTCTCTTTGTTTGTGGCCATATAAAAAAATAAAGTTGATGATGGGTTCTCGGATACGAAACGTCGGATTAAAAATTTGAACACGCCATTTTGTAGAGCTTAAAAAGTCCCGGTAGTTTTTTAATATCATTTAAAATAAATAAAAAAATGAAAAGAAACGAAAATCCACAAAATCACATTTTTTTGAGAATTTTGAAAACGATAAACAATAATGAACTTTTGCGACCAGCATGTGAACATACTCTAAATAGCGCAACTTTTTTCTAATTTAAGCCACCCTGTATCTTCTACCGTTTTCAAGATCCCCATGCTGTGCATTCTTATCTTGACACGGTGTATAGTTTTTTTTTGTAATAAACGAATACATACCTACTTACTTATTTTGTTTACACCTTATTAAAAATTTTGAATTTACCTTCAATATAAAAAAAAGATCGAACCCGTAACGACAAAAAACGGTCGAAAATAAAAATGAATACTGCGACAATTAGGTAGAGTTTCAATTAAAATTATTAACCGTTTCAGAAGTAATTACTTTAATACAATTTTAAGACGCGTTCTCCGATATTTAATTTTTCAAAGGACCTTCTTTAATGCGTCCTTTGTGCTCGTTCGTTAAATTTTATCTTTGAAGTTTCAAAGTACCTCTAATGTAAAATTTCCCGCAGTCGCGAGGGCCGAATTAAAATTATTTGTTTAAAAATTTCATCAAGCCTGCTAGATCGTAATCTGGCGAAAGTGCTGGGGACGCCATTTTTATTATTAACAATAAGTATTGCATTTTTATATTTAACTTATTGTTAGGCGATGAGGGAGGAATTTAGTTTTTCGAAAAAAAAAACGAATCAAAAAAAATTACTAAATTGTTTGTTTGTAATTCGATTTAAAGTTTAAAAAGTGACATACTTTATAAATGATTTACCTGCACACTAATTAGATGGCATAAAGAAAGACTACAATTTATTAGAACTGTAAAAATACTATAGGTACGAGGTGTCAGCACTGTGTGAAACGTCGGTCGTCATCTAGTAAAATCATTTGAGTGAAAAATAAATAAAATTAATAACCTCAAATCGACCAATTTCAAAATGATACAAATCAATGGGGGGAAGGGGACTAAAAAAGTAAAGAAATAGTAGCTCAAACTGAGAACGTAGCTTAAATCGCGATGCATAACCTTAAAAATAAAATTACATAACCTCCAATACAAGTTAAATTTACACAGGAACACATCCAGTTTACATGCACAAAACTGTCAAACTTCTATGGTTAACCTTCATTCATCTTCTTCATTCATCAATTGTGAACGGATTATATAGCTCGTCCAAACCTATATGATGTTCACGTCATCAATTCAAGGCTACTAGATGATGACGTTTCACACAGTGCTGTCACCTCGTAACTAATATTTTGACAGTTCTAATAAATTGTAGTCTTTCTTTATAACATTTAATATGTGCACAGGTAAATCATCAATAGAATATGTCACTTTCCAAACTTTAAATCGAATTACAAATAAACAATCTAGTAACTTTTTGTTGATGACGTGAACATCATATAGGTTTGGATAATGTATATGTGTATATCTACTGTGAAAATTTCATAACGTACGCGCAGTTAAAATTCGAACGCATCTAATCAGTTGCCTCCGACTGTTGTTTAATTGCTTTTGTTATGAAAGTTATAGATTAAAAACTTCCAACTTGTTTACCATGCGAAGCTTCAGAGGAGAAGGAAAAAGTTAAACAGCCGAAGAGAAATCGAGTCGAAAGTATAGCTTATCCAAACTTATATGATGTTCACGTCATCAATACAAGGTTACTAGATGATGACGTTTCGCACAGTGCTGTCACCTCGTACCTCGTATTTTGACAGTTCTAATAAATTGTAGTATTTCTTTATACCATCTAATATGTGCGCAAATAAATCATCTATAGAATATGTCACTTTCTAAACTTTAAACCGAATTACAAATAAACAATCTAGTAACCTTTTGTTGATGACGTGACATCATATAGGTTTGGATAAGCTATAGCAAAGTACGTTCATAAAAACCCGTTAAAATTTTAGACTCCCTATATGAAATCGTCGAGATAAATTTAATATTAGCCAGTGCAAATTTACGCGAAATTTTATGTATGGAATTAAACAAACACGACAGGTCGATACGTTTTTGTTCCAACCAATCGCTACACCGCCCCAACTTTTCGCATCGAGATTAATTTTCCCTAAAGTTTCGGCAAGTTCCAGGTGCTGCTTACAGAATTGCGAGAACGTGAGGGCAAATCTAATTAACGTATTATTAAGTAGTTAACCGTAAAGAGGTGGTGTATTAAACATGTTGAAAACGTTTCACAATCAGTATAGTAAAGATAAACAGACTTCTGCAGTTCGACAAAACTAACGTAATTTACATTTTCCGCGAAATCCGAATCTCCAAGTAACAGTAAGTTCGACGTGGGGGGGCCATAGTTAAAGTTCGAGCATTATTGTTAGATATCTTATTTCGACTTTAATATTTTCGAGAACGTCGCGTCGCCCATAAAACGGCGACCTTCGTTAATATTAACTGTGCAATGTTGGCGAACATTTCAACGAATGTGATACGAAGCGTCCTTTCCTCCTCGTTTCGTTAGTAACATAATATCAGATTTTCCTCGGAAATTAATTTCTTTCGGTCATTTTCCAAATTAAATTATAGACGCTATTATTAATAATGATCGTTAATCGAGAAAATTGTTCGGGTTTTGCACTGCCAATCAAGTACATACCGCGGTTAGTAATTTAACGCCGATAATAACTACAACGATATATTAATAAGAGAAAAGAAAAATCATCGTAATTTACTATCACAGACTATGTACAGTAAGACCTCGATAATGCAGATCCTCGATGATTCGGCACGCTTGACAGTAAATGCCCGATTCTATTTAGTCGGGCATTCTGACAGTTCACCGTCCCCGAAAATGATGTAGGTATTTTCATGCAATTTCATAATTTCATAATCGTCTCGTGACTCAAACGAAATGACACTCGCGAAATATCCGCCTCTCGGTACTAATTATACAATATACTATTTCATTATAAAACTAAAGTGAGTTACAAAATTAAAATCAATTATTAAATAATATGGTAATGCATTATCTTGTAACAATTATTTAAAATTTCTGTTAATTATTTAAAGCGTCATTATTAATTATTATGAAACCGATGGCTGACAAGCGGAAAATCACAAACTATCTGAAATTTACGTTTATCGAATGATAAAATTATTTAAAAACTTCCTGTAATAAAAGGATTCCTGGTTCAAAATTTAGTCATGCAGAACAAATTGATAAAACTAAGGAAAATATGAGTTACAAGACAATTCGTCTGCATATGTAGATAGTTCTTATCACGTTAAATGCGAAACGATAAAAGTAGGTTAGACCCACGTATTTCAAGAGAATGATCGAAATTCGTATAATATCTTAATAAATTTAGTGGACTGCAGTTGCTTAAAAAATTTCGTAAATTATTTTCACGCTTGCTATAAGCTGCTATAAATTAGAAATGAAATAGAAATACGTTATTAGTTTTACAAAAGATGTGATTACCTAGATTATTTATTTTATGATATGATTACCTTATTTACACGAGTCAATTTTTTTAAATATTGTAATATTTCAAATTACATATATACCTTTATCACATTATGAAAATACTACGCTAGCTAGATAAAATATTAATTAGGTAGATACCTTTTCCGAATTTTTGTTGTATAGGAATCCCTCGCCAGCAACACGAAAGTTCACAATTTAAACGTCTACTTGCATAAAAAGTTATTAGATATAATACGCAATAAACACGAAAAATTAGTTTATAATGTAATAAGAATTACCGAAAAACAATCGTCCACGTTAACACTAAATATAAATTATACTGAATGCAAAATATTCGTGTCACGGCAAGTTGACGCCTTATCTATACGTAGTATTTATTTGTTAGATAAAGTACACGTGTGCTGCTCCGCTCGCTGTTTATAAAAATTAAACATTTTTAGTCGATTCAATACAATATTTTTAAATAATAAATCGTTTGGTTTCTGTTACCTACATAATTTAATAAATAAAATTAATTCTTTTGCATAGAAAATTATTTAATCTGATATAGATAATTTTTCGATAAAATTACTACAATTTTTGAAAGTTAAATTCAAATTTCACGAGAAGTTTAAAAAAAAGCATACTAGGTAAATTATTGTAGTTAAAGAAAAAATACATTAGGGAGGTTCAATTGTAATTTTAAGTAAATACGAAATTATTTAAAATACGTCTAAACTGTTTGCGTTGAATTGCTGCATTTTCTGAAATGGTAGGTAATGTAAACATTACCTACGTTTACGTTTTTTTTTTCTAAATTTAATTCAATTTCGTCATAAAAGGAGTTGGCTGGCATAGGTTTTCAATTATTAAGGACGGTCGTTTAGGAACGGTTTTTAATAGAAAATAACAACAAAAATAGAAAAGTCACATCTTTAATTTCCGATATATATTCCGTTAATCTTCGTTCATTTTTCACAGTTTGAGTTACATTTATCGCTTTAGAGCGGAAAATAATAAGAATAACGGCCAGGGTGTTTAGGACCCACCGACGTAGTCGGATCATCTAATATATATATATCGTAACATCGTTGAAATAATAGGATCTCCGTACCCACCGTAGGAGGTGAGTAGGGCTATGCCTAGATACTTCTAGTAGATAGTAATAGTCTTTTTTTTAGGTCCTAGATTTGGTTTACTTTTTTTTCTATTTTGGATTACATTTTCTCTTTTTTTGGATTTCGTTTTTCTGGTTTTGTTCAAAATTATATCTACTGTTTTTGGATTGACTTGGATTTTTGTTACCGGAGGTTGACTTGGAAGATCGATTTTGATTACTACGCGTAGAAAGCCAAGTCAATTGTTCGGAATAATTTATATTTTTGTTATTGTTTGTATTATCCTTTATCAACGAAGTGTTTCTCGAGAAGCATTAGCGTATTTACATATTTATATAAAATTGTTCATATCAAATTTCGACTTCATTTAGGCCAAATATCAAAATTACCTCTTGTATTGTACGTTCCTTGATAAATTACCGGCATTTACACTTCGTCCAAACTTATATGCAATTTACGTCATTAATACAAGGTTACTAGATGATGACGTTTCGACACAGTGCTGTCACCTCGTATCTCGTATTTTGACAGTTTTAATAAATTATAGTCTTTCTTTATACCATCTAATATGTGCGCAGGTAAATCATCTATAGAATATGTCACTTTCAAACTTTAAACCGAATTACAAATAAACAATCTAGTAACTATTTTTTGATGACGTGAATTGCATATAGGTTTGGATAGGCCATACCTATTGTAACTATTTAACATCGTATATTTTTAATAATTTTCCATTTTTTTAATAATAGTTATTACTGTAAGGAAAAATTACTTAGCGCCCCTTTGTTTTTTTTTTATTATTAAAACCCGGCCGAACTCCACTGTTCAAAAGCTAGCCGACAGGCCTCTAAATTTTGTTAAGTCCTTGTTTACCATTATAAAATAATATTTTTCGATCAGATTTTATTTTATTTTTATCATTTATTTTTTTTGCACGTAACATATTTAGCATAATGAACTAACAAGTAATGAGAGAGCTTCTCAAAATCAAATAATGTGTACATAGTAGATATTAATATTTGATTACTAATAGGTATGGGGTTATTTTATTTATTATTCATGTATCTGCTTAATTTGTGTTTACTACGTTAGTAAGCTAGCATACTGCTATTCTATATGAATGCAAACATTTTCCCGTGTTTTACCCATTCAATGGCAAATTTGCCCCGAACCCCGAGCGTGCTGGACTATCGAGGTACTACTGTAAATTGCGAACTCTGGCGAAAGAGAGTTCAAATCCTAGAACTTGCTAAAGAGTTCGACCAGCGGAAGAGACCGGCCAGTGTTCCTCATCCTAGGTAAGTTTATTAAAATTATTACAATGTTGTGCGTTGATATACTTAAGAAACTATAATATAACTTCAAAAATATGCACTTATTTGTATTTACCTCATATTAATTCTAGAAATAATCAGGATCTATACTGACCACTAACTAACTTCTTACTGTGAACATTGTTTTAATTTAACTTAAAGTACTTTATAAATGATTTTACAAGTTCATCTTACGAAACTAGTATTTTGTCCGTTCCCTACGCATTTACTCAACTACCATTTTATGACACTTATCAAGTTAACCTGATTCAAATAATTAGATATTCGTTATAATCTGCTTTAAAATATGGCTCGTTTTTTATGGTAGCCACTGTACCACCACCAATTTTCGATGTGCATATCTATATCAATACAAAAGCATATTGTATTTTATACAACAGTTCAATATTTAATCTTAATAGCATATAACATACATATACTATAAGTGATTCCTATTTTAAAACACATTTTTTGTTTGGTCCTGGGAAGCGCGTATTAACGAAGTTTTATTGTAACTTTTAATAAATTCAAATACACTTACCCACGTAAGTACACAGCAAGAAATTAAATAGGTAGGTACTTTCCTGTAACAAAAATGAACGCAATCAGTAATATATAGTAATCTATGATCTATATAAAACATTCTAACGACTTATACTGACAATGAGATGAGAATGAATTTTGTTTATAAATTTAACTTCAAAAATCAAATACAAATAATAGACAATCGATTACAAACTACAGTCGGATACAAAATTAATGTTGCTGATCGCGAGCATTGCGCTGGCACACGTGATACAACGAACAAATTATGATCGGAATATTTAATGTTCAATCTTGTATTTGTAATTCACGTCTTACTCGTCGGTTGTAAATACTTTTCGTAGATATTTGTTCATCGTGCCATGTATTGTCCGTCCAATTCGCGACATTAATTTTGAGTTCGACTATACATACATAATGACAGCTCATTTCAAAACCAAAACGTCCGTACGAACCTAAAGTAACACAAATTCTTCTCCAGGACCGCTCTGCTTTCACTACAAATTTGAATTGCAAATAGAAAGTTCCTGAAAAAGGTTCGAAACCGAGCGAAGATCCGTCCTTTTGTACTTTTACATTTCGTTTCCGATCGAGAAAATTGTCGAAGGAAAAACTCGAAACCGATTATTTTTGTGCAGGTGCCTAAATTAAAAAAATAAAAATCGTATAGACGTCGTAGAAGTCAATCTGCAATAGAACTTTTTCTTGCATTTGCCTTTAATAGACTTCAATCCGTATTGAGTTAATTTTTCAAACCGTATACTTATCGTAATCGTTGGGCAATTGCTATTAAAATAAAATTATCGAAAGAATTGTACATAATATGATGATTGATCGATTAGTTAAAATTACATAACTGGTGATTCAAAAACGGGTTCATTGTCAGTTAAATATTAATTGTAAGTTTTAATATTGAACCACTTTAAAATTAATTTGTAAGTCAAGTTTTTACTAATTATTACTTTGAACTATGCTTATATGCGTATATGCTTCGCAAATTAAAAAAATTATTAATAACGATCAACATCGATTAGGGTACTGATGTTGATTACTATAAACAATAATAAGCGGTTTCTTCTTTTCTTTTCTTTTTTTAATCTATCATCTCGATTCAAAGAAAATAATATGTTATTTCTGTGTACATTGAATACTAGCTGACGATGCACGCTTACTTGATCGAAAATTTGAACGTTATCTGTCAACTTACTATCAAAACGACATCTTTCAGTTTTTAACGCGCGTAAAATACTAAGACCCGCCACTGTAATCCTGCGAGAGTCGTCATCGGCAGAAACCGAGGGTGTTCCAAATGACTACTGTTCCGCGAACCTTAACGCTCGCAATAGGGGTTGCAGGAAAGCTCTCGGTAGCAGCCAGACAGACACGTCCTTGATATTGACATTGTTATTTCTCACGGACAAAATAAAGTAGGAATTTGGAATTTTCCACTATTTAATCGTTAGCAAACATTTTTGCAATGTAAAAAATCGAGTAGGTACATACATATACTTTATTAATATTTCAATTTCGAAATCTGTCCTCAAATCGAACGTTTCGTGTTCCCTAAAATTTTTATTTTGAGAATGCGGCCAAAAGTTGATTTAATTTTAGTCCAAAAAGTTAATAATAATTATACAATTTAATTCAAAAGAAATGCAAAGGTCGCATCGAGGCCGAGAATTTAAACGCAATTTAAAATAATTTATCTAAAAAGTAAAGTCCACGAATTTACATCGTCCAAAATACTCTTTACCTAGCCTCCTTTCGGCGTCATCCGTCAGTGGTCTTCCTGTACAGTCGCAAAAAGCAACATTTTTGTGCTAATTGACGGGAATTTACTTTCTGAGAGTTTTTCCAAATTTAATAAAAGAAGCAACGCGAACCGAAAACGTTTACCTTCTATACCTAAATAACCAGATTTCGAGGAGAAACGCGGAGGTTTTGAAAAATTGAAATTAAATGGGGGCGCTTTCAAAAAGAAATATCGGACAACACAATACACAAAGTGAAACGGTCGGTATAAACAACTAGGAAAGTACGAAAGAAAAACAAAGCACAAAAGAAACAAATTCTTGTTCACAAATAAACGTTTTTGCCATCAGGTCGTTGATTAATAAATAATTATAATATGTGTATATTTTATAAATTACCTGGAAAACAGGTTTGATTCGTCATATGGGATGTTCCATATTGACGTTCTGTTTATCTATTAATATTATATAAGTACCTAGGTACTTAGGGTCGGTCTTTCAACCGCTATTTATACAGTGATAGGCATAAAGTTGGACACAAATGGAAAACTTTTTTATTTGAAATTTCTCAGAAAATGTTATTCTTTATAAAAATCTCTGCATAGTTCCAAACTAAAAATACGCCTGTCAAAATTTGAATATGAGCTTTCGTACACGAGGACGTTCAAAAATATTAAATCGGCTCGAAGAATAAAGTACCCTTATTTTTGAAAATACACAAAAATTTTATTCGGAAAAGTCTCTTAGAAGATATAAAATATACGAAGCTATAGTCACTTAAAAAAATTTTTTCCTTTCCCCGTATGTATTACATAAAACAAATTTATTTGGAACTGATCTATTGTTGCGTAACATAGAAGTGTACTATCGAATTTAACTTGCAATCATTCGATGACTAGAAAATTATCATAATTGAAACTAACGCTAAAACAATCGAGTTTTTTGTGTCCGACTATAAAAAGAAAACACAAACACGTCGGCGTTGCCTTTAACAAAATGTATTACTGTAAATTTACAATAACACTGGATAGGAAGGTATTCAATTTTTTCATGGCCTGCAAGGTTGCCTGATCTAACGCCACTGGACATTTTTATGTGCGGTTATTTAAAAAACAAAGTGTATGAACGTAGGCCGTTTAGAAATTTTCAATTCGGAAAATACTATTCGTGGATGCATGTAGAGAAAGAAACGCTCCAGAACTGCTAAGTAATGTTCATGATGAAATGCATAGATGAACAATGAAATGCATAAGATAATGAAGGAGATTAAATAGAATAAAATTGTCAAGCTTTGTTATTTAGTTGTATCATTTGAATGTAATTAGTTTACTTTTGTTTGTATTACTTAATACATTTTATAAAAGACGACGCGATGCCGACGTGTTTGTTTTATTTTTATAGTCGGACACAATATTATACCTATACCAAATAATACATTATTTACACAAGTGCATACTTATCTACTTAAATAATAAATAAATAAAAGACAAAGTTAAATTACATAACGAAATAACCTTACAAAAATGTTGCACTATAGATACAACATATTTCAAAATTTTTTAGAAGCTTTTATTAACCCTTTACACGCTTTTTACAAAACCATATATTATTATACATAGGTACCGATTTTTTTATAATCGTTTAGGATATCTAATATCTGCTAACATAAAAAAGTTAAAATAAAAAAAAAATCAGTGTTAAATTCGATTACTTATGTGTTTGCCTAATTAACGAAATGATTAAAAAATTATTTGTTTAAAACCTCATTAAATATCTAGGTAATTATATTGATTGGGTGACAACGATTCTAAATTAAATTATCGTAATTTAAATAAAACTATTTAAATACCTTAATGGTCTTGTTGATTAAGTAGGTATCCATATCATGTTGTATGTACGTATATCCATGTGCTAACCATGTCCATATCCATGTCCAATCCCTCGCATTTGCAACGAAACACTCCCGCACTTACAAGCTGAAAAACGATATACACATATTAGTGATTGGATTATTAATTACCTGCACAAAACTTTAAAATAATTTTTAGTAGGTACGAACGTCCAAAAATTGTAACAAAAAAAATATAGTAATACGGGCGAGGCATTCGCAAAATAATTTGTAGAAAAAAAAATTAAATGTAACACTGCCCTGTTTAGTTTTAAACGAACTATCTGTAAAACTGTAGTTTTTAGATAAATTCATTTTAGTAGGTACTACGGTACTATCCTACCTATGTTTATGTATTTTTATTAATGCCACTCACATTTTTACAAATACGTGCAATTTGAATGATATAAAGTAAAAAAAGCATGATATTTTATGTTCTGATGGCGAGTATAAATTAAGATTAATTTCTCTAAAAATGAAATTTAAAAATTACGGCTTTTTGACTAATTGTCAGAAAAAAATACAGAGTTATAAGTATGTAATAAATTTCATGAGGTATTAATAAGTTTTTATTTAACAAAAATGTCCTACCTATCTGAATAAATTATTCTACATATCGATGACGATTTATCAAAAGGGTATAAACAACATTTTTTGCAAAAATGAGTTATTCTGACTATTTTTATACATCTAGGGTAAAGACATCATCTGTTAAAATTTTTTCCACCGGAAATTAAAATTAGTTAAATATTGAAGTTAGACAGAGACTTTAAAGTCCACTGGAAAGGGGTCGAACGCGATAGTACCTACATAACTGGATACCGTATTAAAAAATTAATACCTAGATATTTGCATTTGAAAATTTTATTGCCAGTAGCGTGGGTATACAGGCTCTACATGAAATTAATTTAAAAAACAAATAGATACTTAAACGTCAAATTTTTCCACGAGTTAATGCCTCATCAGATAAATTCTATCAATTAATAGCGACTCTAAGTTAAATCTTCGAAATTTAAATAAAATTAAATATATAAATAGGTAGGTACCTTAATCGCTTGCCAGATTTAACATCAAAATCGCATCCTTGTAACTCCAATAAATTACTGACACGACGGAACACTCCCGTACGGACGAACGGTCTGCGAAAAGCCCTAAAAATTAAATGAAAATGGTAATGATTGAATTATTAAATACCTGACATACTATATACATAAAAACTAAAATAATTTTTAGTATAAACGTTCAAAAATCGTAGATAACGAAAAAAGGAAAATATACAGCGATAACACAATTTGTATAAAAAATTCATCGAAAATTGCGTAAATATGCGCTTATGAGACAACCGACTAAACCTGAACATTTTCTTCTTGCCGATACCAAATTAAAAAACTAATTCTACAAACTACAAAAAAATAGACAACACTTCTAGGTATAAATTACGAACATTAAGTATCTTCATATACATAGGTAAGTTACCTACGAGGAGTTATCAAACATTATTTACAGTCCTGCTTCGATTAATATAATTTGTTATTCGTAATAAATCTTGAATTTAAAATATGTAGATATTATTTATCTATACCGCTTCATAAAATACTTGATCGATGTTTAAAAATTGTTTTAGATAATATAATATAGGTATACGTAAATACTATGTAAATACCTCTCACGGGCAGGAGTCTACCGACGATATTACATAATGAATATACTGCAACTAACAATAAATAAAATACAGACACGTGTTAATATTTCTATCACTCGATAAAATCGTAGGAAATTACACTAGGTGCGTGACTAATTTTAAAATGTTAATAAAATCAAAAGACTAACAATTAATATTACTCGAGGTAGTACTGAGAAACAATCCCCCCAAGTAAAACGATAAGATGGAATAGCGTACCTATTTTATACGAGGGGTCGGTAACTTATGTATTAGTGTGTATTTGTTTCTAGAATTTAAAACAGAATTAATTTGAATTAAGTCTGAATTAGTATGAATTTGTATTACTGTGTATAAAATTTACTATAATTACGGATCCCCCGATCTTATACCTACTCGCTGCAGGCACCTAATTAATTTTTATTTTAATCCTAACAATTATTAACGTAAATTTCATATCAAAATCACTAAATTACTTAAATCTATAAATTAAATATCAATAAAACTATAAAACTCTTTTTAAAAGTTTTCACAAGTTTTTAAAAAGTCTAATTAAGAAAGACCTATAGAGTGTCCCATTTAAGCTTATTGTTAGTTAGGCTTCCAAAATAATGTACTTTGTAGTTTTTTGAGTTTATCTATGAATTATCCTTTTATCCGTTTCTTTAAAATAAATTACTGAAATATTCGAACATGTTCAAACTTTAAATTAGTTTTGCACAGTTCCGGATTTTGACCGAATTTTTTTCTACTCCTTATTAGCTATTATTTCTTTGAATTTAAAATAGTTTAAAACCCACTAAAAAAAAAGTTTATCGGCGACGCAAATAATTGTATCCTATAATTTTAAAATCCACAAATTACGAGAAAATATACCCGAACTAAATCCGAAATATAATGTAGGTACCTAACAGGCTTCTGATAACGATTTTGCAACGAGATACAGCTGGCATCTTTCTCCGAATTTATTACTAAAATATGGAACGCTTAAAATTCGTTCATTTCAAAACTTGCGGCCGTAATTTATCTTTATTTTAAGAATGCGGCGATTTACATGACAAACGTATCGGTAGCATTAGAGACGTTCGAGCGTTTTATAACGTCGCCTCCAAACTTTTCTCAGTCTTTTCGTCTATTTCTCAGGGATTTGTCCTTCGACCATCAATCGAACGGCACGGTGTGCAAAAATTTTCGACATTCGAAAAATTACGTCGACATATCGAAGTGCGATACAAGTAAGCAACATACGTATATTATGTATAAGTGCACGCATCGAAAGCACCATCTAAAAATAGGTTCAGCCGGTCCAGCCTAGCCCAACCCAGTAGAAAAGCTCCGGATAGCACATGTACACGTTCCCTGGAAAATGATGAAAAGCTCGCCCAGCCTGGCACATCGATCGCGTTTCTATAGCAACAACTCGCAGATTTCATCCCGCTCGGTACCAACCCCAAATTCGTTAAGCAAACACATATTTGAATTACTCTGATTATAACTATTAGTATTATCGATGGACTAAATTGAAAATTTTAAAATTTACGTTTCGGGACGCGCGCGTTCGATACTCTAAACATTACGAAAAAAAAACGACAATTTTAGGGGGTAACACATTTGTTTGTCGACAACAAACACAAAAAACCTTTGACAGTTACCGCCGAAAACGTTTAAACGCGTTATTATGCTACAAACTCTTAAATAAATTAGTATAGAGAAAGTGGGAAAAATTCCTGTACGATAGTTTAAAAACCATTAATTTGGTAGTTAAAGAGATGCACCACGTGCAACATTTAAACTGTGTAGGGCTATAGGGTGTCCCTTCTGTTGCATCACCAACACGATCTGAGTATATATACATACATACATACTTGTCTAACATTTTCGGGCGGCTCATTGTCAGACATATTATAATACGATAAAAATTAAGTAGGTTTATAAATTGCTAAGAGACAATAAGATAGTCAAAGATAATACATAACGATTGATTGATGTAAATGCGCCATGTATTAAAATGTCATAAATAAACGTGATTTATATGTCAATAAATAAAGAAATATATAAAAATAAGAAGCCACTCTCTGACAAAAACATATTTCTTGCGTAATTCGTTTTTTGTCGGTAAGATCGACCGACTTTGATCGAAACCGAACTCGTGGCTCGAGTATATCGAAGGCAACGAGTTACTCGTTCAATCGCGACATAACTCTTAGGTTATTAATTAAAAAATAATTATTAAAAACAAGTGCATATTTTTAAAGGCACTTACGATGTTAAGAAAGTTTAATACATTACACATTAATAATGCGTCCGCTTACCTACAATATTGACATCAAAATAAAATAGTTGATATATTTTACAAGTTGCCTGCCTTTCCCAACTCAGCCGATGGCAACAACAAATCACCGAAATGTACAAAGTCGAAGAAAATAAAAACGACAGTTCACTTATTGTTGCAATCTAAAATATTGAAACTCTCGTTATTCTTCTATTGTTTCGCCGTTTTTCAAATTCAACTGATAATTTTTTAGTGTCCTGACTATTGCTAAAAACATTTGGGTTTGATGACATCACTGTTATATCACGTGTCTTACATTTTCTTATAACACCATTTCTTGTAAGATATTTTTATCAAAAATTCAATTTCACCTATGTTAATACATTAATACACCTATGTACAGATAGTTAATACATTTGTCCATGTTGTATAGAAGATTGGCAAGGGGCGAATCGAAAAATTAATAGCCGCGCGTCAGGATTATTTGTTCAAATAAATAAATAGATTTCACTTCTTGACAGTTAGAATAAAATGAAATCGCGCCAGAGTTGTTCCTCGGGGATTGATCGGGGCAGAAAATTCTGTTTCAAAAAAGATCGCAAATAAATACCGTGGAATACGAACGTCTCAAAGCCGACCAAAATAATAAAAAGAAAAAAAAAGCTTGAGGCGCATTACTTTAGCAAATTTAACACGGGATGCGTCAAAAGCACCAAATTAATTACCCTCTCTCTTGTTGTTAAACGAACAAGTGCAATTCCCCACGTCACACGCGTCCAATAACAATCTGCCGTGAAGTTGTTTTCACTAATACATCGCTAATTTCGCAAAGATCCCTCTCGCAATTTACGTAAAAGGCAGGGATCAAGAGGACGCCCTCATTTCATTTTGCACCCTTCAATTTAACATCGATTTCATATATTAAAAATTGCGAGCGAGCTTCGAAAATGTCTATTGTTACGATAAAGATTTTCTATACAGGACGTTCCGTTAAAAAAAACGACCGCACAGTTTCATTTTGCAACATTCGTAAAGGCGATCTGTAAATCTGTACAACAAATAATTGTATCCTATAATTTTAAAATCCACAAATTACGAGAAAATATACCCGAACTAAATCCGAGATATATGTAGGTACCTAACAGGCTTCTGATAACGATTTTGCAACGAGATACAGCTGGCATCTTTCTCCGAATTTATTACTAAAATATGGAACGCTTAAAATTCGTTCATTTCAAAACTTGCGGCCATAATTTATCTTTATTTTAAGAATGCGGCGATTTACATGACAAACGTATCGGTAGCATTAGAGACGTTCGAGCGTTTTATAACGTCGCCTCCAAACTTTTCTCAGTCTTTTCGTCTATTTTTCAAGGATTTGTCCTTCGACCATCAATCGAACGGCACGGTGTGCAAAAATTTTCGACATTCGAAAAATTACGTCGACATATCGAAGTGCGATACAAGTAAGCAACATACGTATATTATGTATAAGTGCACGCATCGAAAGCACCATCTAAAAATAGGTTCAGCCGGTCCAGCCTAGCCCAACCCAGTAGAAAAGCTCCGGATAGCACATGTACACGTTCCCTGGAAAATGATGAAAAGCTCGCCCAGCCTGGCACATCGATCGCGTTTCTATAGCAACAACTCGCAGATTTCATCCCGCTCGGTACCAACCCCAAATTCGTTAAGCAAACACATATTTGAATTACTCTGATTATAACTATTAGTATTATCGATGGACTAAATTGAAAATTTTAAAATTTACGTTTCGGGACCCGCGCGTTCGATACTCTAAACATTACGAAAAAAAAACGACAATTTTAGGGGGTAACACATTTGTTTGTCGACAACAAACACAAAAAACCTTTGACAGTTACCGCCGAAAACGTTTAAACGCGTTATTATGCTACAAACTCTTAAATAAATTAGTATAGAGAAAGTGGGAAAAATTCCTGTACGATAGTTTAAAAACCATTAATTTGGTAGTTAAAGAGATGCACCACGTGCAACATTTAAACTGTGTAGGGCTATAGGGTGTCCCTTCTGTTGCATCACCAACACGATCTGAGTATATATACATACATACATACTTGTCTAACATTTTCGGGCGGCTCATTGTCAGACATATTATAATACGATAAAAATTAAGTAGGTTTATAAATTGCTAAGAGACAATAAGATAGTCAAAGATAATACATAACGATTGATTGATGTAAATGCGCCATGTATTAAAATGTCATAAATAAACGTGATTTATATGTCAATAAATAAAGAAATATATAAAAATAAGAAGCCACTCTCTGACAAAAACATATTTCTTGCGTAATTCGTTTTTTGTCGGTAAGATCGACCGACTTTGATCGAAACCGAACTCGTGGCTCGAGTATATCGAAGGCAACGAGTTACTCGTTCAATCGCGACATAACTCTTAGGTTATTAATTAAAAAATAATTATTAAAAACAAGTGCATATTTTTAAAGGCACTTACGATGTTAAGAAAGTTTAATACATTACACATTAATAATGCGTCCGCTTACCTACAATATTGACATCAAAATAAAATAGTTGATATATTTTACAAGTTGCCTGCCTTTCCCAACTCAGCCGATGGCAACAACAAATCACCGAAATGTACAAAGTCGAAGAAAATAAAAACGACAGTTCACTTATTGTTGCAATCTAAAATATTGAAACTCTCGTTATTCTTCTATTGTTTCGCCGTTTTTCAAATTCAACTGATAATTTTTTAGTGTCCTGACTATTGCTAAAAACATTTGGGTTTGATGACATCACTGTTATATCACGTGTCTTACATTTTCTTATAACACCATTTCTTGTAAGATATTTTTATCAAAAATTCAATTTCACCTATGTTAATACATTAATACACCTATGTACAGATAGTTAATACATTTGTCCATGTTGTATAGAAGATTGGCAAGGGGCGAATCGAAAAATTAATAGCCGCGCGTCAGGATTATTTGTTCAAATAAATAAATAGATTTCACTTCTTGACAGTTAGAATAAAATGAAATCGCGCCAGAGTTGTTCCTCGGGGATTGATCCGGGCAGAAAATTCTGTTTCAAAAAAGATCGCAAATAAATACCGTGGAATACGAACGTCTCAAAGCCGACCAAAATAATAAAAAGAAAAAAAAAGCTTAAGGCGCATTACTTTAGCAAATTTAACACGGGATGCGTCAAAAGCACCAAATTAATTACCCTCTCTCTTGTTGTTAAACGAACAAGTGCAATTCCCCACGTCACACGCGTCCAATAACAATCTGCCGTGAAGTTGTTTTCACTAATACATCGCTAATTTCGCAAAGATCCCTCTCGCAATTTACGTAAAAGGCAGGGATCAAGAGGACGCCCTCATTTCATTTTGCACCCTTCAATTTAACATCGATTTCATATATTAAAAATTGCGAGCGAGCTTCGAAAATGTCTATTGTTACGATAAAGATTTTCTATACAGGACGTTCCGTTAAAAAAAAAACGACCGCACAGTTTCATTTTGCAACATTCGTAAAGGCGATCTGTAAATCTGTACAACAAATCATTACCGCAACAGGACGATGTAAAGTACCTGGGTCTGTACCTAGATAGAAGACTCACCTGGCGGAAACACATTTTTACTAAGCGTAAACAACTAGGCTTAACTCTCACTAAAATGTACTGACTAATTGGGCGATATTCTAAACTTAACATCTTAAATAAGCTCCTCATCTACAAAGCTATCATAAAACCAATCTTGGTCGTATGGTATACAACTCTGGGGAAGTGCTGCAAGATCAAACATAGAGATCCTAGAACGTTTCCAATCCAAAGTGCTCCGCATGATGGTTGACGCACCGTGGTACGTAACAAACGCAACAATAACGCACGACTTGCAGATACTAACGGTCAAAGAAGAAATTCGGAATTTTAGCACCAAATACAAAACTCGACTCAGTGTACACCCCAATGATTTGGTAACAAATCTTATGAATCAACCAATAAATCACAGTAGACTAAGAAGGCTTACGCCCAATGAATTACCAGATAGATTTTAATTACATTTAAGTAAGTTTAGTTTTAGTTTTAGTGTAAGTTTAGTTTCTAAGTTATTTTTCCTATTAGTCACACCAGGCCTGAAAACCTTTTTTTTTATGGTAGAGTGCTAAGGAGCACTCTCCGGCAAGACATTGATGTAATAGTCATTTAATTTGATGAATGTATTGGTACAGATGGCAAATTTAGTGGGAATTCAAAATATATATCTGGACCTCAGAGCCAAACGGTATTAAGTCACGTTTTTTAAATTTTACAGGAGAGCAATTTGAAGATTTTGAACAATGGTATTTTTCAAACCAATTACTATTGTAAATAGGAGAGCGTATGTTATTATTTTCCCAGTTATGATTTTGGAAGCTAACTAAAGCTGTTAATAACCAACCTCCTACATTAATTTATTTAAATAATTTTAAATTAATTGTGGGACTTAATACTGTTTGGTTCTAGCAATGGACTTAATATCTTGTGACTTAATACTCTATTGTGTGACTTAATACTGTTTAGCTCCTACGAATTTATAGATACGTAGGACTTGATACTGAATTATTATTAAGAAACCCATAGTAAACAATGCAAAGTAGAACCAAAATTAATTAATATCAATTATAACTAATTAATAAAGGGTAACAAAAGGCAAAAAGACACCAAAAATATTTATTTTCTAAAATAAATGAAAGATCACATCAAAATGTTACAAACGAAAACTATCAATCTTAAAGTTCAAGTAACAAACAAATAATTAAAAACTAATAATATCTAATTAAATAGAAAATGCATAATGAAGATTATTGCATTTTTCAGTCGTCTTCCTCGAGGTGACCATGATGAAGATTTAAATATTATGGAAGTCTTTCAGGCACCCATGTTAGAAGTTCTGCAAATCCGATTATACTTTTTAGTTAAATAGGTTTCATAGTGTTTCTCTTATTGGTTTCACTAGCACATAAGAGCTTGAAACACTTCCTCTAGAATTAAGGAGACTTTCTCTTGCAGATTAGTCATTATTCATGTTATTGAAATCAACTTGTTCAAAATTTTACTTGAAAAATGCCACGTTTAAAATGCATCAGTGTTTCTGAAAATTCATATGAACATTTAGATATCAAAAGTTTTGATTTTTAGCGTTTTGTTATAAGGATCGCGGATTCTTCAGTAGAGAGGTAAAATTCTTAAAGCTGTTTCCATTCCGCTATTCATTTTATGCCACAAAGTTGAAAACTTGCAATCCATGGATTATTACGTAACATTGGGAAGTTTCTGAGCTTTACATGAGATTGTTCACTATGTTGTTCCACCATTCACATTGAAGCTTATAAACTCAATTCAGATGCGTTTTGATAATTACTCCAAACCCATTCGAAGATCACATTTGATTATGTTTCAATGGCTTTCGTATACGTCTCGCAATAACATCCATGAAGATGGTCTGTTGCATCATAATTGTGTAATTGACAACATAGCTTTGATGTAGCCACTCGAGCAAGTAGAAAGTCGAAGCTGGCGTAAGATCCGAGTGATTTCTGGTATGCCCATTATAATGTAACCTTAGCCGATCCTAGTTTAACGATTATCGGCATCAGGAAGACGTGGTCAAGTAGTTGTAATCTCTCACAACTCGAGCGAAATGATGGTTTGAGTTTATAACATATCCTGCTGAGTAACCATTATCATTCTCTGTGCTCTGTTGAGCAACTTAAATCCTCGAAGCAGAATCTGGCAGTAGAACATGCAAAATTCTAGGTAATTCTGCTCGTTGACAGATACCTATTGAAAAGTTGAATGGTGCCTAATAACTTGCCCATGGGAATAATGCCTGCGACCACACGTTCACTTTCCAACGATGCTGATGACTCAATGTGTTGAGTCTCAGCTGAGGATTTTTCTTGACGATTAATGTACAATTGTGTCGATTTAAAGTACCACTGTACTGTGAAACGTTGCCTCGTCACTGAAGTTGATACATACTGGAAAATAATCCGGATGTTCATTCAGTCGTTTAAAGCCAGTTACAAAAATACAACACGATTTTGCCTGTCCTTGTCAGACAATGATTGAGTCAACGTTATGTGATACGGTGGTAAGCGCTCCAGTATCGCAAGATTCTTTGTCATTGTTAGTCGATGGCACTTCCAAAATCCCGTTCAATTTGTCTCAAACTGATGTGAGGATTCTCGTGAATGCATAGCTACATATGACAAGATGCTTCGTTGTCGATCAGCTTATTGGTGTTGACAGTACCTTCACGTAGCTCTGTTTCACGTTGTTGTCTTCGATAACAGATTTCTTCTTTTCTCCTCTTAGTTTCATTTCTACAGCTCTTCCTCAATGTTCTCTAAGTTACTTTTATCAATGTGAAGGATGACGTAGATGCGGTCTAGGTTGTACCGGTCTTCTTTATGTTCGAACAGCGACTCGGTACCGTCCTCTGTACATCTCCAAACGTTCAAGAATATCGTACTATTTTCACTCAGCTGAATACATCGTGGTGTGTTTAATGAATGAAAGATCATACTAATCTTGTATAATATTAGTCCTGCATGTGATCAACCGATGTAAGAAGTAAAAGAATATCCAAGCTGTGTGGACATTTGTATTTTAATTACGTTCTACATCGTCAATAATCTGCAGGTTGGTAAACAGAAGCCACGGAACAATTACCTACATGAAGGCGCACACAAGGATGTATTATTCCTAAATTTTCACTACAGACTCATTTTCGTGGCATTATTCGAGTAAACATTTGGAAGGAATAACATGAATAATGAGGTATCTTAGACAAACAGTCATCCCTTTAATAGTATTTGGAACAAGTTTCATTGCAGTGACAAATGCATACATTGCCCTATTGTAACGGAAAAATGGACTTAATACGGGCTTGCAGCATTGCAAGCATGAGCGTATGAAAACTTACAAATAATGCATGCATCATATGTCCCCTCGAAACCCGACAAACTTTTACTATCAATACATTTTTCTGTCAGATAATTCTCCTCAGGATATATATATGGGTGGACTGTATATCATATATATATATATATATTAAAATTGCGAGCGAGCTTCGAAAATGTCTATTGTTACGATAAAGATTTTCTATACAGGACGTTCCGTTAAAAAAAAACGACCGCACAGTTTCATTTTGCAACATTCGTAAAGGCGAGCGATTTCAACTTCTTATAGAACTCTCAATATTTTCGGTAGGTAGATATGATATGTACCTAGTACATACTTATCTACGTTCCTCGATCATCGATCCTTTAATTAGCGATCCGAATAATAACGATAGAAAACGATGTACCGAACGACCTTGTATCACCTCTACTTAAATGACCTTAAACTTTGATCTTGCGATTAAATACTTATCCATCGGAGATCAAAAATTAATTTTGTTATGCATGGCTAGCAATAATTTAAATTAAGCTAAAGTTTAATCCCGAGCGTTCTTTGAACTGTGAAAGTTACACAGTTTATTTACCGTCGCTATCCGCTATCCGCTATCCGCATTTCCGAAAAAATCGAATCAATCTCGTACCTAATTTATTTTACTTTATTGTTGCTTTTCGGCGTCGTTTTAAATATCTAACATCGAAAAGTTGAGACGACCAGTTATCTTTGCCATAAAGCTCAACTTTATCTCTACGTCACTTTTAGCTAATTCCGTACATCAACAACGCTGCCTCGGAATTAATTAAAATTCAAATAAATACGCATTTGTAATTCGAACGCGAACCAGGTCAAACAAATTAAAAATTAATTAAAATTTCGATGGGTACACAACCGTATTTTGCAATTACGGTATTATAAATTGCAAACATAAAAATGGAAAGACTCAAACTTGTTTCCGACCGGTAAGGTCTTTAAAATGAAAAACGTCCTTTTTGCGGCGACAGGAGCCAAAGTATGTAATTACGGTATATACCTACACTAATGTAGTCGAAGTTCAAGTTAAATTGCTAATTTCAAATTTATATTGTGGACGTCCAGTGCACTACAAGTTGTGCCGTTTGATGTAGACGTCTTTTGTTTCGTAGGGTTCGACAACATCAACGCGAATTTATGATGCGATCTAAAACTAATAATGGACCTATCGGATGTCATCAGAGGGATAGGTAAGTATATTAAGCGAGAAAATGAGAATAAGCGAATTTTGATCAAGAGTAAAGTACCATTATTTTACAATATTTGGGTACATCGGAGAATTTTCACTTTCATTTTCATTCGATATCAAATTTGTTTCTGTAGAGCCCTATAAATTAGCCCTATTATTTATCGTTTCATATAAGAAAATTAATTTAAAATAGATGGAATAAAGTGGTAATTTTTATCACTGAAAAACAATTTCCTGAAAAGTAATATTCGAATAGAAAAAGTTGGCCATTTTTGACTACACAGTAAAAATTTTTGAAGTTTTTGTTTTATTATACCTAACTTATGTCAGTGCAAATTGTAAATTATATGTATATTTAATTGTGATTTATTTTTAATGTTATTTGTTATTATCTAAAAGATTAATTATTATTTTTAACCTAAAATGTTCTCGTCTTGTAAATACGTCTTGTATTATAATAATTTGATGTTAAAAATAGTTAATCTTTAAACAATAATGTTATACTTAAATAAATAAAGATAATATATAATAATTATCTACAATTTGCAGTTATTAAATCATAGAATAATAAATTAGAAAATTTGAAAAGGTTTACTAATTACGTAGGTGTATATGGTGAAAAATAGTCAACTTTACACTTAAATCTAACTTTTCGATTTTTCTTTTAATAAGATTTATCATTTTATTCGATCTATTTTAAATTTACGTTCACGTTTAACGACGAATATACCTATAACTAATTAATTACTCGGTAAACGTCAATTTAATATGAAATACTTACCTACTTGAAAAATTGGGGCAAAAGAATTCAAATTTTTCAAGTACGATAGATTAAACACTAATTTTTATAAAGAATGAAATTTTTTGAAAAAACTAATAATAAAAGAGTTCCACATAATTCGAAAAGAACTTTTTGAAAGGCACTATGCAATTTCTAAGTATAGGTATCCTAATAAAAATTAAAAGATTGAACAGCAATAATATTTTAAAAGAGTTTCTTTAATAATAAGAATTCGAAGGTTTCTTTTCGAAGTAAAAGGTCAAGTAAATAAATAAATACCGATATCAAACAATAAAATAATAATTTCCTGCACTTTTTCTGCCCTCATAGTTTCTAAACCTGAAGAGTAAAACTCAATTTTTTTTTCTGTAAATAGGGTAAATATAGATCTTTAAAACCTGTAAGTTTTAGATTTTTCTTCTTCCCAAGCAGAGATATCCGCACTTGAAAATCACCAAAACTTGATAATCGATCATGTTTAAGGACACATAACAAGAAAAGGGGTATATTTTCAAACCTGAAATTTTACTGACGTATACCCTCGATATATGGTGGAAATATCATAAAATGTGAAATTTCAGACTCAACCTCTTTTTATATTTTTCGTGATTTAAAAACTGTTTTTTTTTTAAAAGTAATCGCTCAGAGCGATTTATAGCACTTAAATGTCAAATTAACCGAAATGTGATAATAAAAAGAAAAATTAGGTCCGTTTATGATGAAGAAATTTAGTTTTTTTTACAAGTCTCTAGCTTAATTATTAACTGAGATATGAGAAATTCTGTAAACCCGTGAAATCACAAAAATCAACTGTCGGTCACTTTTAGAATTAGTTAGCTAGAAAACATAAACGAGCGGTGATAAGTTTTTAATAAAATTATTTTTCTGATATCAGTTTATGTAGGGTACAAAGTATTCTAATTTTTCTTAATGGTCGTATAACCATTTAATTTTTTATAGAGTGAAATGACCCTTAAATAATACAAATATTTGAATGCACCAACTAGAATATTTCCGATTTCAATTAACGTAATGTAACAAACGTTTAAAACAAATTGCATCAAAATCGGTTCTCTTCTTGTGGGTTTCGAAGTAAAAACCTAATTTGACTCGACTAAAATATCTGTTACAAAACGGCGTCATTTTTAAAAATATTTGTCAATAACTTCTTCATTTAAAAAAATGCCCACCGAACCTCACATATTTTTTAATTCTATTTTAAGAAGTAGATAATCATTATAATCATTGTCGAGGTTGAAATAAATCATTTACCTACCGACCTATATATATCTTTAAAACTTCAATATTTAAACCTATACAAGAATGTATTTATCACAAGTTGTTGCATAAAACACTTGGAATTTTTAATGCACAAGTATTAGAACGAACAGTGCAAGGTTATAAGATAAGACGGTGGAAAACCCGTAAAATCGTAAAAGCGTTGCCTGTTCGAAACCAATGTTGCCAGAATGGTATTTTTAAAACAAACACAAAACAAAATGTGAAATCTAATAACGTACAAAGTCATGATAAATATCAATCGTAAATAATATTAACCGAAATAGGTAGATATAATATAAATACCTATTATTTAAACCAAGAGTGTCCAACCCACACTCTTAAAATCGTGAATGGGATCGGTCCAATTGAATCTAAAAAGTTGAACGACTCTGATTTAAACAGTAGGTAATAAAAAATAATCGACAAATATTCAAATAGAAAGTACGTACGTACACAATAATTATATCAAAAAAACAACTCGCTTACCCATCGATGTAAGGCGACTTTTAGTGGTTAACCTATACGAGCAATCGAAGTAATGGCGAATTTCTACGTAAGAATGACACGATTGTTCTTAAAACCGCCATAAAAATAATAAAATCAAAGTTTTAATACAAATCACACGAAAGTTCACATTTTACGAACACTGTTAATAACGCGAACGCGGAGAAAGACTGGGCAGATTATTATTTTAAGCCCGCGCACGGCATTATCTTAAGCAACTCCTGCGTTTAGATAATACGACGACACGTCTTGCAGCTTATTCAAATAACAATCGATGCGCACAACGTTATTTGTTTTGTTCGACTTCGATTACGTGTTCACGGTATATATTTCAATATTATAATACAAACATTTATTAACAATTATTGAGAAAAATGATATTAAGAGTAATATTATTCAATCGGGCGTCGATCAAACCTTACAACTTAAAGATTATTAGATAGGAATTATTGTTTTAAAAATTTAATTCGAAATTTTTGTTCTATAGCTCAAATTTCACAAAAAGATTGTCGTTCTAATAAAAATTATATTAAAAAAAAATAATTATCCAAGTATATATATATACTTTAAAAAACCGTAGGTACTTACAAATATAATACTTGAAAAATCTTGTTATTAAAAAATTACAACCACGATAGGTACAAAAATATTTTTTGCCATATCGAGCGCATTTTTATTTGTTCGTTGCTCTCTAAATTGTTAGATATATTTAATTATTAAAATTAATTTAAAACGACAATTATCTTTATTAAATCTGTTAAATTACCAAACAAACGTCAGCTAATAAGCTATATTGTTGGAAAAACTGCAATGAAAACGTTTCTTGAGACAATCGTTTCTATGAAAGTTATTTAAAGAATAACATATCTGGTAGTTGTAAAATCAACACTTAAAATTATATTTTCAAAATTAGCGTTAAATTCAAATTAATAGAATCATTTAAAATTTATTGAAGGGTAGATATTTTATTTGGGATCTTTGTTGAAAAGACATAAACGATTAATTAAAAAATACCAACAACCATCATCAGGAACGTTTTAATATTTTTGATTTTGGCAAAAAAAATGTTAAAGTTATTGAAGCAATTTTGATATTCGGAAATTATAAATATTGTTTGATTAAATCACGTTCGCACAAACTATAACGTAACTTTTGTTGATTTAATTCAATACAAATTCGGCCTTTTAGATCAAACATATACCGGGTGATTCGGTTAACTTGTCGCAAGCTAATAATTCAACAGATTTTAGAGATATAAAATGAATTTTTGCATAGGTAAATTTGGGTTATAAATCTATTATCTTCAATTTTAAACAGCATTATATCACTTTCGGTTTTACCGGAAATTAAGCCAATTTTATTATTTTAAATAATATTGCTATACATATATTTTTTAACTTATTAAAAAGAGATTTTTTTCCTTTTTTCACCGATATAAACATTGTCGATTTATTTCATCGCCTTCTTATAAAAATTAACTAAATCGGATAACTAACTGAATGTTTGGTTCAAAAGGCTGAATTTGTATTGAATTAAATTATCAAACGTTATGTTGTAGTCTATACGAATGTGATTTATTCGAACAATATTTATAATTTGCGAATATCAAAATTACTTCAATCACTTTAACGTTTTTTAGTAGAAAATGCCACCTGCATTCTCGAACGTCACGGAAAATCGACCTTAATGAAATGTAGACAAGTTCGAAAGATTAATTATTAATTAAAATTAAAAAAGAAAATGATCCTCAAAACTCTACCTAAAGACCAAAAAACATTATCTGCGAAGTTAAAAAAAAACGAGATCCCGATTTTTACGAGTCAAAGCGAGTAAGTAATTCATGACGACTATAGGAGCATTAAGCACAGCCCTCGTTAAATAATTACATACGTAGTTGCATCGAAGTTCCTCGGAAGCCGAAATTTACAAAGTGCTGGAAACGGCTCCTAACTTAAATTACTTATTGTTAGTACAAAAGTACACACGTCCAGATTAATGACTCCTGTTCGTACATCTATTTGGGCCGAGGATCAAGAGGATTAGTTACGGCTTAGACGTAACTTCCCTTGTCTAATCAGGATTATGCGTTCGGCGACTTTGGATCTGTTGATTTTCAACGATAATAATCTAAAATTGGCGACTTTCGATACAAAATTAAGTTTTAAATTTCTCGATCAAAGGTGAAAATCAAGGCAAAATGATAAAACCATTACGTTTCCACCTCTTCCCACTTCCAGCGACGACTTCGCGTTACCGAAGTCAAAAAACATAATTAATTCGATGGTCCATCGTCCAAAGAAAGAGAAAATTCCATCAATTGTGCGTAATAATCTTCCCCGCCACAGGTCCAATTCTTCCGTTTGTCCACGCCATTTTATTAATACATACCTACACATCCAGCACGTTGCGTTGATTATTTTCGCGTGACCACCAAATTTTCTCATAAACAAACACATTTGTAGCAATACTGGTGCCTACTTATTTTATGCATTTTACGTATTTCAATAACTTACCGCATTTTCTTCGGCTTGTAAAAATGTAAATATTCAAATTACTGTTCAGAATGAATGAGGATAGTGCAAGTCCTATACGTAGTTCTTATTATTACAGGAAGATCGTATTCCTTTTTAACGTTGTTTATCTATTTCGAACTAATAATTGTAATATAGTTGGAAATTCGCCAAGATACCCGCTCGGTATCCGCTCTTACATAGAATATTCATGGCATCTGCAGAGAAACATGAAGTATACATAATCCAGAATCCGACCTTATTACGGCTCGTCTTATAATGTATAAGTACACAAGCGAAATATCCTGACCCGGCTTAAATTAAAATATATTATAACTCATTTTTCGCTCAAAGCAAAGAAAACTCTTTCGCGTCCCGCGCGGAACTTAATGAAGAGATTTTAATTAAGCCGCGGAGGCTTCTCGAAGAATTTTAAGCCGGATGCCCGTCGAAAGGCAAACCGAAACCAACGACGTAAATAAGCCGACTTCAATATTTCATCAGAATAAAGCAACATGTGCCGAAGTACCTAAGTTTGAAATTCTATTATATACTTGCGTCAAATATATAACTACCTACACAAAGTTCCAGCGATTACCCACTAAAAAATTTATTTTATCGCATCTTTTCGTGCATAAAAACATAATATGCACTTTTCGTGAATAAATAGGTAAGTAATAGATAACAAAAACAAATGTCAATGATTAGATATGAAAACATTCCATTTTTGTGATCGGTCCATTTCGAACAACTAAAAATAGGTAAATTTTAGTGTCAAGTGTTCGAGTATATATAGGTAAGTACATAAAAGACGTCAATTTCATAACTAGTAACATCTCGTAAATGATTGTTTAAACTGTTAAAAACTAACAAATAACGCAAATTAAGTGTACTTTGCATACATTTCTCCTTAATATTTCTTGAAATACGTTAATTTTCATCGCTCACAGTCTCCGAGTGAGATTAGAGCAGTGGTATTTCCTAACAAAAATATAATAAATAAGGTACATACCTACTCTCGAATCGGATCGAAATAAATTATTATATTCATACAATGACCGATCAATTAAATAATAAGGGACCATTCGTAAATTAAATTTTTTGAACCGAAAATAAAATCTTTCGGAATGAAAAATCGATTCCGGTTACATCTCCAAATCGAATTTTTAAGTCTTCGAGTTTCTTAGTCCGATTTTTCTATTCTAATTTGACATGGTTTAGCTGGTTTAGAGGTTCGAGGCCAAATCATTTGGCGAAATCAACGAGAAACTATAACTTATATTTATTTCCAAGTCGTAAAAATTCAAATGATTCAGGTGCGTTTAGGGAAGCGACAAGCCGAGTCTTTTGTTAAAAAAGAATTTTCCGCAAAGAATATTTATTTAGCGCTCCATGTAAATTGGAAAATCTCACGGAATGCCGATACGGCGCGCCGTGGAAACTCGATTCTTTCTAAACGAAATTTAAATTCGATTAGATTCGTAGGAAATGAATGGCACGTAGTTTACAAGCACATCCGACGCGTCGATTAATTTAATACTTAAGACAACACATGGCGTTAATAGGGAATTACAGTCACGTATGCAATTATGTCAACGTCAAAACGTTAATAGCAACAACGGCTTCCGTAATTTATTGTTGCCGTTCGCCACGATCAATTTTTACATTTCGGTACAGAAGTCGAGAGCTGTTAACACGTTCGCTGCTGACTGACGGAAATTTCCGTCATGATAATCTCATGGCCTATGCGCATGACGGACTGGTCCGTCATTTGTCTTAATTGTTTTAACGGTTTAGTCTCGCTTCAGCACTGCGTAGGTAGTATTTTTTTGTGTGAGAGCGTGACGCACGAGGTCGAAACGTAACGAAAATTTCCATCGTTCAGTTTTACCATGTCTCATGCTCCGTCTGGGGAATCGAACCCTAAAAGGGCTCGATTAACACCCCGACGTATATGTAGACGAACTTTAACGCAGGAAGAATTAGAAAACGCTATAATGGTATCAGATGATGAATTATCTGATGTAAATTTTAATGAAGAAGATTGCGGTTGGGACTCTGCTAGTGATTCGGAGTCGGATGAGGAGAAAGCGGTAGAAATTGAAGAAGCTTTACACCATGATATACATTCTACACCAAGAACTGTGCCTACTACTCAAGCTAACAGCAAAATAACGTGGTCTACTGATCCTCCAACTAATCCATCTAAGATTCAATTTTCTCAGCGCAGGCGATTGCTCGTAGCTCCTGATGGTAACAAAGTTAACATTTGATTGATTTTGCGATTTTAACTATATTTTCACTTGTCATAGGTCAGGGACCAGTTGAATTCTTCAATTTATTAGTGGATGGAAGATTTTATGAGCTGATCACATCTGAAAGCAACAAATATGCGGAGACAATTTTCACGGGAGAAAAAACCTCAGTTTATTCACGAATTACGAGATGGCAACCACTTGAGGTGGACGAATTCCGTACATTTCTTGGACTGCTTTTACATATGGGCAGGATCCAGGACTATTGGAAAAAGGATCCCTTGTTTAATTTTCCTATTTTTCCATCCAAAATGAGCCGCGACCGATTTTTACTTATTTTACGATGCCAGCATTTCCAGGAAAATCCAAAATCTAACGAGCCACAACCTCAAGATAGATTATTTATAGATTATTTAAAATACGACCATTGATAAATTATTTCAATCAAAAAATGGAAAATATTTTTTACCCTGGGAAAAATCTCTCACTTGATGAATCGATGGTATTATGGAGAGGTAGATTAGTTTTCAGACAATACATCAAGAACAAGAAACACAAATATGGAATAAAACTCTATATGTTAACGGAGCCTGACGGAATAAATTTGAAATTTGCGATATACACCGGTACATTAGATGACTTTGGGGAACAGGGCACGCCGCAAATATTATACTCCATCTGATGCAGGGAAAGTTGGACGTTGGACATTCATTGTTCATGGACAATTACTACAATAGTTGCATACTGGCGCAACAATTATTAGCTCGCAATACGGGATGTACAGGGACGATACGATTAGATAGGAAAAATAACCCTCCTGAAATAAAAACAGGTAATTTACAAAAAGGCGAAAATGTTGCATTCTATTCCGAAGGTGTTATGATCGCAAAATGGTGTGATAAAAGGCAAGTGGCTTATATTTCAACTGATTTCAAACTGTGACAAGTTTGAAGATTATAATAGACGAGGTCAAATGAAAGAAAAACCGGAAGCAATAGTGATGTACAATAAGTACATGGGAGGAGTCGATCGACAAGATCAATTATTATCTTATTACCCTTTCTCGAGGAAGACCCTTAGATGGTACCAGAAGATGGGTATACATGTAATTCAATTACTTTTGCTAAACTCCTACCTACTCTTCAAAAGAATATGGCTCCAATCGTCGAATGTCTTTTTACGAATTCAGATTACATATAATCAGAGATCTGCTAAAAATTAGAGAAACGAATTACACAGCGGAACCTCAAACTTCCAACGATCATATCCCTACAAAGTTACCTCCTACTCCAGCTGGTAATGTTGGACAGCGAAGATGCAGGTTGTGCTACAACAACAAAAAACGCAAAGAAACTGCGTACTTCTGTGATGCGTGTCCAGGAAAACCACCGCTATGTGTTGTACCTTGTTTTGGTAAATACCATGGTAACAAATAACTTTTTTGTTCGTAGTAATAAATATTTTTTAGTTTCTTAGAAAATATTTTGTGTTTATTATAATGTTCTAGTTCTTTGGAATTTATCATTTTATTTTTCTGTGATTGTTTATTTTAAGAAAATTCTGTTTACGTTTTTTGTTTTCCATGTATTTTATTTATATTTTATTACGAAATAAAAACAAGTATACATTAGTTTGAGCTTTCCTGGCTAAATTTTACCTTAATTAAGAGGACGAATCCGTCAACAGCACAAATAAAGATGAGTAAGTGTGATCAAGTGCGCATGACGGATTTATCCGTCAAGACCCTTTTTACATCCAAAAATGCGATTTTGTATTTCATCACAGTCTACATATCACAAATATAGCAAATTCTAATAATTAAAAAAAAAAATTATAGCCGCTTCTGGGAGCGGAAATTTTTTTACATGTCAGCAGTGAACGTGTTAAAGTTAAAGGGGTGGCTTGAGGATGTTTTGCCATTTGTCCCTTGTCCCTACTCTAAAGATCTTTAAACTTATTTTATTAGGTACAGTGCGGTGGGTTCGTAAATTTCGCATCGCATCGGTGCAATTTTAATTTCTGGTTCGATCCTCGAACACACGCGCTCGCCGTTACCGATAGACAATGTTCAGTCAAGTTCTCAAGACGTCTCCGCCCGAGTGCGCCGATAAGTTGTCGTGTGCGAGGAAGCGTTTAGACCAAATAACCTTTTTGATACTCCAAATTTCATTTGTTATTTGAACAATGCGATATACGTACGCGAAAGCGATAATTTCTACGGCATTTTTATTTAAAACGCCATGAATACGTAGCGAGAAGTAAAAAAGAATAACGAGCAGTTTTTTCTCTTAAACTCGAGCTCATTCGTCTCAGTTAGCTGCCACATTTGTTATATGGAAATTTATATAAGACCGTCGCATTTTCTTGAATTATATGCGTAGCTGCACAAAAATGAGAAATGCAATAAATTTCGTCGTTTCGGTCGAGCTTTTTATTATAAACCGTTTGGGAAAACCACGAGATTTTCGTTATATGCAATTGGATGTCACGGATGTTTTGCGGACGGGACGGGACGCTCTCGACTTTAAGCTAGGTTAATTTTTATGCTAGTCTAGAGTTAAAAAGAAATCACGAAGTCCGGCGCAAGTTAACGAGGTGTTTAATTTTTTACGAGGTCGTGCATAATTGTTTAGTTGTCTAAATTCGGATTTTAGTGCTGCATATTTTCTGATAAAATAGGTGTCTACGAAATCTTTCGGTTCAGATAAACATAAAAAATATTGAAGAAAAACAGCAATAAAATCTATATCGTAGGTAACCAAAACTTTGTTCCAAAAATAGCATTAAAGAGAGTTCAACGCCTTTATACTTTTTATAAAGGCACTTACCTACCTATACCTATATAATAATTTCAAACAGATGTCGAGAATGTAAAACCATAAAAATTCCCGACATTTTGTAGAATATTATTAAAATGAAATAACAGTACATGTGCCTATCTACAAGTTTCGTTAAACTAACAATAAGCTCTAAACATAGTAGATAGGTAGGTACCCAAGTGGGCTTTAAAATGTTTGACTTTAAAAATCGTAATTATATTTTTGTAATAAATTGTTCTAAAACAGAGGAAAATTATAATTTTTGTCTTCCAATAAAAATTCACGTCCGAAAATTGAATAGATATATAAATGTTAATTAAAATTTAGGGCTGCAGTCCGTTTAAAAGAAATAACTATCCGCTGTTCAAAGTATATGTAAATAAAATTATTGTCGGGAAGTTTTAAACAGCCTGTGGATTTTCAAAAAAGAATTTTTTGAAAATGACCAAACGATTGCAATCGTTGCCGTTTATTTGCAGATATTTTGTGTACGTATTCATTCAAAAGTGTCTCTCGTCGAATCGCGCCATTTAATATTTTCTATGAATTAACGGAATAAGAAAGCAGGACACGTATCGCTTGCAGTAATCTAAGATAGGCAACCTATTAAACATCAAACTTCAGTTTTCATTATAAAACGCTAACAAGTTTCCTATAGCTTATCCAAACCTATATGATGTTCACGTCATCAACAAAAGGTCATCAACTAGATGATGACGTTTCACACGGTGCCGTCACCTCCTACCTCGTATTTTTACAGTTCTAATAAATTGTAGTCTTTCTTTAAACTATGTAATATGTGCGCAAGTAAATCATCTATAAAATATGTCACTTTCGAAACTTTAAATCGAATTACAAATAAACAATCTAGTAATTTTTTGTTGATGACGTGAACATCATATAGCTTTGGATAAGCTATACCTCTCGGAATTCTATTGGCGACGTTACACGAAGTTGCTCCGATGCTCCATTCCCTTTTTGGGGAAAACAGATTTTCAAACAGCCCATCGTTGAAAAACAATTCATTCGAAAACATACCGCCTATAAAAAAAAAACGAAACAGTAATTTTGTTTTAAATCGATAGCGCGAGCGTAAAAAGAATTAATCGGTGATATCGCGCAATTTCCTTTAATCAAAATGCAACCAACTAAAAACTAATGCTGTTACCTACTTCTTAATGATTTTCAAGATATTATCTTTCAAATCCACCAGTTCATGTTGGAAAAGCTGACGATTTAAAAATCAAAATACCACGCTTTATCAATAAATAATAAAACAAAAAAAAATTACATAATAGCAACCTCTGACTCATATTTTTTGGGTTTTACTACAAGCAAATCGGCTAAATTTGTTGCTAATAATGCTGTTACCTACTTCTTAATGATTTTCAAGATATTATCTTTCAAATCCACCAGTTCATGTTGGAAAAGCTGACGATTTAAAAATCAAAATACCACGCTTTATCAATAAATAATAAAACAAAAAAAAATTACATAATAGCAACCTCTGACTCATATTTTTTGGGTTTTACTACAAGCAAATCGGCTAAATTTGAAAATGAATAGCGATACTGAGAAGAATGGCTCGCCAAAAAATCTAAGTCGTCACATAGACAACCAGAAAACAATAGAGAGATCTTCCGTATAAAAAACTTTATTACAAGCCATTAAGGGTTAAAATAAAAGAAAATTGGAGAACAGAATATATTATTTTTATTGCCGCATTTTATTGGAAACATAAATAAAGTTTTCCGCATGGAAAGGACGTAATTATCTCACTACCATCAAGATGTATGTTTCTATCGAGAAATTTAAACTGGTATTTATTAGTGATTCTTCATCTACCATGTAGGTAATCCGAATCATTTCAAATAACATCCATTGTTATGAAATTCTACGTGTTTTCGGAATTGGACACCAAAATCGAACAAAAAGAAAAAGATGCTTTAACTTGTTAATAATTGAAGACAAAAAGACGAACGTGTATTCGGCAAATTAAAGGTGTTAACAAAAGCCGCCAACACGAGTAACCCGAACTAGAAGTATCTGAAAACAAAAACAATTTACAAAGTGTCTTCGGAGGACAAAAAATGACATAAAAACTTCAAAGAAAGGGGGTAACGAGAAAAGAATAACACCGTTTCGCAAATTATATGTGTAAAAGAAGGCAAAAACTGCACTTGATGTAATTTTTTGGGACGAGAGCTTCGAAGCTTTAGCATCCCTAAATGTAAGGGAGCAAGGGGATTCCCTGAAAGATCAATATCGAGGCTTTGCAGGGACGTAACCATGGCTACCAGCTGCTGCGAGACGGTGTGCCGCCCACGCCCGGGTCAGCCACGCCTAACACGCGTCGTCCCTTACCGGGACGCCCTCGCAAAAATAACGAGAAAAGCGGCCCGAGCTTTGAAAATGTGCTTAATCGCTTTCAGAGTTGTCGTTTAGGAATTAATTACTAGCGCCGATGTGATTTGTATTTAGCTGCATTGCAAGTGTTATGAATACATCCTTTTTATACATCCAGAGTGAACTTTAGAGGAAAAACGCGTATAGTTCTTTTTTTTTAATTTTCGATTGCGCAAATAAGACGAATAGTTGCGAAAAACAAATTTATAATCGCAGAAATCTAGTTTCCGAACAAAGAACCTGCGCGAAAGTTCTAACTATACTACATCGTAAGTTACGTTGTTAATGCCGCCCGAGAACTTTATTTATAAGTTTTTCTCTTAATAGCAAATTTATTAGAAATTAGAAACTGCCTACAAAACCTTTCGGCATAAAAAAATTAAGTTGAAAACTTATTTCATTAATAAGAGATTGTAGTCTTGCAACGGTCAAAAGGGTAAGAGGTTATAAATGTACAAAATTACCATTCTTACTACCTACATCTAAAGACCGTATTAGCGATTTAATTGGTCAAATAAATAAAGAAAATGAGCCATGACTAGATAAACGAAAAGAAATTACTTACCTACTTTGTTTTCACGAATTACGAAGTTATTTAATAATGAGACGTCAAAGAACAAAAATGTTAAACTTTCAATTAAAAAAAAGAGATGGACAAGACAATCGTCAAGAGAAAGAAAAGAAGAGAAAATAAGATTGGTCAAAATCGAACGTTTAACGAAAATTAGAAAAATTGCCAACAGCCTATATCAAACGCAAAACTAGAATTGAACTAATAAACGAAATTAAACTAATACAAGAAACAATGGCTGAAAAAGTACCAAAATAAATATAAGAACAAGGATTTCTTTAAAAGTTAAAAATAAGTAGGTACCTAATAGAACTTATAAATTCATAAACCTGCCTGTGCAGATCATTTATTTCCACAACAAAAAAAGTATTGGTACGTAATCTTACACACATAAGCGAGGTGATAAAAATACGTAAATACAGTAGTGCACCAATTATCCAGAAAGTTCTGAAGAATCTTAACTCGTTTAAAAATAGCAGTCGTTTTTGTTTTATGTATTACACCAGAGGTTTGTATTTGTAGAGATTCGCGAAAAACGCCATATTCCAGTTATGGTTTATCGCACAGCTATCGGGATTAAAACTATTATTTTTGGCAAATTTCATACTACATTTTTGTCACGTATGTCATTTTTCTTATCTTGTCTCCTCGTGCCCAAACTTTCATACTAAACTTGGCATTTGCGATTACAAAAAAATGACGATCGCACGCAAGCCTCGGTGCAAGCATCGAATTTTCATACCGCATGTCAAAAACTCCTTTTTTTAAAATCTTCTCGAAAGAAATACATTTTTTGAAAAATAATATTTATAAGAGAAATTTATAAGAATTAAATAAAAATTATCACATTTTTTCGATTATTTCGAGAACGGTGCATCCTATCGAAAATTATAAAGAAACATGATCGGTAGAGAATTTTATGATGATTCCAAAACATATTTGACATTACCGATCCTATGATTAATAACGGACATTAGAATTTAATAAATTTGTCTTGAACGACAGCCATTTTGAAACGGGTCGGTCGATTTGTCTTGTTAACAAACCCGTCCTTCGTATTTGTAAAGACAATACGCTGTCCAAATTTCAACCTCCTATGATCAAAATTGCGACCGGAACCGTGTCCACAAGAAATTGATTATATATATATATATATATATATATATATATATATATATATACAGGGTTAGTTAAAAGTATGGAGACGGCGATTTATTGTCGTTAATATTCATTTTAGGAAATTATGTTCAATACAAAAGTTTGTTATGAAATTATTATCTACATTTGAGAATACTTGAATTTTTTTTTTCCTCAATTGTTTTTAAGTTACGACGTCATCGATATTTTTTTGAAATGACAACCTATATTTCTGATTATTGATTTCGATAGTACATTCTATTCTCTTTTCAACGGTATACAATTTTCAATATGTTACATTTGAAAAAAATTGAGAAAAAGTGCCTTAAAGTTCAAATATTAAAGATCCATTAAATTAGCAGAATTAATTAACACGGTAACTAGACTCATTTATTTGCAATAAACTTATCAGTCACAATCTTATCATTAAAAACAAATTAATAACTAACTACATTAAAGTAAGTGTTCAAATTGTTGTCCATTTCTAATTTGACAATGACCCAATCGATTTACACTTTTTCTCAATTTTTTTCAAATGTAACATATTGAAAATTGTATACCGTTGAAAAGAGAATAGAATGTACTATCGAAATCAATAATCAGAAATATAGGTTGTCATTTCAAAAAAATATCGATGACGTCGTAACTTAAAAACAATTGAGGAAAAAAAAAATTAAAGTATTCTCAAATGTAGATAATAATTTCATAACAAACTTTTGTATTGAACATAATTTCCTAAAATGAATATTAACGACAATAAATCGCCGTCTCCATACTTTTAACTAACCCTGTATATATATATATATATATATATATATATATATATATATATATCTGTGTGTGTGTGTGTGTGATATGTGATATATGGTGTATATGGATGTGATATGATATGTGTATATATATGTGTGACCGAACCAAAATGAATGACCTGTATTTTTGTGATCTAGGGGTCGAGATCGTAGATAAGCCAATAGGACACGTCTGGGTCCCGTCAATGACAGGACGTGGGACAGGTTGCAATAGCTTTATTTTCTACGAAAATTCGCTAATACGCGTCTGCGCAAACTTCTAACGTTAACGTCTTATGATTGTTTATTCGTGTTGCATAAATGCAGCACAAATACATATCTCCTGTTGTACTTATTGTTAAATTAAAGAGGATAATATGAAAAATTATACCAAATTTAAATTAGTTGGTGGCCAAAAAAAATTTAAAAACATGTATTCCCACATGTGTTCGCATGTGAACTGGATAGAATAAAACGTGCGGGATTTTGAATATTTATTTAATAGAAAGTTATATTGCCGCTAAGGTCCAAATGCACGTTCTGTAGAATCCCTCCTTCATCCCCAAAATGGGAGGTCAAGTTAACATGGTGAGGTGCCCTTTTTTCAACCTATCGATCTCAACACATACACAGACATAACTTTTTATACAAACAAGGTTTAATTTAAGCATTTTTTTTTTAATTTTTACTTCCTCGCTTAATGTTAGGTCGGTTAATTGGTTAATTATCCGCTATATCTGCCTACTTAATCAGGAGGTAAAGGAGAGCAAATTTTGAAAATACTACCCCGCAGTGTTTACTTGACTGACAATTTTGAGGGTGAAAGAAGCGTTTTAGAGGATTGTACCTTTGGACATTTTAACCCCTACCTCCATGCAAAATAAAAAAATCATGTGGGAAGCACGATTAGGCATTTAATTGCTCCCATTTCCTCTCTGAAATGTAGTACAAGTAAAGGTAGACAGTAATATATGTGATCCATTGTTGAGGTATCAAACTAATTATGTAAATAAAAAATCTTCGAATTTACTCTTTTTTGATAAACCCTTAACACCTTTAAACATCTTTAAAAATATCGATCTTATCTTACGACCTAAAATTAAAAATGTTTCCGAACAATCTCGTTACGCGTTACCCTGTACATAAGTTATTTCAAATTTGCCGCGCTTACTCGTTAGGAACAATTCAACTAGCGAATTCGAACAGTTCAAAAATCTCACGCAGAATTAACGCATCCGAATCGCAATTAAATTGCATGCTAGTCGGAGCTCTCGCTCTCAACGTCGCGTCGGTCACCTCGTTTAAATTTCCGATAAAAGAATCTGTTATTGATGAAAATTTCGTTATTAACGTACTACTTATTAGGCGGAGCAAACGACACGGAGTCACGTAGGCAGTAAACGGATCTTTCTGAGGTTATGTGGTCAAACTGTACTTATACTATAATAATTAATCGAAAGCAATTATTCGAATTACAACTTGAAGTTACAATAAATTATTGTTCAAACCTTATTGGTTGCTTGTAACGGAAATTTCCAAACAAAAGCAAAGGACGCCTACCTTAAGCTCTTACACCAGATCCAGCCCGGCAGCAAAGAGAATAAGTGGATGGTACCCAAATTACTGCTTAACTGCCAAACCATTTATATTCCATCCAACTACCAAAAGGCACCACAAAACACCATCAAAAGTTAATGCTAATAGCACCATAATCGCGACGCGACGCAAAGACACTACCACGCATGTCGACTGATCGAGCTTTACTGAGGAAAGTTGATCGCGACTTAGGGGTCGCTATATGCTTAGGAATAGATCGGCACCGGTTTTCGCTTCTTGGTAACGTCTCGCGAAATTTGTATAGTTTATTACGTTTATATGCAAGACATTTGAGTACCTATTTGTCGCGTTGTAAATAATTCATTTTCATGAGCAATTTCATAGTTTTACTTTGAGTACCTGTATATATAAATTTGCATTTAAATTTTTCTAACAATAAATTCGGCTGTTAAGATCTTCTTATCTGTCAACGGACCCAACAGATATTTTATACAGCAAATACCTAATAAATATACAATAAAATCGCAAGAAATCGGTTCGTGTGAGAAAATCAAAATCAAAATCAAATCTCTCCGATATACAGTTCATAATTTTCCGTCATCTTTTTTCACTTGATTTTTTATAACTATTTAGTACGTACTTATTGTTAGTTATTTTTGTTTAACATCGGTAACGGTATCACAAAACAGAAATATATAAATAATTCTCACAAATAAAGTTAATTAACTAATTGTAAGTATTAATCAACATATCGGTAAATTTTTATAACCGTCTGAAAGATATTCTTAAAGGACTTTTATTTAGAAAGAAAAATCAAAAATCAAACTAGTGGTTCCTGTGGTGTACCGGTAAAAAATTTCAGTGGTGGCTCCCAACTTTATGTCTTCATAAATCCTGTCCGCGATCGATTGTTTTGCGCCCCTTGTCCGATAACGTACATCTTAGGAATAGGCATAGCGATTTACAGATTTTCACGTTCGAAGTATCAAAAGATTCGATGAAACTTTCCTATACGCTGCAAACACACTCGTGAAAGAAAATTCTGTCGAAAAACTAGTTTTTGGCACTATTTTTTCCAAAAATTTGATTTTTTATAGGGACACCAATATCTAAAACATGTCTGAAAATCAAAACTACCCGACGTTTTGCACGATAAAACCTTGATTTAGCGATACATAAACTTCGGATCCGTTTAATTATTATTAGCAAAATTCCTCTCTAAAGATACATTTCATTAATAGAGAAGTTGTTATAATCATCAACAATTAAATGTTGAAAGTCGCTTAAAGAACTGATAAAAGCATTTTGAAATCTCGGATTAAAACTTTCACTTATACTTTCTCGATGCGCTCAACGAACTTTGCATAACTTTAGTCGACAAAACCGATCGCCTGTGTACAGGATGTGTCCAAAAGTGAAATGATCTTTTAATAATATCATATCCAACTTGCACATTTCCCCTTATATACATACATACACAAATATATGAGTACACAAAATCAACGAACGTGTATATTAAATGTAGATTTTTAAGTGTGCGAAAAGAAGCGCGACAACAACTTATAAACCGCCTTGTATAGGTACGCACCACGATATACGAGGATTAGTTGTAATTATTTTATCTCCCTCGTCTCGAGGAGGCTTAAAACTTCCGCAGAACCAGAAAATCGACGAAATTCCTCGATAACAAAAACCATTTTATTTTTCCAAGCCCCAAAAAACTCGAGACGCGTCTTTTAACTTTTATTTAGATTTAAAAATTGCGCAGCCGAAAGACCGTAAAATATTGCCCCTCGAGAAGAGTTATGTTAGGTTTTGACAGGAAACCTCTTCGACTACGTTACACAGCCACACATCAGCGTGTACATAAAAAGTTCGAAAGACAATATCCTATCAAAACCCATCAATAATGTATCGAAAGGAAATTCGAAACGGCGAGGCAACGACGTAACTGACGGCGCATCCCTTTGACGTTTCGAAAATTTAAATCGTTTTATCGGGCGAACTTTGGTACTACAACAAAGTGTAGAGCTCGAAATTCGGGGCGATAATAACAATAATACAATTTGCGAACAAACGCGAACTCGCACAAAGGAAGTATAAGGGGCGTATTACCCGTAATCTACCTATACTATTACAGTCCTCAAAAAGAACTAATAGGCATTTTTACGAAGCGACCCGGCAGAGGAAGGAAGAAAGAGAAGTTTTAACTTCTTTTGCTTGTTTTCCATTTGTTCAATGGCGGTCTAATGTAAGTTTATACTCGTTCCGAATTCCCTTAGCGAAGTCAACTTGGCTACTTGCCATTCGAAGCTTTGTATAGGGGCGCGGAGTATTTTTGAAGCTGACTTAACGGAACGACAAACCCGAGGATATTAACGATATTAAATTTATAAGTGTATAAGTAAGTGAAATAAATTTTAATCAACTATTGTCGAACCTTAGGGTTCCAGAAATTTCAGAATTGACTAATTATAAATTATTAAATTTTAGAAAGGGATTTCCCTAAAGACAACCCTCGTATTTACTAAAAGGAACAATAGCGTCCATTAATTGTTTCTCTCCTTCGTTAGCAACGCACCGTGTTGTAAATTGTTTCTATTATGCGTTTCTCGTTTAGCTCGGGTACGAACAAATATCTCGTTTTATAATTTTCTGACTAATCTTCGCTTCAGAAGTCGTTATTGTTGCATTGTTAGGTACATTTGAGTCGATAGCAATTATGTAATCGCTTCTTAGCTATCTGTTTTACATTTTTGTAACGTCCTCCGATCACACATAATTTCATTTACCTACCTAATTCGTGAACTTAATTGGTGCCAATTGTTTTCCAAACGCTCGTAAATTATTTTTAGAAATACCGACACAAGAAGTATTTCGCCAAAGTTAAACCAAGAAGAATTTGACAAGTTGTGGCAAGAAGAGCGCTTGTTAATTAATTAAAAAGTGAAAACTCTATATCGCATCGATAAAGTTGATAATGACGAAACCGTTGGCGTTTGAACTATCAAATTATATACAAAACCTTTACTACGTAAAACGTCTAATTACTAAAAGTGATTAGAAGCCCGTTGCTTAAAAAAATACACGTTTAGAAAATTACAAGTGTTAACTACAGTGATAATTAAAATTAACCATTGAGCTTATAAGGAAAACTTTGTTTTCGTAACAACACTTGTCTACAATTGGACCATATTAGCGAATTTTCATAGAAAATAAAACTATTGCAGCCTGTCTGATGACGGGACCCAGACGAGTCCTTTTGGCTTTTCTCCGATCTCGACCCCTAGATCACGAAAACTATTTATAATTTATTGTTTTGTTTTGTTTTGACTACCAAGTAAAACTTTCAAAAATAATCGAAATCGACTTAACTTAAGTAGATACATATGTGGTTAAGTAACACTGTCTTGATGACAAATTCTCGCACTTAATTGAGCTTTTTCGTTGATTTTTAATTAAATAAGAAAATTCGGCGATACTAAAAACCAAAATACAAATCCTTAGCACGTAGGGTACTAACACTGACTAGCAATTATATACTAGCGTATAACATCAGAATAATTATATTATTGACGTCGCATCGATATTGGATTATTAGATTTCACGTCAAACAGCCGTCGACAAAAACGCCGTCAGTTTCAAAAGTCAAATTAAATTGAACCTATTACTATAAGCATTAGTGTATAAAAGTAATAGGTATCTACTTACCTGTATTTGCATATAAATCGAAATCAGTACCTAAATTTCAGAATTCCAACAAACAATTAGATGCGAAAATTTATTTTTAACAGATACCTACTTACTTTTAAAGTACCTAAGTATAAGCCTAGCATAAATTCAGATTAATAATTGTTATATTTGACACATGCTAGATGCTAGATAAATACACGATGTGTGTTATGAATAATATTTTAATCGTTTAAATTAAAACTACTTTTCAGTTTACACGATATTACACTTACTAACATTTTTTTGCAAAATGAAGGAATATTTAAGAAATCGAATTATTATTAAATTTAAATAATTAATTGACTATAATATGTCACTATATGTCAAAAACTAAACAAAAAAGAAAGATCTAAAAGTGATTAAAGGAACAACTCGGGTGATGCAATGATTTTTTTACGAAGTGTTTAAGTAAATTATTCTAATGTAATTCCCACCAATCTCTTGTAAAATAACTATAGTGTTGCATTTGTTGTAAAGCAATTTTATCCAAAGTTACGCAATTTACAAAATGTAAAAAAACATTTTGTCATAAAAAAAACTTGCATACAAACCCCTTATCCTCGAATCTTCCCTAATCACGCGTTTAATCATTAATTTAGGCAGGTACCTACCATTCTGTTAACGATTAAATAATCAACTTAAAAATATAAATAAAAAACTGAAGTAAAACTGAGTCTTTCTCATTTCACGGGTTGTGCGCCTTAATTGTCCTAGATGCTATAATAGTTGTTTCCCTTAAATCGACAAAACCAAAACGCACCTCCGAATAACCGTTTTTTTATAAACAAGAAATTAACAAGTCCTAACAACAGACAAGAACTACATATAATATATCACCCTCGTAATAAACAAAGATATACGTCCGCATCTAAAACCTCGCACCGATCAACTGAACAATAATTAACCGAAAAGATAATACGTGATACGTATGTAGCAAGTTATTTATATTCGAAATACCTCTAGTTCCGTAAAGGTCGACTAGCTAAAGCTTTTATCTCGAAAGCAATATACCAAACGTGTTCATATTATGTAGCATATAATAATATGTATGCAAGGTGGTTAGTCGTCGCGTCATAGTAACACGTGTGATGATAAGCCTTGACAAATTACGAATTTTCCAATAATTTCGACAACGTTTGTTTATTTTAATAATTGTTCAATCGCTAAAGAACTATTAGCGATGATACCTAATACATGATGGTGTTTCCATAAGATATCTATAATTGAATTTTAGGTAAAGACGTATTCTAGCGGCCTTATACATAAAAAAATTACTCATAAAGCCCCGTTTTTGAAATGCAGTGGGGTTAACTATAATTCAAAAATTATATTTTCTCAACTATTTGTAAAACCACAAAAAGTTCAATGCTAAAAATTGACGCATGTCTACATATTAATAAGCACGCAAGTGAACAATGGGTTAAAAAATACATAAAAGTATTGCATTTCAAGATTGTATTACCAGTGGCATGAGTACAAGTATTAGGTGTACAACTTTGCTTCCGCCGTTTTTTTCCGAAATTCGAGGCTTTATTGTAATAAACTGGTTATACATTTATGATTCAAAGTATTGTCCATCGCTGGCCACTACTTTCTCCCATCTTTCGGGCAGCGTACGAATCCCGCGTTGAAAAAACTGGTCATCTTTTGAAGCGATCCACGAATCGATCCAATTTTTTACTTTTTCATAAGACCGGAAGTGCTGGTCATCCAGGCCGTGTGCCATTGATCGAAACAAGTGATAGTCCGAGGGAGCAACGTCTGGAGAATACGGCGGGTGGGGTGGGACTTCCCATTTCAACGTTTCCAAGTATGTCTTGACCACTTTCGCAACATGGGGTCGAGCATTGTCATGCTGTAAGATTACTTTATCATGTCTCTCGTTGTATTGAGTCTTGCTCAAGTAATGCCTCCAATTCTGCATCTTCGAAAACCTTCTCTCTTCCACCGCCATGCCGGTCTTCGACGTCAAAATCACCGTTCTTGAAGCGTTGAAACCACTCTCGGCACGTTCTTTCACTAATAGCGGCCTCACCGTAGGTATTTGAGAGCATTCGATGAGCCTCAGCCTCAGATTTCTTCATATTAAAACAGAAAATTAAAACCTCCCGCAAATGACGAGAATTTGGCTCGTAAGCTGACATGTTTAATCGAGAATAACTTTATGATGCAGACACAAATCGACTAATATTTCGATGGCGTTATATTTACAAATACCTAATCTTATTGTATGACAGCTACGATCTATTTATTTCGACTACCACTTACCGCTACAGCCATTTATTGCAAAACGGCGGAAGCAAAGTTGTACACCTAATACTACATTGGAATTGACTTAAGAAAAAATAGGTAGACATGTCAAGGTTTTTTAGTATTGTTTTTGAAAGGTAAAAATAGAATTACAATCGATACGACCATCGTTTTCGAAAAAATAAGTTTGAAACTTTTTTTGTTTAGAAAAATTAATAATCTGTATCTCTCTCTTTCTGATCTTTAAGGCAAAATACATTCTAAACACTCGGTACATGGTACCGAGTTTAAACATAATTTAAATTTATGTAAGTAAATTTGTCATCTCTAGCATTTTTTGTCATTTTTAAGAATTTCTTAAAATTAACTTTGCCCTATAATTTAGCCCACTTCGTATAACCGTCAAGGTAACTGAGATGATCAATCGCTTTGTATGGACCTTTTAGAAATGATTCTCAGACCTGCTCGTCCGTCCACCAAACGGTCAATAATTGAGGAGCGTTTTTTCAAAAGTCGACATCTACAAAATTTGCGATTTTGAGCTTTATATCGTTTCCATATAAGTTTTTAGTCAGGAATTCAATCATGCATTCAGATTTTACAAAACTCGACATTTGACATGGTTATAGGGTCCACAATATCGGCCGGTTTTGCAAAACACGACATCTGAAGTAGTTGCAGTTTTATCAAAACACGATATCTGCGCATGTTGAACATTTTTATGTGTTACGCAGTAGTTGCATTGAGGTCACTGCCACATTAAGACGTTCTTTGTTACACATTGACAAATTAAAGTGTAAAATAGTGCTACAAGCCATGAATGAAAGTGGGGAATATACAAAACAAATCGAGGAATCCGCAGGTGGTCGAAGAAAGTGTAAAGATAATCTTAAAGCACGTAAAACAGGTAGATATTCCAAAGCATTCCTTGGACCAGCTGACATTGCCTGTGAACATGGTATGAACAACAAGAGACTAAATACGCTTTGCCGCGCACGAGAACTTACTGCTACAAACCTCGTCGAATTTCGAGACATAATATATTCTGAAGATAAAAAGGCCAATCAAGATAAGCTACTGCTACACTACATGGATATTTCAAGTCCCAAAAGAAAAACCGTGAATGATAAGAAAAGGAAAAACAGTGGGTCTTCTTCGATAAAGTATTTTGTGAAAACCGATACAAGCATGGTTCCTGTATGTGCCGAAACTTTTAGAAAAGTTACTGGCGCAAGCAAGGATAGAATTTCATTACTTGCCCAGAAATTTTTAAACAAACGTCCTTTAAAAGAAGCAAGAGGAGGATCTAGGGCTATTGCACATGATGACTTAATAACAAGCCGAATTAAGCAAAACATAATGCAATATCGTTGCAGGGAAAGTCACTACTCCCGAAAAAAGTGCCAAAGGTCGTACCTACCACCTACTTTCAATCTCAACCTGATGTGGGAATGCTTTGTTTCATCTACTAACTTACAATGTTCTTTATCGAAATACAAAAAAGTTTTCTATAAATATTTCAATTTCGGATTTGGACACCCTCACGAAGTCACGTGCTTTTCATGTAAAGAATTTCTGATTAAAATAAAAAATTCCTCAGACTTAGTAGCAAAAAATGAACTTAGAATCAAGTACCGATTACATAAACTAAGAGCCAAAAAATTTTTTGAAATTTTAAATAGACATTCTGACGATACCATTAAAATATGTTTTGATTGCCAACAAAATCAGCCTTTGCCGAAAACGTCTGTAGGGGAGGTATTCTTTCTGAGGCAAGTATGGCTGTTTAATCTCTGTATTATGCAGCACGAACCGAAAGGACAGAACAAGGATACGATATATCATTATACATGGTTGGAAACAGAAGCAGGTAGAGGAGCCAACGAAATAGCGTCTGCTGTACAGCATTATTTAAAGGAGTTACAAAATCGTATGTCTGGCAAACGAGATATTACTTTAGAGTTATTTTCAGACTCTTGTGTTTCCCAGAATAAAAATTCGATGATGATGGCCATGCTCTTAAATTTTGTTCAAAGATCTACAGTATTTACCCGTATACGGCATATCTTTCCCATCAGAGGGCATAGTTACATGCCCCCTGATAGAGTTTTTGGAAGAGTAGAAAAAGATCTGAGGAAAATCGAGATTATTACTGCACCCTCCACATATTATGACGTATATGGGAAGCATGGAACTGTACAGGTTTGGGGACGCGACTGGAACACGTACGATATTAAAGCTACCACGAAAGATACTATTAAAAGTAAACTGCCGTTTAAAATCACAGACGCCCGAATTTTAACATACAGTAAAGGAAATTCAAGTCCATCTTGCGAAGTGCTGAATACATACGTTGGGGAAGCCGTTCGAGTAGAGGTGTTGAAGGAAGGGTCGAATATAAACACAATACTGAAATCCAAGAAACTCCCACCAGTGAACCACGTCAACGTTAAGAAGAAGAAGAATGTACAACAACTTCTGGGTTCGTTAGAACTGGATGAAGAGAGCAAGAAATTTTACAATATTGTAATGGAAGGGCAAGCAAAGGAAACCGTCGAAAATGAAAGACGAGATTATGATGATACAGAACCAGTTATATAAAACCGAAGCTGTTTGTTTTTCTCTATTTTATAGTGATAAAGAACACCACACATGGACCGTTTATTTTCTTATGTTACTGAACATTTTTGCAAATGATATATTGTTTTTTTTTTCTCTTTTATAGTGGTCAAGAACACCACACATGGACTGTTTGGTTTTTTTTATTTAGTTTAACATTGCAAATGTTATATTTTATATTCTATTAGATTATTACTTTATGTAGCTTCCTTATGTTATGAGATTGTAATACTTCATTTGTAGTTGTCGAGTTTTTGGAAAAACTGTTGTTTTTATTTAGTCTGTAAACACTACATTTTTGATTTTACTGTTTTGTAATACTTATGTAATATGGATATGACAATAAATGAATTATTAAAGATATAAAATACATAATAATGCAACAAGGAACATGCCTAAACAGAAAAAGCTTCTCCTGAAAATTTTACTTTTTGTAGATGTCGACTTTTGAAAAAACGCTCCTCAATTACCTAGATACAAAAATGGACATCGAATCGTATCGAATACGTCTACCTTACAATCTTCCCTATAATCACGCATTATGTAATTTACTTATTACTTCGTTAACGATTAATTAACTTACAGTTTATAGATTTGAAAAAAATTGAAATAAAATTGCGCCCATCTCGTATTGACGTATGCGATATTTAAACTAAAATTCGAGAAATTAACATTTCTGATTTTCGATCATAAACATTTCTAGGACTATGTTTTGTTTGAAATTGTGGTATAAAAAACTTTAATTTATGAAATGCCCGAAATAACATTTAACGTAAGTTAAGTCATAAAACATTAACTAAATCATTCGAAACAATTTCCTAAAAATTATTTTACAGAGCGTCAATAGAAAATATATAACGTAGGTAACCTTCCCAGCAATTTATTAGCATCGTAAAACAAAAAAAAAGATCAAGAAATGCCTTAATAAATTAGTAAAAAATCACCGTATCTGTTTCGGAAACGCAGCTCCGAAAGCGTCCTTCGGAACGACAGCTTTTAACCACCAGAAAAGCGCCCACACGCACATCGTAATGCACACGATAAAATTCGCGCATGCACTACTAATCGAATATTTTAACAGCCCTTGCAAGAACGTTTCATAGATTGCGAGCAAGTGGATAAATGGAAGCTCAATGTCTTCTTATCGTATGTTAAACCACATGTGTTCCGACCACATTGGCACATTGGCAAAACGTCGAGTTTAAATCCGATTTATCGTATTTTCTTTAAGCAATCAAAGTTACCCAATCAAACTAAATTAATCAAATAAGGAAATCTGTAAATAATTCCCGAAAAAAATAAAAAACTAGGAAAATGAGAAGTTTTCCTTCGTTTTTTTTACAATAAAAATTAGCAATCGGATTGTAACTCCAAATTGTGATCACAGAGGAGTCGAGGGATCAATTGTGGTAAGATGTTGGATTTGCAATACCCAGAAAAAAATGTATTAAGTTAGCAAACAGATAAAACATATTTTAAGTGTAGTACTGGTATAGAAATCAGTAAAACCATATTCGTATAAGTCATTGATGTGCTGAACGGAGTAACTCAGTGGTGTTTTTATTACTGTAGTATTATTAACGTTGAAGTTGGAAATTCGGTAGATAATAAAGCAAAAAATATATAGTTATTAAAAAACATGCTTGTGTTTCCGAGTTTATTTTTTTGTGACTGGCTTTGTTAACCTTATACTTGTTCTGTAGCACAACCATTATTTTTATCGAACATATTAAATTAACAAATTCTGGAATGGAATAACAAAAAATAGCTCTAATTCGATATCGGCGAAATTATTAAACCTATTTTTATTATGTTTGATACAAAACTAATATTAAAAATAAAATACAGCTTTATGGGATAAAAATTTCTAGGCAAAGTTAATTTTTTGTTGCCCAGATACGTAAATCACATTTTAAGAAGCAACTAATTGTAAGCTGTCGATCGGTTCAAATTCACTTCAACGTTAATAATTATAATAAAAACACCCCTAAATCCTAATTTTAAGCCCTAAGTGTCCGGAAAATAAAAAAATAATAAATGTGTCTGTCAATTCCGAAACTCGTTTTATCATTTTATTTATTAATTCCGTCGAATTTGCCTCCTTTCACGAGAAAAGTTCGTTTTACATAAATGAATTCGACAGATTAATTTTTCATTGATAGAATACGTTCATACATAACATAAAACATCAAACCATTTATTATTTTGAGAATAAGCACGTTTTCCGTACGTAGGTACCTATTTATAAATTTAAAATTATCAAATTTTTGTGGACGAATAACCGACAAAAGATTTATTTACGAAAAAATTTAATTGAAAATAATATGAAATGCGAATAAATCTCGAATCACTCTCCTTTTGAAATAGACCGTTTCGTTTTGTAAAGTTATCGTCAAATTTTGCTTTGGCAAATAAAATCCAATATATGTAAGTACATTATATATATATAGGTAAATACATCAAAAGAATTTGCAGTGCTCCGAACGATCTCGGATGGAAAATTAATTTGCTCAATTTAAAATTCATTAAATTTTTGCAGAACTTTTTATACATACATAATATGTATTTAAGCGAAGGCAAATATTGGCTTAAGTATTATTTAAAAAAGAAAATATATAACGTACAATACTCACTCATGGAAGTTAGGACACATAGTAAAAGTTAAACCTTTGGGTTAAAAGTAAATTCAAAAGCGTTCGCAACATTGTACAAATAAAAACACATACAAGAAGAAAAAAAATATAGAAAAAATAAAGTCCTGCCTGTATCTACGTCGAAATACTTATACGGACTTTTCATCGAAATAGCCACATTTTGCATTTAGCACTGCTCGGACAATTCGTGGCATTCTGTTGATTAATTTTATAATGGTTTCGTCATTCACTTTCCAAGAGCTTCAACTATAGTTGCCCTTTAGATGTTGGATCTCGAGTTCTAACCCTCCTGCCAAGCTCGTCCCATAGAAGCTAGATGGGGTTCTAATACGGGCTTTGCGGAGGCCAGGACATTACTTGTAAAATATAATATATAAATATAATAAAATATTTTGCTCTTGTTGTTCTATCAAATAATATTTACAAATGCGTGCTGTATGTTTGGAATCGTTGTCCTATTTAAAAATAAAATTGTCTCCAATTAATCGCAAACCCAAGGAATGACGTTTTCTTCAGTATTCTTCTATAGTCGTCCTTTTTCATAATAGCCTCAATATGACGCAAATCTCCTGTCCCCGGAAAGCAAAAGCAACCCCAAACCACGATGGACCTGCCTCCATGCTTAACTGCGAGAACGAAACATTTCGCCTGCTGCCCTTCTTACAAAAACTCGTCGCTTTTGTCCGAAAAGTTCAAACTTAGATTCGTCAGACCGCAGAACAATTTTTTCAATCTGCTACCGTCCAATCGCGATACGTCCGTGCCCATTGCAGTCGTTTCTGTCTGTTTCCTCGATGTAACAAAGGTTTACGAACTGCAAAACGGCCATGCAAATTGGCTTCTTGCAGGCGACGTTTTACGGTACTCGAAGACAGTTTTTTTCGCGCGATCACGATTAACCTCTTGTATCGTTTGCTTATCAATCTAATCTTCTGTCTCTGTTGTCATTCTTGAAGGTCCCGGACGATCTCGACTTGCAAACTGCCGGTTTCGGCGTGTCGACGCATTTAACGCAATTAACAGTTGTCTTTGCTACATGTAACTTTTCACCAATCTGTTGTACTGAATAACCTTCTTTGTACATAGTCATTAGTAAGCGATACCCGTCTCGGCATTTTCACAATAATACTCAACTGCTCAAAATTAAAGAAACACTAAATAACACATCAACACTGAGCGCTCGACTAACAATGAGTAGTAGACTCACAAATATCATTATATCACATTATATCTGAAATATGGTTACAATTAGATTGACGCATAGTACGACATATTCTAACTGTTTTTGGTATTTATCTATATACAGGGTGTAACTAAAACATGTAGCCAAACTTTACGGGCGTTTTACAGACGTCAAAACAAGACTTTTTTTATATAAACATGTGTCTATAAGTAAAATTAATATCAGCCATTTTCCATGCAGTGAACCTCATTTTTCTCACAAAATTCGGCAAGAGTCAAGAGTGACAAGAGTCACTCGACATGAAATATGCAAATTTAAATTGACAGTGATCGGGAAACAAACATCTGTACTTAATTCTGCCCTATTACTTTAATAGGTATGTATTCAATTGCAAATTTTGAAGTGACAATAATTCGAAGACCTCTAGTTCGGATGGGATTCATTTTCGAACTCATACTTATATAAGAAAAAAGCGAAAAAGATAGGATCGTGATGTTGACCGGCCAACTGAAAAATGGTCTGATGATACTGAACATACGGGGCATAACGCCGAAGACACCAGCGAAGGTGTACGTCGCTAGAAATGGAACAACTCTGCAGTTATACCATGAGAGGTATGCTCACCAGAGCAAGAAACACGTTCAAAAGAGACTGCGGTTGCTCGGCATCGACGTAAAAGCCGACACCGACGAGTTTTGCACGGGATACGAATTCGGAAAACACAAACGCAAGAATTTTAGTAATAGAAAAGAAAGGGCTACTGAGCCTGGAGGAGTGATCAGCGCAGATGTCTGTGGACCAATAGATATAACATCGCTGGATGGTGCGAAGTACTTTGTGTGCTTCAAAGACGACTACTCAAAATTTCGTCGTGTTTTTTTCTTGCAGCCCAAGTCCGAAGTGTACGACAAGTTAGTCGTCTTCTTGGCTAAAGTAAAAACTGTTGGACACACTGTGACGAAATTTAGAGCGGATAACGGTAAAGAGTTCGATAATGAAAAAGTCCGGGAACTGTTAAGCAATGAAGGCATTGAAATGTGCTTTACGATGTCATATACTCCAGAACAAAACGGATCAGCCGAACGAGAAAATCGAACCTTGATCGAAAGCGCGCGATCAATGACACATGCAAAGAATCTACCTATTGCGCTTTAGGCAGAGGCAATTAACACTGCCACGTATGTGTTGAACCGAACAGGACCGACTACAATTGACGACGACACCATACGAGTTGTGGTACGGCAAGCCGACGCCGGTACTTCGACAGCTACGAGTATTCGGCACGAAGTGTTTTGTGCATGTTCCAGATCAAAAGCGAAAGAAAATGGACAGGAAAAGTCAAGAAGGCATCTTAGTAGGCTATGAAGACGACTTCGATGGTTACAGGGTATACATTGAATCAAAAAGAAAAACAGAGAGAAGTTGCAATGTACATTTCACCCCGGAAACCACGCTAGAAATTGATAAACCTACTAACTGATGAACCTGATAATAAAGTAAATGAAACTGTTATTAAATTCAAACGGCAAGTGGAAGTCGAAAACAGACCGACGACTCAAATAGAAACAGCTGAAGAGTCAGTCGAGAACTACAGAGAAGAAAGTGAAAAGGAAACCTAACAGCAGTACCATCGGATTGAATAATCGAAGTACATTAAAGAAGCCAGCTTACCTAAACGATTATGCGATGGTTGCGGCTACGTTTCGTGACAAGAATCCAAATTCGTACGAAGAAGCAATGACTTCGCGAGACAATAAGCAGTGGAAGCTAACGATGAACGACGAGATCGCATCGCTTGCTGAAAATAACGTCTGGAAGCTAACAGACTTGCCATTAGGCAAGAAGGTGATCAAATTGGGTCTTTCTAGTTTTCAAGGAAAAAGACTGTCAAATTTAAGTGGAAGTGTTAAAAATATAACCTTGAACAATTAATGTAGTGTTGCTAAGAAACAATAGACAAAAGAATGATAATAAAATAAGCAAGTTTGGCAGTTCAGTGAAAAAACCCATTAGTTTAACTTTTCTTAATTTCTAATTTTTGTCATTTTATGTTAAATAAACCGATCATTGGAACGAATACTGTAATTAAAAAAAAAACATTAAAAAAACGAATGTTTATCAAATTATGATTAATAAAACCTATACCTACGTAAAATTAACTTGGAAAGTTAAAAAATTCTATTCTTTCGGGAAAACGAAATATAGGTATAGGTAAGTATGTACTACCTACCTGTTTATTTTTAAAAAATTGCGAATTTAAAAAAGATACACGATCCTAATTTATTACAACATAACCGTTTACGTTTATTTCTGTTTCGAGCGAACATTAAACGAAGTTACGTTGCGTAAAGTAACTTTTAATTTTTGTCGAGAAGTCCTGACGTAAGGACGAACATTCGGGACGACGTGAATAATTAAAACTTTCCGACGTATCTAGTGCTATTTATATTATATTTTTTAAACTATCTTAAATGAACATCCATTCATAATTTACGACGACAAAGTAACTTTGAAACTGTAAATCAATCGTTTATTTAACGGTCCCGCAAAAATAAAGAGTAAATATATAAATTACCTAGGGCCGCTACGTAATCCTTATATTTTAAAAATTCCTCTTAATGCCCGTTTAACGAGATGAAGGCTTCTGCAAAGTTATACGAGTAATCGTGAATTTTACGAATTCCTTTAGCATTTAGGGAAAACATATTTCACTGCCTCCTGACGTTATGAAATCGAAACCGTCTTGGATAAATAGAAATAGTTCGAAAACATTTACTAACAATAAGTCGATTAATCCTCTTCTGCGTTTTTCGAATTCAATTTCTAAACGTATACACCGTGTCCAAGATAAGAATGCACAGCATGGGGATCTTGAAAACGGTAGAAGATACAGGGTGGCTTAAATTAGAAAAAAGTTGCGCTATTTAGAGTATGTTCACATGCTGGTCGCAAAAGTTCATTATTGTTTATCGTTTTCAAAATTCTCAAAAAAATGTGATTTTGTGGATTTTCGTTTCTTTTCATTTTTTTATTTATTTTAAATGATATTAAAAAACTACCGGCACTTTCTTATTGCCACTTTTTAAGCTCTACAAAATGGCGTGTTCAAATTTTTAATCCGACGCTTCGTATCCGAGAACCCATCATCAACTTTATTTTTTATATGGTCACAAACAAAAGACACCCTGTATTCGGTAGCATTATTCATTACAAATTCAACGATGTATCACACATTATGGTTTTGAAGCCAAAAAGGGGAAAAACGTGAGTTATAAGGTTTTTATTTTTAAATTAGTAGGCGCTGGTACAATAACAGAAACAAAATGTCAAAAATTATAATAATTGCTCAAATAGGTTGCCATTATTTTCTAGACACAAGTATGCTCTGTCTACAGAAGAATTCAAAACATGGTCTAACATTTCTGGTGTGATTGTATTAACTGCTGCTAAAACCAATGCCAATAACTGTTCTTCAGTTTCAAAAGTGGCGTCATACACTTGGTTTTTTAAATAACCCCACAGGAAAAAATCCAACGGAGTTAAGTCAGGTGATCGGCCTGGCCAGGCTACTTCACTGTGAGTTCCAATGCATTTTTCAGGAAACCTCTGGGACAAATATTCCCGCACAGTTCTTGAATTATGCGCTGGGGCACCATCTTGCTGAAACCAGCAGTTGTTAACTATAAGTAATGGTAATTCATCCAAGGCATTCTCCAAATCAGTCTGCAATAGGTCGAGATATCGTTCGGAATTTAAATTGTTGTGATAAATAAAAGGTCCTATTATTCTGCCACCCAAAATGCCTACCCACAGATTAAATCCAAATCGATGTTGATGCCTTGTTTCTTTTATTAAATGAAGATTGTCTGTTGCCCAATAATGTTTGTTACGCCGGTTGAAAATGCCATTGTTGGTTATTGTTTTTCCCCTTTTTTGGCTTCAAAACCATAATGTGTGATGCATCGTTGAATTTGTAATGAATAATGCTACCGAATACAGGGTGTCTCTTTGTTTGTGGCCATATAAAAAAATAAAGTTGATGATGGGTTCTCGGATACGAAACGTCGGATTAAAAATTTGAACACGCCATTTTGTAGAGCTTAAAAAGCGGCAACGAGAAAGTGCCGGTAGTTTTTTAATATCATTTAAAATAAATAAAAAAATGAAAAGAAACGAAAATCCAAGAAATCACATTTTTTTGAGAATTTTGAAAACGATAAACAATAATGAACTTTTGCGACCAGCATGTGAATATACTCTAAATAGCGCAACTTTTTTCTAATTTAAGCCACCCTGTATCTTCTACCATTTTCAAGATCCCCATGCTGTGCATTCTTATCTTGGACACGGTGTAGACAGAAAATCTAAATGATTTGAACGTTCATCGGGTGGGAATTAAAGGTTAAAGTAGGCACATACGTAGGGCGACACGAGTCAATATAGGGCAGTACCTAATGCGTCTTTAACGCGAGCATAAATGCAATTCCTGTAGAGTTAACGACTCGTCCTTCTCGTCCTGCAGTTTCGTATTACGGTTCGTGCAACCGACAGGACCGAAGTACCACTTAATGTAACATTACATTCCAGGCCCTGCTACGTTTAACCACTTTATGAAAAGCGTCTCTTTATGTTTGTCGAGTTTGTCTGCGTAGGCGTCGTTTGATTAAATTATAGAGGAATCGATTTTTTTTCAAAATTATTAAAAATAAGTCAATCAATTAAAAATTAACTAATAGGTCAAATTAATAAAAAAGGAAAGTTTGAAACAAATGACCACTTTTAATCTCCGGCACATACAGACGCTCGCGCCGGCGTCGCTCTTAAAAAATCTCGAAAAAATGTCGGCTCTATTGAAAGTAAAGTCATTACTGAATAACTACTTAAGTTTCATTTATAAATTTTAGCTACTTAAATACAATAAATTGGCCTAACTCGAATTTTTCACATAACTGCGGAAAAGAAACGGGATATTTTGGCAGGACTTTAACATAACTTTTTAACCAATAAGTACAAATTATGTACTTATAAAAATACAAATAAATAAACTAAACGAAATGAAACCGTAAAAGACCAACGACGATAACGTACGAATAAACAAAACCCAATGAAAATTACACCGCTATACGTATTGGAGAACTGTTGATCATTTAAAATTCCTCCTTGAGAAAAACAAATTCGACGTAAAAAGATGAGGACGCGAACAAAGCTTTCGCCCTTTAATTATCTAGACCGCATTCTGTTTGCATCTTGTTTTTAGAAACCAGGACATTTTAAGAGAAAAAAATCGTTTGTTAAAATAATAAATAAATTTTTCGCGGATAAATACAACCTTTGAAGGGAAAACCTAATTTGTTTCCGAGAGGCTTACTTTTTTTTAAATAAAAGTCCAACTCTACCGGTTTCGTATATTTAAATAAAAATTTCCGCCCAAAGCCCTACCATAATTAAAAAGCAATTTAACGGTTTTTAAAATTGCCCGCTTTTACATAAAAATTCGCAATAAACGCGAAGAAAACGAGTCCCGAGTAAATAATTCATATAGAATTCGAACTTTGTAGCATTTATGTGGGCAATTATCATAAAATGAACGTCAAAAATTAATGAAGTGCAGCAAATGCGGCTGGATCACGAGCGGCACTAAACGTTTGCATTTTATGTTTACCTTATAGATCTCCTTCGGGTCATCACAATCAGCTATTATGGGCCTTCTAAATCATCCCGTAACCGGGGTTACCCTGGCCAAGCCACACCAGCAGTAGCATTCTCTAGGGGTATAGGGGTAGAACATCGATCTCAAAAGCGTAACCTTGGCAACCACATGAAGGTATTATCTAAAGACGTTATCTAGGTGTACCGACAAGATGCTAACTTATCTGATACTATTTTATTTAAAATAAGTTCGAGTTGTGTAATAATCGAAATTTATAAAAATAACATCCTTGTATGAACGTACCCTAGTAATTAAGTTGAGAATGAGTAGCTATTAAAACTGTTCAGCTAAAGAAAAATAATTGCAGATTTACTATATTTACGATCTTAAATATATACAGGATTACAATAATCTACCTGTGTTGTATGAATAACTTTGTTATTATAGTTAGAAAGTCAGTTAAATTAGTAAAGTTGGGCAGAATTTCAAGGCACATTAGATGCCAGTTTGACGTTTGACATATATTTCCATCTTTTTGAAATATTTCGAAAAAACTAAAAACACGCGATTGTTGTAATGTCCTATAATTGCATAACCACATATTCTAGAACCAAAGTGTAATTACGTTTCTTGTGGATATTTTTACGTAGAATTATAAAAAAAGTATCTAAAAAGTCATAGCATTTTCGATTTTTGAGATATAGCCCAAACTTACTTTTTTTTAATGACAACCTATGGTAGCCTATGGATGGATTCATTAAAAAGCTTATATTTTGCCGATTTCGAGAATGTATAGATTGTCATATATGTTTCTGTTAATTTTCTCAAAATTTGCAAAAAACTGAAATTAGTAATGATATTTAATAAATCATTAGCTGCATAGCATAACAAGGGTGCCTAGGAATTGGAAAATCTGCCTTGGAATCTGGAAATCTGCTTTGTTTTATTGATAATTACGGATATGAATGTTGTTAAGTAATTGTCGTAAAGTTAGTAAAAAAATGCCTTATTCACGGGAAGAAAAAATGATATATTATTTTACTGTTACAACTATAATCGTGACGCAAATATGCAGCTTCTGGATTGTATCTGCAAACCTACATGGAAAGAAGGTAGCCAGATAATGGGATTTTTGCAAAACTTGAAACTAATTTAAAACAGTATGGATCATTTTGTAAATCAAAATAGTCAAGAAAAATGTTAACGAAGAAGCTTGTTCGCATACATACTAACAAAGTATTATTATAATCATTAATTTATTTTTATAGTTACATAAATTCATAATAATAGTTACTAACAATAAGTATTTTATTTATTATTTATTTAATTAGTAAAGTTTGATAATTTAAATTGTTTTTGATGATGAGTTATTGAACAAGAAACTATGACTTACAATTAGTTCCTCAAATCTAAGGGGTATTCTTAGTTAATGAATTATTAATTATCATCACTAATTTCAGTTTTTTTGCAAATTTTAAGAAAATTAACAGAAACAGATATGACAATCTATACATTTTTGAAATCAGCAAAATATAAGCTTTTAAATGAATCCATCCATAGGCTACCATGGTTGTCATTAAAAAAAAGTAAGTTTGGGCTATATCTCAAAAATCGAAAATGCTATGACTTTTTAGATACTTTTTTATAATTCTGCGTAAAAATATCTACAAGAAACGTAATAACACTTTTGTTCTAGAATAAGTGGTAAATTTAAGCTGATTTTTGAGCGAAAAATAAAAAACAAGTGAAAATTTGTACATATTTTAAATGTATGTACCTTCTATAGCAAGATTTATTTGTTGAGATTCTTTTTGGCGTTTTTATATAATTATTTAATTATTTTTAATGCCTTTTGCAAATATAAAAATATCTTATTTGTTACTTTAAACATATGGGTAATTCAACCTTTTTTCCGAGGTCTAATTAAAAAGATCGTTATTATGAGAAGAAGAAGGCCTCAACAAAAGGTTGAAATACCTACATGTATAAAGTACAAAACAAGATATTTTTTATTAGTAAAAGATATTAAAAAAATTAAATACATAATAGCGTAATTTTTTTATAGTTACAAAGATAACGGACGTTAGGCACCCGATAATACATATTCGTATACAATCTTAATAACTTTAACTTATAATATTAATTTACGCTCTGCATGATGACATTTACGTTTTTTATCCTAATTCCTTTACTTCAGGTACGCAAGTAAGAACAGAAGCATTTGACCAATAAATCGATTATTATTATCTATTAATAATGTATGACTACCTCTACGGCACAATAAAAAAAAACGTCGGAGAGCTTTACACTCTTTTAGTAAACCAACTGTCGAGACCATCGACGTTTGTGAATGTCACTGAATTTTAAAAAGGAAAAGTAATGGCTAGGTATGCAACATTATTGGCACCAGTTCACACTGGTGTTGGTGCTGCAAGTGCTGGACACGATTAATACCCAGGTGGATAACACCTGGGGATCACCACACCTCCACCTCCACATACCCATGTCGCTGCAATAATAGTAAAAGACTGTGGCTAATGGGCTAAGTTTCCAAAGTCAAAAAATAAATATAAATTAGTAAAATCTAATACTTATTTACTATATTATTAGATTGCACGGCAAACCAGCAGCATGCTTTAGTTATAAACAACGGACACGAATTAGAATTGAAAGAACAAACAAACCTATTAAGTTCTACAATTGCAAAGGATCAATCAAAAGAAACTGTATATTGTTCAAAATAGTTATGTCCAACTAATTATTTGATAAATTATTATTTATTTGTTAGTTGTTCCCAGGTCATTTAAAACGATTTAATCATGCTTCGTGCGATTTGTAGAAAGATTCTGGCATGCAATTGCGATTTTTATGTGCTTCATAACAACAATTTTCCCTACAGAAAAATGGTAAGCTGTGGAAATTCCACTTCCATCATACATGCATAATGCATTACTGACATCTTATGCTTTTCGTTCCCGAGCAACAAACGGAATAAAGCAATAAGTTTGTTGGGAAATAAACCACAACAGAACTTTTTTTTTATGAAATTTATTTCATAAAATATGTACAACATTTTATTTAGTTATTAGGTACCTATTCGTCATTTTATTTATTTATTTCATTATATATTCAAATGTAAACGTAAAAACCGGTAAACCAATAAAATAATAAAATCAGAAACAAAATCTGCTTCGTAACTACTGTGACAACTGACATAACATACACACACCTCGCATTACCCAATGTTGAGATGGTTTTATCGTAATTAAGGTCATTGCAATGACGAAGTTAGTCGAGTGTCCGGTAGTCGATAAAACGCCTCTACGTTCTGCTGTTTTATACACTGGACAATTGTATGTATATTTTTGAACCAAATCACTTCTTCGCAGCGGTATTAACCATATCTATTCTGTTTCATCAGCAATACGATATATCAACATCAAGTATTATACTTACATGTGGGACAACATCGAATAATACCTTCGGATATGATTCATCGAGAGCCATAGTTTCTCTATTCCATCGAGCACCATCCAAAAATAAGCCGTACACGTACACGCCATCTTTTGGCGGAGTCAAAAATAATTCTTCTGTTCTTATCTATTTTACATAGTGTTCAAATCTAAATCTAAACAAAAACAACAAATACCTCATAATCAAATTCCAATAAATCAATCGGTATTTTATATTTTCGAGCATAATTCTGCTGAGCGCCCGTCAGAAACCCTTGAGTGAAAAAGAAGCCCGACAACCAGAACGTTATAGGCGGTCCATCGTCGAACCATTTCTAAAATCATCAATTCCTCACTCGATCAAAAACATCGCGGTCAACTATTAAATACCTGCAAAAATTCCAAGCGTGCCAAAAAATCATTCACGTAGCTTCCCAAGGACTTCAAGGATGGATAAGAATTCTTCATCCACATATTCGGAATTCTTCCAGTTAAAATGCTGGTCACGACTTCCTCCAAATCCAAGGACATAACAATTATACCTATTCAAATTAACTCTATTTAATCGAATTTATTTACATCTAACTTGTTGAACGATAAAAACCTTTAATGGCTTTCTTGACGTTTATCAAACTGTTCCGTATACAAGTTAAAAGTTTATTGAACCTAACAAATTCTTGTACCAATACAGTGTTCATGCTTTGCATATATTCGGTTGGATATTTTTCCATTGCAGTATCCCTGTCGAAATTTGGTGGCAATTTTTGTAAAATATCTTGAGCCACTTCCAACACTATCTCGTCTGGCGATTTAGCAGCTCCCTCCGACGATAGAGAGTCCTGTATAATTTAAAACGATATTTTTAAACCAGCGAAAAAATAAACAATATTATTGCCAGGACATTTTTAAATACTCACCATCATCTTTTTTAAAAATTAAATTTAAACGATTTATTATCCTAATGTAATTTTAAAGAAATAACTGTATAGGTACGTACCCGAAGTTGCACCAAATCCTATTGTAATAAGAAATGACATATTACAATTAAACAAAATAAGACAAAACAGTAATATCCATTTTTAACTTACAATACGATCCTTACGAATTGAGAGCAAAGAGAAAACAAATTCAAATAACTACTTGGGACAATAAAAAGAAAAAAACATTTACCTGTGTAAGTAGAGTATTTTTAAACAATAGGTTTGTTTCCTGTTGTTCTTTCATGATATCTGCATTTTCGTGCATACCGAACACTCCAGGATGCGCGATTAAAGGAAGAGATTTCGTATACGATATGTAATCGTCATAATCGACAAAGTTCGGACAATAATAGGTGCCTGAAGAAGCAAAAAAAATGTAGTAGAAACGAGCAAACGAACAAAGTACAGAACAAAATAATACAAACACACGCATACCTGTATGATCGAATGGATAATTCGGAGTCTCTACGAGTTCCTTACAATAAAACTGCCTCAAAATAGTCATTAAACATCTCCTATCCCAATCATCAGTAACCCTTCCTCCATAATTACATTCGCCCGTTAAATAAATCAACGCATCATATTGAACATCCTACAATAAATTTGTTACATATAGTCATATAACCGTTAAAGTATTCGTAAAGTACATCGTATTCGTTTAAAAACATGTGTAGCTGCCTAACGCTTATTCTCAAATCGGTTTCGTTAAATTCGTAAGGAATATTCCAACCCAACGGCCCAAAACTTTTCCTTTCTTGCAACAAAGCGTGAAAAAAGCACAAGCTGTATAGTAGCCTTTTGAAAATTTGTGTTTGTTTGCACGACTCGAACCATTGATTATCGCAAATTGGATAACTCAAATAGGATCTATTTATATTGGCTCGTAGCCCTTTAGGTGGCTCGTTGGTCATTTTAACGCCGTTTTGCAAAACCAAGACCGGAAAGTGTTCCGCAGGATACGACGTTAACCAAAGACGAAAATCAGGGTGCGTGGTGTCCTCGGTAAAACTCTCGCACAACTAAATATTCATAATATAAATGCGTTAGCTAATTTAAACGTTTTCGGTAACCTTTTCGAGCATTGGCATAAAACTTTTTGCCAAATGACAGTTTTGCAGAACCACCCACGTTCCGTTTTGGATGCCTTCGTCGATCAGCTTGATAGCAATGGGACCTTGCCCTTGACCTAGCGACAGCGAATACAGTCGCGAACTACCAAATCCTCGATCGTCCGCAAATTTAAGGAGAACCGCAGTTGGATCTGCACCGGGCGTCAGTATGAATATTAAGGGAATGCAGCAGTATGAGTCGTTATACGATGATGCCAAATCAAAGGGAGGCGGTTCAACATATTGCTTTCCCAGTTTTACTAAAATGGAAATACTTATAAAACATGTGAAAATTGCCAAATAAAGACGCAAACTAGAGTACGTTTTCTAAATTTGATAACGGTAACGCAATTAGTCAGTTAACATAATATAAATTCCGGAAAAAATCAAAAATTGATATGTATTTGCATGTATAGTAAAATATTACCTTCCACAAACTTTCGTACAGCGGGAACCATCTTATCGGGACGGAAGCACCTCAAAATCAAAAGCGATTGAAAATGTGTTATTTTAGTATTCCAAGGTTCGGGTACGGGATGTGCGTAAGGTGTTGGACTATCAAACAACTCTCTCCACTTGTTTGTATTTTTAACGAAATGTTCTTTGATGCCGCTAAAATGAAATTCGATAGTAACAATACCTATCGCACATATTTAAATTCATTTCGCGTTTACCAAAATGCAGGAAAATCGTCCAAACGACACAACTCGTCCCACGATTTAGGGACCAGCCAAGTGGTTGGATTTACGTTGGGATTGTCTAAGCCGACACCGCCCGTTAAAAGAAATATCCATTCAGATATGTCGATCTCATGATGACTTTTTGCTAGATTTATTGTTAATAATAACGAAAATAATAGCTTATCCTGTAATCCATTAAAAATTATCATCGGTCAACATATTTATTAAAGTTAGTTACTTTTTCAAACAAGCTCCTACATATATTTACGTACAACGAATACGTGAAACATCTCTCCAAATCTTTTAACCTTTGAACTACATCTTCGACTTTCTCGGTGTTATCAATTGTGGATTTAAATAAATTCATAAACCACACCAAGGAATACTGATACATAGGATCAATATTGGCCAAATCGGCTAGAAAATATTTCAATAAAACATCCAACGCAGGTACAAAATAAAATTTACATACCAATTGTAAAGAACAAGATTGTCGAATAAACTGCTATTTGAGTATACTGTAGTCTTGCCCTGTCAATTTCTCTCTCGGTTACTTCGGCAATCTCTTGTTTAGAGGCTATCTCGTTGGACAAAAGCTTGGAGGAGCTTAGAACCTGAATCGCACTTTCGTCTTCCAAAATGTTACCTTGAGATTCGCTCAATACTTTCAAAATTTTATCTTCAATTTCTTTTAACATTCTAAGGAAATAAAGTCTACGATGATGCAACCAGTCCAACCAACGGACTGAACAAGAATCGGCACTAACCTCTTATTTTTTGCACCTTGAAGAATTAACTGATTCTTCTCGGATTCCAGGTCTGGTCGTTCTTTGGCGACAGTGATACCCAAAAGTTGATCCTCCAATCCGACATTTGTAATCATGAAATTAACCAAAGTCACTTTTACTGCGACTTCTGGCAAATAATGGGGATTTCTAAGTTTAGTCGTGATGTATAACCTAAATTGTTTAATATTTATCTTTTAACAATCGACGAGATAGCTTAATTAAAAAGTACAGTACTCACTTGAATTGAGAGTTATATTCAATTACCGAGTCTCCAATTTTCAAACATAGAGCACCGCCCTGTTTGAAGGTTTGGCGTCCCAAAACGGATTCGAGAACTGGATCGAGTTCCTCGCCAATATTTTCCAGCAGAACCTAAAGTTTGCGATTAATAAATTTTCTAACAGTATGCACATTAAACGCATTTGACTAAACAATAAGTGGAGATCTGTATTTAATTTCATAAAACTAAAACGCGCAATAAAAATTAGTTAGCTACATACGATACAATTACATAAATAAAGTAAATACGCCGGTGCAAAATAAAATAAATAAATAAAAAAAATTATATTCCGATGCACGTCATCACCTATACCTTGTATTTTTACAGTAGGTACCTACTAATAAATTGTAGTCTTTCTTTACAATCTAATATGTGTGCAGGTAAACCATCATCGGTAGAAGATGCCACTTTCTAAACTTTAAGCTGAATATTACAAAATAATATACAATCTAGTCACTTTTTATTGATGACGTGCATCGGAATAAAATTATAATATAATTAAACGTATCGATGCAGTTTTTCCAAAAGGGCGTAACCCACAAAACCTAAATTTTACAGGAGAGTACATTTCATGTCGTCGCACAACTATAAGAAGAAAAAATCAGAATATTGTTACTAGATTTTAACAAATGACGCGTTTGCTTTAGATGCATAAGATAGTCAGAATAACTCATTTTCACAAAAAGTGTTGGTTACGCCCTTTTGGCAAAATGCCATCGATATATCTGATTCGATTTAATTCTGCAAGTGACATTCGCAGTCTGTTTGTTTTCGAGATAAGTGTTCACGTGCTCATGAAACCAGTGATCATAATAAGTTATAATATACATCAAAAACACTCCCAAGACACTGACAGGCAAAGTCACCAGCAAAATTAAATCGAATACAAGTTAGTTTACCTACTAAAACTATAATACTTACTGGCTGTCCAAACTGAATGGCGTTTTCTAAAACACGCACGTAATCTGCCTGATTTAAACGAATGAGCGCCAACTTATTGGGCTTTTCCATGTTTCTAATCCACTTATTGGCTTGCCCTTGAGGATCAATCATGAGCGGCCACCTCTGAGAATTTCTGTTTTGCAAAAAAAAACAAAATACATATACTTAATATTGTTATAAAATTTTAATTCATCGTAATTTACGTAACGATAATTCCGTTTTCGATACTAAAAGAATCGCTAGGTAACCCATAAATATTCCATTGCCTTATGACGACTGGTTCGCCCAATACAACGGTCAATTGAAAATCTTTGGAACAAGTTACTCCTTGTACCATCAATTGTTTAACCCATGATTCGATCTGCATCATTCTAAATTGCATGGTGAACGGCCCTAAATAAGCCACAACTCCAGAACTAATCAATATATCACCTAAAAATCAATTATTTTAAGTAGTTTAAATATTTCAAATACTCGTCGATTTATACCAGTCAACAAACAATAAGTTTCTCCCAAAGTTTTTGCCTCGAGAAACCAACGAGACTTTTCACCTCCTAAACCGCCAATCAGTTCTTCGGCTCTCTGAAGCTTCTTCGCACAAAGATCGGCTTCGTCTGTAAGATTTTTAAACTTCAAGTTCTCCGCATCCAACGCGACTTCTAATTTAGCCACACGTTCTCTGGCTTCCCTAAGTTGATTTCTTTTCACTTCCAAAGCCGCCATGGCAGTTTGAAATTCATTTTCGGCTTTCGCAAGCGCTATCTTCTTAGGCGCTACCACTTTGGCCACCTTATCATATTTAGAAATCGCTATTACCCACTTACATAAACCTGAAATTCATTTCTATCGCTTATTTACTGGACGTAACATACAAATTAAATTATCTTACCTTCGCATGCAGTCGATGCGGTTTTAACTTTGTCAGGATCGAAGTTCTCGTCGACTAAAATTTTATCGGCCAATTTTTGCATGATCCTCACAGGAATATTGTCCTTATCAAACAGAATTAAACTTTCCAAAAATTTCATGTCGCCTAACATTTTCTTCGAGGGCCCCCAATAGTCCTCGATGGTACCTATTCCGCTAGGTGCTGGTAGTTTATCGGGTTTGATGTCCTAAATTATTTACTTATTCATAAAACTGTTGGGAAAAATGCAAAATATTATTTACTTTTACAATGCACACGGCTTCCATGACCAACTTGACACCTTTTGGTGGATTTTTCATGGTTTTCACGATCGTAATATCGGCAGGCGTTAAAGTATTTAATGCTGCCAACGCTGACTCGAGAATTGGCATAGCCTCCGCAAGGTCGGCGTCGCAATCGTCCTTAATCGCTTGTGCAGCTTTAGCCTAGGAAAAACTTTGTACACGATTTCATTTTGAACGGAACCCATTTTACCAGAATGTTTATAAGTGCAATAAAATTATTATATAAAAATCGAAGAACTCCATTTTCATTTTAGCAAGTTTCTATTCATTGTTCTAATTTTAATAATTAGGTATCTACCTACGTAGATAAGTTAAAAGAGAATAATATAATTATCTACCTACACGTGCTTTATTGCTTGCTATGCATTATCACTACTTACATAAAGTACTAAGTTACCATAGTTACTAAGTATGTAAGTACATTAGTACTTACATGCGATTTAAATGATGGTTACGGGTTGTGATAGAATAGTTTTCAATCTTAAAAAAAAAAAAAAAAATATATATATATATATATATATATTTATTTATTTATTTACCATTTAAATTACACAGTATAGCCAGTATACAATGTAAGTCCTATAGAGATAACATAGTCATCTGTACATAGGAGGTAATATATTAAAATAAACTTAAACTACCTTAATACTAGTTGTTGATACAATACTATTTTACTTTTTTTTTTTTTTTATTATTGCGCATCTTCACTTATTTAGTCTTATTATTTCATAAACATTATTGAGACCTGAGAAACAATTTCAACTTATATTTTATTGTCATATTTTTAGCAGTCATGATTTTTAGATGATAATTCGGCAATCTATTATACATTCTTATGGCAACTATGAAACTTCTTTTATTACTTATTGTTTTAGTTAATTTAGGTAACTGGATACTTCTATGTCTTGTGTTACGCTCATTACTTAAATACTTATCTTTCAATGTTTTATAGTGGTAGGCAACCGAATCCAACATAAAAAGTTTTGTAATGTTTAAAGGAAAGTTATTCCCTATTGAAAAATCTTTGTTTACAATTTTCAAAAGTCTAGATTGTATTCTTTGTAAGTTACCAATTAGATTCTTACCAGCACCACCCCATGCTATAATTCCATAGTTTATTATGCTCTGGAAAAATGCATAGTACATTGTCATGAGTGTTTTAGTATCCATAATCTTCCTTATTTTGGCAAAAACGTATATTAGGTATTTAGTTCTCCCGTAATGTACTCAATGTGTTTATCCCATCTCATATTATAACCAAAAATAATTCCCAGGTACTTGCAGCTTTCTACTCTTTTTATTTGCTCATTTTGAATCTGAACATTCATATCTTCAGGTACACTACTTTTATATATATATATATATATATATATATATATATATATATATATATATATATATATATATACAGGGTTAGTTAAAAGTATGGAGACGGCGATTTATTGTCGTTAATATTCATTTTAGGAAATTATGTTCAATACAAAAGTTTGTTATGAAATTATTATCTACATTTGAGAATACTTGAATTTTTTTTTCCTCAATTGTTTTTAAGTTACGACGTCATCGATATTTTTTTGAAATGACAACCTATATTTCTGATTATTGATTTCGATAGTACATTCTATTCTCTTTTCAACGGTATACAATTTTCAATATGTTACATTTGAAAAAAATTGAGAAAAAGTGCCTTAAAGTTCAAATATTAAAGATCCATTAAATTAGCAGAATTAATTAACACGGTAACTAGACTCATTTATTTGCAATAAACTTATCAGTCACAATCTTATCATTAAAAACAAATTAATAACTAACTACATTAAAGTAAGTGTTCAAATTGTTGTCCATTTCTAATTTGACAATGACCTGAACTTTAAGGCACTTTTTCTCAATTTTTTTCAAATGTAACATATTGAAAATTGTATACCGTTGAAAAGAGAATAGAATGTACTATCGAAATCAATAATCAGAAATATAGGTTGTCATTTCAAAAAAATATCGATGACGTCGTAATTTAAAAACAATTGAGGAAAAAAAAAATTCAAGTATTCTCAAATGTAGATAATAATTTCATAACAAACTTTTGTATTGAACATAATTTCCTAAAATGAATATTAACGACAATAAATCGCCGTCTCCATACTTTTAACTAACCCTGTATATACATATCTGTGTGTGTGTGTGTGTGTGTGTGTGTACACAACTCGATTTACTTACGAGGAAGCTAATATTATACGTTAAATGAAAATGGAGAAAATTAAAATCGATAATTCGTAAATAGGAATTTTTAATATTTTATTTTTGAAGCCACTTCATGAAATGTACAATTATGGCTTATGGATTCGATATAATATATATTGCAATCGACACTAATTTTCAAATAAATTACCTGCTCATTCGCAATCTCTTCGTCGATCACAACAGTTTTCTCAAACACAGCAGCTTCGGCTGATTCGGCTTCCACTTTCTTCATTGTTTCGCCAACAGTTTTAGCAGCAACAATAAGCTGAGGCTGCAAAGCTTCCAAAGCCGCCTGCATTATGGCAACTTGCGATTCGGCATGCTTCAGCTTCTCCAAGCCTACCTCGTATCGCTTTTTAATCAGCAAAATTACACTGGGAATTGCGTCGATTCGTAAAAATGTAATACATTTCAACACTTTACACTTACTTGCGTTTCTTGCCAAGAAATACTTTAAAAGTGTTGATTAGTTCCAAATAAGAAGTGGGCGTGACGTAATTGTGTCGTTTAAGCCTTAAATAGTATTCGGCAGATAAGGTTTGTGTACTTATATGAAATACCTGGCACATTTCGATACATGCTGTTCTTTCATTTTCTGTTAGCTCAATTTCATCTAAAAATCTTGTTGCTACTGCCAACAATGCGTCCTCGGGCCAGGACTATAAATATTTTACTAATTAGATTACACACGAAAATATTAAAATGCTCTTTCGTAATCATACAAAATACTTTACCTAAAATCGTTTCTTAGAATTATCAAGCGATGGAGGGATATTTATTTACCTGAAACCAATCGATCGTGCAACAATTAACAATAGCGGGAAACTTTCGAATCCTGTTTCTAAATCCGTCGCCGATAGGACTCATAGCTAACACAATATGCAGCTGTTCACGTACGATTTGTACGAAAAAATTAAACAAAGCAGCAGGACTACCGTCAGTTTGCAAGGACTTATCTCTTTGCCTATCTAACTGCCGCATTTTTTCGTATATTTCTGATTTTTCTTCCAGGGAATAAATATTTGGCACTTCGCCCGAATTTAATAAATTACTTAAGTCTTCTAAAAACGACTCTTCTTTTATCTAAAATTTAAATTCGCTAGTTTTATTGAAATTTAAGAATAACAATAAGAAACCTGGGAATCGGCAAAAAGAAACACCCCGTGCTGGTCGGAAGCACTTGCTTTTCTAAAGATGACCTTCACATCTTCGTGCCATTCGTACGCTGCGTAACTTCGAGTAATTTCAACTTGAAACAATTCGTATTCGGAAATGTGTGCCGCTAAACGTGTCAAGGATTGCCTTCCAGAGCCACCGACTCCTACTAAGAGACAGTGACTTCTTGGTTGCTTTACAATTCGGCATATTCTAGATAAGTGCTCGATGGCAAATCTGAATAAAACAAGATTCATGGGCTTCTTCGACATATTATTATACTCGTTCAAATATCCCTCCACGATTTCCCTTAGATTATTTAAATCTACCACTTCGGTGTAAAATCTTTGATCTGCTTTAGGGTTCGAAAAATCACAATATAACAAGTGTCTCAACTCGCTTTCCCCAATCTAATATAAAATGTAGGTATATATACATAAGTTTAGATTACGAACAAGTTAATAATATAAATTCCTTACATAACTGCTTCCGGGCGAGGCCAGTCGTTCAAACATAACGTTCATATTTTCTTGTAACTTGTCGGCGCACACCTCGTGCAACATTTTAAATAACCAAATTCTATCTACGTCGTCCACCAGCCTATCATAATATACTCTCAGCACTTCGTGCACCCAAAGTCTTTTCATCGAAATGAGATCCTCAACTACTTCGGGAACCGACAAAAGGACACCCTAAAATCAGCAGTAACGCACGTATTCACAAATACCAACGTCTGTTGAACAATAGTCACCTGAATAACCCTAGAAAAATCACGCAAATTAAACAAATAATGGGATTTAGTAGGTGTGGGTAGTAGATTCGCTCTGCTGAGTTTGTACACGTCTAATGTTGCAAGTACAATTTCATCTATGCATGGATCAAAATCTTTTGAAAAGCCTCTAAAATTTTTATACCATTTAAAAAACGATCAAAACAAATTCTTAATTAAATTATTTTCACCTAGTGTCTAAATGCCAAAGCATAATCTTACTAAAAATATGGACCATGACCTCGTCCCGAAATTCATCTATGCAAACATAATTGAAATGTCTCGCAAATCGTGGTGTTACTGTGTTACCCCCACTTGGTGGCCCCATAGCACACATAAACTACAATCAAAATGTCAAAAACAAAAAATGTCCTGTTACCGTTAATGCGTTATCGATGCTGGAAAATCAGCACCACATTCGACACATTAATAATACAAGGCAAGTCGGGTGGTGGAAGAAAAAACTTTTGGGAGACGATGGTGTATGGGTCGTCGTAAAGAAAAAAGTTTATATAAAGGTGGTTATTATCTCCCGTACCGTTAAGAATAATAACTATGTTCGTATAAACTTTTTTCTTTAAAATGACCCATACTACCGCCTTCCAAAATATTTCCCCTTTCCTCCCGACTCCTATAGATAGGTAACTTTACCTGAATATCGATAAGTTTCATTGGCACTACCTCTTTCAAATCGTACCATATAAAATGATCAAACCATTGTCTTAGCAGTTCGATTGGAGGTTGAGCTCCATATTTCTCTTTCAAAGGCATGCTGACATCGTCAACAAAAATCACGCACTTTTTACCAACTGGTGGACCAAATACGCCTAAAATACAGACACGACCTTACATAATTATTAAAAAATTTTGAATTTCGTAGTAATTTAATTTTTCGTTTTTTTAGTAATTTAATATTAATACACAATAAATTTGGTGGAAATTTAAATGTTAAAGTTGATTTTTAAACTGTTAGAAGAAATAATACTTGAATTTGAATTCAGAATAAACAATCAACGTTTAAATTCCACTAATAAATAAATTGAGTCAAATACCTTTTCGTCGTTTATCTAATTTACTCATAATTATATTCTGCGTCTGATTAGCCGACGTTTGTGCAGAAAAATTAATAAACAAAGGTATATAAACTTGCGTGTTATTTTTCTTAAGCAGAAATTCCTACAAAACCACACGACAAAATTATTATGTGCGATTTGAGCAAAAGAAGTTCTAGCACTTACGGTGATATACACAGATTTTCCTGTTCCTGTAGGTCCGACTATCATCATTGCCTTCCCGTGTTTTACTAGTAACTGCATTAGTGCAATATTTCTAATCGTTTCGACTGTTGTTACAATAATTTGATTAACTGGGATATCACGAGGAATGGGAGGTACTGTTGCTAATTCATCTGACCACAACTTCCATTTTCCTTTTGCCTACAATTAAATCAAAATTGTTATTGTTGTACAATAAACAGATCATTGTATCTACAGATGAGCTACCGCTTCAAGAAACCAATCATTCTATTTCCAATTAATTATTAATTATTTTACTTAATGTTGGTAAATATTTATACAGTGCATGTTCTCAAGTTTACATAACTATCTACAGATGTATACTCGTTATCTATTTAAAATAAAAAAAAGAAAAATCACCTCTTTAATAAACCTGTAATCAAACACGGTATTCCCCACGGGTATCGCAAAAATATACGGTTTTTCTGGTTTAGAAATATTGAATGGTATCTTCAAATCAGAAGAAACATTAGATGGGAACTCTTTTTCTAAAAGGGCACGAAATAATATATCAAACTTTGATCTACTGTTTGAATCCAATGTGGCGCCTAGTGACCATATACAAGAAAAGAAAAACACTCCCTCCAGCTGAGCCCTTATATCCAAATCGGATATTTGTTCCATAAACTTTTCGTCGAAGAAGTCGTCCATAAAACAATCGAACAAATTCATCGCTGATCGCATCAAATTTGAATTAGATGTCGTGGCCAATTCCTAGGATAGTTATCGAGGATAAGTATGTACATATAAATCAAAATAAATCATTGTTGGCTACTAACCTTAACTTCGCCTTTACGAATAAACCATAAAAGCGGTTTACCAAATCGTTTGAACATTTGACCCATCGTCGCTTTATGAAAATCATTTAACAGCGGTGGCAGAGTATTTAGCCATGATGTTAATAGAGGTTCCCAACCTAAAGATGATGGTTCCATGTAAATCATGCCACATCTTGAAACCTGAAAATAAATAAGCACCTATCTATTATACATTTTTATTATCTCGTTATCTACTATATTAATAAAAATTAGTAAAATTTATTAAGTTTTACTTTTGCACGAATTTTACCTAACTAACAAACAGATTTTACCGTGGCAGGAGAAGCGACTTCTAAATCCATTGGTTCGTATATCAAATTAGTCGTATTTGCCAACTGAATAATTTCCCCGGACATTAAGCACAATTTCTTATTATCGTCCAGTACGGTGTTCATATTTTCGATCCAAATCGCATCAACTGGCCCATCAAAAATCAACCATTTCCTGTAATTACCTATCTCATAATAACATACATCAACAATATTGACATTTATAAGAAAATTGTAAAACCTGTCTAGAGTAGTTGACATGGCAAATATGCGATAATTGACGGCCAAAACGCCATCAGACCATTCATGCGACACCGGATCAAATTGTCCATACAATTGTCCCATGGTTATAGATTTCGGGTTTATAACGGTATATATTGCCCTGTTTTCATCCATGCCACCCTTTAAACCAAATTTAAATGTATTGCAATAAAGTATATTATATTCAAATAAATAACTAAGTATACCTCTATTATATATATGATTGATTAAAATGATCTATAAAACATCAATAACTAACTTTATAGGCCAGGTGGCAAGTAGGTAGGTATTACACTTCGTCCAAACCTATATGCAATCTACGTCATCAATAAAAGGTTACTAGATGATGACGTTTCGCACAGTGCTGTCACCTCGTATCACGTATTTTGACAGTTGTAATAAATTGTAGCCTTTCTTTATACCATGTATGTGCGCAATTAAATCATCTATAGAATATGTTACTTTCCAAACTTTAAACCGAATCACAAATAAATAATCTAGCAACTGTTTTATTGATGACGTGAATTGCATATAGGTTTGGATAGGCCATAGTTTCATAAAGAAATAAAGTAATTCCTGGAAATCTGGAATTTTTTTTGATTGCTTTATTTACATCCCCCGATAAATATACTCAGCCGTATGCATAGACATTTGATTAAATTTAGTAGCTACTAAACCTAATCAAATATCTATGCATATGGTAGACTAAATTTTCCCCCTTAAGCAAGATCGGCGTTGGTGGCCAGGGAAGATAAAAGTTGGGAGATAAAAAATCACATGGTTTCAGAAGAAGAAAATCAAAATGTTATGAAAGACCAACAAAGAAAACTAAAATAAATTTAAACTCATATGGTGGACTAATCCTATGGGAGATACCACTAAAAAAAAATATGTGCCTTTTACTCTAGCACAAGGTGGTATGGAAAAGAGTTCCTATTTGATATTAATTATGCGTGACAAAATAACCCATTCATGTTTAATTACTTATTACAGTCTTATGATTTCTATAATAAAAGAACCTACAATTATTTTCCCGCAGTCACGAAAATTTACACAACTTTGAATGGTTGTATCTTCCTAATGGTTCATCTTCCTTGTATAAAATGTAACGAGAAATGATATCGATAATAAAAGGTGTTTTCCTCTAAAATTAACATTATTTTTAGGTAATATTATCCCAAAATTGAACTTCGGCGCAATCTGTCCAATGTAGCTGTCAACACCAATCTTGCTCGAAAGGGAACACTTCTGAACACAAATGTAAGCGCTGTAAGCACTTTAAGTAGTCGAGGTTACAAAATGTAACAAAAACGCTATTCTGTGCGCAAATGGTAGGGCTGTAACTATACAGTGGCAATGTAAATATTTTGTCGAGGAAAATAGTCGACGGATCGCTTACAGTGAACATATAAAATTTAACATAAGTGAAAAATAGTAGAAAAATTTGATTCCAAAACGACATGAAAACATTCCTGTGAAGTATTAAATGTTTCAAAAACGTTTATAATAGATCACAAATTCGTCAAATGTCAGCCCTTTGCAACATTTCAAGGAAAAATTATTTGAAACGAATCTGAAATGTTTCAAATGATTTATGATTTTATAGGATTTCCAGGTACATCACGCTGTAACATACATGTTACAAGTTTCTGAGCTGTAATGCGTTCGTTCAGAATCGCACCATTAGTACGATTATCAAAAGATGTATGATAAATAAAATGATTAAAGCAAATTACAGATTTCCAATAATTATTTACTTATCGGACCTCTTTTTGCATCTTACAGCCTAGCCTATTAATTGTAAATACCCTTTCTTCGATCAGTTTCAAAGCATCGGCCAACACGCGATACGAACTAGTTTTCCCACTAAATGGCAAACCGACAATCATAAGACCATGTCTAACAAGAATCATCTCGTACAACTGCTGCACTTTCTCCAAGAAACATTCTGTACACTGTAAGTTCTGCTCTTTACAAGTGTCTTCCACTGCTATATCGAAAATCACGTAATCAGATGGGGGCAATTCGATTCCGGGAAACAAATCGGAAGTGATACCCTAAAGCATATCTAATTGACATTCTCTAATTCTCGTTGAAATTACTGTATCAATAATTTTACCTGGAACAGTGGCACATCTTGATTGAGAAACTTTGCCAAGTTGACATCCTTGATGGAACGCAAAACCAAAATATCCTCTTCTTGATCTAGGTATCGTAATTTCAAGGCACCTGCCGCTCTCAATACAGATTTAACGGCTCGCATACCTACAATATAATTAACGTAACTTTTTAATAAAATCACAAAGATTATAACACCATAATCGTAATGGGACTGTGAAGATAGCTGTTCCGAACATAGTCGATAAGTAGCAACAATTTTCACAGCCAGAGGTTTAGGATTGAGAAATCCATAAGAATATAGTTCGATTTCGGATATTAGAGCATAATCTGGCACCATCATTGCCACAGATCGGAATAGTGCCTAAAATTTTATCATTCATTTATAGGTATTTCAAATTTACGAGCAAAACCAAATCACCTTTAAATTATCAGGTAATTCCGAACGCCCAGCGTATCCGGGATTCATGGTAATAAAGGTGGCGCAGGTCGAATCCAGTTTAATCTCGGTTCCTTCAAAAATCATCTTCTCCACTCCAGAATTGATAGAGCGCTGAATGGTCAAAATTTGCTGAGCCACCACCGAGAGTACCTCTAAATCGATGCGATTGAATTCGTCGAAGCAAGACCAAGCGCCACATGATGCTAAGCCCTAGAAACGTTACGGAGATAATATTTTCAATCCCCGAAACGTGTAGTTTCCGATTACCTTAAAGAATTTACCCAAAGCCAAATAGTCCAAGCCATCGGAACAATTAAATACCACGCACTGTTTTGCTACAGATTTCGCTAAATCTTTAACAGTTTCAGTTTTTCCTGTACCTGCAGGACCTTCTGGAGCACCACCTACACATTAAAGTGGTAAATAAAAATGCAACAAGTTCAAGTAGATTAAATTACCTAAATGCAAATGAAGAGCACCAAACAAGGTTCGGAAACATCGATCGGTTAGAGGAGTAATTACGAGTCTGCTGAAATTTCCCAAGTATTCATAACCGTACATTAAAGTTGAATTAATCATACGAATAGCCATTTGATTTTCCTGAAAACGTCGATTCAAATTTAAAAACAATTATAATTACAAATACATATTATGTATAAGCGTATAAATCGATACCTCCCAGTAATAACGAATTTGGCATAACCACTGAAAGTCGTTTACGCTTTTTACTTTTAACTCTATCAATTCGGCCAATACATCTCTAGCGTGCACATCTAATATCACCAGTGCTCCTAAAAAGTTTCCATAATAACACCGTCTCCCTCGACGTTTATTAAAATGCGATCCTACCTAGAGTAATACGATTTTGCATGTTCAGCTTTCCTCTGACCAAATTAACCACCTGAGATATCTCGATGTTGCTGTCTTCCAGAACCTTCCGCATCTCGTTAAAACTAATCATAATCGCTTTATGCACCTCCGTGGTCCAATAAGTCATCGCGACAGCTTGGACCTACGACGAAATTTTGTTTGCCAATATAACACAAGGCGATAGAAAAAACAACAAATTACGGTTTGTCCAGGCCAAATCAGAACCCAAGCATCTCTAGAACGCTTGGGATAATCGTTTATAGCGCCATCCATCATCTGGCGAACGGACTTCTTCATGTCGGTTTCCAGTTCCAGGAGCCACTTTTCTACTTGGCCTCGCGCGAGCGAAGTTTGAATCACATCAACTAATGGAATCTCTTCACCTTCTTTCGATTTCATTTTGGTTACGTCCATGTCTTTGGTGAACTCCAAGCTAGCCATGCCTTCGAAGCATTTCTTCAAATGAGGTTGTACTCTGAAAGGTATTTTATTCTTTTTAATTTAAATAATGGCGAATAAGTTATCGAAAAACTGAACAATTTTTGAAACTCAAAATTTTATTATTTAAAGAAAACAGTTGACAATTGTTTACATTTATCCAATAAAAACATCGAAATCGTAAATTGTTCGAGTAATTTGTAAGTTTTTTCTTTTCAAAAAAGCAAAAGATACAATCATACCTAGTTGGATCTTTAGTTTCAGACAAAATTTCCAACAGTTCGTCGTTCGACAAAAAAAAGAATCGAGAAAAGTACAGTCTCTTCTTCTCTAAATAGTTGTTGAGGCCCTTCTGAATTAATTCGAGCAGCGTGTTGCATTTCTTAAGTCGTTCCAACATCTTGTCTATCCGAACGACAAGCATTACTTTCGGGTCGCCGTAAACTGTTTTCATGATGTCCTTCCATATCTAAATTTAAATCATATCGATAGATATAAAAAAAACGCTTTTAATATCTCCATATATACTTTATCGACAGCACTGAATTTACGTGCTTCCTCGGGCATTTGCTGTTGAATATCGGGCGAAGAAAATATCGGTTCCAAATACATCCATGTAGACTGTACCTTTAACCAGTCGTCCAATATTTCCTGCAGAAGAACTAATGTTGCTTCCCACGACCTAAACAAATTGATTGATTTGTACATTGTTTGTACACAACACGTGTTTTGTACAATGAATGCATGCATCGTACAAAATACTTACATCATTTCGGCCTCGAACGGTTTTATATACGGAGAATTTTTCATAGTTTGTGTTTTAACAATGTGATCGTCAAGCAACACCTGAATTTCATCAACAGACGAAAGAATATACGTTCCAGTGTCCCTAAAATTATTCAACGCCATAGCAAACGTTCCAATTAACAAATAAGGCAAACTTTCTAATCACCTATAAACCAAAATTATAAATTCTATTTCGACCCATTCCGAAGTCATCTTATTAAGGTGCTTTTCGAGATTATTTTCTTTAGTTGCGGCCTCCGATATTTGTTCAAATTTAGGTATGTACTCGCTTAAGCCGTAATCGATTATTTTAGCCAATGACAAATCTTCATCGACAATAATAGGAAAACCTACAATTTCCGAAATACTTTCCCAATGTCGTTCCTTCATGCCCGGATTGCCGAGCGTCTGAACGATCGGCATCTGCTGCTTGAACTCTTCTATTTTTAGGCGAATGTTCGTGGCTAATTCTTGCGTCTTCGGTTTATCACCGAAACTCTTTTCTAACTTGTAGATATTTCTAAAGAAAATCCCTACATCTGTATCTATATCTTCTGGATCGTACGAACCAACTTTCGAACTCATCCAACTATCGTGTTTATTTAGAAAGTTGACAGCGTTTTCGTACAATTTCTTGAAAGGCACAAGTTTGTCGAATATTTGTTTGCGCAAAGGATACTGACTTAGTTCGAAACCGTAGGCCTGTTCTTCTTCGTTAAATGCGTCTATTCTATTTGTAGCTAAACTTAATCTATTGTCTAACCGCGTAGCCTTTTTGTAATATCGAGGTAGTTCTTCGATATCCCCAAAATATTGCAATTCGTCTACTATTTTCGCATAAATATCTAAATCGTCTTTGAACTTCTGTATTCTGATGGCGAGCAATTCTTGGAATTCCAGTATTTTCACGTCCACCAACTGTCTATGCTCTTCGAGAATTTTCGACATTCTCAGGAACCTATTTTAAAACAATAAGCGCCTAAATGTCGATTAACAATGCTTTAATTATTACCATAAATATGACGTATTATTCTGTTTTATTTCGACAGCAGTGAACGAGGTGAGATCGGCTAAATATAATATGTACTTCATAACTTCGTGAAGTCTGTCTTCCATTTCATGCAGAAGAACGGTTTCCACTTGCTTTGCAAAATTAATCAAGCCCATCAAATCGGCAGTATTCATGGGAACGGACAACAGACGATCTGACATTTCTTGATATTCTTCGTTCAATCTACATAATGATCAAATTTATAACGTGCAATTCTAAAGAGTTATATATGAACACCTTTTACATAAACCCTGATAATCGGAAGTCATTCGAGACAACAGAGAATCTTTTATTGTTCCAGCAATCAGCACCAAAGTCCTTATTAAATCCGGACGATGCATGTCGTACATTCCCATGGTGATTACGTGTTCCTTTACTATTGGAATTTCCTCCGAGGTAACCTTATAATGAAGAATTTTCTCTGTGTATTCTTCAAAGGTATGTTCTTCCGATAGAAATAAGTTAATCTCTTCTTGTGCCTGTAGGTGTGTATAATTAAAAAATACAACTAACGCAATTTTTCTTTGTAACAGCAATTAGCATGGAAAAATCTATTAAATTCAATTTATATGTTAAATTTGATGACCTTTAAAAATGTGAAACCTAGAAAATAATAAAATTTAACGTACCAGAAAATTTATAAAAACAATACCTATTTTTACTTAGAAAAATTAAATTACTTACCTCGCCACTAAACAACGACATGTATTCATCAAAATCTTGAACCCTGAGCTCTGGACCAATCCTTTGATCATCTAACAATAACATTAATTCGGTTTTGTAATTCTCAATAAGGGTTTTCGATATAATTGGCTACAACAACTCACAATAAAATGCAAAATCGCATCGCGCATCTCCCCACAAACCTTCAAATAAACAGGATCCCCTTGATAATCCAAATACAATTTAGTTTCGAGTCGTGGTATTGTCATTACAGCTGCTACAATGTTATCTATAACTTTTAGCAAATTTTCCTTGAAATTCTTAAACGGAGGCTCAAAGGTCAGAATGTTGCCTCTCTGAACGAGGTGAACTTCAAAACCTTTATTTTTATACTAAAAAAAATGTTCATTTAACAAACTATAAACGTTAAATCTCAAACTCATACCTTAATATCCAAAATGTACTCCATATACCCCTGTAGAGATTTCAAACAAATAGTCTGCATGTGATAGGTCATAATTGTTGCACAACTATCATAAAACTTCTTCATTCGTTTAGGTAAAGCCGGATTCGGCAACTTATTCCTCTTACTACCTGCCAAAAAAATATCGATGACATCATTATAATAAGAATTTAACAAAGTGTCTTTTGCATTTTGAATTTGTTTATTAACAATCCATTGAAAGTCGTTCAGATCGTAAGCTCCTATGTGTTTAAGAAAAACGGCAACGTCGACAAAACGCAATTTTCTACAAAAATCGCAATAAGGCTTAATTCGAGCATCTAATAAAATTAAAACCTCACCTATACTTCACATACCACAAATCTAACAACTGCGCCAAACACGGATTTACAACGTGCAAACTACGCTGCAACTTTGCTTTTGCAACATCGATGCTAGGTTTCCATGTCGGGCCTTGCCGTTTGACCTCTCGTCGAACTGGAGAATCAAAGTCGGCCGCGAAAGATTCAACAAAGGCCGGATCGCGTAACACAAAATCCACAATAGCCTTCTTAATAGCCATCATGAAATCTTCTCTCATATCATCTACAGCTTGCGCCAAAGTGTCCCGCCATCTTTTTAAGTTTTGGGGCACTAACTCTAAAACCTGTTAAGACATTTTTACTAAATAGGTACAAATAATTTAAAATTAGCGAGACGTACGTCATCCAAAAGCTTTTGATCTAGAGGAGCAACGTATACCGTATCGACTCCGTGCCTGATATAATAATAGTATCTTAAAATTTCTCTTTCACTTGCCGAAGGTATTTCATCAAAACCGACGTCCGTGTCTTCATCTTTACCGATTATTAAATCGACTAATCGTTTACGAAATTCCTCCCTTTGTCTTCTTAATGCGGTGTACGATTTTAATTGGGAATCCTGTTCGGCGGCTAATAAATAAGTAGGTACGTAAATTATTTAAATTACGAAAGACAATTTCTAAACGCCTACCTTTTTTCTTTGCAGCCGCCAAGCTCTTGCGATAATCGGTATAGCCCGATGCTAATACGGGTTGCATAAGTTCGGGCGGTAACGAAAACAAAGGCCGAGACTGAATTGTGTAATCGGAAGGCAGAGAGATGCGGGGAACCTTAATCGCAATATCTCCCGCATTTTCTAAACGTGCTCTCTTCTCCGCAATTTTTCGCAATAATCGCTCCCTTTCGAGTTTCTTTTTTGACGACATTTTGCTGTAACCGAACGAACGTTTGGCAGTCACTCGTTCGACGTGCGTGAAAGTGTCAAGTGTCAATTTAGAAATCCGAGAAGAATTTACATACAAATAATGGTAATATAGATTTAACTTTATGTATTACGTGCTTATAGAAATAAATACTTACATAAAACTGTACTATTTGTCCGTTAAAACTATTATTTAAAATACTTTTCACTTTAAAATTGTTGGACAGAAAATGCTGCAGTACTTTTCATCATCTTGCTTTGTTATTACTATGGTAACGAACAGACGAAATGTTGAAAGAGTAGAAAAGGTAAAAATAATTAATTTTTGAGTTAAAGAGACACAACCTCAATTCTACACTATTATAAAGGGTGTCCTTAAATCGTTTGAACGGCCGGCTCAAATTTGGGACATCTATTGGACGTGTCGTTACACTATTTTCAATAATTAATATTTTGTTTTTTTTTCTCGTATCATTTCAATAATATTGTATTCAATTAATAATAATTTTAATATTTAAATTGAAAACATAGATGCTGCAGCTCCACATGTTTGTACCGCCACTTTTAGTTTTCCCAAATAATGGCTCATTTTTGACTCGCTCTTATTTCCCATTCCAGCCATATAAAATAGTAGAACATCCGAAGTATCAGCAGCATTCATGTATCCTTGTGCCATTAATATTATTAAAAATAATAGTGGATGGAAACGTGTACCTAATTAAAAAATAATAATAATAATAATTTTTTTTGTACTTTACTCTTGAAAATTAAAAACATCGACCTATTTATAAGGAAAGACGGGGAAGATTCCGATGCATGTTTAAAAATTAAAAACCCCGTAAAGGACCAGTCTTTTGCTTCGGATAATTGCCATGGAAACGATTGTTACAATAAACTTTATTATGACAAATGTCAGATAAATTTAGTTGAAAATGAAAACTATTAATTTGTAAAGTTTGTTGTTATAGCTATTATTTTTATTAAAACTTATAAGTTATTTATTTAATATTTGCAACATAATTCCTGATTTGTTTCACAAAGTGATTTGATAACACTACTCACGACCAGACTATAAGCAAGTACCCACCTACATTGTAAAACGGAGTAAACTATAAAAATATTTTTAATTCGAAATACGGAAGAAGGGGCGGTATAATAATTATATTTATTCGCGATAAATAGTATTTTACTTCCAAGAAATATTGCAATGTGAAATAATTGTAATAATTCCATTTTTTAAATGTAATAATTAAGACGTTTCGTTAAATTCTAAAAATCCTTACAACGCTATTACATCATCATAAATAATATGGACTGCAACTTATTTCTGCTATTTTAAACACGAATATGACGTAATAAAAAAAACTATCACGATCAAATAATTAATTCATCACATTTACACCCATACACACTTATTTATTGTGTCTGCACTAGACCAATTATTATTATTAAGACAAATTGTACTTAATTGAAAAAATAGGATAAATTCTAGCGCATCTAAAATATATTTTAGTAATTTAATTTTTCATAAATAAAATGTTTCGTCATTTCACTCTATTGCATGTAAATACTATCCTTTCAACGTGCTATTTTGCAGATGTTTATCAAAATATTGACACGCTACTTGCACGTAAAGCCTTCCTGTTGGGCATCTGAAAAGTCACAACTTGCCCTTCTAAGGAAAAAAACCGGCTACACTTTCACTAACTGTAAGAAAGCTTTGGAATTGCACAATAACGACCTATTAGAAGTAGGTACCGAAAAAAACCAACTGATCTTTCTTCATAACCAATTAGTTTTAATTTGTAGGCCGAGAATTGGCTAAATAAACAAGCCCAGTTTCTTGGTTGGTCCAAAGCAACCAAATTAGAGGGTAGAGAAACCTCGCAGGGATTAGTTGCCGTTACGGTCAACAAGAACAGTGCCGCTCTAATCGAAATTAATTGCGAAACCGATTTCGTGGCTAAGAACAAGACATTCCGGGAAATGGCCGAATTGGTTGCACTAGCTTGTTTAGAATTTACCAAAAGCCAACATCATGCAAATGGTCCGCTGACTAAGGTGTGGCAGAAAATCATACTCAAATATTGTTGCTGATTCAATTCTTTTTTTAGATTTGCTTAGATACGGAACAATTACGGCAGTTACCGACCGCCGACGGTAAATCCCTGGCAGATAAACTTGCATTAACAATAGGCTCTCTGGGCGAAAATGCCACATTGCGAAGAGCAATTTGTTTAAAGTCGAGTAGTAATGTGCATTTATCTGCATACGCTCATCCTTCAGGAACTGAAATTAATAACGTACTTTTGGGACATTTTGGTGGCTTAATCGCCATAAAACAGAATGAACCGAAGGAAATAAACGTCCAAGAGCTGGGGAGAAATTTATGTCAGCACGTGGTCGGTATGGATCCTAAAAAAATCGGCACATCTTCCGACGAACCAGCTAAAAATGCAGATGATGAAACCTGTCTCGTTCATCAAGAATATATTCTGGACAATAATATTACCGTAAATGACGTTTTAAAAGAACAAGGAATTGAAGTTGTCGATTTCGAAAGATTCGAGTGTGGCGAAAATGTAAATATTTACGGAGAAAAACTTCTTGGTGAAGTCGAAACTTGCCAGTAGAATTTGTTTCTATGTATATTTATAAACTCGAGAGATTGTTACAATAAACATTTCACCATTTAATTTTCTAATTGCTTTTGTCTGTCAATGGGAATTTTTGTTTGCTCTTGTTCTTCCACAACCAAGTCCTGAAATCTTTCTTCCAAAGTCGAGCAACATCATTTGACGCGTACTGTTTACCTTTGTAATTCAGTAATACATCTTCTATGATATAGTCTTTATTAGCAAACACGTCTGTGGTCCTGCACATGATATATTTAATTCGCGATTCCAGGTCGGTTATTTGGCCATCTTCGCGAAAAGTTTGAATTTGCTGCAACAGATAATGTATTATTTCTCGAGTTTAACTACATAAATCAACATACTTTTTCTTGTTTTAGTTCGGTAATTACGCCAGTGAAAGATTTTGTGTCACGTAAAGGTACGAAATTGCATTCAGTATTAATTGCGGTGGATGAAACAGATTTTTTCGCTTTTTTTAGAACCAACGATCTATTTGTCGTCTCGTCTTTAATAAAATCCATTTTTTCAAAATACAAAAAAAAAAAATGTTACCTGTATTGTCATGTAAACATTTTCAGTCAAAGCATTATTTTGTTTTTATGGTACTCTTACATTTTATTACAAATGATTTTAATTCATTCGAAATAATAATATAACCTAAATAAAACAGAACCAGATAAACGCCGTTATACGTACGAACAAGAATGGGAAAAAGTTAAAATTTTACAATCGTCTATGTTCTCGTTCCATTTACCATTCAATTGTCCAACGGCTTCAACACATTTAATTGTTTTAATATTTTTATTTTAATACAATAATATAACATACATTTTTCTTTATATAATTTGTTTTATATATAATATATAGGTACCTTATAAAATGTTTTGTTGCACACAGTTTATAGCACATAAAGCAAGGAAGATACCACCATGCCATTTGTAAGTATCGAGTATTGTTGATGAACTCGTTTATGACGCCTTTGACTGCGACAATTTTTAAAAACATAGAATCTGATAAAGTAAGAACATATTAAAGATAATTGACTTGTAGTTTGCGATCATCGAATCTATCGCTGGATTGCATAAAATTTAATAATGACTTTTAATACTCGGATACTTAAATATATAACCTAATAAAAGACAAATTCTGAATTTATTACTTAATAAGTATAAAACCTCAAAAACATAACAAATATTTACATTATCGATCATTAATAACAATCGACAATTCACATACGTTTTAAATAATATTCGAAAATATAATGTATACTATATACAAAATATATTATGGCATAATGACGAGCAATTCAATGTGCAAAACGAACTTAAAATATGATAGTATCAAAGTGTGTTTTCGACATTAATTTGCAAAAGCAATCCAAAATAAATACCTTAAGAATAAAAAAAATGAGTACGGAACATGAAATGTTTCAAAATGACGACCTCCACCATGATTATACTGAAAAAAATAAACGTATTAGAAACATTATTTTGCTTTTGAGGAAACATATTATATGCATATAATTATATATACAGCGACGTCTACTAATTAGATAGGTATTACAATTTATACAAAGGTAAAACAATCAATCATACACAAACTTGTTAGTAAACTACCAATAAATGTAAATGGAATAACATATTTTGTAATGCACTGCTACATAGGTACCATGCCCGTCTCAATCTACTTTTTAACTTTAATGAAAATTGTTACCTTGGTCGAAACAGCTCGGGTTGATGATGCTAATAAGTTCATTTTCTGACATTGTAGCGAAACCGGATGGTATCATGCGATCTTCATTTTTTTTCTCAGTTTGAATTTGACCAGGAACGTCTTTAACGGCACTCGCAGTTAAAGGTTTTGGTGAACCGATGAGCGTCGAGGTTAAATTGCTTTGCTGTAAACTGTTCCCTTGGGATGATGTTTCGTGTGTCGCCGACGGGGTTAAAATGTTATTCATAATGACGTGTTCGATGCCATTGTTCCCGCCAGTCGAAGTCAACGTTTCTAGTTCGCTGATCTTCTTCTGGGTTTCTAGTAGGTCGACGGCGGCTTTTAAAAGGATGGCCTTTTCGGGTTCGGTCGTGTTCATGACAGAGGTTAAAGGAGTCACTGGAGTGGACGAGTCTGTGGCAGTCAAAAGTGGGGCAATACCCTGTTGCGCATTGATGCTCGATAAAATTCCCTCCTGAGTTAAAGTGGCACTAGTGCGGCACATCATGCTGGGAGAAATCTGAGAGTTTAGAATAAGATCCGGCGAAATGTTGGAGGCCGATTGTGCATTTGCAGTTACGTCCGGTTGTTCCAAGCTAGGTGTAACCATGAGAGACGAAGTCGAAGTCGAAGTCGCGTTCAAAAGCACATCTTGGGGAGACTTGTTTCCGATCAGCATGTCCTGAGGCGAATGGATGTTTCTATCGCTTGCGTAAGAGGTTCGGAAATTAAAGCATTTTGTTGCAGGAAAACGTGTTCGTTTGACGGTTGCACCGTTCCTCCCGGCAAGAGGGAGGATGTGGCAGCAGTAGTACCGAAGGTAGATACCGATTGTATCGTGCCTAAATGCGCGGTCCTCGAATCTAACAAGCCTTGCGCAGTTAGCATCTTTTGTGTATGTATTTTGTTTTGGGTAGTGGAGTTTAAAATTTGAGATATTTGCAATGCATCCACGTTCACCGGCTTGGTTTCAATTGTGGACAAATAATTTTCGATGCTTTGTGCCGTTTGAGCGGGTAGCGGAATGTTAGTTTGTTCCATAACGCCAAAAGTACGCAACGTCGCCAAGGAAGGTGCGTTCGTGTTCGCCAGATCGGATACTGTAGCTGCGGGCATTTTCATTCGTAAATCCATTACGGCGAGCTCGTCTCTGACCATGGATGCCGGAATTTCCGGGCGAGAAGTCATTTCGGCTAAGGAGAGTCCGTTAGCGAGCAAAGGCACGTTTAACGAATTATCGTGAATAGTTTGTGCGGTCGAGTTTTGTCTAGCGATCATGTCGCTAATGCTATTCATCGAGTTTTCGTTGACGTTTTGCGAGATGGCATCTAAGGAAACCGAGCTGCGACGCAACAAGTCCATGGAACTGTCATTGATCATTGCCATGTTCGAGTCGCCCTGTTGTACGTCCATAGAACTTTCCGAAATATTTCTGTAACGTTCCCTGTGTAACTCTAAAGGATCGATGATCGAATTTTGACTATTTTCGTCGATTAATTCTTGCTTAAGGTTATGAAGAGGGGGAGAAGTAATCTCCGAGGTGTTCATGTTGATAGAGGGTCGACGTTGAGACGACGGCATTTGGTTTGTACCTGGCGGTGGCATGATGCCTTGTTCGTGTTTGTTTACGGAGGGCCAAAGAACTTTATTCATGAATGGTGCGGATGATGCAGATTCCACGTGAACTGTAAAATATATAGAACATATATAAGATGATAATCGCAGCACAAACATAATGTATAAATTGTAGCTGCCGTCAAAAGCCACTGTAAAATGAGGGGGGAGGATGTGCCACTCACGCCAGGTTAATCATGATCAATAAATAATTGAAAAGCTAAATAGATTTTGCGGATTTTTAAGTTGCATTTTTAAATTCGCGTAAAATCGATCTAATTATGTACCGTGGCTTGATAGACATGACCCACAACGTTAACGCCCGATCCACGCACAGACACGAGCAAATCCAAACGTTCACCTTCCGCACCACGTATCCGCCAGATGCATTCTTTTAAATCCTGGCCCTAGCAAAAGGATTGTAGGATTTACGATAAGTATAATATGATGATGCAATTAATTCAGGCAAAAAAATAGTATGGATAACGCATTCAAGAAACATAAGAAACCTCTCTACCAAACCTCCCACCTGTTAATTTAATATTATAATTAGTTGCCACAAAACTATACTAATGAAAAATTAAAAATTTTAATTTAAATCGAACATTAATGGATTATTTAAAATAAAGAACAAATTGAAAATATTACTAACTTAGTTGAAATTACAGAGACGCAATAGTGCAAAGACACGAGAGCGAGTACATGTTACTGTTTGTGCCATAAAAATTCCCAAGGTAATGGTGTTACGTTGCCGCATGTATCGCCAAAATTTTTTTTGATGTTTACGTTACTCATTTTATTCTGGTTTTATGTAACGTAATTTAACGACAGTGGCTAAAATGGCATCACGTCTTCGTGTCAATGCACAAACACAAACGCGTCCTGGTATATCCTAAACCAGAAATAAAATATTAATTAAAAACGACGTCTCTGCATAATACGCCTACTCTACTTTAAATGTGATACTTTATGCAAAGATCGATGATCGTGAGAGGAAATGTATTTAAAAATGGGAACGAAACATGCATAACAGAACGTGAACGTGGACGTGGACGTGGACACTTCGGGGGGTGCACATGTAAAAGTATTCGATAACCATTAAACAATACGGACGTGCCTCCATGCGTAACATGCACAATTATAAAACCAAACCAATTAGTTGTAGAGAGGATTCTTAAAACTGGGAGTTTTGTAGGAGAATTGGTAATCACGGATCTTTGAACTAAACAAACATAAAACAGCCAACACCGCAACCATCTCACGCGTTGACATTATGGGTCGAAATGCAAGGTTCATCTGCCACACTGCGGTAACCCTGTAAGAGAAAGAAACGGTTCCCTGGTCCTCACTGGCCTAGCTGAGGGAAAAACATGCACATCCATAACTTGAAAGTTTAATTTTGTTAATATCATCAGATTTTAGTAATCTAAATAAAAACTTAATAATAAACTGTCGCCGTAAAGCGGCGCCGTTTTGAAAATGATATAACGTTAAATTATGTAAAATGATCAAGCAATTTAAAATATTCTTATAATTATTGTGTAAAAAGTAAATTAACCCAAGTAATTTGTTTGTAAGGATGTGTGTGTGTATATAATGTAATATGTTCCTTGTCGAGACCTACACAAACAGTCATTTAGTTTCAATTTAGGTGTTCCATCGACAATTAAATGTGTTTCGCCTAAAGTTAAATGTAAGCATGCAAATTTGCTAATATTTATAGGTACCCGAAAATAGAACTATTACTCTAGAAAGTGGCTCATAAACGATGAGTACCTATAACGAACGTAAATAATTCTCACGTAAAAATGGTAGCCACGAAAATTAATGTTATAAATTAATAGATGAAAATTATTAATGTAACGCCGATGAAATAAAAAGTATGGCGAAAATAACACTCTGGATTAACACAATTGAATCACTTGTTGCCGAAACAATCCCGAGTAACTTTTTTCTAGTTGACAAGAAACGAAGCAAATGGTTCTAAAATTCATACGATATAATTGCAATTATTAAATTACTCAAAATGGTCGAAAAGTGACTTTAGGGATGTTTTGGCAATAAGCGATTCAATTATTTAAATTGGAAAATGTTAAAATTTGAAATTACATATAGTAAATACCTACAATGTAATGGAAAGTAAAAAGATAATAAATCTATACTGTAACATTTTACGGCAAGTTAATGGTGTAGGCGAATGAAAAAGCACTATCGCGCGACTCGAGAAAGGTATTGCGTAATTTAAAAATTCAACAATACCTACAGACGATCGATTAAAAACAAGGCGAAGCTATGCAACTTGTAACACTTTTCTTATGTACAAGTTTTACAAACGACAAATTTATGTTAGAGTAACTTTCTCACATACGCATACAATCGGGTTTTTATTTATAAAACAAATCTCTCTGCAACCAGCACACGTACAAAAATATAAACACAACAACAATCTCTAACTGTCAACTTATAAAAACTAAATGGGTGAAACGAAGGACGGACACATTTTCTTCACGTCAAATATACAATTAAAACAAATAAAACCACCAAATAACACCAAATTTCCTTACCCTTATTTAATTGTAGATGGAAAGATACCTAACACAATAGGACGATCGAATTTTGACGTGAAGGTACTCGAGCAAAGAAACAGTGTAATATTGCTATATGTAAGTGTTAATATGTTTCGTATTCATGTTTTTTTTTAAGTACCCGTGATGCGAGAACCTGAATGACGCGGACATCGGCGTAGATTAGGCCCCGCAGGCTGAGAGAAGTCGATGGCAGGCGGCCCCTCTGCGTAAACAGAGCCTGTATGCTGTATGAGACAAAGTGGAAAAGCAAACGGAATAGAAAATTGATCGTAACATTTTTGATTCTCATACATTTTATAAAAAATATTTGATGCTATATTTGAAAAATTTCTTGACGACTGGAGCTTAAAACAGCATTAAATGAATCACATGCGAGTCAAAAAATTTTACAGTACAAGCTGAAAAACAATCGTAGCTTTGGCTTATTTTTGTTATACATTTTTTTTTCTGCACACATGAAATAATATGAAACAATACAATGTACGAGAAATTATTAAAACACAACAAGCAATTCAAAAAAAATCATGAATTTCCCTATCGTTACATTACTGAAAATACAATAATTATTGAATTTAATAACAATTCAATAAAATAAAAGGAATTAACTCGCCCTGCTTGCTGAAAAAATACAAGTTGTATAAAATAAACATTATTTAAAAAATTTAAAAGCCATCGCTACAAGACTCCATAATATTTTAGAAATTTAGAAATTTCTAAGATAAGACTTGGATGCAAGTTCTAAACTTTATAAATAATTATGGAGTCCTTTAGATAACTGTGGAGCAAATACTATACTACAACATACGCTCGACCTTTCGAACACTAAATTCTGCCATAAAGGTTCTCTCGTCAATTCGCGCAAACCATTTCCATTCGTTTAATTCGGTCGTTCGCTCGATCATAAGTCACAACATACTTTAGTATGTATTTGCTTCCAAAATTTCAACGTATTCATTCAATATTGCAAAAACGTTATACTTCGATATTGCAATACATTTTAGAGAACACTGCTAAATATTGCTCCAAGTATAATACCTTTACAATTCACACTGAACCAAAAAGTACGAATTCCTTCGCTCCAATAAAACGACAAATAAACTTAAAATTTTTGCGATACTTTTTCGTTCCTCGTTCGTTCCGTTAGTTCATGCACTGCATGCAAAATGCGAGATCGACATGACGGTGCTTTGCCGTTTTAGTATATACATTACTAATAACTCGGAAAGGCCACGTTAAAGGAAGGAACGTTATTTTTCCAATCAAAATACGTAAATCAAAATTTCGATTAAATTAATCACAAAACGACAATATCAAGTCGATCTCTAGTTAAACTGTTATAAATAAACATATCATAAGCTTACCGCTCGATACCGCCCCACTAGTGGGCGTATATACAAACTGATGTGGTTCACTAGTTTTTCCACTAGATACGACTAATAATCGAACCGTAACTGGTTCAACTATATCAGACCTAGCATAAGGAGGAATAACACACACTAAATGTGTCTGGAAAGGAATGTTCAGTTAATTATAATATCGTGCGCGAAAGTTGCGGCGTGAAAATGTTACCTGTTGTAAAAATTCTTTATCGGGAATAACATACTGTTCCCACCTGAGACCCTGCTCGTCCAGCTGCTGGAAAAACACTTTTGTGTCTTTGAGAAAGTTTTTGCCCAAAATAAATAATTCCAACCCTCCCGTCGCCGGGCAAGACGTGAGGGATTTTTTACATATTTCCGGAATACCCGGAGGTTGTGCTGCAAAATTACGAAATAGATTAATCGATTTAGAGTTCGTCGAAATCTTCAAAAGAAACATCCGGATATTTTCCTCGCGTACTTACTGCAAACGATTGGTTGCGAGCAAACTTGTAACGTCTCGTGCAATCCGTTCTCGTGCGTTATGGTAGTTCTAAATACCATACGGCATCGCGTCGATTTCTTTTTACTCCTCGACCCGATTTGATCGGGAAACCTGTGCTCCACGTCCACGTTTCGTTCCTTCAATATTCCAACACAATCGCAGGTACCTATCATATCTTTCGACGGATCTAACTGCAGCTCGATCACTACAGTACCGTCCAGTTTCTTTTCGATGCACGGCGTCGAATTTTTCCCGCTGACTCGGCAGGCTTGGTAGAACATGTGTGGCGTTACTTTTCCAATGTCCGTTCCTATGAATACCTAAGATAAAACACGAAGAGCCATAAACGCCGTGACTGTATTATAACAAATTGTTAAGTAGTACCTGTAAAGTTGCGGGTTTATGATAGCCAAGTAACTGCACAACGGGGAACCCATTTCCGCTCCTGTCTTTAATGGCACCTCTGCTACCTTCCGTTTGATATCTAGCTCTGTGTTGTTGTTCTGGTTGACTTATTATCCTCAAACTAACATCACCTACGACAAGACGGCGTGACATAAAGTTTTGTAATAGTTTTCTGATGGTTACTTACTTTCTCGGGATATGTTTGACAACTGTGATATGAGCGTAATTGGCTGAGAGGACGTGGGTCGACTGCTCAGGGGTGTGCACCGTGGTACTGCTCTGCTTCCGCCGTTTGTTTGTGCGCCGTTTATACTGAGCGCAGGAGTTGTTGCCGCGGGAGCAGTGCGTATTATGCTAAAACAGTTGATAAATCTCTAAATGATAACGTTTTTGGGCTTCGCAGCCGTAGGTACTCACGACATCGTATCTGTGCATGTTCGTATCGTTTCTGGAAAACTGAAATTATCGTTAACTTCGTCGTCCTCCAATTTAATGTTTAATCTTGGTCGTTTAACTTCTGCACGTTCACCTACCCAAGTCAGTCTCTCAGTTAAGCTCGCATGGTGGTCCGTAACGTGATTGTCGAATCTAACGGTTTATCGACAGATTTAAAAATGGCCATCGGATAATATTTTTCTATCTCACCCTAATCCGCTATCGTTAGAGTTATCGCAAGGGTCAAGGCTTCGTCTGCTAACAGATCGAACTCTCCCAGGAAATGCACGTGCCATGGATAATCTTTTGCCACTCGAAGCCACTCGACGTTCAGTTCTACGTTCCCTTGTCGGACTACGAGGAGCGACCGCGGGAACTGTACACATAGTCATTTTTGAAGTTTCTTCTGTTAAAAAAAAAGCGTGCGTTACTTGAATCAATCTACGAACCCCTTCGATACTCGTCCACTTAAAGATGAAAAGTCATGGGCGATCGATCGGTTTACTTATTGTTAGCATTCCAATAATAATCATTGTGCAAACACCATATATGTACACTTATTTACGTATACATATATCTACGTATATCGAATTGCAGGCCACGTGTCACATAAATGTACAAATTAAATTCGATCGAAAATCAAATATGCATTGCGAGTCTGAGGTCCATTTTCGACTAAGGGTACACAATTTACGTACTCTAGAACGGACTAAACAAGTGATAAACGTATCGATAAGTCTTTGTCAACAACAAGTGTCTTAATATTTACAGACAGTTAAAAATAATATTTAATCTGTAAAACTCGAGACTTTTACTCGTTCTTTCGACATCTTCTTCTACTGCGGAACAGAAGTAGCCAGAGGATCAGAACCAACTTTTATTAGTCAAACCGGTATTTGCTCTGTTTTAACAATAAAGCAAAGTATGTTTGCGTTAAATTTATTTTTATCTACTTAGAATATCTGATAAATTTTTTGCACGGATATTTTTCGCGTACTTATAAACACACATGTACAATACATCCATACAAGTAAGAATAAAGGTCGAGTATCTTATAAAAACGCCTCACCGTAAATCGAAACGTGATAGGAAAACGAAAATTAATGGGCGATTTTCTGATGAATCTCACAATCAGTATCTATTATCATTGCGTGAGATATCATCCACGTATCGAATAAGACTTGTCCTTGGTGTACTTGGTGTAATAAGCTATCGAACTCTCAATTATTTGATCGAGAGAGAGAGTAAAGAAAAATAATACGAGGCGCGTTTTTTAAGTAAGTACCGTTTTAGAATTAAAAAAAGACGTGCAAAGATATCGCAATAATTTTATTTTTACATGAAAGCCTGTACCTTAATCTACTTTTCTACATAATTTCCGTGAATATTGAGGCACTTGTCATAACGTGGCACCAGTTTTGAATACCCTCCTCATAAAATTCTGCCGCCTGACTTGTTAACCACTGTATCACAAATGTTTTGACTTCGTTATCGTCTTGAAGATGCTGACCACCCAGGTGTTTCTTCAAGTGCAGGAACAAATGGTAGTCGCTGGGCGCCAGATCAGGGCTGTATGGAGGATGATCTAGAGTTTCCCATTTAAAAGATTTGATGAGATCTTTGGTCCGATTAGCCACATGTGGACGGGCATTGTCATGCAGCAAAACGATACCCTTACTCAACTTGCCACGTCTTTTGTTCTGGATTGCACGACGCAGATTGTTCAATGTCTCACAATAAGACGCTGCATTGATTGTCTCATTACGAGGCAGAAACTCCACTAGCAATACTCCTTTTCTGTGCCAAAAAACTGTGCACATGATCGGACCAAAGATCTCATCAAATCTTTTAAATGGGAAACTCTAGATCATCCTCCATACAGCCCTGATCTGGCGCCCAGCGACTACCATTTGTTCCTGCACTTGAAGAAACACCTGGGTGGTCAGCATCTTCAAGACGATAACGAAGTCAAAACATTTGTGATACTGTGGTTAACAAGTCAGGCGGCAGAATTTTATGAGGAGGGTATTCAAAAACTGGTGCCACGTTATGACAAGTGCCTCAATATTCACGGAAATTATGTAGAAAAGTAGATTAAGGTACAGGCTTTCATGTAAAAATAAAATTATTGCGATATCTTTGCACGTCTTTTTTTAATTCCAAAACGGTACTTACTTAAAAAACGCGCCTCGTACATCCCATACCGTGGTATTCCACAAGTTACAAATAAATATCGTGTCGCGTCGGTCGTTAAAAAACGATTAATTATAAAATCACGGAGATCATTGCTATTCGTCTGTGTCTTTCGCACATGGGACTTTGCGAACCACATCTTTGTTCTTTAGATCGAGAAGTGCATCAATTGAGAAGATTTCGCACGACACTTGAAACTATTTGAGCAACAACTAACTTCCAACTTTGATTGCTGATTGTTCGCGGATTAAAATTGAGAATGAAGAAGAATAAAATACAAATATTTGCATTAATGATAATGTGCAATTACGATTCACGATGGCCAAAATAAATGCACAATATGGAGGGCTTAGAAGTCAATCAGTTTAAGTCGTTATTGTCCTGCCATTGATTTATATAGTTGCAACTCCCATTGCAATGTTCATCCTTTTCGTTGACAAAGCGTCCACGATCACTAGACGTTTGGCCAACATCGGACGCTTTGTTAATCGAACATAAATCAATGGCAGGACAATAATGACTTACACTTCTAAGCCCTCCGTATAGTAAATATATGCGCTGCCAAGGCTAGTCTGCATAGTAAATTGTAAACACAGATACAATACAATGCAATAAGTATGTATACGTAATTAATTTTTGCAGTAATGATAATGTGATAAATTAAGCATTACGTAACACATACATATACATATGTATACTTATGAATTTAAAAATGTTTCGTTATTTCTATTAAAACGATAATAAGTACCTAGATATAATTTCGTTACCGATTTTATAATTTGCATAAAACCAAATAAGTACCACCTACCTACTTACAATTAACTACATCTTTACGAATAGATAGGATTCTAAAACTTCTTCGTTTTTCCCTTAATCATCTTGGAATCTAACTTACTGTAGATACTTATAATTATACTAAAGCGACGACTTTAAATTTTCTTTTAGTTGATAGGCAGACCCATACGTGCATAAGCCCGTAATTTATGTTAGAAATACGAATCGCGACCCCCACGAACGAGCGAGAACGCCCGTTACAGAGCAATAAAGTATTTTGACCAAAACGTACCCAGAAATTCTTCTATCAGATTCTGCACAACGGTGTCTATATTACTCGATTTATCGTTGTCCATTGTCGTTGTTGATAAAAATTACGGTCTTCACGCCGCAATGGTTGCTTCTTAAAAGAACTATCAAATAATATCATTTTACCTATTACAATAGACATAGACACGTCATTGTCTTATCGACAAACGAAGAGAATTCCATATTTTATAAACAAAATAGTGATTTGTTTAGAATTGAAATAAAAGAGCGAGCAAAAATGAATAATAATTTTATCGTATAAGTTAATAAGTAGATACGTATATACGTATATACAATGTATGTGCGTAAATACATATTCGCGATAAACCGATGACCAAAAAAAGAAAGATTTATCAGCGTGCGAAAAAATATAATTAATGTTTATCTCTGTCCTTTATCATAAAACTATTTAAATTTTTTTTTGGGCCCGTCGAGAGTAGACGAGTTATTTTTAATTGGGGCGGAAGGCACGTATTTAACTTAACTTTGAATTGACGAGATAAAATTCTATCGGTGTTACCGTTTTATTGATGTAAAGATTATTATTATTAAGATGTAAAGAGTAATTTTATTTTAAAAATATTAAAATATTTCGATGGCAATATATTTCTAACCTGACGACCGTCTTGCATCCGATAGTGAGCGTCCGCATTTCATCCAGCAATTTGTATACGTATTATTTAAAAAAAAATAAAACGAAACCCCTTTTTAATAGGTCGTTTACGATAAACTTCCTGACAAAATTTGAATTTGGTAAAAATGACAAATAATTTATTGTTCTATAACTTTATTCCTTATTTCGACGTAGGTGCTTGATGAACCAAGCTTTGGGAGGGCATCTCTCATAGGCATCGTCTAATGTCACAACTTATACTATATTGATGTTTTTTCTCAAATCGAAGTATGTAATTGTTGGCTGTTTTACATTCTTATACGAAAAGAGGGCGTACTTATAGGTAACTAATTATTCAAAATGTTGTTAGGTATATTATATAGAAACTTGAAAATCAAATTTCTTCTTCAACTCACCTACTTATATATCTACTGTAAAAAATGACTAACAATAAGTATTAATTTATAACTTATTAACAACACACAGGCGCTTTTAAAATCGATTTGATTTAACTAAGCCCCTGAAGCTTTATTAATATTCAAGTTATTTTTCGACCATCAGAACACGAGAACTCATTCATCATGGATATATTAATACCGTGTCTAAATATATATATATATACAGTCCATGGATCTGTGAAATACTGGCTTTTCAGTTACAGGGTGAGCTTAAATTAGATAAAACAGTTGCGCTATTTAGGTATGTTCACAATGTCTGGTCGCAAAAAATTCATTATTGTTTATCGTTTTCAAAATTTACTCAAAATAGATTTTGTATTTTCGTTTCTTTTCATTTTATAATTTAATTTTAAATGATATTAAAAAACTACCGATTTCTCGTTGCCTACTTTTTAAGCTCAACAAAATGTGCTGTGTTCATTTTTAATCCGACGTTTCATATCCGAGAACCCATGCGATCAACTCTTATTTTTTACAATATGTAGCCACTTAAACTAAAGAGACACCCTTATTTACCTAGCATTATGTACATAATTCGGGAAATGTATAGAACTCATTATGTCTTCTGAAAAAAAAACAATAACTAGGCTAAAACTGTTTAAGCTAGGGAAAAGTAGTTTTTTAACATTAAATACATAGTAGGACTGGTACAATAACAGAATTAAAATGTCAAACATTATAATCACTTTCTCATTAAAAAAGTGCCGACGTTAATTTTTAAGAACGTGTAATTCTTATACACTAAGCATCGTTAATTAATAACTTAGTCAACCAACATAGTTTTGTATTATTGCCAGACACTATAATACGCATAACCACATGTGAATTGACCTTCTGAGGTTGTGTTCCCATGATTATTCCGGCCATGTTGGTCAGGCACTTGCCAGGCGACCACTTACAATCCGTGGATTATTTCTGGCGGTTTTTCTTAAAATTCAATAACACCACTTGAAATGTTAAGGACATTATTGCAAGTTTTTTAGAAGAACGAGTAGTTCTAGATAACATAACAAAATGACAATTTTTAGACATTTTTGAAATTGCTTTCTGAAACCATAGGCTACGTATCACAAAAATTAAGCACTTTATTTTATCGGTTTAAGTTTGAAATACTATTTCGAGATTTTGAATTTCTGTATATAGTACCAAGCGCTTAACTGTAATATATAAAAATAAGAACCGTATAACTACGTTTTGGTCCCTTTTTGGCTTAAAACCATAATGTGCGATACATCGTTGAATTTGTAATGAATAATGCTACCGAATACAGGGTGTCTCATTTGTTTGTGGCCATATAAAAAATAAAGTTGATGATGGGATTCTCGGATACGAAACGTCGGATTAAAAATTTGAACACGCCATTTTGTAGAGCTTAAAAAGTGGCAACGAGAAAGTGCCGGTAGTTTTAATATCATTTAAAATAAATAAATAATGAAAAGAAACGAAAATCCAAGAAATCACATTTTTTGAGAATTTTGATAAACGCATAAACAATAATGAACTTTGCGACCAGCATGTGAACATACTCTAAATAGCGCATACAATTCTATTCTAATTTAAGCCACTGTATCTATATGACACTGAATTTTCAAGATCCCCATAGATAACTAGATGATTCTGTATCTTAAACATGTATAATATATATAATATATATAATCGATACATTACAATGTCACGGTGACGTATCTGGCCTTTTTACAATTGATAAACGAACTAGTTGTACTGTAAAATATACAACGCACTGATAAATTTATCGTAAATAATAGATAACGATAAGAAATGAAAACTTTGTAATCTAAACATTTATCAAGAAGGTTTCAACAATAGTTTATCAATTCGTTAATTAACGATTATTGTCACTATGGTGGTTTGTATTTATTGTTAGACGAATTCCTAAACCGAATAGTTTTTTAAGCAAATATCTAACAATTCAAGTTAAATTTAAGTTATAAAAATAAAACAAATTAATAATTTTGTCGCTCATTCTTATGGACGCAACGAAGTTTAAAACATGATTAAAGAGACTGATGGCGTTTAACATCGATTAATTTTCGCGATCAATTTTTAATCACGTTTAAATTGCATCGGTACATACGGCCTTTATACCAATAGAATATACGTAATATTTTACGGTGTGAAAATAATAAGAACTTTCAAATAGTACCTATCTAATAAAATAAAACAATAACTAACGGCTAATAACTGTTTGTACAGCTAGGGGAAAAGGTTATTGTTTCTCAAGCATGTGAAATTTGACAAAAGGGAGGAACGATCAAAAAGATCTTTAAAGAGTAGACTCGCGATATAGGTACACTATTACCTTTATAAAAAAAGCTCCGGAACGTTAAAGTTTATTATAAAAGTTTGTTAATATCGATTTATACGAGACTAAGCATCCGTTAAAATTAATCCAACGTTAAACGTCAGGCCCACACATAAAATAATTTTTTTTATGTTTTGGCTCTGGAAACTTAATTAGCGCATTAACCACAAATTGTTATTATTGCAACGACATCGATTCGTGGAGGTATGGTGTTCCCCATGAGTTATTCTCCTGGGCCGTGATTGCGTCCAGCGCACTTGTTTCCTAGGTGACCATTACCACACCGGTGCCGACAGTGTAATATACATAGGCGTTGCTTTTCCTTTTAGAAAATTCAATAACATTCACAAACATTAATCGTTGCAGGGAGATTCGAACTTCTAACCGTTGGTTTTCTAGAAGAACGAGTAAGAGCTCTCTAGCTCTCAAATAATAATAATGATCATTTCTCTAGTATTCTCTAATTGTAAATAGCTTATCTAAACCTATATGATGTTCACGTCATCAACAAAAAGTTACTAGATTGTTTATTTGTAATTCGGTTTAAAGTTTGGAAAGTGACGTATTCTGTAGATGATTTACCTGCGCACATATTAGATGGTATAAAGAAAGACTACAATTTATTAGAACTGTAAAAATACGAGGTACGAGGTGACAGCACCGTGTGAAACGTCATCATCTAGTAACCTTTTAGTGATGACGTGAACATCATATAGGTTTGGATAAGCTATAGAATACAATTATCTGGTAAGGCCGTGCATTAAATTCTTTCCAGCAATTTCTATGAAAATACAATACAGACACCCACTTATGTAACAAGCTGATACAGCGGAGGAACAATATGCCTTTATACGCCGCAGCATACAGAGAACTAATTTAGTACACCAACTCCCCAGATAATAAAAGAAGACAAGCAATACATTTAAACAAAGAAATAAAATTGAAATATAAAGACTTTTGACAAAGTCAACAAGGCAATATCCAACTACGACACATATTTTCAATATTTGAAGACAGTTTATTACCGAAATTATTAAAAATAACAACGCCGACAATTAACACGTTGGGTGCCATTACGAATCACCCTTGGGCTCCCCAGAAGCCAACCTTTTTTCGTTCGACTGGACTATTATCAACACACAAAACATCCTTCTAGAGCCTAGAGCCCTTGATTCCGTCAATTATCAATAACTAGATCACTGAGGTCGCCAATAGCCTCCTGATGGCACTCATTGTCAATTTGTCAAAGTTAACCGGAGATTTAACAACAAATTTTACCAATGTAATAAATAATTTTACTTGCAAACATCTGTTAATATTAACCGAATAGTTAAAATATATCTGGATACATATCCCCCCCTCGCCTTATGCTATCAAAATAAACATTCTTAATGAAGTTGACGTAATTTTTTTACACAAACTGTTTGGCCACGCCTCTGAATCCTGTACCATAGATCGTGTAAGAAAATACATCATACCAACACGTTATTTTATTATTACTTATAAAATTGCACTAATAAAAATAGAACACACAATAACTGTGTCGCCGCTATTCGTTATTTAAATTAATAATAATCAATTCGAAGCAGCAGCGATGTTGCTAAATTTATTTGTTACTGTTTTAAACGACCATCTTTACAATCGACTTGACAGCGCATAATCGAAATATAAATATATATATATATATATCATTTACATTAAGTGCCTATGTAAATATCAGGCTCATCCATATTCGAATCATAACTAATTATCCAGCAGATAACGGAGAAAGTTGTATTGTTAATGACGCGCATTAAAAATTTATTAAAACGCACATAAAGCTCAAACAACTTTTTACAGCCTTAAGATACGAGGCGATTTAGCACGGAACGGTGTGGCGTTAAATAAAAATTATTTAAACAATATTCGTATTACATAAACGTTTGATTTAAGACGTTTAAATTTCACCATTCAATAAATTACTTTAATATTTTGTTTAAACAGATGGGTGCAATAATATCGGCATGGTGATTATGAATTTGCAGTGGTGGAAAACCGATTTCAAAATTCTCTATTTTCGGACGATAGATTTAGCTTGCATTCTATAAATATTTGAAACAGGCAAACATCTACTTTACCTATTAATAAAATTCAATCCGACTTACCTCAATTTTAACGAAAAAAACAAAACCAAAATGAATCACAAAAACGAAAAACCAAAATCAACGAAAACCAATCCACTTTTCAATTTATCGAATTAAGTCGTCGTTCACCAAAATTTGAATAAAAACAACATCTTGTTTCCTCGTTAAAATCAACTACCGTACAAATTCGAAGACGAATTTTAACTGGCTCGCTTTAACTTTCGAAAAAGCAGATTCGTATGTAATCAGCGCGCGATTCTGCGCGCAGGAGAACCAATACAAATACGGATTCCCGCTAATTTTCTGATAACGTCTTGGTTTTCAAACAATTATACGCCTCCCATTTTTTATCGTTATCGAAGAGCGTTTACTTCTTCGCCGCTCTTGGTACATAAATGATCTCGATGTGTACTTACAACAAATTGCGTCACAATTTGATTTTCAAGAAAATGTTTGATGTTCGATTAATTAACTAAAGTTTTTCTTTCATTAATTCGTTTTAAGCCAGGTATTAGAATATATTCGTATATACGATCCCCCCCACCCTCACCTATTCGCGACCCCGACAGATGTTAATTTTATGCAATCACAGAAAACCATCACCAAAAAACGGTGAATGAAAATAAAAAACATAGACACCTACTAATTCGTATATGCTTGTAATGCTTTATAATATTTGTTGATATAGGTAAATAAAATCGTTTTAAATAGGTATCTATTAAGTAATTTTTAATATTTCTTTGCCGAAGATTCTGAAAAGTTAATGCTGGGTTCTCGAACGCAGAAAGAACATACAAAAGTGACAAAAAATAACTTCCTAAAGTTCCCAAGGTGTTCGACGAATACCTTCTCCTTGGGAAGGGGCCAGCAACGTGAGCGTCTTCATTACATATACCTTTTTGTTGTATTTTATAGTTATTCGAGCCCATTTTATCTTCTACCTAAAATTCGAAAATCGAAAATTTTATTTTTCGCTTTCACTATCTTGAATCACTATGTGCATGAAATTCTAGATTTCATTTTCGATCGATCTAATTTTACTTTTTACTATAGGAACGGTATCGCTTTTTGTTCAATGGGTAGTTTTTGTAGTAGGTGTCTTTTCTCCAAATTTTTTAACGTTCAACACCTCTGTCCGACATTTTTAAAACTCGCAAGACATCCAAAAAGCTGTGATGATAACAAACTATCTATTCGTTATTCACAATAGGTTCCAATGCACGTCATGCATAAAAAGTTACTAAATTGTAGGTATATTTGTAATATTCAGTTTAAAGTTTTAAACGTGGCATATTCTACCGATGATTTACCTGCACACATATTAAATGAGAAAGAAAGACTACAATCTATTAGTGAAGAACCTATCGTGAATACGTATATTTATCATTTTGAGAGGAATTAATATATTAGGAACGCTATATGTGAAGCGTGGCGTCGTTCAATAATTCGTTGTAAATATTTATTCAATGATCCGACGGTGTTTCAATGCGCTTTTACAAAATTAGAGATAACACCTCTAACAGAAGTCTGACGGTATCTATGGGCCAATCCTCTACCAACGCATTGACAATCACAAGTACGTAGGTAAAGTTGTCACATAATATGTACTACCTACATGTAGCGTAACAATTTCGATTCATTAGATGCGTTTTCACGGGAATTATCGAATGACCTGATCGTTCGACGGCAAATCAAAAATATAGGTACATATGAGGTCACTTTGTTTCGACCAAGTCGTTCGACTCGTCTACTTTTCGGGGTTTCGACTTGTAACGTTTTAGTCAAAATACTAGAAGTTGACCGCATATTCGACAATAGAGTTCTTTGGTTTTTAGTTTATTGTGGCGTATGAAAAAAAAACTTGTTAAAACGGCTTATTGGCCGTTTACTTATTAGTGGTCAGATAATGACATAACTTTATTTCTCGACTTGTATTAAACTCATTCATGTTTAAAAAATAATAAAGAAAATATTTATAGAAATTGTCAAGCAAGAACAACTGCACTGGCGGCAATCATTGTAGAGATGGGAAGTTCTCTCAATTTTTCTCTTAAAGCTTCACAAATAATAACAATACCAGTTCGCATCACACTATTCGTCGCCATATATTCAATGAAATAATGATTCAACTTCAGTAGTGAAAACGAATTTCCTTGTTCGACCAGTGAAAACGCGCCTTTATACAGTTTATGCAAACCTATATGCTGTTCACGTCATCAATACAAGGTTACTGGATGATGACGTTTCACACAGTGCTGTCACCTCGTACCTCGTGTTTTGACAGTTCTAATAAATTGTAGTCTTTCTTTATGCCATCTAATATTTTTTTTTTGTTTGAAAAACCCAATTTATTTACAATCTGCACAAGTTGCATTTAGTAAATTTTGTGTAAATTTTGATAAGCATCCCCAGTAGGATGCTCCTGTAACAACTGTCATCTAGATGTCTAGATGAGTTTTGAGTTATTGGGTATAAAATAGACTATGAACTTGAAACTAAAATAAATTACGTAGGGAATCTAGTGGGCAAGTCATTTGGTATATATTTTTGGAGTCTTCGGTTGCGATTTTGGGGAACTATAAGATCCATAACTAATGTGTTGGGGTGTTCACTAAGACGGTCACTGTATTTAGCACTGAAACGACTGACTTCTTCTTTCACTGATGGCATGTGAAGATCATTACGGATAGCCGTGTTGGACACGAACCAGGGCGCGTTCACAATCATGCGTAGCACTTTAGTTTGGAAGCGTTCTAGGATTTCTAAGTTAGAGTTAGCAGATGTGCCCCAGAGTTGAATCCCGTAGCTCCATACGGGTTTGAGAATTACCTTGTATACAAGGAGTTTATTGCTTAGTGATAGCTTCGACTTACGTCCCAGTAGCTAGTACATCTTGTATAAAATGAGTCCCAGCTGCTTGCGCTTACTGAAGATATGCTTGCGCCATGTTAACCTTCTGTCAAGGTGTAATCCAAGGTACTTTACTTCATCTTTTTGCGGTAAAGGATTGTTCTTTATCTGAACCGGGGGACACGTGTCTCTGCGCAGGGTAAAGGTTACTTGAGTTGACTTAGACTCGTTTATTTTGATTCTCCAGCTTGTTAGCCATTTGTCGATTGCAGTTAAATTGGCTTGTAGTTTTTGTGAGGCTGCGACTGGGTCTCCGTCAGTAGCTAGAACCGCGGTATCATCCGCAAATGTAGCTGTTGTGATTTCTGGTATTGTCAGAAGGTCTGCTGTGTATAAGAGATAGAGCAGTGGTCCGAGAACACTGCCCTGGGGTACACCAGCGTTGATCGGAAAAAGATTTGTGGTTGCAGTTTCGTACTTAACCAGAAAGTACCGATTAAGGAGATAGGATTGCAGGATTAGAAAGTAGTTTAGGGGGAAGAGTGTTCTTAGTTTGCATAGGAGTCCCTTATGCCACACTTTATCGAATGCCTGAGATATATCCAGGAACGCAGCAGAGCAATAGTGCTTGTCTTCAAAGGCTTGATTGATTGTATGAACTACCCGATGGATTTGTTCAGTTGCTGAGTGCAACTTGCGGAAACCAAACTGGTGGGATGGTAGTAGCTCTTTGTCGTCAATAATTGGGATTAGTCTTTGTGCTAATAGCTTTTCGAAAACTTTCGCTACTATAGGCAGAAGGCTTATCGGACGATAGGACTTTGGGTCGTTGGGGGGTTTATTAGGCTTTGCGATGAGTATAATCTGTGCCACTTTCCATTGGGTTGGAAAATAACCATTCTGAAGGACTGCATTATATAACTGAGTTAAGTACTGTGTACCGATGGCAGGTAGCTCTTTGAGCTCTTTCTCATCTAATATGTGCGCAAGTAAATCATCTATAGAATATGTCACTTTTCAAACTTTAAACCGAATTACAAATAAACAATCTAGTAACTTTTTCTTGATGACGTAAATTGCATATAGGTTTGGATAGGCCGTACTCAATTTCAAAATAAGCCACGTCCATCTTCCGCTTCGAGCAAAACAATTTCTACTTTTAGTTCAACTGAAAATCGAACCCTAGTCTATAACTACTAAGCATAAGAACGTATTTCAGAACGAATCACATAAAAGCCAAAATCTTTAGCTTCGAATCTGTTACACGTCAATTACTTTACCATCAATTTAAGAAAACTATTTTGCGTGTTAAAGTTCAAATTATGATTCTGATAATAATGAAGTTACATCAGTCGAAGCATGTATCCCGTGAAATCGACCCAGTCTTGTTAATGAACAGAATAATGAATGATTTCCGAAATCGCGCGGTGTCGTTCGATAATTACGATAGGTAGATTGCGTGGGGGTCGAAATAAATTTACCCCGTATTTAAATATAATGTTCCTTTCAATATAATGAACCTACTTGCCATCATAAAATCCTGTCAATTTCGTTCTTCGTTGTCCGTCGAAGTTACGTTACTTACGTACAAGTTACGCACCTATTTTTAGACGTATCGTAGAATTACTTTTCAATTTAAATTTAATTTCGAACATTAAATACGTTTCGACTGTAGATTTTATAGTGGGGTAAAATTTTTAACGCCAGCTTAAAACACATCTTTAATTAACTTTCATTACTATTATAATACATACTACATAGATATGTATGTGTACCTACTTATATTTTTAAAGAGCTATCTTAAATATTTTAAAGTAAAACTTATTAAACTAATAAGAAAGCCAGTAATTCGTCCGTAATCATAGCGTAAATAATAAATAACTTTCTGCACTATCTATGTAGGCATATAAAATTGTACTGACTCTATTCAATAACAAAACACAAGGTTAAACATATCTTATCAAAATTCATACTTCTACGTTACTACGATAAGAAAGTTTACATTTTTACGTAGCTATACGACGAACATACTAGATACCAATTTATTCTAAATACATCTTCAGAATGATTGCAAGCTAAATTGCAATGAAAATGATCTGCTGTCCGTACCTAGACATATATTATTTCGTATGTCTTATGGTGATATCGTAAACGTTGTTGTAAGGTCGAAAATAACAAAACCGCCACCGCCACCGCCATCGCCATCGCCATCAGTAAAAATAACCAGACTAACAACGAGGAAAATCGCACAAGAATGTATCTAAAAACAACACGAAGTTGGATTGGTTTCGATGCGAGAAATAGCAAAAACCGTTGCTAAGATAAAAATAATAACGAAATGAGAGGAAAATGTTGAAAATCAAAAATACGATAAATACGTATAGGCAATACGAAGAAGAACAAGCTGTGATATCCAAGAAACAAACGTTATGTTTCTTGCCAAGTTCGAAAAGAATCTAACAATTACTGTCTTTTAGACTTGTTCAAACCAATGACGGATAGGTGGTATAAAGAATCTTACTATTGGTTCTAATTTATTGTAAGTAGAACTTTTCGTCACCGGAACTTTTGTTCCCGAATACTTAAATAACATTAATTTTAGTATTTTGTTGTAAAAAGTATCTACCTACTTGGTTTCTTGTGACCAAAAAGATTTCGATTTTCGTTTAATCGATTAATTGAATCAAATAGTAAAACTTCTAGAAAGTTCTTCGTAAACAATTTAGACCGTTGATTTACTTTTACCCTAACACAAACTGCAGTTTGTGCATAGTTTGTGTAATTATGCATAATTACCTATGTAATGCATTTGAGAACGAAAACGCCGAACAAATGAGAAATATCTAAATGTCTCTACTTACCTACGCATTTAAACACGAACGTCAATATTGCGTATATCCAGAAAACGATAATAATAATTAATTTGATCAATTATTACAGTATAGTCTCAACCTAACTTAATACGATCCGATTTACCTAAATAAGTGGCACACGATAATTTAAAGAAAATCCCCGAATATCATCAATCTGTGTCGTCCATCCCTCTATAAGTCGATATTTTTCAATTACATCGTTTCTACCAGATACTCGAATCTATTTGCGAGCTTTTTCTTTCACAACAACATAAATATTGATAACGAATAGCCGTAATGACGGCGAACTTCCTAAAAGTGTCGATCTATTAATACAAAACCAATCAACTTCCATCATGCGACTTTTAGAAACACTCCAAGTTAGCTGCTGCTAGCTGCTGCTACTGACGACATAATTAAAACACAATCAAGAAGCCAGACAATGCAAATACATAATGTTATTGGAAAACATTAATTATCGAGTATACCAACATGAACCGGAGCAATGAACGTTACGAGTAAACAATTTCATTGGGGCCACCTCCCTCACGTAATGCGTAATTAATATTGTTGATGCGCAGAAAAAAAACCAATAAAATGAAATTGCAGGTAAAATGGAAAACGTATAGGCACTACGTTCATTCTATGTGTCATTAATTTTAATCGATTACTTTAAATTATACAATACATTTTCTTTCGAATTACCTACGCCAATTTTTTTGATCTTTTGAATTTCTCGCATGATTTAGTCCTTATTCACAATGAGCGTAAGCGTATCCATAAATCCATAAGAATTTATAAAATAAAACCCGAATTAAAAAATCAGATTGTGTATTATATTTCTAATGTTCATATGGAAAAAATACGTAACGATGATATCAACATAAGAAAATCATACATTTCATTCATTACTGATATTTATACGAATTTTCTATAATTCGCGTCCTCTTGGTTTTTCTTCGATCTCGACCCCTATATCGCGAAAATATAAGTCGTTCATTTTGGGTCGCTCATATATAACTATATATAATCAATTTCTTGTGGTCACGATTCCGGTCGCAATTTTGATCGTAGGAGGCTGAAATTTGGACAGCTTATTGTCTTTACAAAAACGAAGGACGAGTTCGTTAACCAGCTAAATCGACCGACCGGTTTCAAAATGGCGGTCGCTCAAAAATTTAAAAAATTCGAATTTCCATTATTAATCATCGGATCGGTAATGTGAAATATGTTTAGGAATCGGCATAAAATTCTCTATAGATCATGTCTCCTTATAATTTTCGATAGAATGCGCCGTTTTCGAAATAATCTAGAACTGTACGTGAGCACGACTAGTTCATGCGCTCAAAAATAAAAAATGTCCCCTCTTTGTAACTCCATTCGGGGACATACTGTATAGGTTCGAAGTAAAAAAAAAAACTTGCATATCGAATAGAATTTATCCGTAACGCATGCCATACAGTTATATAAACATAGGCATACCTACATAATTAACAAAATGTTTCATGAATTATTATTACTGATTAATACATATGTATAATAATAATATGTATAAGTAGTATAGGTACACCTACTTCACGTACCGTCTAATTAATTTACGAATTTAAATAGTCTCACTTTTAATCACATATAAGCTGTGGTTTAAAAACAATTACAAAATTGCTGTTATAGCCAAGGCTCCGGTAAAAAATCCAACGTATATCACAAACATCCCAATTAAATCGACATTAACATTGATTGCATTATTAGTTCTGAGCTAATTATTATCCGTTCGTAGTAAATAAAACTTTGTAATACTTATAAAAATAAAACTTTTCCAAGCAGAACGAACTTGTCGCACGTGCGCCATTTTCATTTCCTTTTTCATTAGACTCGATAAGAGTTACGCTTATTTTATTCTATTGGGATTTGCGGTGGACACTTACACATTTCCCTTAATCCAGACACGAATCGTCAGTTCTAATAGATTTAAACAAAGACAATTAAGTGGCATTTACGTAATCGACCGTATTCAGGAAAACCCAAGAGTAAACAGAGATGCGCAATTAAGAAAAGTGGAGATAACTAATTGTCGTTTTTATTAATTTTTAATTTTAGAACATGGGTAATTATTCGCTAAATATCGATCTAGTTTACATTAAAGACATTAAAAAAACTCAACTGCGGAATGCAGTTTTTTTTTAGGAATATGCAACATTTACAAGGACGCACGTTATGAAATATCAAATTCGTTCTCGTTTATGTGTTTCGAATATATCATCTTAATTGTGACTTATCGTAGTTTTTGACAACTACAGATCTATTAGCTTGCTTAGTCACCTCTATAAGCTATACACTCGCATATTAACATCTAGATTGGAAGCAAAACTTGATTTCTATCAGCCACGAGAACAGGCTGGTTTTCGCTCCGGATACGGAACAAACGACCATCTTCAATGCATAAAAATACTAATCGAAAAAACCATCGAGTACAATAGACCTTTAGTACTAATATTCGTAGACTTCCAAAAAGCGTTCGACACAGTAGAAATGCACGCAATCCTAAAAGCTTTGAAAGGGAGTAGGTTAGATTATCGATATACCAATGTCATCTATAACATCTACAAACATGCAACAACCACCATAAAACTCCACGATGCCACGCAAAAAATTAACATCACGCGGGGAGTCAGACAAGGCGACACTATGTCACCCAAATTATTCACAGCAGTTTTGGAACACGCCTTTAAAACTTTAAACTGGGAGAACAAAGGCATAGATATAGACGGCGAAAAATTAAACAACTTGCGATTCGCAGACGACATAGTGTTGATTACAAACAATCTAGGCGAAGCTAAAGAAATGCTACAAGAACTGCAAAACGCAACACGGATGGTGGGGCTAAATATAAACTATACCAAGACAAAGATGATCACAAATCTAGTCCCTAATGGAAATATACACATCAGAGGACAGGAAATAGAGCTAGTTGAAAGGTATATATATTTGGGGCATGAGGTTAAAATCAGCAGGGATAACCAAACCTGCGAACCCCTAAGACGAATTAATTTGGGCTGGGCCGCATACGCCAAACTCAGATACATCTTTAAAGATAACATCCCTATGAGTTTAAAGAGGAAAACTTTCAATACATGTGTTTTGCCTGTGCTTACCTACGGGGCAGAGACTCTAACCCTGACCAAAACATCAATAAGAAAACTGAGTATTGCACAACGAAAGATGGAAAGATCGATGTTGGGAATAACACTGAAAGATAAAATAAAAAATGAAGAGATACGTAGAAGAACGGGAGTAGAGGACGTAATAGAAAGGATAGCCAAATCGAAATGGCGATGGACTGGCCATGTGGCGAGACAGACAGATGGAAGATGGACAAAAAAGATTATTGAGTGGAGGCCGAGGGCTGACAAGCGAAGTCAAGGGAGACCACCCACTCGGTGGACGGACGATTTGAAAAGAATTTCAACAAACTGGGTTGCAACTGCACAATATAGGGGATTTTGGAAAAATCTGGAGGAGGCCTATGTCCGGCAGCGGACAATACTGGCTGGGTGATGATGATGATGATGATCGTAGTTTTTCCGCTTTTCGAAAAATTATATTTTATATTTTCGTATTATATTTTGTTGCATAGGTATGTAAGTGTGTACCTACAGTTGCCTCCTTTAATTTTGACGCCCCGTTCGAGACGGTTTATATACGTAACTGCAATAAAGTGACCCTTAACGACTCAAACGGGGTGTCTATAATGTAAACTGCAATCAAAAACTGTAATCAACATTTCTCTCGTAAATACGAGAATAAAGACCGAGAAATATTGTGGCATTAATTTTCGAAATGCCTAAATGAAGATACTCTTTACTAACTGAACAGGTCACTAAACGAAATTGTACATAAATACTTTATACAGTAAGTAACTATCGACGTTGTTGCCGTATAAAACAAAAACAAATCTCGCTGTCGATTCTATTTTTTCTAATAGAAAAAACATGGCATTGGCGAATAAAAGTTGATACAAAATAAGCAACATAAATAGTTGGTAAGCAATGGTATTATCATACAATTAACATAAAAACAACAGGTACGAAGCTTCTTCTGGTACTAACGTGAATCATCAATGAAAACTAGAATATGTACAACATAGATAGAATATACTAGTGCAAGTCTACACCGTGGGGCGAAATTACAAATCTTTCACTTAAAAATTCACCAATTATTCTAAATTTCATGCAATCTACATATATGTAATTTGAAACCTATACACATTTGTAATTTACGATTACATCTGCAACTTTTATCACCAAACGTGACAAAAGAGTACATTACAAGAATAACAAATCCATAAAAAGAACCATTCAACAAGTAACTCTCGCTCCATTCGCAAACTTAATTCCTGAGGATTTACTTATAACAAAGTTAAGACTGTTTTAATCGACCAAGCATTAATAAAAAAGAAAAAGTGTCCACGGAATTTTTGAAAAAAAATTCCCCGACTAAATTTTAAAATTCCTCGACTTTCGTCAATGTAAAAATAACAAGTTTTTTTTGCATATTTTTACATAAAAAAAATGGGAAGCAAAAAAACAAGTGACGCGAAAACTTAACTTAATGTTATCAGGTTAAAAGAATGCACGCAAAAATAACTTTCTTTATATACGAATCACGGCGGTCAATTTTAGTCTGGCGACTATTAGAGCACCAAAAGCTTACCCTCAATTTGCTGTCACTGCTATATGCTTGGAGAAATTTCCCTAACTTTTCATGACTAATTTGGTTTATTTCCCTGACTTTCCAGAATGCGTGGACACCCCGAGAAAGTACATACAGTAAAGACGCGCGATCGTGCGGCTGCATTTCCCAGGATTCTCTTACAAATCAGTACATGTGGTACATGTACCCAAGTAAGTACAGTAAGTTGCTCCACACAGTGGCAATGCAATAAATTCATTAAACACCTCAATTGAATGGGCAGAAGAAAGTGCAGTTGATTATAACTGCATAACGATGGCGTTTTGCCAAAAGTGCGTAATCCACACTATTTGTGAAAAATGAGTTATTCTGACTATCTTATGCATCTAAAGCAAAGGCATCATCTGTTAAAATCTAGCAACAATATTCCGATTTGTATTTCCGCGAATCGTACCTTCTTATATACACTCGACACTTATACACTTACACTCGACGACAAATAATGTGCTCTCCTGTAAAATTTACTTTTTGTGGGTTACGTCCTTCTGGAAAAACTGCGTCGATATATTCAATTACTAAAAGAAATGACATAAAAAGTCAAAAGCAAAAAGTCAAAAAACAAAAAAATAAACCAAAATTTCAGATTATATTTAAAAGGCATATACATAATTAAAATACATAACTATTTTATTATTCGTTGTAAATCCAAATTTCTATTATTGTTAGTTTTCTTGTATTAAGGAGTGGTAGGTAGTCCTTATTTTTTTATTTTGATCCATAATAATTGAAAGTGGTCGAAGCCTTCATTTTCAAGGTACCTACCTAGTCAACGTTTATGTAAACTCTTCTCTAACGAAAACTCTAGTCACGAAATCTATTACAAGAAAATAACGTGACAGTTTATTGTCGAATTAATAATAAACGAATGTACAGGGTGTCCCTGGAGGAATCTGTCACACTTTAGGGGCGTGTTTCTTAAGTGATTTTAAGCAAAAAAAGTTATATCAACATAGGTTCGATTCGTATTCGTCTATACGTTATTAGCAATTATAAAAGTTATATTTTATGGAAGAATAAAGATATTTTTGTTTGTCGAGCTTCTATGCGTCCTCACTTGTCGTATAAGCGAAACCTTCACCACTAAACACCATGGCCAAGCCTCTCAATACGTTGGACTTCTTCTGATAAAACGTTTTTTCCAGCATGCTTTTAATTGTGAACTTTTTAATTTCCTTTACAGCTTCAACTATGTCAGTCACACAATTCGTTATAGTACTATAATTTTTTTATGTTTCTTAGTTCAACTTTGAATCGCGAAAGTTAAATTCGTAGATGTTAAAAAGTGTCTACATTTTTCGGCTTGCTAAAGTTAAATTCGTAGATATTCAAGTCGCAAATTTTAAGGGTCTACTGTACTTACAATTGAGCAAACAAGATGCACAATTTTGAATGTTTTGACCTTTCTTTAACAAGCCGTAACTCGATAACTTTTCCGAATCGAACTTGATATAACTTTTAGCTTAAAATTACTTAAAAAAACGCCCCTAAAGTTCGGAAAATTCCTCAAGGATCACCCTGTATATGGAAAGCAAACAAATAAGTAAATGGAAACAGTGTTACTAATTTTTACACAAGCGAACTTTATATAATACTAAATGTTAGAATAAATAAAGTAATATCGTTGGTCAAAAACAAAACATACAGTCTGTAAAGAAATAATTACTTACTAAAAAAAAGTCCGAAAATGATAATACAGTTATGACGTTTGGGTTTTTCAGTTTGTAAATTTACAAAAAAAAAACATTGTCAAAAAATGTAGCGCGTGGGCGGCCTTTTAAGTTGGAGAATACGTTGATCTTTTGAAACAATCACAATTTCCCTTCTTGAAACAATATTTATGTAGAATTTAAAAGTTCTATAACAAAGTTAATATTTGTCAACAATTTTTTCAGCGTAACGATCTTATCTTATTACAACCAAACCAAACAAATATGTCTGTCCTAATTTTTGAGACACACGGTATTGTATACTAATGTCAACTGAAGCTTACACAACACGGTTCAATAATAAATTTCGTAACCAAAGGGTATTGACCGACAAATAGGAAGAGTTGCTAAAACAGTTAATTATGACAAAACCGAACGAGAAGGTCGACCGAATATAGATAAACAACACCATTGGGAAATGTTGAACACTCAAAGAAGACTTAAAAATAAATACATAGTTAGTGAATGAGTAAACTAAAAAAAAAAAACTTCCTAATCATCGACGAAGTTATCGTGGGTTATCTCGGTGGTGATAATAACATACGATACGCTTGCAATAAGTAGCTACCTTAATTATTATTGTAGGAACATATTACTTACTAACGATACTTACCTACTTTTAATTCAATAATCCAGAAATCATTAACGACAAAATTAAACATCGGAATTATTATTTATTTACAAGATGCAAACTATCTTCTGTAATTTATAGTAGGTATATACACCAAAAAATTATTATATGTATGTACATTCGCACACATAAACAATATAACATAAGATGTAGTGCACGATCACTTTCAACAAACACTTAGCTGTTATCTATTATAAATGTCCTACTTACGAACATTGCTAGTTGATCGAGGCGCCAAGCAAATTATTATTAACCATAATTATTAAGTAATAATACGAGAAGAGCATTATTATAATATAGAATATACCTTAGGAAATACTCGCTATATATTTTATCCAACAATAGAAAGCAGAGCATGGTACTATCTAAAAGGAATTTCGAATTAAGTAGTAAACAAGCAAATGAAATAAACAAATTTGTATCAAGGACAAATTCGAGCAAAACAACATTACTCTTCGATCCAACTACGTTCAATTAATGCAAAATCGAACAACAGTGTGCGTCTTTTAACTGGTTTAGTCAAACTCGATTTCCGATTATTATTTACATCTATCCGATTGTAATTATAATTTTATAGAGGATTTTCCAATATATACACTTGCTGTTATTTTCTAGGAAACTGAATCGATTGAAGCAGATGAGTGCAATAACGAGCGAACCGATAAGTAGCTACAAATAAATAAATGAAAGATTTTCGACAGGACATCGATACCTTTAAGTGTATTATATCAATGGCGTTTTGCCAAAAGGGCGTAACCCACAAAAAGTAAATCTTACAGGACAGCACATTTTGTGTTGTCGCATAAGTGTTTTGTGTGCATAAGACACGTTTCGCGAAAATACAAATCGATTTTTCCACCGAAAAAATCGGAATATTATTACCAGATTTTAACAGATGATGTCTAGATGTATAAGATAGTCAGTCAGAATAACCGATTTTTTGCAAAGTGTGGGTTACGACCTTTTGGCAAAATGTCATCGATATATACTACGAACTATAGCAATAGAGCTAAAAAGAATTAAAAAAAAACCTATATGTATAATGTTTACCTGTAAGTAAACGTTTCGAAAATATGCACGTAATGCATATCGATAAATACTTAGGTACACAAAAATATTAGAAAGAGAACCTACAACTGATAATTCAGAAAGTATTAACACGAACGACGAAGTATCCATATTAAATGTAATTTGTAGATAGATAATAGAAATGATTCTAAAATGAAGCAATATTACAAAGTTTTGCAAAAATTTGCAAATCTGTAAAGTTAACAAACATATTAATATTGGCAACATATTGAAATATGGGCAACCGACCTTTCCTAGTTCTGAAGCCAAATTATCATTCCGTCTCCAAGTCAAGGGCCGGATCAAATTATTACCTACATAAGCATAAATATGGCAATTGAAAACGTTCAAGATTTATTAGTGGAAGAAGAAGTTTTTGGATTTGGAAATGGCGGATTTGGTGGAAATGGCATACGTAATTGTAAATCAAATCGATTCCGAGGACAATAGCACTGAGGAAAATTATGAAGTTAATAAATTTACACTAAACAAATTACAGAAAGGACTTATATAAGCCCTTGTAAGCTTATTATTAGCCAAAACTAGAATCATTTTTCTTAAATGCACATACTCTTCCGCTGAAAAAAGCGGAATATTCAAAAGAGAGCTGCAAAATTGCCCATCTCCATATCGTGCAATTTACAACGACCTTATAAGAACCAGCAAACAATCCAAGATTACAAATATTTTAAAGAGCGTGGAAGGTGCACAAAATCTAAATACAGAAAAAAGTTCAAATAGTGGCCAGATGATATCGTTCAACCAAAAAAAAACGTTCGCATTTGATCGTACTATTAATACAGCGATAACGAAGAAGATTATCAAATAAAGGTTGTATTATATGAAAATATAGGATATATTTTTTGTTGCTTTATGTTTCGTGTTATACATATGATATCTACATTATGTGTATTAATATTAATTTTCTTAATAAAAATAAAGCTGCTTACATAGAATTGGTATCAAAACATTTTTGCACAATCAATTGCATTATCACACACTTACCATTGCTTTAAAGTACTTCATCGACCCACTTGTGTAACCCCATTTTAGTCAGATAATTACGGACAAGTAACAATTTACGATTTACATTTTGGTGTTATCGATAATCGTCGAAATAAATGTAGAACAATACAAGAAGTGGATATACTACATAATAATTATTGTTGCGATTTAAAATTATAGTCTTGACTTATTTATTTTTTGTTTTATTTCTTTATAAATTAAACAATAGTAGGTAACCGTACTGATCAACGTCTGTACTTAGATACTGGATTACGTACAGGACCGGATCGGTTCAGTCGAATTACCACCGAGAGTTAATTTTGTTCATTATTTATTTAGTTTTTAACGAATGACCTACCACCTTTGCTGGAATACGTAAATCTTCAATTACGATCAGAAATGTGGCTTCAAAATGATGGTGCACCTGCTCATTACGGAAGACAAGTAAGACAATATTTAAATAATAATTTTCCACAAAAATGAATTAGACGGTTGGGTCTTATTGTAAGGCCACCACGTTCGCCTGACTTTAACCCTGTCGATTTCTTTTTCTGGGGGTGTTTGAAGCAAAAGGCATATCAAACACCATTTGCTACAAAGGCCGGCTTACGCCAACGCATCAAAGATACTGATCAAACCATTAAAAATTCAATACGTGCACGTCCCTTAAAAGAGCAATTTTTACGAAGATGTCGATGTTTGTATTAGGGCCGAAGAGCAGTACTTCAAACATTTACTGTAATGAATACAATATTGCTAATATTACTTACATTTCTTAGTATTTAATTAGAATTAGTATTTTCATGCTTAATTATTTTTGTCGCATCTATTTTGTTAACTGACATATTTTATGGTAAATGGACATTAAAGTACTAACTAATTTATCTTGATAGAATCCACATAAAATGAGGATGTTTTTGCAATAAGTGTTGACTTTATGACAGTAGTTTTTTTAAATGCGATAGGGTTGAAGTTGCGCATAGCTGCGCAGTGATACTTTAGTCTACAGATACTAATACAAATTTTGATCGTTTTTTTTTTTTGACATAATAAGCAGAAATTGTCTATGGGGCTTACTAGATACGAGTCTAAAAATTAAGTAAAAGTAAAAACATTAAAGATTACATGTCAATTTTTACGAAAAACTAATGAAAACTGCGATTTTCCAAAATTGAACATTAACGGCTGTATCTTTGTAACCGATAGGAATCGGATATTGACTTATAAGACTTTTTTTTATTGAAAATGGTCTCTTTTATCTCTTCCCTTTCGTTTTATCCACGCTTTACGGGACACCCTGTATATGTATGTATTGCATAAAATGAATAAATTAATATAAAATGATTAATTAAAGAAATAGACATCTCCTAAAGAGCAAACCCTGTCATTATATTTTCGTTCAAAGGACATTGTTTTTTCTTCGATTTTCTCACGTAGGTATAGTAAAATCTTTCCGGTTTGTTCACATATTTTATAATAATTTATTTATAGATAGGTACTTAAATATATTTCAACGACATATATACCTACATAATATTATAAAATACCTTTTTGTGTTATTTTATGATCTTGGGATCGCTGCCCATTGATCACAGACTTTTATTATTATTTATTATTATGTTTTGGTTAGTACAGGGGTTGCGGTTAATTAACATTCACAAACGTCCATGGTTGCAGCAGCGGGATTCGAACCCGTAGCCATAGTGGCGTTAGATAGAAGGCCAGTCAAGTAAAATATAAAATTCCTAGATATGCCCGTTTTACTTGTTCAAATTAAATCTCCGTTTATTGCATTATTGACATCGTTTAGGTGAATAAACGTTCTGAAGTGTTGACAACTAAAAAATGTCAATATAACAATAATTGCCTCATATTTGTATTATACATAGATTATAACTTGGTTAAGTGAAAAAAAAACAAGGTCTAAAAACGAAATATGTTGCAATTGTAATGATCCTGATCACTGTTTTTCTTGATTTTTTATATTAGGTATTATATTTAATTATTATCGATTATAATAATAATAATTTCGATTAACTAAAATAAAAAAATATAGTAGGTAAGTACCTATAATTTTAAAGAATTCCAAAACCAGAAAAAAGGAATTTCTCCATATTAAAAACAACTGATAATTGTTCTTAAAAAAACGTGAAAGTATTTGATGTACTGTAATAGTAAAACCTCCACTGGCAAGACTAACATAGAGTTCATCTACGCCATATGAAAAAGGATCTGTCGATAATTTAGATGCACCAGTATTTTTGAAGCGGAACAAAAAATAATATGCTTATAGATAATTATTAAATGCCGCAAACGTTTAAGATTAAAATGTATTGAACACTCGTAAATTGATGTTTAAAAATTTTTCGAGCAACATTCGGACATTCGATAAACCATGCAAATCGATCTCGATTGTTTAAACTGACGATATAATGCAATTCAACCGAAATTTAGGTTCCGCTCGTTGTCCAATCAAATGAGTTTTCTTGAACTCGAGAATGATTATGACACGTTATTTCTACTTATATGGCATGAACATTAACTATTATTCCACCATCTTTTTGCTAAATAACATCAGAAATAGTCTCCTTTGATCGTTTTATCGTCTTACGTACCAATATCACAAACCTCTGCACCGTTAGTGACGATAAACTAACATTATAGTTGCTATCAGACGTTTAAAAATAAACAATATTTAAGTTTCATTCATGTCTCGAATAGTTTCCTAATCAAAATGCACAAATAAATAGAATCGGTTCAAGAAACTATTACTGTTTTAATCTCCAAAATAACAATTTAACAGTTAGTCTACATTAAAAGTTTTTAACTGCATATAGGTACCTAATTTTTTTCATTTTGTTTTTGAACAAACAAAACACCACTTAATTTTTCAAAACCAAAAGTCGACGATTTTCACATGCTACTACGAATTTGTTTTTTTTTAAACCTTTTCAAGTGTTTTATTAATTAGATACCAAAAGCCACCTTAGTTTCATTTTACAAATTCAGACGAAGTAGAGAAAATACTATCACCACGTAAAAAATAATTATGTATCTTTATTTTCTCTTTCCCATCTATAACTTTAAACATACTAGATTTGTATAGGCACTTGAGTTTATTTTAACCATTGCTTTAGATAATTTAAACAATACTTTATAACAAAATAATAGAACTAGAACAAAAAAATGTGAAAAAAAATTTCCAATATAAAGTCGATCATATACCTACATACAGGATGTCTCAGACTTCACTCGTCAGGCCTATATTTCGGTTGTTTTTGAGAAGTGTCCCAACGAACCCTATATTTTATGTATCTATATGTATAATTATATTTGTAAATGGTAAATTATGAACGATATCTCTTTAGAAGTCGAAGATGCAACATTAAACTTTTTTTTTCTTAAATAGCAACATATGGCCTATCCAAACCTATATGCAATTTACGTCATCAACAAAAAGTTACTAGATTGTTTATTTGTAATTCGGTTTAAAGCTTGGAAAGTGACATATTCTATCGATAATTTACCTACGCACATATTAAATGGTACAATGAAAGACTACAATTTATTAGAACTGTCAAAATACGACGTACGAGGTGACAGCACTGTGTGAAACGTCATCATCTAGCAACCTTTCATTGATGACGTGGATTGCATATAGGTTTGGACGAAGTGTAGGTATTTTTTAATTGTATTATCCTGATAAGAGCTTTTAATTCTCCTTTCATTTGTGTAAACCGATATGGGTCTTACATCTGAAACTTTTCAATACAAATACGATTTAAAGTTCAAGAGCATGTTGGTGCATGTGTGGTTTGCCATGGAATTAACTGACTTTTGTACGATAATTTGTATCTAATCGGTGATGAAAACAACAGCAGAATGTGTAAACATTACCAGAAACGTCTTGTTAATACGTAGATACAAACAGACATTTTCTGCATCGTCTACAGATTTGCTTAAATAATAACGGAGACAATTTTGAACAATGTTTATAAACTGCAACTTGACTGCATTTCCTTGCTTCGGGTACCTACCTATACTGCATTAAAAACGAGATAAACAATGCAGATAAACATAAAATAATCTGCATAGAATATGCAGATAAACGAGATCTGCCTACTTTAATCAATTATCTGTAAGTTACTTTTGCCGCGAAATACGCAGCTACGCCGTACTGACAGTAGACAATTAAATATTTAAAATTTCAATTATCGATGACAGTATTATGCCATCGAATCGTATTTCATTAATTGCCCTGATATAGGTAGTGTGCGTGAATTGTGATTGTGATTATACGACAAATTCGTAAAACACAGGTGGAAACATATTGACGCAAACCGCACATAACTTTAACGTTCCATAGTCCGCACAAAAATTCCAGTAATCAAATTTTGATTTTTATAAATAGTATAGAACAATAAAAACATCGTCCACATGAAGAAGATAATATGTTTACTTCTTAAAAAGTCCTTTTAAAACACGCCATAATTAACCCCGATACAAAAATAAATGACACAGGGTCAAATTTTATACCATCCGGGGCATGGTAATTTATTTATTTAAGACATGAACGTGTCAACAGTAGATCAGGTCCTATGGTTCAACGTTCTTGAAGCCGAAACGATTTGATGAAGGTTTCGAATTTGAAGGACGACCTGTACAATTTTGGATTTTCCCAGACACCGGATTTATTGGAATTAGGTATATCTTCATAAAAAAGTAAAACTTTAAATAATGAATCATGACGCAATCCCGCAACATAATGTACATACAAGACGTATTTATATGGAAAAAAAACGAATAATCGACATAGTTGATGTTAAAAAAACAATTTTAAATTTAAAATAAGCATCAAGAGGTCAATAATTATCGAAATAGTTGCACCGATTAACGTAGCTTTTATCCTTCAAGTTTTTCTAATGTCTGTTGCTAATGTAATCGAATTCTTTTAACTGGATATAAAGTAAATTCGTTTTGGATGCATTTACTTAAATCCAGTAAAAACAAATCATTTAAGATAAACGCGGTTCAATAGTCCTTCGATGGCCCTTGTTCTCGTATTCTCGTATAGCTGATTGATAACTATTAGGGTACAAAGCAAACAAACGGTAACCGTATCGAGGAATAAAAGTATAAAAAATGTACCGAATAAGTATCTAAGTAGGTACTACCTACTTACATGATTTTTGATATTGAAATTTCATTTCGCAAAAATAACTTATCATTTTATATGTGAATTAAAATCGACCTCTTAATAACCACATTACCATATTCACTTCCGTATCGATTATGCCTTTCATAAACGAGATGTTCAAAATACATTCCTATCATTGCAATTTTCTAGAATGTGTAATATTTTTTATCAAATTACTTACAAGGTAAGGTCCTGAGAAGTACACGGTGGAACATAATAAAGTTTCTAGAGAAGGAAAGGTTCGATGAAGAGAATTTAATGACGAAAATAAAAAATACGGGAGCCAAAGGAGAAGGGGCGTTATGAGGATTCAAACTTTTAAAATGTCCGGCATGTGAAATAACAGAATTAGCGCCTTTGTATCAAAATCAATACTACGATCATTATATGGTAAACTTTTTTTTTTGTATTATTTTATGATCTCTTGCATTCTCTTCCTTTTTTATTTTTTGAACACGGCAATGATCAATCGATTTTTCTAGTGGAAAAATCGAAATGTTATCAGATTAAAAATCTGGTACCTATTTTAATGATAGGACTGCGCGCACGCATTAATTTTTCCCGTGTAATTTGAGTACCGTTATTCTAGTAATAATGTAGAAATTATAAGTATAAGTAAGTCACGGAGCTGTGCATTAAGCGGTTAAGTTTAAGCTTTAAGTAAGACACAGTGAGCGGGACCTGAGTGAGTGTACTCGATCTTTATAACTCTAACAAAAGTTCTCTGAAATTGGGGCTTGGTTAGGAACTTGGGTAGGAATCTGATTACGCCCTTATTCTCAAACATTCGACGATCAAATTTCGCGGTTGTATTTCCACATTAAAATATAAAGTGTGTGTGATATTGTAAGTCCATAGGTAACAGAAGAGGTTTCGAGGTAGTATTGCAATAATTGAAGTCTCATCTTCCATCTACGCTGGAAATTGTTTATAGAGAAAACGACAATAAGAAATACGTTTAAAGAAAAATTTAGAAGTGTCTCTCATTTTCTCAAAGTCCTTTACTGTTTGTATTACATAATGATTAATTTTCTTCCAGGTAAAAATTATTCCCATTTATTTTCAGTTTTTTAATACCTTTTGCTTAATCTTAACAGTGGATTAACGAAATGCATTATTCTATAGGCAAAAGAGAACGCGTTTCCTTTTTAAATTGCAGTTATTTTGAATCATTTTGCCGTTTCAACTACCTGATTTGGTTACAGATAAAAAATGTGAAATTCAAGTTTTTGATTATCCTATCAATTTTTAAAACTATTTATTTAGAATTTGAGGCACAATTCTTAAATTGTTTTTTTAAATTATTACGACATCGTACCTATAAATACAATACCGATCAATTTACCTATTTTTGAATAAAATGAAAAAGTATGTGTTAAGAAACGGTAAAATTAAAATTCGTAAATTAAAAAAATTAATTTTTAGCGGTTCTTTAAAAAGAGTAATTAAATCAGTTATTAAAATTTATTTTGATTTAAGCTTTCAGTTTAAACTTTTTTGTTTATTTTGTGGTAATGAACACATCTCTAAAATAGTGCCGTGCAATTCTGAAACATCCTGTATCCTGCATACTGAATTCAGTATAAAAAGCCTTTTCAAATTCCGTCAAACATTTTCTCAAAAAATTGAAATTCACGTGTCTGAGGATTTTTTCCAAAATTCAATTGTTTTCATTTTCTTACTCAATATTTGACTACGTTAGCACGTCGCGTCGTATAAAATTAATTTTACTTCGAAAATGGTTAATTTCATAATAAACATATTATAGCACATACGGGAGGTTTCATATCTTCCATATTGTATAACAAAATTATTTATTCCGCATAAATCTGTTTACGTCTAAAATGGAAAATTATTTAAAAAAATACATCTACTAGAGAGTGAACGACCCAATTACGACGCTGTCGTTATCCACACATTTATCATAAGATGATTCAAAATGGCGACCTTTGATTCGACCAGATCTATTGATTTAACATCATTCTATTTACATTAATTATCTCGAGATATTGTACATCTAAAATTAAATAAGCAGTTTTAAATTTAAAACGAGTACCCACTGACGAACGCCATTGCTAGTGATGTTAAATAAGTAAATGTTTAATTATCGTTATCTATTGTTAGCTAATACGCGAATAACTAATGAACGTTAAATTATTTATGTAAAAGAGAACATCGGTTTTCGGCTAATTAATAATGCACGAAATAAAGAGAAGGTCATGATTATGTATATTCCTACTTAGATGTAGATGTATTTATGTAATATAAAATTAATTCCGAACGCTAACAACGATGCATCGGCGGTTATCAAAATAAATAATAAATTTTTCTATTGATAAGAGGCCTTAAAACATTTTAAAGTGGGCGCGTTAAACTATAAGATTTTATCTGAAAATATGTAAGTACGTATGTTGGAATGAAAACTGATGTAGGGTTTGAAAATTAAAGTATCTACCTAACTTATTAAAATCAAATTATCCGCTAGCTAACAGGAATCTAACACTATCTTTATCTATGTATAGGTTTCTAATTTTTTAACGTTATTGAGTCAGTATTTATGTAAAATCGGTTTGATTATAAGGCGAACTGTTAACATGAATTAGGTATACTATAACTACTTATTCACGATAGGTTCTAATCCCACGTCATCAATAAAACCGCGTACTTTTACAGTACTATTAGATTGCAGTCTTTCTTTGTCATGTCATATGTACGCAGGTAAATTATCGGTAAAATATGTCACGTTCAAAACTTTAAATTGAATATTACAAATATACAATTTAGTATTTTTTTATTGATGACGTGCATTGGAACCTATCGTGAATAACGTATAGGTATACGTCAATTTTACAAAAACAAATCGAACCACATTTATATAAAGGTCAAAAACATTTCTACAGTCCCAATTTGGAAAAAAACGTTTGATATCATAACGTTATATATTACAAGCAAACGATACTTACGCGTAGTTCCGTGATTAATTAAAGTCAAAAAAGTCTTTGTAAGTCAACTTCCTAAATAACAAACAACCAAAACTACGTAACACGCCAAATATGATCAAATTTGTTCTTCTCGCTAACCGACTGAAAACAAAACAACATTTAACACATAAGTATGGGTCAATAACTAGTACATATTTGTCGTTGATAGACGATATAAATATTATCATGTCTAATTCGTTTACAATGGAAAAGTTTTACATACTTCGAATATGAACCCATAACTGACGTAAACTACGTAAACACACGTATGTTTTAATTTTTTCGCGGATCGTAAACAACCCCAAGGATAATAAAATTGTATAATTTAAACGTTTGATTTTGAATTGAAAATACTAAAAGATTGCACCTATTTTTTTTTCATAAATATATGGAGTTTTAAATAGGTACGAGAAGACGAGGATATCTTCTAAATTATGACTGTTGTAAACATCCACGGCGTATTACCAAAAAGGTGTAACCCACAAAAAGTAAATTTTACAGGAGAGCACATTATGTGTCGTCAAGTAGCTATAACAAGATACGTTTCGCGGAAATACAAATCGATTTCTCCAGTGAAAAAATCGGAATATTATTACCAGATTTTAGCAGATGATGTCTTTGCATTAGATGGATAAGATAATCAGAATAACTTATTTTTTCAAAAAGTGCGAGTTATGCCCTTTTGACAAAACGCCATCGACGTGTACGTAGGTACCTGCGTATGTTGTAAACGGATTTTAAACAATAACTAATCGTTTACAACACTTTTAATTAGGTACATATAATAAATATGCCAATCGTGACAATCTAAAATGTAATGTGGCCAAAACAATTTCCAGATTTGAATTCATTTGATCACTATGGGTATTTATACATAAACATGTTTCAATTAGTTCCAAACAACTACACAGTAAAATTGTTAAGTAAGTAATCTCACGTGAACATATTTTAATTATTTCCTGTCCATTTAGCGCAAAAATACAAATCTGTATCGTTCGGAATTTTATTAAACCTAAAGGCAATAAAATGAAAAATAAATCGTTTGTTTCGGTTATCAGTTTCAATTTCGTAACGTCAAAGTGGCTGTAAGAAAAGTATCATTACGGTCGGCATTAAATTTCAATTACCACATTAACAGCGTACAATTAATTTAGTAGGTACGACACTTAATGAATTATTATACGATAATTAAATGGCGATTCTATTAAATTGCAGTAGAACCAGTAAATCCACTGGCTTCGTTTCTTTAAAAGTCGAATTTGTTTATTCGTATATTTGGCTCTTTTTGACACCAAATTCGCCCGTAACTGTGAAAGTGGCGTAATAAAACCGCCAATTTACGTCAACTACTCGTTACGTAAGGTCGGTTTGCAGTTCTACGGTATCGTGTTGTTTGGAGTCTATTTTGATCAGAAATCGGGTTGCTAAATATTAATTTAGACTACAGGTTGGTGGGTATTTATGAAGGTTACAAAACCGCGACTTTGTCGAACGCTTTTAATTGTTAAACCGGCATATATAGGTATACCAAATGTTTCAAATTGTGCTGCATATTTTTTGAATTATCAACCATTTTGGATGTGAATTCGGTAGAATAACCAATTGACAAAAACCTGGATTGAAATTTTTACCAATATTAAGTACCTACCATAGTAAAAAATTGCTATTCACATCTATCGCTTATTTTTATCTATTTCATTGTATTAATATTAGGTATTTCACTTATAGGTGCTTTTTAATATTCCAAACCCGCTTCGCAAATTACATTTGTCTAAATTAATGATAAATACAACGATTGATTATAAATAAAAAGAAAAATAATATAATTAAGTTTTTATTTGCTTTTACCGATTAGTGTTAGTTTATCCTCTGCAGTTGATGCGCCATGTTATTTTGGTTGAAAACAGAAATATCAGATAACATAGAACACCACTCCAAGTTTATAGGTATCTATCTCTTTTATTTATGAATCAATTTATTTAGGTGTATTTGAAATGTCTTCGACATAATTATTATTATTCAATTGCTTCTTGTTGTTCTCCTCGCCAATATAATTATATAGGTAAGTAATTATATTGTAGGTATGAATCTATCCACCACGATTTTATTTTTGGGGAAAACTAAAGCAATAAATTTATACCGAAGCTTTTGATAATAATTTGGAAATACTAAATAACAAAATTACTAATGTGATCAGAACTACCAAGAATTTAGAAGGGTAGAATTGTGCAGTAATTTTGACGGAGGGGGGGGGGGGTTGTTGTTTGAATTAGTTTTTAATTACATTCATATAAATTGTGAATTGTGATTAAAAAATAAAAAGCTGTTTACTTTAATACCGCATACTATATCGCAGTTTCACATATTTATCAACGTTGAGCGATTTTTCCGCAACTTTGTACTCTTGTACATACCTACCTCTTACTTTTGAACAACTTCTTTTAATGACATTTTATCGTATCTTCAACATTAATGGTCAATTAACAAGGTCATAACATTAATTATTGAATATTTTTAATTAAACACCCTGTTATTTCAACTTATTTCATGATACATGCCATGGTTTTTGGACCAAGCAGGGTTGGTTCCTAGAGTATCGTTTTAAAAACTCCAAAATTATTTGACATTTACACCTATCGCAAAGTCATTCCGCGGACACACCATGGGACACACCGGGTGCACCTTTCAAAACATGCACAAAAAAAAATCAACGACGTCGTTTCTAAATTCTTTAAGGGTGAATTGTTCTATTCCACGTCTTTTTAATGTAAATTACGCATCACGAACATAAAAATCAGATCAACTCTTAATCGCTCTAAAGTACTTATTTGGAAAATTAAGGCGACGAGAATCGGAAAATCCAAAATAGAGTAATAATTAGGAAAAGATATGTAAGTACAATTTTCTGACCTATTTTAATAATTAAAAACATTAATTTCGAACGATTTGGAAGTTACCGACGCATTAATAACCACAGTAACTTCACAGATAAATAATATTTACATAATAACACATAAGGTATAGCTCATCCAAACCTGTATGCAACACGTCATCAATAAAAGGTTACTAGATGATGACGTTTCACACAGTGCTGTCACCTCGTACCTCGTATTTTGACAGTTCTAATAAATTGTAGTCTTTCTTTATACCATCTAATATGTGCGCAAGTAAATCATCTATAGAATATGTCACTTTCCAAACCTTAAACCTAATTACAAATAAACGATCTAGTAACTTTTTGTTGATGACGTAAACATCATATAGGTTTGGATAAGCTATACTTATCACATATATATGCATAGTGAAATGGGTACCTAGCTTAAACCGGTAAACAATGAAATTAACAAAGTACCTACCTACCCATGGTACAATAACTATTAAGGTAAGATATGGGAGCGGTCCTGCGCATCGAGATGTAACGTCACGCGTGAAAATATCAGAAGTCTGACAGTTTCCGAATAGGTACGTACTTTCACGGATAACCTCACTGCGCGTATTGAACGTATTTAGAACACTCGGATATCCTTCCTATGGCCTATCCAAACCTATATGGCAATTCACGTCATCAAAAAAAAGTTACTAGATTGTTTATTTGTAATTCGGTTTAAAGTTTGGAAAGTGACATATTCTATAGATGATTTACCTGCGCACATATTAGATGCCATAAAGAAAGACTACAATTTATTAGAACTGTCAAAATACGAGGTGACAGCACTGTGTGAAACGTCATCATCTAGTAACCTTTTATTGATGACGTGATTGCATATAGGTTTGGACGAAGTGTAAGTTATTATACCAGGCTATCTACCTAATAGAAATAAAAAGTTTCCACCATCATTCGTATAAATAAACTTGTAGTTATACGTTATTCCCGACAGGTTCCAATCTCGTCATCAATAAAACCTCGTTTTAATACAGTGAGTATTAATAAATTGTAGTATTTCTTTGCCTATAACGTACACTAACGTATACTATAACGTATAGGTATTATTTTTTATCGTTGTGAACATTTTTCTGATGTAGGTATTAGCTGCTACTGTGGACTGTACTGCGATCGTTGATTACAGTTTATGCGGAAATTATGATAGTCTAATCCAGGGAGGGCTCGCGAGCCACATGCGGCTCTTTGAAGGATTATTTGTGGCTCTCGATAAATGTACCCGAGTTCCCTTTTCATTTTTGTGCTATTATATTTAATAAATATAATTTCTGTAAAAAAAAATTTTTTAATACCTTTTAAATACGTATTTAATTGCGGCTCACGAAAAATTTCAAATGTTGAAAAATGGCTCGGACTATCAAGGAGCTTGGCCACCCCTACTCTAATCTATCGATATTAAATTTACTTGGTTTACTAGGTACCTATCTGTCAATGACATTTAAACGCACATTAATTTTATTAATAGATTTTGATAAGACACTCGATTCTATTGCACCGTACAATACGTTTTGACTAGAAATTGTCCTTCAAACACGTGGTTTTTTATTATAGGTAATACCTATGTATATATTTCGTTTTTTCTTATGCCATTACTAAAATTAAATAATACATTAGGTATGTACTCAAGTTGTCAGAGGTTTGAAAACTTTTAATTTATACGCAAAATGACGTTCTTAACTTTCTTCTAACATCAGATAACGTTTGAAGGGATTAGAATTGAACCCGTCTAACAAGGAAGGTTAGGAAGGTGGAAATCTAAAAAAATTTGAAACTTTGCAGGGTTATAGTACTAGTCAACCCTAATCCAGAGTCGTATTCCGTTCGTGCTCTTACGCGAATTAAGAGTGTGTGAAATCCACCCTTGAAAATTGGATTTTTTTTCGATTTTGCTTATTATTTGTGAAACAACAAGAGCTATCGCCAAGAAATTATATACTTTTGTAAATGGCCGCTCAAGACCTACATTATGATACAAAAATTAGGGGTGAAAATTTTAAAGGATGGTACTGTGCGTCCGATGCTGACTAATGGACGCTTAGCTTAACAATGCTGCCGCTACGACTGCCACTTGTCTATAAAAGATCATAAGAAAAAAATACAAACTCCTAAATTTTTCTTTGAATTTCTTATCTTTTTCTCGTCATCGTTTTCCCTCTATCGTCAATTTCCAACGTAGATTCTTCCGTTGACTGCGAACTTGTATTATTACATACCTATACCTACGTAAGGTAAAATTTCGTTCGCGAAATTGGGTCGTCGAATGTTTGATGGGATACCTAACCAAGACTCTAACCGAGTCCCAATGAAAGAGCCTAACCAAGCTCGATTTTCAGATAATTTGTGTTACAGCTTAAAGGTCCATGTATTTACACTTTATAAATACATGGAGAGTTAGTCGACAAAGAAAGATCCTATCTTTCCTCGTCGTATTAATCCTTTTTGTTTGTAATCCTTTTAGAGTACATAACACACAACACTCACGCACTGACACGCAAAAAGGCCTTATTAACCGAACGAACACTCCTCGCACACACGAACAATACGACGCCGTAATTACGCCGTACTACTGAAACTAGCACTATCGCTCTGTACCATTAATGCGAAAGATCTGAAGCAGTTTTGGCAGAATTCTATATATAAATGCGTTCGAGTTATTACATGGATACTAGGAAATCTTTCTCCGAAAGAACATTCTCGACCTCCGATAAGCTATGAAAGTAGGCGATGGATATGTTTTATTAGTTGCTTTGTATTTTATCGGTCATATAAAAATGCGATTAAACTTTTATCTGGTTTATGGTTTGTAATAGGGAAATTTTCAATTCTTAAGGGTTCACGAATAGTTTTTAAATTAAAAATAGAGTAAATGTATAATTCTGCGATATAAAGACAATAGATAGTGATTATTCAAATAATTTTACTGCATAAGAAATACATCATTTTAGAATAAATTTCCTAAAAAGTACATATTTTAAAAAACTTTGATCATTATCTGCATTTTTTTTATCAAACCCCACTACGATCCCTATAATAGCCCAAACTCCACTCCCATCCCACAAAAACCTACCTCACGGCACTACTAAAAAAGAGATAATATTGTGAGAAATATCCAACCGGTTGCAGACAATTGAAGTTTTGTTTTAATCATTTTTGATAAACTTGATACTTGATAAAATTTATTATGGTACTTTAGAGAAATATCAATTATTTAGAATCATTGTGGTCTGCCTCCCAAACCTGGCAGACCTCTCTCCAAATCAATAAATTTTCAATATGTCACCTACTGTTGTTTTTTTCAAATTATAGTTTTAATTGTCCTTTACATGAATATATATGTCTACCTATGTAAAAAAGAACCCAAGTGTGGCAAAAATTAGAGATAAAATTCAAAGGATGACACCCCTTAGGATTTTCATGCCTAATTTTTGTATCATAATATAAGTCTTGAACAGCCATTTACAAAAATATATAGTTTGTTGGTGATAGCTCTTGTTTCACAGATAATAAGGAAAATCGAAAAAGTTGCAATTTTCAAGGGTGAATTTCACCTTCTTTAACCACGTAAGGGCACGAACAGAATACGGCTTTTGATTAGGGTTGACTAGTACTACAATCCTGCAAAGTTTCAAATTTTTCTTAGATTTCTACCCGCCTAATCTTGCAAGCATATTTTTAGTTCAAAATGACTTAACACGTTCACTACTAACCAATAGGAGTACTAGTTATTTTAGGAAAGTGTCGAAAAAAGTGTTAGGTGATATCAGTCCTTTATGTAATTATTTGTGCATTCGATTTGCGCGAAGTGCGCTTCGTCGCGGATCCGCATAATTAGCAGTGAAAGTGTTAAGCATCTTATTGGATAATTGAAACTTAACTTTGTTTAGCAATAAAACAATCCACATGATTATTCCGATTTTTGTGCCATGCATGATCGAGAAAAAAAACCCATTGTGAATAACAGTTGAAATTATTTTAATTCTAAAACCAAAAGACACGACTATTAATACGACCCTTAATTTAGCCCCTTATCGATGCTTTCTCAAAAATGACCAAAACAGCATTTTACTAAAAAATCCAATATACAGTAACGATTTGAAGTTAAATGGGTAGAAATTAACCCACGCAAAAATAAGACAACATAAATTAAGCGCGGTATCACTCCATATTAAGAACTGACAGTAATGTTACATTAAATCATACACCAATGGTGAGTCGAATTGACATAAGTAATAACTTAAAGAGGTCGTCATGCTTCGCCCAGTAATACAAACATCTCAAGATGCCAATCATTAATTAACCACAAATGAAAGATTGCTTCTACCAACAGTATTGTACGGAGAATATGAAAGAAAATTAGATAACGTTGGTCAATTTCATCGTGCCCCTCGACGAGTTTATCCCTGTGACCTTCAGCTTTGATTTGCATCAATTTTTTATTTTATATTCGCTCAATTGGTCGTTTAATTTAATATTAAACGTCCAATTATTATCTTGACGTGCTGCAGAATTTTTAATTTTTAAACACGAAGTTTAACGCAAATATAATAATAATAATATATTAAGTACCTACATACACAAATATGTATAAAATTCTAGCTATCAATTAATAAATATGTAACTAATTCGCTAGATATTTTATAAAAGCGTTATTTTTAGAATGAAAGAATCAAATACGTATGCTAAAAATTAAATTATTTTAAACCCGAGTATTAATTAAATATAAAGCCGAGGTAACACGATTTGTAGACGGCGGAACTCGAAGATAGACGAGCCATTCCGATCAGATTCATGTCCCAATTTATTAAAACAATGATTCGATTGTCCGACAAAAAAAGATCTCAGCATAATTTTACTGACGGACTCATGATTGATTCGTTATAATCTACTTAACAATAATTTATTTCCAAACTTTTCTACCGTTTTATTTTTTTTTTATTATCAAGGGTGTTTACAGCAGTTGTCTCTGACCTAGCGGATAACGACTCGTTACAGTTTACAAATTTATTTTTAAAAATAATGGCGTTGACACAGGCATTAATTTTACATACCTACGTAATTAATAAATAATGAAGTTATTCAAAAAAAATTTTTTTTTCTTCTACACGTACACAATATAAGTACAGGAGTCGTAGTGCAGATTGATAAAAAAATATGCAAATAGTGACTAAAACATTTTAAAAATATGTCTTTCTGGGCAATTTATTCTAAAATTATGTATTTTTTATTCAATAAAATAATTTGAATAATCACTATCTATCTACTGCTTTTATACCGCAAAATTATAAATTTACCCTATTTTTAATTTAAAAACTTTAATTCGTGTGTCCTTAAACATCGAAAATTTCCCTATTACAAACCATAAACCAGATAAAAGTTTAATTGCTTTTTTATGCGACCAATAAAATACGAAGTAACTAATAAAACATGTGCGCCACCTACTTTCACGTATAACTTATCGGAGTGCGAACTGAAGGTTTTTAAAATAAAAGTAGAATTTCCTAGTACTCACGTATAAATTCGAATACATTTATATGTAGAATTCCGGAAAAACCGTTTCAGATCATTTGCGTTAGTGATACACAGCGGTAGTGCTTGTTTCAGTAGTTCGAATTTTAAATTACGGCGTCGTATTATTCGCGTGTGCGAGGAGTGCTCGTTCGGTTTATAAGGCCTTTTTGCGTATAAGTGTGCGAGCGTTTTGTGTTGTGTTATGTTCACTAAAAGGATTACAAACAAAAAGGATTAATACGACGAGGAAAGGTAGGATTTTTCTTTGTCGACTAAATCTCCATGTATTTAAAAAGTGTAAATACATGAACCTTTAAGCTCTAACACAAATTCTCTGTAAATCGATCTTGATTAGGCTCCTGAATAGGGACTCGGTTAGGGCTCTCCTCAAACATTCGACGGCCCAATTTCGCGAACGAAATTTTATCATACGCACGTTTTCGCGATTACAGTGGTTGGTGAAATACAGTGAAATTTGAAGCGTGGGTATATAGCTTATCCAAACCTATATGATATCACCTCATCAACAAAAAGTTACTAGATTGTTTATTTGTAATTCGGTTTAAAGTTTGGAAAGTGACATATTCTATAAATAATTTACTTGCGCACATATTAGATGGTATAAAGAAAGACTACAATTTATTAGAACTGTCAAAATATGACGTACGAGATGACAGCATTGTGTCATCATCTAATAACCTTGTATTGATGACGTGGATTGCATATAGGTTTGCACGAAGTGTAGGTACGTAATAATACAAGTACGCAATCAACGGAAGAATCTACGCTGAAAATTAGGGATAGAGGGAATACGATGACGAGAAAACGGTAGAAATAGAAAGAAAAATTTAGAAGTTTCTAATTTTTTCTTTGTCTGTTACAGACAAATAGCAATCATAGCGTCAGCAGTGTTAGTCTGCATTTTATTTTTTTGACTTATTAATTATTTTAATATATATTATTATATAAATTTTTAAAACTACTTTTTTACTACTATAAGGTATTTAATACCTTATTAGTGTTGAATTAAAAATAAATTTAATTTATTTGGAGCATCGTATGTGTATGAATTGTACATCGAAAAATGCATTCTACATAGTTATCCCGCCATAGAAAACCGATAAATTGCAATGTGAATCTTCGATTTGAGTCATGATTCACATTAAAATTTCTATGTCTTTTAATTGACTAAATCTTTATCAAATTAGTGTAATTTGAAAAGTTATTCACACACGTCAAGTTTCGTCAAAATCGCACAAAACGGAATTTAGCCTTTTCGAGTTCTGAGTTAAAAAAAATTCAAAATGGTCGAAATATTTAAAATATATTTCAGACTCAAGTTGTACCGTCCTAAATATCTAAAAGCGTTCCTGAAAAAACCGGATTTATAACGGCATTTATACCTAAGTACCCACCATTAATAAAGAGAAGAGTATTTTCATCGAAATATTGGGAACTACCTTTAATTTGCGAACATAAAACCACTACGTCTAGTAACCCAGTGAGATTCTAAAATGCAAATCACGACCACAATAAAATACTTAACAATAAATTAACGACTAAATGTTTATTAACCCGAGATAGAACTAATAAAACTTGTTTCAAAGATCAAGTTTGTCACTTGTGCATAAAACACCCATTAACGTGAACATTAATATTGTTAATTTTAGATACCTATAACATTTTTGCTAAGAATTAAACTTGTTCAAGGTTTACAATTAGTACAAACAGTACCGGGATTCTGTACATCGTTATCGATAATTATCGTTTGTTCTATTCTGTACAAACATTTATCGACTTAAATCGATAATTTTGAGCGACGAACGTGGTTAGGAAAACTATAATTATCGTTAACGTAACGATCATTAAAAAGGGCTGGATAAGGTGTTAACGATAATATTTTTGTCGATAATGTGACAGAGTGTAGTTAAAAAGTTGAAAATTAATTATTACAAACGCATTTCTGCAGAGATTGAGAGTGAAATAAATAAGTAAAAGCTTAAACAAGTTTGGCGATTCAATATAAAAGAAAATATTCAAGATTTATTCAAGTATATACATAGGTTATATATAGGTATATAGGTATAACCTTGCATTATTACCGTACGTAGGTAATTATGTATATTATATGGTTGTAGAATTTAGAATGGCTGAGAAGATTTTTGGCTTTTGGGACTTTGCTACATCTCTGTATTCTCGAGATAAACAAATTGAACGTAGATAGTGAAAGAAAACGATTAAGGTCGTTCGTACCTTTTCAAATGATGCGAACAAAAATGTAATTTCTAAGTTTATTGTTTTATTTGTAATAATTCGCGTTATTGTACATTACTTAAGGATGAATGCAATATATTTACGGGAAAAAAATAATTATTTTTAATAATAACGAAAGTAGACGTCCACCAATTTTTTGTCCCTGTCAACTCTGGCATAAAATGACTTAATTTTTGTTTGTAATTAAGTCAAAGCCTTAAAATAAAATAACTTACTTAGGTAGGATATCCGAGTGTTATAAACTCAAAAAGTAACTCCTGTAGCTCTTTTAGAGGTCAGAGATGCAGTATTCAATATTTTCTTTAATAGCACGCACTATAGGTATTTTTTTAACTATTAATTCTGATAGAGCTTATTATTTTCGTTTCAATCATACAAACCAATATGGGTCTTAACATGTGAAACTTTTCAATAAAAATACGATTTAAAGTTCAAGTGTATATAAAGGCAGAATGTGCAAACATTACCAGAAAAACCTTGTTAATAGCCACAAAGACGTTTTCTGCATCATCTAGAGGTTGATAATATAATATAATTGAAATAATAACGAAGGCAATTTTGAACAATTTTTAAACTAATTACTTAAAATTAATTAATTATATCGATGAAATTAAGAAAATTATAAACATACAGTGTGTTAGATTTTATATGTCACAGCAAATATTTCGGCTATTGTGTGAATTAGTAAAAAATGTTGTATATTAAAGTTATTAGATTATTTATTCTTAATAATGTATCAAAATCAAAAAACAATTGAACATCAAATAATTCAGATAAAGCAAGTAAATGTAACATTTTAAATGGCACGTACCTAGTATTATTGCATATTCTGAAACTACAAGAATTTATCTTTACAACAATATATCACATATTATAGTTTTTCATTAATTAACTGGGCGCAATACACTAAATAACTGATCGTGTTGAAAACGTAGATAGTGTAAACAATGTGTTGATTAAAACAATCTCAATAACAGATTATTCAACATAAATTTAACATTATGAACAAACCAATATGTAAATAAGTAAGTTAATTATAAAATTGTATGTAACGCCTACCTAACATCTAAATTCTTTGTTCAAAGTGCTGCTCCCCGTTGTTTGTAATATATTCCCGAGATCTGCTTATTAAATTTTGCAACATGTTTGGTGTTATTTGAGCACATGCTCTATGAATGCGATTTGTAAGATCCTCTAAATTTTGTGGACATGTAACATAAACTTTTGATTTAACATATCCCCAAACAAAAAAGTCCAACACAGAGAGGTCTGGCGATCGTGCCGGCCATCATTTCCTATCCATTTCGCACCAAAATTTTCGTTTAAAATATCCTTGACGTTCCTTGCATTGTGAGTAGGTGCACCATGCTGTTGTAACCACATATCACGACGCACTTGTAAGGGTATATCATCCAAATATTCTTCGAATTCTGTCGTAAGGAAATTAGCATACCTTTCAGCATTAAGCGTTCCGCGATAAAAATAAGGACCTAGTATAGTATCACCTAATACACCAAGCCAGACATTAATAGAAAATCTGTGTTGGAACCTGCATTCCCGAATTCGACGTGGATTCTCTGTATCCCAGAAATGATAATTTTTTCTGTTAGAAATTCCGTTATTATTAAAATTAGATTCATCGCTCCAAAGAATGACATCCACTAAATGTTGATTATTGTTAAGCCAGTTACAAAATATTAGCCTTCTATCAGAATCAGGAGCTGTTAAACCGTAAACCAATTTAATTTTATAGGGGGTCATGTTATGTTTTTTTAGAATAGAAAATACTTTGTGATGACTTATACCTATCTCGGCTACTGCTTCACGGATTGAATTTCTTGGATGTGCTCTAAAATATGCCAACACCATAATATCTTCATCATGTGCTGCTCGCTCATTTCTTGGTCTTCGCACTGTAGCATTAAAACATTCATTTCTTCGTAAATTATGTTCAATTCTTGCAAACGTGCGAGGATGCGGCTGTAACCTTTCTGGATACAAGGTTCGATACAACACAGAAGCTTCTTTAGGATTATCATTGCATCTGATGTACACTCTCAACATATCCATTTTATCATTATTAGAATAATAACTATCCCTCATTATGTGTCACGAGATGAAAATTAACAATTAACAATTTACTTAGCCACTTTAACACATAGCGATAACAAGTGAGCGCATATCACGACCTCCTCGGCTCTACTTAATAGAACATGCAAAGGTAATTGTTTACACTGTACGTGTTCAACGCGTTCGGTTATTTATTCTATTACGCCTTTAATTAATGAAATAAGTATAACATGTAATATACATGTAAAGATAAATTCTTGTAGTTTCAGAATATGTAATAATACTGGGTACGTTCCATTTAAAATGTTAAATTGATTTGCTTTATCTGAATTATTTGATGTTCAATTGTTTTTCTGATTTTGACACATTATTAAGAATAAATAATCTAATAACTTTCGTATACAACATTTTTTACTAATTCATACAATAGCCGAAATATTTGCTGTGACACATAAAATCTAACACACTGTATATATAATTATAAGATATAATAATCGCCGATTAGATACAATTTACAAAAACCAGCTATTTCCATGGCAAATCTACACTTAAATTTTAAATCGTATTAGCGAATTTTCGTAGAAAATTGCAGCCTGTCTGATGACGAGACCCAGACGAGTCCTTTTGGATTTTCTCCGATCTCTACCCCTAGATCATGAAAATATAGGTCGTTCATTTTCAGTCGGTATATATATATAGGGTGTTTCAAGATTGCAAGGCACTATTGTTAAGGGTGATAGAAAAGTGAAAAATAACTAGGGTTTGCTTAATACGCCTTTGCCCAAAAGTCGCCCGTTTTCGAGATTCAGGATATTGAAAATTGCTTTTCGTAATATGTATTACCTAGTTGTTTTTCGACTGCATCAAAACTACAAGCGATATCGTATAGAAATTTAGTATCCAAATGTTTTCAAGAATAAATGCCGAAGTAAAATAATTGGACTACTTACAATTAGTTGTCTGCTCCGTGCGCATATCACATAATTAATCATGAAATATCTCGAAAACGATGCGACTGGGCGACTTTTACTAAGAGTAACTTTCTTTCGTAAAATTGAATATCCTTTCAATTTTTCCAATTGTCGTGCCTACAAACCTAACTTCAAAAAAGTTATAAACGAAAGTTGACCGAAAACATTATATAACTAGCGCCCTCTGTGTCATACGCAAACGAGAGTACCTACAATCACTTCAGCTACCCCAAAAAAAATTTGCAAACCAAATTTCAATACAATATCGAATGTAATTTTGATGCAGTCGAAAAAAGCAGTTTTCGACGTCCTGTTATCTCGGAAACGGGCGACTTTTGGGAAAAGGCGTATCAAGCAAACCCTACCTATTAATCACTGTTCTACCACCCCTAACAATAATGCCGTGCAATTTTGAAAAACCCTGTATATAATCAATTTCTTGTATACACGATTCCGGTAGCAATTTTGATCGTAGGAAGCTGAAATTTGGACAGTGTATTGTCTTTACGAAAACAAAGCACGAGTTTGTTAACCAGCCAAATCGACCGAAAAGTTTCAAAATGGCGGCCGTTCAAAAATTAAAAAAATTTTAATATCCGTTATTAATCATCGGACCGGTAATGTGTAATATGTTTTGGAATCAGCATAAAATTCTCTACCGGCCATGTCTCTTTATAATTTTCGATAAAATGCACCGTTTTCGAAGTAAACGAAAAAAAGTGATAATAATTTTTTTAATTCATATAAATTTCTCTTGTAAATATTATTTTACAAAAAATGTATTTCTTTCGAGAAATATTTAAAAAAATGAGTTTTTTTCACATGCGACATGAAAATTCGATACTGAGGGTTGCGCGCAGTCAGATTTTTTATGTACAGGGAGCTCCAAAAAGACAAAAATATGAAAATGAGTCAAGAATAATCTACCTTCATCTTTAGATTTCGAGTCAAATATGAAATAGAAAAGTTGTTTCAAATCTGATTTGCAGTCAAAATTGAAAATTTCAATTCAATACAATCGTTTTTGTAAATCACTGGATCACGGCATTGCATGCAATTTTTAAACTTCCCAGTATCATTTAATTTTCACCTAAATGCACCTATTATTCCTGACATATTTTGACATAAATAATACTCTATTATACTTTGGAAGCTAAAACATATTATAAAATTAACCAGTCGTTTAATAACTTTTAATATACAAACAGATTATAATTTGACTATATAGTCAAATGTAATAAACTATTTTGTTATAAATAGGTGACACTATATGCAAGATAAATTATGATACGGCCTATCCAAACCTATATGCAATTCACGTTATCAATAAAAAGTTACTAGATTGTTTATTTGTAATTCGATTTAAAGTTTGGGAAGTGACATATTCTGTAGATGATTTACCTGCACGCATATTAGATGGTATAAAGAAAAACTACAATTTATTAAAACTATAAAAATACGAGGTACGAGGTGACAGCACTGTGTGAAACGTTATCATCTAGTAATCTGTTATCGATGACGTGAATTGCATATAGGTTTGGATAAAGTGTAGATACAGTTGGTCATATTTCTAGTAATTAGTACCATATATTTTTCGCCGTGTAGGTATCTGCATATTATGTACCTACTTACTTGTAATATCTATAATTTCTTAATAATAATCCTAAAGAAGGTTATTTCTAGCTCTGTGTAATTAAATGTAACTAGTTATATATTTACTCGTGTTGCGTAAATTAAAACATAATATTGTTTTTCGTAAAAAAATTTTTTGGCAAAGCTGATATACTGAATGTGGAATACGTAATAGTTAATTTTGGACCTGAATACTAAAAGGGCTTATATCCATTTTTAGTGTTTTATGATATTAGTGATTTTCTTACATTACATGTTAAAGCATTTTTTGTATGGGTTGTAAACTAGGGCATTTTAGTAATGGTAGTACTTTAAGAGTAACAAAAATGGAATTTGACTTTTCAATATTCAAAAACGTACATATTTGGATATTTACTGGATGACGGCAGTTAGCAGTCGGAAGTTATCGAAGCTTTTAATTGTGCAAAATGAAGAACATACAAGTATAAAATTGTAAAAGACGTTTCACAAGTTTTTTTTTGATAAGCCATTGTCCTTAAACGTAAGTGGAACGATCAAATCAACGTTATTAAAAAGTTCGTCAAAAAATCATTTAAAAAAATATTGCCTATTAAACGTACACGTTTCGGGTCAAATTCCATGCGGTCTTCTATTTTAAAACTATAGTTTTAATTTTTGTTTTTTCAATTACCTACATGTAATATAAGTACGAGATTATCTATTAAGTAAATATATATTGAGCACCTAAATATACATACGTAGGTAGGTATGTAAAATTGTCATTTGGTCGATGCTTTTAATAAAGCCAAAATATAACCTTGAAACATCGACAAATAATTGGACACAATAGTAGATATATTTTAGTATGTTTCTTAATAATAACATATTCAATAATAATTACGATTATAAAATCGTATTAAATTAATATAAACGAAAAAACTAAGGATAGGTAGGTACTATTTCGTAATCGATAAAAAAATATTTTTTGATCTTTAATATAAACTAGTTTTAACCGCTGCTTCCACTAAAAACAATCGCGTTATATTAACATCGTTGCGTCACATTCTACAACAATTAAACACAATTTTCGAATCATGCTTAATTACACGTTCCCAAAACGTTAACGATGCGCGAATCAATAAATTAATAATATAGACGTAACTGCGATAGTACAAATAGTTTCCACAAAATATTCGAACGTTATCAATATTATTAAACATCCGTCCGCGCGCAGGCCACGGCAGCGAATTTTCATGTCACATGTGAAAAAACTCCTTTTTTAAAAATTTTCTTGCAAGAAATACATTTATGAAAAATAACATTTAGAAGAGAAATTTATAAAAAAATAATTTTTAAAATCACACTTTTTATCGATTATCTCGAAAACGGTGCATTCTATCGAAAATTACAAAGAAACAAGGTCGATAGAGAATTTTATGCTGATTCCAAAACATATATGACATTACCGATCCGATGATTAATTTTTTTTTAATTTTTCAATTTAAACGGGTCGGTCGATTTGGCTGGTTAACGAACTCGTCCTTCATTTTCGTAAAGACAATACGTTGTCCAAATTTCAACTTCCTACGATCAAAGTTGCGACCAGAATCGTATCCTACAAGAAATTGATTGTATAAATATATGACCGACCCAAAATGAACGACCTATATTTGTGCGATCTAGGGGTCGAAATTGGAGAAAATCAAAAAGGGCAAGTCTGGGTCCCGCAATTAGACAGGCTGCAATAGCTTTATTTTCTATGAAAATTTGTTAAAATAGGTACACCAACTTATTGTTAGCACCAAAACTGAAAGAAATAAAATAAATAACACACTATAAAATCCCGTTTATTCGAATTGCGATTAACAGAATTTCCGGGTTAATGAATCGTCGTTCTCGATAAACAATACATTCAAAATTATCAATAAAACTATATAGGCTTTTGTCTTACTAATATTTTTGGCGTCATTTAAGTTTTTCATGATATACAGGGTGTAACAAAAATAACTTATATTGACTATAACTTCTTAATTAGAAGAACTACAAAAAATGTTAAATACAGAAGTTTTCTAGTTTATTTTGATGCACATGATGATGCATTTAGGTTGTTTGTATACTGTTTTGCTTCGCTATGATAACCAATTTGGTTTTTTTTTTTAATTGTACCCATGTTTTTTTGCGTCTTTGAAAACAACGTTTTTATCTATATTTAGTCAAAATGAAACAATGTCAAAAATAAATTTAGAAAAAAAAACGATAAAATTCATAACAAACCAAATTAATCAAATTAAAAACAAAAGAAACAAAACAAACCTAATTTTTTAATTTTAAACAACTCTAATTTTGAGTGTTATTAAAACGTATGTGTAAAATATTAGGTACACATTAAACGAAATATTGAAATTGAACCCCATTAGTCGACTGCCAGGCCATGACTTAATCGGTGTTGAAAATTTATTATTATTCTTTCTATCATGTGTCGGGTATGCTCCGCACTGCGGCATTTATTCGCGCTTTTAGGTTATCTAAATTACGTGACCTCTCTTTATACACTTTATTTTTACGTAACCCCGTAAGAAAAAAATCTAATGGTGACAAATAAAGAAACCAGGCCGGCCACTCCATAGGTCTCCATCTGCTAATTAAAATATTATTCCAGTATTTCCTAATACATGCTGCAAAATGTGGAGGTGCCCCATCTTGTTGGAAGACAATTTTATCATTAATATCACCATTTTCTCTTGGAAATTTGCTCGTCATCAGTTGTGATGGCTACTATCAATTATCTGATTAATTTTATCATAAATCATTTCTTGTTTTCAATTGATTAATTTTTTATTTTCTTGTCTACAATTATTATTGTTATTTTATGTTTGACGTTGTTTCATTGCGACATAATGACACTACTAAATACAGAAAAAAAAGGCTCTTTTCGAAGACGCAAATAAAACATATAGGTGTCATTTAAATAAAGTTGGTTACCATAGCAATTAAACAAAACAGTACACAAACATACCAAATATATTATCACGTGCATCTAGATAAACCAGAAAACTTTTATATTTAACATTTTTTTTGTATTTCTTCTAATTAAAAAATGTAAAGTCAATATAAGTTAGTTTTGTTACGTCCTGTGTATAACGGTGGGTAGAGTTGTTGCTTAATGTTTCATTTAAACACTTTTTTTACAGTTTTGAACAACAATAATTTCAAACATTCAATAGTCTAACAATAAGTACCTATCTATAATTTCTCTAATTTTTTTTTTAGTTTTATAAATTACTAAACATTAACCGGATTAAATATTCGAATTTTCAATTAACCGAATTACTCCTGGTCCCATCAAGTTCGGTTAAACAAGCATGTAGTGTAACAAAATTACAAACAAAAAACAGAACATAATCTAACTACGCTGCTTCAGGTCGAACGTCAAACAGAAATTAGGACCGATTTTATAATTACCAGATAAACGTTAGATAAATTATTCTCGGAACAATTTCCATGAAAACCGTTGTCTCGAGAAACGTTGCCACGACTGTTATTCCAAGAATAGCTTATCTGACGTTTATTTGGTAATTGTAAAATCGGCCCTTAGTAAGGTAAGGTCGTATAATAGGTAATTTATAAACTAGAAAATACTAATAGTCTAACTAAGCCCCAATTTCATAATAAAACTAAAATTACTTTAAAATTTAAAGTCTGTTATTACTATGGCAACACGTTGTTGTAACAATGATTTAAAGTCCCTTTAAATGTATAGTAACTTTAGTTTCGATTACGAAACTGACCCTAAGGGCCAATTTTTTCATCTTCCATTTAATTTATTTGACAGATATCTACCATAGAAACAATTGTTATAACAAACGTTTCCATGGTAAAAATTTGTCAAATACATTTATTGGGAGATGAAAAAACCGATCCTAAAAACAATCTTGTAGCTACTATGATTTGATAATAATTGGTACGTATTAAGACAATAAAAACAAACGCAGCAACAATAACAAAAAAACTGAAATTATTTAAGAAATCAAAAAAACTTGTACACTGACAATAAGGGCTGATTTCATAATAAAATAACAAAGGCGACATTAATATCGATCGTTATTATGGAAACATTGTAACAATGATTTAAGTAGTCAATTTAATTTAAACTAACTTTGGAATTAATTATGAAGCTGACTTAAGAACCGTTAGGTATATCAAAATCGAAGCAATAAAAAGAAACGCCTTAATATGTGCTAGAAAAATATAATCGGTAAGTAAGTAGGTATAAGTACCTAATGAGAAATTTATAAAAACAATTCTTAATGGTCTTAAAACTTTTCTTAAAAATAAACAAATCTCAAATTGATTCTTCCAGATGAATACAAATCATGCCATTAAATGGGAAACTTACGATTAGTAACTATACAATCTTAAGCATCTCTTTCTTTATCGCTTCATATCCGATAACATTGCTAATTAAGCTAATTATATACCACCTACTTAATATGGCAAAAAATAAGTTGCCAAATTCATTGTATTCCTGTAATAGTTAAATAAAGATCGGCGATATTGACACATTCTGGTTTTGATGGAAATAAATAATTCACTAAAACGTTCAATGTACTTAATAAATTAATAAGAAAAATGTTTACCTAACAATAACATTGTAATTCTACTGACAAAGAATCGTAGTTGGTCCAGTTTTTTTGGAAAATGCGACGATGAAGTTTAGAAAGCGACTTTCTCGATTCAACAAGATGCATTTCGAACGTACGAAAATAAAAATGGACATATTTTTTCGACATAAATTGTTAAAACTGTTCGTTCCAAAAAGAGAACACCCTGTAGAAATGCATTAAATCATAATATTATATACCTAGTACAAAATACGAACCTGTTCCGTTTTTTATATTGTTAATTTTTAGAGTATCCTGGATCACACGTGTAAAACGCTTATAACGTTAACAATAAATAAACAGATTGTTGATTATGTTGTAAAATTTGGCCCGACTATAACTTTAGGTCAGTAACCGAACTAACGACACTCACGTGTTAAGAATCCACACGTGTATCAATTTTAATCACGTTTACGTCTAGTAATACCAGATTACTTAATTAGAATAACCCAAATGGTAAATCCATTGTAATAACGTAATTGTCCGAAGACTAAACGCTCAAAATTTTATTGATAACGAACCAAACTGGCGATTACGATAATAATAAAAACAAACACGGTTATTAACGCAACCTCAACCTCCTATAAGAAAGGCCTTATCGACAAGTACGCCCGCCATAAATACGTACCTACATTTTTTGCTTATTATTAATACATAAATTGTTAACTACAGAATGCCGCATCAAGGACGTTCTCGGTATCGTTAAATTTTGTCGTCCACTTACCAGTTACGGATTTCGTTGTTTTTGCCAACTTGGTCGACTTCCTTGTTGTCGACGAGTGTTTGAGGGTACGTTTGTGAGCCATGCCGTATATTTTTCACTAAATTTCTTATCAAACTTCACTATAAAATCACTACTTCACAATAAGCACTACGCCATATTATTTTGAACGAAATGTTCTGTGCACCTGCGTATTGTTAAATCGTGCACGTGCTTATTTGGCGGGCCATTTAAATTCAGTTTAAGCATAGTTAAATAAATAATATATAATAAATAAAAATTATGTAATATATCTACTCTATTTGTTTAACAAATTTAGTAATAAAATTACCGAATAATGTAATAGTGTATAATAGGACCTTCCAATATGTAAATACCTATATATAATAGGCATTTTATAATATAAAATTATATTTTTCAATACCTCATGTTTATACTTGAAATAAACTGTGAAAATGGCTTTTATTGTGCAATCAAGGTCCTTCTTAATATTTTCATTACTATACATTGAGTAAATAGAATATAGTACGTACAAGTATTAAAATGTCAAAACAGTTTAGAAATATTTATGTGAACAGAGTGGTAGTTTTAGGTAATTATAAACTAGATAACAATAAATAAAAAATAAAAAGAAAGATCAACAATAAGTAAAATGATTTCAAATGTACTTACATAGGAAATTGATTCTTTCACAAATAAACACTAATAAAAACTAGAACAAAATAAATATATCTAGAGTTATGACCTCTAGTTTATGTATGTATATTACAAGACTTGATATGTTCAACTTATTTTGTTTTCCAACGTATAACGATCGTCGTTTATTAATATCTCATATTTTTTTAACATTAGTTAAACTCCTATCATGTTTATACAGCCATAAATCTAACACTTTAATCGTTAATACATTCATAAAAAATATTTCTATAATCTTTACAAATCCGATAATTGAAAAGATAATTTAAACAACTTCATAAATGTTTGCTTTGTTAGGGAAAATAAAATGGATTCTATAATTAATAAAGTACACTCATTTTGTATTTAATTATTTGTTCGACCAATTATCAAATATGTTAGTTGTTTATGCAGTGTTAAGTACTCTACAATAGATGCATGATTTTAAAAATTTTAAAACTAAAAACTATCAAATTAAACAGACCGATAGTGGTGTTTTTACCAATTTACAAATTGCAATTTTCTAGTGACGAATAAAACTAAAAGACTATTTACAGATGAATTATCCCCCTTCGGACTTTGAAGATAATTTTACAAATCTCATACTTTTCCATCGACGATTTTCAATGTTACTCCACACAAACATTACATTATTTATTTATTAAAAGATAAACATTATATGAAGAATATTGCAAACAATTTTAAATTAAGTTTCTGAATATATAAAAACTACAGATTAATTTTAATGTATATTTTTTATAATAAATAACCACAAATAATAATTTTGATCTCGATTATTAAATACAATAAAATAAATAGTTGTCAAAGCCATTTATAATGAACAAGTAATACTAACTTGCTTCTATTACTTTGTCAGGTCAAACTTCGTCTCTACGACAAAAAAAAATATATGCCTAATAAAGTACTCCTTTTATTTTTTTTACAGTAAAAAATTAACAAAAATGTATATTCTTAATATACCTATGTCTCTGAAATTAAAATGCGAATAAATGGCTATGACTACTGCATAATTATATAGCAAATTATGGAAAATTACTATGTTCCGAAGGTGTAGCTTGAATCGAATACGCTCCATGATTGTTAACGATATTTTGATTTGCGGGCGGCATACAAAATATGATGGATCTAATTAAACCATCTCGAACTGAATCTCCACTTAGGTTTTGTCCAAAATTAAAAAATACACCATTGCAAATATTATGTGGAGGATATGAACCAACTGGATACAAACCAATCTTATGCAACACTACACCAACTTTGTATATCTAAAAAATAATAATAATAAACTGTAATCATAAAATGCTCACAATTCCCAACAAATACCTTATTTTTCTGTATATATATGGGTCTGTCAAATGAGATATCTATTAATGTTTTATAAGTAACACGGCTAGTGAAATGAGTGTACGTTAAACGACTTCCATCAGCATCGAGTAAATGTGCGTACAACAATTCTGGATAAGAAACATTTAGTAAGTGCTGCCGTTCATCATTTTCAATAAAATTTTGAGAAGGTACCTACAAATAAATAAAAAAAATAAACAGATCGATAGAAATTAAAAGCATCGAGCTAACTAACCTGGATACCAAGAACGCAAACGTTTTTATCACATTTAAACGTGACGGCACAATCTAAAATGCTCGTGTTCATACACTCGGTGAGATGAATTGGCACTCGAATGCAGTACAATTTTTTAGAAATTTCGATGCTGCCTTCCTCTACGAAATTGGATATGTTGTTGCCCTGACTAAGGAACTTAATCATGGATGAGCGTGGCGTATCTATTGTAGATTGTCCCTACAAAAAAATTGTTAGTTAAAAACATTAACTCCAAAATATTTTGCAAAATACTATTATACGGTCTATGTTATTACTTAGCGGGGAAAAAGGTAAGAAATAGATTTAGAGAAAAATTTAGAAGTTTCTAATCAAAGACGTTTGCAAACGTCTATGGTTATAGGAGGATTTCTTCAACTATCGACCTTTGGTTGCAAAAAGTAAATTGACCATTCAATTCTACCACAGATTCAGTTCATTTTTAAATTAGCCATCGACGTTAACAAATAGCTGCGAAAGAAACATTATTCAATAGAATATATATTAAACTTGAGCTAAATTTGTTTTTGTATCTTCATATAGGCACTGTTTAAATGTTAAAAAATCCCTTTAACAGACTTGTCGATGGTGGTTCAATAAAAATATAAAAGCAAGCGACACGGCCATTAGATGAGGATATAAATGTTTTAATGCACTAATTTCATTTGTAGATACATAATATATGCAACATTTTAACATATTCTGTATTATTTTTTTAATGGCCATGGGCAAGCCAATTGGCCAGATTATTTTTATTTTAATATTTTCTAAAAGTCCCGTGTTACATAGAAAAATATAAACCACACAAATAGCTGGCTACGCACATGTCTTAAGACATGCAGCTACAGTCTGGTACGGACACGTACCACACAACAAACAAATTATGAACAGAATATTTAAAGTTCAACTTTGCATTTGTAATTTGTCTCGACAATCGTAGATTGTTTTAGTTTGATTTGTTCATTGTGCCGTTTATTGCCTGCCCAATGCTCATGATTAGCGAGATTAATATTTTGCACTCGACGACTGTACCTGCATGTGTTTAGAGATGTACATGTGCGTGTGTAGCTGACTTTTGATTTGATGTTTGATTAAATTTAGTGGCTATTAAATCATGTTTATCTCCATAAAAACAATTAATTGTTTCTAAAGAAATAATCACGATTTAGTAGCCACTAAATTTAATCAAACATTGAGTGTTACCTCATTTTACTATAGGGTTATAACACCCATCCACATAATGCTATAACCAATTAAATGTTCAAGACTGGTCGCCCAATACAGCAGACACAAGACGACAAACTGTCATTTGGATTTAACTTCCATCTTATTGATGTTGCCATTGCCCAACAGAGTTTGTCTCCTCGTGCCTGCTGTATTGCGGACCGACCTTTCATATTGTCCAATAAAATTAAAACATCGAATAAATTAAAATTAATTTTTGAACATCAAAGATGTATACAACAACTCTTTTTACATTTAACGTTTTCTCTAACCAAAACTAGTGATATTAAAAAATTTCAAAACTTCAAAGATCCCATACTAAGTAACTTTAAAACGCACGATATCGAACATTTATATTTATGTATCATTTATTTAAAAACAAGTTAATGAATCAAGCAGCAATTCCCTTATTAATATTATAAATATTTGAGACGATACATAGTTAAATTATAACATGTGTTAAATTATATATATTATGAAATTGTTCTCGTAATAATATTTATATACCTACAACGTGACTCTTGAAAGACGAAAAAAAAAGAATAAGAAAGACAATTTGCTTACCACAAACAGTGACCGTGGATTTCTAGCCGGCAATCTGTGAACTCTCGACGTGGAAAAACCAGGTGGCATTTGTTGTGTTGTATTCGGTGACGAGATATTCATGAGAATAGAAAACTTTTCCGATTCGCTTAGCAAGTTTGATGTGGCAGGTCCTTCTGCAAACTCCTGCGGTGACAGTGTGAGAAATCTAATTTTCACGAGTGCATCTCTTAACGTAGGATGACGGGAGCTCGACTCGTTTGTAGAATTTCCAGCTGCAAATTGTTGTACATTTAATTTTTTCTAAGAAAAATGTTGGGAATATTATTAAAAAATAAACAGGCGAACGACAATAAAACTAAGAAAATAGGAGCACAATTACCTATACCATCTAGTCTAGGTACTTTCGCACCTGCAGTTTCGTTACAACGATTAGCATATTTAGTAATGGCAGTAAATAATTCTAATTCGGAATGGACGTTCAGTACATCTTGATCAAATACTGTTAAAATTGTGCTAATTTCAACATCGTCAAAACTACTTTCTGAAAGGACTTCTTGTGTTTGGTTACTTATAATCTACAAATTGTTCACTTACAAAAATGCACAATAATCAAGTAGCTGTGACTTACGTTTAGGCATTTCTCCATTAAAATAGGTTCCTCAAATAATTTAGCAAATTCGTAGGCTCTACATGCATTTTTAGGATACAAATCCGACCACAAATATCTGGTACATTCCTCGACTAAATGCGGTAACATATATTTCTTTGCTCCGTAACATAATTCACACGCTTGATCGAACGACGTAAGATTAATACGATCCGTATAAACATATCTATAAATCATAATGTTAGGCTCTTGAACAATCAGATTCGACTTTATTTACTCTAATAGAGCCCTAAAAGCGTCCGGCTGTACATCCAAAATAGCGATGGGATCTTTCTCGGCCATTCCACCATAAAACATTGCTTCGAACACAGGACTCGACATGGCAAGAAACAGCTTGTGCCCTTCGAAAACTTGCTGGTGGGGTTCGGTCCCAACGATAAAACGACAATCGCTCCATATTCCGCGCTCCAGCAAATACTGCCCGCGATCCTTAATTTTCTTCCTTTCGGTTTGCCAATCACAAAGAGGTGGTGGACCAGCAGCCATCTAAGGTTTAATTTAATTGATAATAATCACGAAAACGCAATTACACTTACTGCGAAGCTTATTAATCGAAAATAACTAAAAACCCACGACGAGATTATATTTAGTAATTTATATTTGTTGATTACGTTATTTCATCGCTATAAACGAACGTAAATAATAAATTATATTAATCGTAAACAAAATGTCTTTGTTTGTGGCGCCTCTGGTGGCAGTTTTAATAAAGTTTACAATAAATTTAAAAAAATAGGATATACAAGGTACGTGATTTTCAAACTGTTGTATGTACCGTTTATAACGAAATTTGTTACGTTAAACAAAAATATTTAAAGTTTCAGCGGCCTAATTAATTAACTCACTTAGGACTGGTATTTGCAATTAAACAATAATCAGCCAGTTTAATCTGTAATTAAATTTCGACCCTTAAGTAATTCGATTTCCCGTCTATTAAATAGGTATGAACGTTTTAATAAAACATTTAATAACGTGACATCGATGTGTTTATTTTAATATTAGAATTATTTTTGTTATAATAATAGAAATATCTACACATACAATACATTAATAGATAAATACCTAACAATATTTAATCTTAACTGTTAGAAATATAGATTATTTATTAACATAGATAGCAAAATTTGTATAGAATATTATAGTACATACATATTTATAATAGTGCAATATCCATTAAAAATAATTTTAATTTATAGTTAATTTCTTAATATACGAACTTAGATATTATATGTAGTGCGTTAAATATACGATATATACCTACACGAACAACATTAATAATTAAATACATATTATGTTTTCTTGACTTCCTTACATACATATCTCTACTTCACCAGTCTCGACTTAAGATTGGCCCTTAAATAGGATACCATATATAAAATATTATTCGATTTACTTATAAAATTTTTATAGTAGGTAGTAGGTACTAGATACCTGAATATAAACGTCAAAAATTACTCAACATTTTTCTTCAGTCTTATTTGTACAGCTGCAATTAAATAATATCGTGCAAAGTCAACTAAAATAAGATATATGTAGCTTGGAAGTCAAAAAATAGTAATAGGTATGCGTTAAAAGTTTGAAACGTGACTTTTAATACGTTGACGAGTCGTTGGCATAATGAGCACGAACATCACATACAAATTTTTAAAAACTGTAATAAGTTGAGAGATTGAAAAATATTTGAATTTTACGGTTCGCAGGACTCTAGGCCATTTGCTCGTACTTAGCTTTGGTTATAGTACTCGCCAGGCAACACGACAAAATTACACCTAAAAGCGGAAAAAAGGCAATTCCTATAGCTGCTCCGGCTACGATGCCGATGTTCGCATTTAAAAAGTCCACAACTTTGTTGTAGCATCCCTGAAACGCGATTTTATAACAGTTTTGAATTTTAATTATTAAGTAATCGATTTTTACCTGTGTATATATTTGAGCCTCGTCGGAAGGATCACAATTTTCCTTGATGCAACAAGAAGACGGTATAGGTGGATTCATGTCGATCCAGTCGTTGTAACCATGATTTCCGCAACATTGCAACTGAGAAGTGGAAGTAATAAAATAATAGTTATATAAATGAAAATATAAAGAAGAGGGACTTAATTTTTTTTAAGATGTATCTGTCTGAACAAGTAATGACGTGACTACCTACTTATATTGTTAAAAAAAAACAAAGATCTACATAATTAACGTATACTTAAATTGAAGAAATTGCGAATTTCGATCAGAATATTGAAGGTATTAAGTAGGTACCTATCTAAAGAAAATAACATTATAAAAGTCGTTATCTTATATAGTGCATAATGCATAATGTTGCACAGTGTATTTAGCAGATTACCTTAAGAGCCGATTTCACAAACGCCAAATAACTTCACTCTACGGTTATTTCTATGGTAACAGATTATTGGAACAATCTGTTACCATATAAGTAAACGGAAAATAAAGTTATCTGACGTTTGTGAAATCGGTCATTAATGTTCGAAAAGGAATCTCGTAAAACTTAAAAAATATATCTAGGTACTGCTATTTATCGCTGTTGTTTTATTTGAATCGTGTCCAAGTGCCATTTTGAAATTAAAGACCGCCATTGTTAATTTAAAAATACGTAGTAGGTATAATCTATAGGTAGGTATACCTATACTTACAGTCCGTTCATTCGGTATTGCACAATTCGGGAAAGGAATATTTAACTTATACATAAATACGTTGCACCCGCCACGGGTGCAACTAGGTTTGGGGCGCGAAAACGTTAAAAACGCAAAAACGGAGCAAGTCTGTTATTTTCTATTGTAGGTATTTTAGAATTTGTCATTATTGCCACGAGGCGCTTCGTACCCTCGTTACGGCACCGGTGCGGCATTGTACCTTTTTTTAACACCGTAAATATTAAGATCTATAACACGTATAATATTTATACAGTATTATAATACTATATAATTGTTAAATCGGTTCGGTAAAATTTCCTGTTGCCAAAGTAGACAACACACACAACGAATCGCAAGTGATTTCAACGATCCTGTAAACGACGAACCCGAAAAATATAGATTTCATATACCTATGAATAAAACTTGTTTAGCATGTATGTATTTCATTATTGTCGGTACCTACAAGAACAGCACATTTTTATCTACATTAACATTCTACATCTTATTTTATATATGACAATTAAGATTTGATTATTTATTTTAAAATCTATAAAAGTTTCAAAATTTACTATTGTACCTATACAAAATATCCTTATCTCCGGCTACATAGAGGTAAGTACCTAATGATTCCATATTCCGTACCCAAGCGATAAAATCTAGCACTACCGCAAAAATTGACCAAGTGCCCCTTTAACACGGTCTATAACGACATCTGTAACGGGAATTCTCGCAGTTGATCTAATATCAGGTAGTAACCGGTAGTATCATTCGCCATTAATAATAAAACAAGTTATTTTCATTTCCAAAACTAAGAAATCGAAGGACTGCTGCGTTGTCGAAAAGTCCGCTGTTATGTGTATAGCCAATATAGGTATAGCTATTGTACTTATTTTTTAATTTTTGTCATTGGAGATTAGGGGGCGTAAGTTAAACACTTGCCACAGGCATATGCGCTGCATACCCTCGTTACGGCGTTGTTGCTTATAAAGGAAAGGCCCCAACCCAACTTCTAGTTCGGCGTTGCTGGGCGGAGAGATAAACTTATCGAAAAGAAAAACAATCTATATCCAGTTTTCCTACAATATTTAACACTACAATTTAAATTTTTAACTAAAACCGTAAAATTATAGAATTCAATCGTATGGTCTTACCGTTGCAGCTATACAATAAAATATAGAATGAACTAAGCTAGCCACCGTGCCGCAACATTTAATTTTAAATCATTTATTGATAAATGATCATTAGTTAACGTCGAATAAAGTTTTATATTATGCATACGAAATAAATATGTACAGGGCGGGCCACACAACGTGGAACCCTTTCTACATTCTAAATAATATACCAAAACCATATCAGTTTTTTCACTATTCGTAAACATCTGTTAATACTTATAAAATTGACGTGATTTAAACTAACTACTGTCCAATACATTTGGAACAAATGGTAACTTCGATCAATTTTTATTATTTATCAACATTATTAATTTATCAACTTTTTATAGAAATTTTTTTGTTGAGCTGCAGTCTCAGAATTTAAAGGATTCTAGGTGGTGTGGCCCGCCCTGCACATAAAACTAATACTCTATTAAAGGTTTTGTAATTAACCGCAGTTCAACGAACCCGATTATTAATAACATCCGATTGAAAAAAAAATTGTTTACTTACTGCGGCTTGAATTACATCGATGTTCGCACTTTTTCTCGCATATTCTGAACGATAACTGATTATACTTTGATTTAAGCCTTTATCGAAACCTGCAGTTAGTTTCGTGCGATAAGCAAAGATCGATATTCCCGCGCCAAGTTCCAACACGAGTACGATCACCAAGAAGGCCCCGTACTGAAAAAGAAACTTTTTTTGTAATAAGTACATTGCATACCCACTTTAAATCAAAACTCGCACGACTGAAAATAGGTAATAATATGTAGGTAATTCAATTGTTAAAAATCATAGGCACCAATTACCGATAGCTGATGATCGATCAGAATGGATGCCTTTATCGTCGTTAATCATACCTATATTTTTAACCTTTTATTCGGAAAGAGTAATTTGTTCGCAAAACTCGCAGTGAAAATTGTTTTATGTAAATGGCATTAGTATGCTACAGCAATTAACTTCGAATTACTATAATCTGAATGCAACGAACTGTATCTTGTGCATTAAAATCGTGCACCTCGAAGAACGGGAAAATAAGAACTTACCACGTACAGGAGCACCGGTTGACCCTTGACGGTACAGCAGCAGGCTAAGGAACCGATAAGGATAATTAGGGCTCCTGTTCCTATAAGAACGTAAGGTGCCGTTCCTGAAAATTCCGTGCTCAGTTCCATATACTTGTATAGTTCTACTTCCATCCATATTCCTATTCCCAAGATGATTATTCCGGTCGTCTAAAAAATCCAACATAAAATAGTGGTAGCGCCATGGGGCGCAAATGCTATTTAATCGACGACAGCTTTTGGCATTGTATAAAATGTTCAATTTACCATTACTTATTTTTTTAATTATTATAGGTACATACGTACCTACCAAATTCGTTTTTATAATTTTCGTTTAAATTTTATTAATTTGTGCTTGCACTTAAAATAGTTAACATTGTATAATCATCATTATTTGATAAAGGTGTCTAATATAAATAAATTACGTTTGAGGCTATAGAGAAAAAAAGTAAATTGCGTTATTTGCCACGTGAAAAAATATGCCAGCGTATATGTTCCCATAAATATCAGGTTTAATAAAAACACGAACTTACATCCACCTCGCTGTTATTATTAATACAAATAATCGATAAAATATTTAGTGTTTCTAGCACTTATCTATGTTTGTTTTAAGACTAATTTGATCTACTTAAAGGTTAACTGCACGCAAAACAATCACGAACGATTTATTGAAAATATACAAAACCAAAATCAACAACACCGGAGAGCTCGTGCAGATTTTGTACGTGAATTTGTAATTTCTCATAAAATTACAAAGAGGCTAATCGGTTTTCTTCAATTGTGGACACGTCAAGTCATCAAATTTTAATCAATTTCTCTTGGATCGCAAAATTAAAAAAAAAAAGATAAATGAAGCGTCACGCAGCCTTTCAGTTAAGAACTTTTGTTGTGTAAATTGAAAAAATTCTAAGGTGAGAAGAAAATCAAAGTAGGTGTAGGTATTATGTATGTATACCTACATAATTATGTAACTCCTTAACGAGATCTACTTCGATGGTCATCGAAATATGGATCTATGTCTAAGTTAGACATAGTATCTATGTAAATGAGTAGGATTGCTTTGTTCGATTGTCCATGTAAAGATTAAATTTTTAATTTACCTACTGACGTCTGAAAATAAACGTGTTAATGGTAACATCGGTAAGGTACAATTTGGTTTTAAATACAATACCATAATGCATGTGATTTAAAAAGGAAATGTGATAAGCAGTCGGGTCAATTTAATGTATTCAAGTACATATACATCATTAAGTATGGCACATTAAGTATTTAGATACATATTTCGCAACCATATGGCGCAGCAAACTAAACAAAACAAAAAGCCGATTCTTCACTTACCCAAAAGATAAAATTAAATATCATCAACAAACTTTTCATGCATGCCATTGCGGCAACAGTTTGCAGCCTTTTTCCCATTTTTTAGAAACTGGCGTAATTCTAATTAATAGACTGATGTGGATATGTTGTTATTTAACGGTATAGAATACGTATCCGCAGGGGAATGTATGAACTAAATACTAAAAGTAACATTAGATTGTTATAACAAGCGACGCGAAAACTTACCAGGTTTTAAATTTATCGTAAGCAACCGTTAGTAGAAGAGGCTAACGCTACAACGTAAACGTTTGGTTGTACCGTGCCTATATGTATATAGTAGTTCAATCGATTCGGCCAAACTGTTCGACGACGAAAGGCGTCTCCTACGTAGATTGCCATGCGTCACGACGCCGTCGCCGGGCACCATTTGCTGCGATTAGTTAACAAAAGACTAAAAATATACCTGTCTTTTGTTTGAGTTTGTGCTTTCCGAAGATTTATTCTGAAGAAACATCGATAAAAATACAACAGGACGCCATACTTACCATTTGCCCACCCTTGCTATTGTATAATTTGGTACATTCTTACTTATATTACGTATTTTCTATACCTTTTAGACAATATGTATATGTAATATGTATGTTGACGTGCGGTTTTTGCACCTTAAAATGCCGAGTTTAATATACGCATAAGAACGCGCGTCGAAGTTATCTTCAGAATTTTTTTAATTTAATCTATCGAAGACGTTGAAGTTCGTTTAATCGGTCCATACCATCTGCCGATACCAGATTCGATATTTGCTCGACGAGCAGTCTAGCTGGAAAATCACGAGGTGCGTGAGGGGTCCGCGACTTCAGCAGCTATACCCATAGGTATATCGGTTTAAGCTAAAATTGAAAACATTTCTATAATAATAACTGTAAAACGGTAACTAATAAGAAATTTTTTTAGTTTAAACCAAAATCTTAATATCTATCGAAAAACTGGCCCTATAATATAGGGTCTGCATTTTAGTACTGGATTAACTTTAAATTTAGGTTTAGACCAAACATTTCCCACCGTTACCATTATCGATACCATAGAAACGACCAGTTTAATTACGAATTTTAATAATTTGTTCTCAACGCTAAATAAATTATGTCCTTACAATTAGAATTATTTTGACAACCGAGGTGGAAAACAAATTCGAAGTTGACACATTAGCTACCTATCATTTTCACTGACATACATATTAAATTAAAAAATTCATTCATTCTGATTATAAATTTCGGTTAAGCAAACAAAATACGTATATAGCTAAAAACAAAGTATATCGAGGACCCGTTTTAGAAAGGCGCATAAACGAAATGATCTACTTAAGTAATTTAAAATCGCCTACGAATTTACGTATTTCCCGGCAGATATCGAACGCGGTTCATCAAAAATGGAAAAATTATTGGGTAAGCGTATTAATATGTACTTATTATACAATGCTGTGGATAAAAAATAATTGAGTCCCGCCAAAGTGTTTCAAAAATTAGAGAAACAACGAACCTCTCGAAAACACCTACCTAAATAAAAAGCATCGCGTCACCGTCAATTGCCGACGAAGTAAATTAAGAAATAAAAGTAGGTACCTACTGTTAATTATCCAAAACTTGAGACACTTAAACAATAAAAGAACGAAGAAAACGAATTAGCATAATGTTGGTGGGGAATCGAGAAAAAATTTCACGCCGCAACCGTTATAATATGGCGTTTCGTTGATGTTCCGATGGCCTTATCTCGTTACGTCGGATTTAATAACTTCCTACATTCCACGAGAAATTTGTCACGTTTCAGAGAGCACTCGCAAAAGTTCGTCGTTGCAATTACATCTAATCGCGAAATTTGCATTTGCATTTGTAATAAGCGAGTTCGAAACCCGAAGTGATACTAAAACGGTGAGAGAATATTAAAAAGATTATCGTGAGAATGTCCATCCGCTAATTACGGTGGGTACACGCACATATACATAATTATACGATGTACCCTATTTCCTAAACACGCAATATCATTTCTATGATTGCCTTCTTCTTCGTCCGAAGATTATTTTTCTATTACGTATTATTTCGGAAGTTGCCTCACTCATTTATCGATGGATTCATCATTTGGAACTTTTTACGAAAAACAATGAAGACCTACTAAACCGTGTTTCCGCTACCGGTTTATGTGGGGAAATAAGTTTTAAACATAACAGAAGCTGCATGATTTCTAATTTTTGTAATGGTTAATTGGTATGTGTGGTACAAAACTGTTTTCGCGTACCTAAATGAACACCGTACGAGATACTAAAAAGCATTAGTTACGTCAAAAACCGATACCTGGCGCGGCGGCAGAAAAGTTGGACATCAAGTATACCTACCTATAATTATCGTTTTAATTAGTGCCTAATTAAGTTGAACTAATTATGAAGGAAGCACGTAATCTTTATTCTGTAAGTGTATTTTTTATTTACGAAGAAAAAGTTTGCACCATTATTGACGCGCAGCTTACTTTTATTATATGTTAAATTGGGATAAATAATATCGCGTTTTCGCCTCCGATTTTCACTATAGAGATTTTACGGTCCATTTTAATTGTGTCTTTATAAATTTTACCGTTACAGGAGAATACAATGCAATTTAGGTATGACATGTCCAAACCTATATGCAATTTACGTCATCAAAAAAAAGTTACTAGATTGTTTATTTGTAATTCGGTTTAAAATTTGGAAAGTGGCATATTCTATAGATGACTTACTTGCGCACATATTAGATGGTATAAAGAACATCTACAATTTATTAGAACTGTCAAAATAGGTTCGAGGGTCGAGGTGATAGCACTGCGTGAAACGTCATTGCAGATAGGTTTAAACGAAGTGTACATCTGTCGAAACGTCAACGCGTTTATTTATAATATTAGGTATAGCTCATCCAAACCTATATGATATTCACGTCATCGACACAAGGTTACTAGATGATGACGTTCACACAGTGCTGTCACCTCGAACCTCGTATTTTGACAGATCTAATAAATTGTAGTCTTCCTTTATAGCATCTAATATGTGTGCAAGTAAATCATCTACAGAATATGTCACTTTCCAAACTTTAAACCGAATTACAAATAAACAATCTAGTAACTTTTCGTTGATGACGTGAACATCATATAGGTTTGGATAAGCTATAGGTATCTTAACCCACATTTTTTCACGTATGAAGGTATATACAGGGTCTTTCAAGTTCGAGTTTCTTTTTCAGTATTGTTTTGTTCTGAGAACTGTCACAGTTCGATGTGTCTCTTTTGACAGATGTAAAGTAGACGGTTTACAATTAAAATGAGTTCAATTTCACTTGAGAACCGTATAAAAATAATTAAAATCCACTACGAAAATGGTGGATCCGTGAAAACTACATTTCGCAAAATTATGGATATTTGTGGTCGTTATAATCGTCCAACAGAGGCCGGAATAAGAAAGTTAATCAAAAAATTTGAGTCGACTGGCTCGGTACAAGACATAAATGCACCAGTGCATGCTCGTCCCAGCCGTTCAACTGAAAATATCGCTGCTGTAAGGGAAAGCATCGAAGAAGATCAAAATTTGTCAATTAAACGGCGTTCACAGCAATTGGGCCTATCTGCAACCACCGCATGGCGAATTTTGCATAAGGATTTGGCTCTTAAGCCTTACAAAGTTCAGTTGGTGCAAGAATTGAAGCCAAATGACCATCGGCAACGTCGACAATTCATTAATTTCATCCAAGAACAACCGGATGGTTTTGCAGAAAAAATTATCTTCTCAGACGAAGCTCATTTCCATTTGAATGGGTATGTAAACAAACAAAATTGCCGTATTTGGGCATTGGAAAATCCACGGCAATATGTTGAGAAACCTTTGCATTCTTCTCGCATTACTGTTTGGTGCGCATTTTGGTCTGGTGGTGTCATTGGGCCATTTTTCTTCGAAAATGCAGCTGGAAATGCACTTACCGTCAACGGATTGCGATATCGTGACATGTTAACAACATTTTTTTGGCCTATTGTTGATGGTATCGATATTGATGATATATGGTTTCAACAAGATGGTGCGACATGCCACACAGCCAAGGAAACAATGAATTTATTGCAAACAAAATTCTCACGAAGAATAACCTCGCGAAATTCTGAAGTAATTTGGCCGCCAAGATCGCCCGACTTAACACATTTGGACTATTTTCTGTAGGCCATCTCAAAGATAGAGTTTATGCAAATAAACCAGAAACAATTGAAGCCTTGAAAGACAACATTCGGCGAGAAATTGCTAAGATAGAGCCCCAATTATGCCGAAATGTCATCGAAAATTTCACCAAAAGAATCGACATCTGCAAATGTGCATGCGGGGGACATTTGGAAGATATTATTTATCATTCATAAATTGTAGACTCTCTACTACATATATATCAATAAACAGATGATGAATTTCCATTCAAAATGTGTTTAATTTGAAATTGAAAAAGAAACTCGAACTTGAAAGACCTTGTACTTACCTATAGTATACTTTACGTTAAATTTTTGTCTTTCGGATTAAAATCTATCAACCACCTCCTTGGGAAATTTATTTCGTTAATATCCGCCTATTTTTGTTTACGCCGATCAGAAAACGACAAATTTTAAATAGATTTTAAATAAATATTTAAAACTTGACATGGTTGTCATGTCGGTCTTTCTATCGTTCTCTGATTGGCGTAAACAAAGATAGGTGGATATTAATGAAATTAATTTCCTAAGGTGATGATAACAAATTTTAATCGAAAAGACGAAAATTTAAAGTAAAGGGGACTATACCTATTTGGTTGACTTTATTTGGTACCCTGTATATTTTTGTAATGTTAAAAATTAAAAATCGCACTCATTTATAGTAGGTAAAGCTACAGTTTAAAAAGCGGTTTAAATAAATAAGGCCTTTAAAAAAGTAACATTTTATCTCACGATATTGGAATTGTGAATGACAATCTTCTGATGCTGGTACTAGGAGATAACTGAACAGCTTCGAATATCTCTTCTTCGAAGTTTGCAGTCGGTCGAAATCTTTGTCGACCAGCGTTTATTCGTTCAGGTTTTAGCGCGCCAGTTTCCCTAAGACGTCTTTCAAATGCAAAGCTGCCAATGTTTTACGATTTGGTATCCTTCGAGTGGGAAATTTTACATAGTATCTTCGAACGGCAGCAACGCCATTTTCATGTATCTCGCCATAAATTAAAAACATGTCTGTTTTTTCGGCAGAAGTAAACAAATTTGTGGTGTCTTCCATATTAATAAAAAATTGAAGTGTCTTCAAAATACTAAATAACTCACACAAAAACGCACAGAATTAGTAAAACAGATTATAAAAGATTATAAGATTATAAAACAGATTATAGTTATTTGCACGAATAGTGTTTAATACTAATGAACAGATTTAATGGCATACGTTTAAAAACCTGTTAAACAAATAAACGATATCCACGGCTAATTGATTAATATCAAATATCTTTTAGATATTTATCTTTAACCTTCAATATTTCAGTAATAAATTAATTTGAGACATATGTTTATATGAACTTTTTTGTTTATTTTGTACTAGAAAACACATTCCTAAAATAGTGGCGTACAATTCTGAAACACTCTGTATAGTATATTAACTCTATAAGTATACGCATTTATTTCTAACAAATAAGATTTAACTTTATATGTATACTCCTTATAGGTACATAATATTTTATTGTATTTACCTACCTATATATTGTGACAATACGTAAGTTAGAATAGGTCCCGATGCTAATGTGTATCTTGGTCGTCCGTTGAATCGCTAAATCGTAAACTTTTACCATTTTCGACTCGCCGGCATATATATATATATATATATATATAATTTTTTTTTCATACAACGAGTTTCCTTTGCATACTTAATCGCAGACCTTTTGAGCACTTGGCTATCTTTTAAGCATTTAACCATAATAATTCAGTTTATTCGTTTGCACAAGTTCATTCATTCGTATGTACCCACTATCACTCGCCCACTTTGCTATTAAGTAAGTAGATATATTTATATAAAAGTGGGATTTTCGTTCATTACTAATTTCGCTAGTGATGGTAAAGAAATTGCTCCAATTTAATTTTCTTGTTTTAAACTTTTAAAAAACCAGAGATCAACATTTAATTTATTCGTTTCGTTTAATCGTAAATATAAGTAATAATTGACTATAAAATACCTTTCACTATTGTTTTTATCTCATCGCCAATGGTTCTATCTCATTGTCGGTAACTAGATATAGATACTTAGGCAAAGGTGAATTTAACTATTTCACTGATATTTTTATAAAACAATGCGTCAATGTGCTTACCTATTACTTAATTTCTAAATAAGTACATAAACGAATTAAATTGTGCCCGTGGGCATATAGGAAGAGACTCCTTACAACATTTAGCAGGGTCAGTCACTCTTGGAATACTATTCTAGGTGCACTGATTTACCGGTTGTTGTCCGTGAATCGTGCACGAAGACGGACGCTCTTATGAAAATCTTTTCCGTTTCTGTTCTATAAAATAAGTGTCGATTATATAAACGTGACGAATAACGCGTAGGTATTTCGCAATGAACGGTTAGTTTCGTTTCTTTCTTCACTTTTTTCTAAATAGTAGGTATACCTACTTATTGCAAAATTCGAAAGCATCCCATCAAACCAATAAGATTAGTAGTATTAGGTGATCCACGTGAAATCTCATTTTAATAAAGTTGTTCGCTAGTCAAATAAGTTTAGTTTTTCCGCGTTCTCGTGCGAAAGTAAAAGTGCTCGGCAATGCAAGTGTTCGATCTTCAGCATTTGGATTACGTAAAAATGTGTTAGACCTTTTGAATTTCATTATTTTCGTTTGTCGTCATTCTAGGACGAGGGCTATGCGAATGGAGCGTCGCAAGGTTCGGTGGACGTCGCTTTTCGAAACGTCCAGAAGAACGTGTCGGCGTTTCTTATATGGAAAATCGAGGTAATAAATGTTTCCCATTTAATCGAACAACTAACGAGGGCCGCAATTTTAGAACATGAACGTCATTGCCTTACCTAAAGATCAATACGGAACTTTTTTCGCTAACGATTCCTACATCATTTATGCGGCTTCTCAGTATGGGGTACCGTCAGGAACCGAAGCAGTTGTACGTATTTTCGCAATTATTTTTGCTTACAATTAGGTATGTTTTTATTTTTGCACGTGTAACTTGCTTAAGAATCTTATACATTCATATATATATATATATATATACACCGTGTCCAAGATAAGAATGCACAGCATGGGGATCTTGAAAACGGTAGAAGATACAGGGTGGCTTAAATTAGAAAAAAGTTGCGCTATTTAGAGTATGTTCACATGCTGGTCGCAAAAGTTCATTATTGTTTATCGTTTTCAAAATTCTCAAAAAAATGTGATTTTTTGGATTTTCGTTTCTTTTCATTTTTTTATTTATTTTAAATGATATTAAAAAACTACCGGCACTTTCTCATTGCCACTTTTTAAGCTCTACAAAATGGCGTGTTCAAATTTTTAATCCGACGTTTCGTATCCGAGAACCCATCATCAACTTTATTTTTTTATATGGCCACAAACAAAGAGACACCCTGTATTCGGTAGCATTATTCATTACAAATTCAACGATGTATCACACATTATGGTTTTGAAGCCAAAAAAGGGGAAAAACGTGAGTTATAAGGTTTTTTATTTTTTAAATTAGTAGGCGCTGGTACAATAACAGAAACAAAATGTCAAAAAATTATAATAATTGCTCAAATAGGTTGCCATTATTTTCTAGACACAAGTATGCTCTGTCTACAGAAGAATTCAAAACATGGTCTAACATTTCTGGTGTGATTGTATTAACTGCTGCTAAAACCAATGCCAATAACTGTTCTTCAGTTTCAAAAGTGGCGTCATATACTTGGTTTTTTAAATAACCCCACAGGAAAAAATCCAACGGAGTTAAGTCAGGTGATCAGGCTGGCTAGGCTACTTCACTGTGAGTTCCAATGCATTTTTCAGGAAACCTCTAGGACAAATATTCCCGCACAGTTCTTGAATTAAGCGCTGGGGCACCATCTTGCTGAAACCAGCAGTTGTTAACTATAAGTAATGGTAATTCATCCAAGGCATTCTCCAAATCAGTCTGCAGTAGGTCGAGATATCGTTCGGAATTTAAATTGTTGTGATAAATAAAAGGTCCTATTATTCTGCCACCCAAAATGCCTACCCACAGATTAAATCCAAATCGATGTTGATGCCTTGTTTCTTTTATTAAATGAAGATTGTCTGTTGCCCAATAATGTTTGTTACGCCGGTTGAAAATGCCATTGTTGGTTATCATTGTTGGTTATTGTTTTTCCTCTTTTTTGGTTTCAAAACCATAATGTGTGATACATCGTTGAATTTGTAATGAATAATGCTACCGAATACAGGGTGTCTCTTTGTTTGTGGCCATATAAAAAAATAAAGTTGATGATGGGTTCTCGGATACGAAACGTCGGATTAAAAATTTGAACACGCCATTTTGTAGAGCTTAAAAAGTGGCAATGAGAAAGTGCCGGTAGTTTTTTTAATATCATTTAAAATAAATAAAAAAATGAAAAGAAACGAAAATCCAAAAAATCACATTTTTTTGAGAATTTTGAAAACGATAAACAATAATGAACTTTTGCGACCAGCATGTGAACATACTCTAAATAGCGCAACTTTTTTCTAATTTAAGCCACCCTGTATCTTATACCGTTTTCAAGATCCCCATGCTGTGCATTCTTATCTTGGACACGGTGTATATATATATATAATATACTTTTGGAGTAGATAATCTTCATCTTTATTTTGCAAGTCGGTGTCCAAATTTTCAAATTATCTGGGTGCAGTTTTATTGAAGATAATATGTATCTACGAATGTGATTAGAAAGTACTTACGCACAGAGTATATAGATAGGTACTTAGGTATATACCGAGAGAGTGAAAAAAGAGGCGCCCGCCGCGGACCCAACTAGGTTTGTTCGCGAACATCTAACCGACCAATAGCTCTTCAGAAACTGGTTAGCGTCACCGATTTGTCAAGAACTTATTGGTTGATTATTGTTCGCGAACAGCGTGTTCGCTTGGTCTATACACGCCATTATACCTCGTATACGGCTCGGCGTTGTATCTACATAGACAACACAAACAACTATAATCGTCGGTGATTTCGACGGTCGCGTAATCGACAAACCCGAAAAATATAGATACGAGCAAATAAAACTTGTGTTAGTAACTTTGTATATATTTAATAATTGAAAGTTTTTACAATGTTTCTTTTTTTAATTCTACACTGTATTTTTGTATAAAATGATAATGATTTGATTATTTATTTTAAAGTCTACCTATACAAATTTCAAAATTCACTGTTTCATGTCATATAGACATACTTATCTATCTATATACCTACCTATACTACTTATATCATCTTCAAAAATACAAACTCTAAATTATTTAGCGCCGTTGAAAATTGTATCGTATTACTTATATGTATATTATTTACCTTTATTGTAAACGTTTGATATATCTTTGAACATGATAAAATAATCGCAAGTTTCGATTCAGCAATAAAATTATCGAAGGTTACAGTTTCGATAGTTAAATACTTATACCACCTACATCTGATACACCTATACCGGTGCGATTAGAACGCCCATAGGTACCTATATTTCATATAATCAGTGTAACATGTAGGTAGCTATACCTATTTATTTTATAACGTTTTCTTTTTAATCTATAACAATAAGCAGAAATGTGATTACATACCTACTTAATATCGTATTAAAATGTATTTCATCTATTCCTCTCTTAGAGCGCATATCGAAATCGTATAATAATATATATATATATATGTGCAGTTAGGTACGACACAATACTGCCGAAAATTAGAAAAACTTTCCAAAATATTTTTTAAATAAATAGGTACCTACCTATACCTATATCTAACTTTTACAGTTGAATTTTTTCAACACTAGCGTATAAAAATTAATTTTAAGTGCCTAATTACGCTTTATTGTGGGTATAATGCCACAATAAAAACGGCCAACTCCTTTTATTTCAGAGATAGATTTGATTTATTTAGATTGCTTTAATTATTAAATATTTCGCCTCCTACATCAAAAATGATGCTTTCGCTTTTATTAAAATAGCGTCTGTGCCCAATTCTATTTCGAAAAATAAAAGGGGTAGTTACCTTTACTGCCATGCACTGAATGTAAACACCTGTATACCTACCTGTAGCGTCTAAATTTTTTTTTATATCGACATGATAAAACATCAGAACAGAGAAATTCGGAGTGGTCCTCTCGAATACCACATTCACTTCTGGTTAGGGTCAACAACGACCCCCGACAAATCGGGGGTGGCGGCTTACAAAACTGTAGAGCTCGACGGGCATCTCGGAGGAATCGTCACTCAACACAGGGAGACGCAAGGGAACGAGAGCGCTAGATTTAAAAGCTACTTTAAAAACGGTTTCAGGTAAGTTAAGGTCTACATACCTACCTACACATACGCATACTTATCTCCACATTTAACGCTTAACGTAATGAGATTAATTTGTCGCACGTACGCGTAGAATATTGAAGGGCCACGCGGTAACTGAATTCAAGAATGGCACAAAAACGTCGGAGGCAAAATTATACAAAGTCAAAGGTCGCAGGATTCCCATATTAATGCAAGAAGAAAGCGTATCGTGGAAATTTTTTAACAGCGGCGACGTTTACCTGATGCTTACTCCTAAAATCATTTTTGTGTGGATCGGACGCGCCGCGAACGGGGTGGAAAAGCTTCACGCGGCAAAGGTAAATTAATATAATTTTCTAGAAAAGAGAAAGAAAAGTTCAATTTCAAAGGCCGCCGTGCAGCTCAAGTCCGAAAACAATATATTAAACGTAGTTTTCGTCGACGACGGTTATGAAAAGACGATCGGCGAGCACGATCTAAAAGAGTTCGATAATTATCTGGCCTTAGAAAAACGGGCGGTCTTACCTCCAGATCATTCCGAAGACGATTTGGAGAAAGAAAGTCAATTTAGAACAACCATGCGTTTGTACCGCTGCTCAGAAAATTCGGGGAAATATAGAGTTACGGAAATTAAAACTGGACCAATATTGCAAGATGATTTAAATAACAAGGTAAGTTTTCGAATTCGTTAGAAAACGTTATTTATGGTGTACAACATACACTGCGGATTTAATTTACAGGACGTTTTCATCATAGATAATGGTCCAAACGGGATATGGGTGTGGGTTGGAAAACGAGCGAGCGACAAGGAGAGATCGGAATCCTTACGAAACGCGCGGGGGTTTGTTAAGAAGAAAAATTATCCAAACAACACCAAAGTGACGAGAGTTATCGATGGTGGAGAACCTATTGAATTTAAAATGCTTTTTTTTAATTGGAACGATAAAGACGAAGTCAGAGGCCTAGGAAAAACACATTCCAGTACTTAAGACCGAATCGATTAAATATAATACTTATTAACGTGCACGATTCGTTTTAGATGCAAAAGTTGCCGTGGCGAAATTTGACGCCACAACTATGGAAGAACGTCCAACTCTAGCGGCCGAATTGCAATTGATCGACGACGGTTCTGGAATAATAAAAATCTGGAAAATTTGCAAGTCTAACATGATAGAGGTTCAAAAGGGTCGACAAGGCATTTTCTTTTCCGGCGATTGTTATCTAGTTTTGTATTCCTATCAAGTCAAAATCCAAAAATACATTATATACTATTGGTTGGTATGTAGTCTGTTATTTTATCGATTTCATTTTCTTTTCCATTTCACTTTGATTAAAGGTAGGCACGATTTCGAATCCTCGCTACAATGACATCGCATCGCCGCTAACGAATTAGAATATTGAAATTGTAACTGGCACGATGTGATGTCGTGGTAGCAAAGATTGAAATTATTGTACCTACCTAATTCTGTGGTCGATAGAGGATAATCGGTAGCGTGGCCGCTTTTCAGTCTTTAAGCCTCCTATTTCTCTTTTTCTCAGATCAGAAATTATATTGTTAAAAATTTAAAAGGGATCCGAGTCTACCGTAGAAGACGAGACGTGGGCCGTTCGCAAAGTTGACGAAATCAACAAGGAACTGGACGAAGAAGCTGTACTAGTAAGAGTCGTTCAAGGAAAAGAACCCCCGCACCTTTTGCAGTTATTTCATGGAAATATGATTACGTTTAGAGGACGAGTAGCGGATTATGAAGGTAGTTATGTTGTAGTACTACGTACATACATATAGCATGATGCGCCTATAGTAACGTGAGAAAACAAATTGCCGCCACTTACCCGACGTTCTGGTTATAGCTGAATTGGGAAAAAATGCAAAACTGCCATCCCATTGTTTGTTGCAAATCTTTGGTTCGACCAGCTATTCTGCCAAAGGCGCACACGTGCCGTGCAAGGCTACGTCGTTAAACTCGAATCACTGCTTCGTTCTCAAAAAATATAAGCACCACTACATATGGTGCGGAAACTATTCTACTGGCGACCAACGTGAAATGGCTAAAGGATTTGCGGGAAAAGATTTTGAAATTTTAATGGAAGGTAATTAGTATTTAATTTTAAACTGCGTAACTATAGCTAGACCTAATTTAGGAAAAGAAACTACAGAATTTTGGGCAGACTTGGGGGGAGAAAGTGCCTACACAAGTACAAAAGCTTTATATAGCAATCGATCTAGTAGACGGGTCAGATTATTCCAGTGTACCAACGAGAATGGAAATTTTAAAGGTGAATCGATGCATTATATTATATATTAATTAGGTATATTTAAATATCGCTTACTAATTGTAAGAAGTGGTTGATGCATACCCATTACCAGTGCTTGATAGTACCTATGCGTATCTATAAAATCGAACGATTTTCAGTGGAAGAAATCATGAACTTCGCGCAAATCGATTTAATACCTGAAGATGTGATTCTACTGGACGCGTATGATACCATTTTTATTTGGTTAGGGGGTCTTAGCAACAAACGGGAAAGGAGACTGGCAATAGAAACTGCAAAAAACTATCTGAAAAATGGTGAGACAACCCGATTTTGAGCGTTTAAAACATTTTTCGAAATCCTTAATTTCAGATCCTGCCGATCGCGACGTGCACATGCCCATTGTAGAAGTGAAGCAGGGATGGGAACCGCCAACTTTCACGGGGTTTTTTCCGAATTGGAGAAGTTCTTTTTGGAATGTAAGTTTTCATAAATCGCTTAACCCGATAAATAATCGTTTTTCGCAGACGCACAAATCTTTCGATGAAATTAGGGGGGAAATGGAAGGAAGAAATGTGACGATCAACGCAAAGGACCGAATTGGCCAAGTCGAGGATAACACTTTCGATCAGTACGTCAAATATCCGGTAAACACACTCGCAGCTGGCAGGGACAAACTTCCGAGTAGAGTCGATCCGCTACAAAAAGAGGTTGAAAAATAAAAATAACTTTTAAACTTCGAATCTTCGACTTTATATTAATTTGTTCAAGGTGCATCTTACCCACGACGATTTTGTCTCCCTATTTCAAATGAATTATACGGAGTTTGAAAATTTGCCCAAATGGAAACAACAGGAATTAAAAAAGAAGGTCGGCTTGTTTTAGCAATAGGTATAATAATAATGAAATGAATTAAAGTAGGTACTGCCGAATGTAAATATTTCTATAATTTTTTACAATATAGATACATACATATCAGTTAATCAGTATTAATTTTTGTTTAATTCGAAACGTGTAATACTGCGTTACTAGACGTCATTATCAAACAAATATGAATGGCACAACTGAAACTGGACTAAAAGATAGGTAATTGGTGAGAATTTGAAAAACTGCACGTATTCTCATTATTTAGGTACCTACCTAACTCACAAAATTACGTAATTTTTGAAATTATCTGTACATATCTTCCACACGTCGAAATTGACATTTGACGAAATCTTACAAATAAGACGCCGATCTGAAACTTTTAGTTCGTGTCTTAGTTCTTCGTCTTCTAGTATTTGTAGACGGGGGCTTTTGCAAAAAATCCGTTTTCGGGGGATTTAGTTTTATTTTTTATTATTAATTTTATTTAGATTTGGCGACATTTCCGACGCCTCTTTTAGGTGGAAATTGACTCTCTAAGCTGCAACGAGCCAAACTGAAGATTTCAGATAGTCAAAATTTTGCGTAAAAACGTACAATAATACGTCGTTTCCTTTTTTGAGATTTTGTCAGATATCGTATACTTGAAACAGTAAAATGGCAGATCTTTTACGTCGTTTTCAACACAATAGTCCTATTTTATAGTGAATCTATAAAATAAACATCCGAAAAATCGGAAATTAGGAACTAACAACAGTGCGAGAGAAAAACAGAATCGAAGGTTACCAATAAATTGCAATAAAAGTTCAACATTGTAAAAATTAAAATTTAATCTGTATAAATAATACAAATACGCATAAATAAAATTAAATTGAACGTTTGTATTTTTTTTAAATGAAAAAAAAATCGATAATTATGTACATGTGTTTAATATGTCGTGCAAAACATTTACACAATAACAAACAGTGTAATACATGGCTCTTTTTAAATCCACTTTTGTAAATTGCAAAAATTTCAACGTTTAGACAGGAACCACATTTAAACATTGAAGATGTTTTAATTAGTATACATACATAAGGCCTTATCTAGTTAAAATTATCATCACCAACATCACTTCATTCTTACTAAAATTCGGTAGAATACAATTTCATTTCTAATATATTTCACAATAAATAATGATGTATTATCTAAGGCACAGATTTCAAATAATAAAAATAGAATTTGTGGAAACTGTTAAGCAGTCTCTTTAGGTCATAAAATCGTTGCTTCACAGCACATTTGTTTTATCCTCATAAATGTAACACAAACACAAAATTTATACTGTAATCGCTAATGGAATGTAAGTTCAAATAAATACACTTAATGGACAGCTACATCGTCTCAGCAGCACCGACAGTTACAAATTGCTTAAAATTTAAATCGAGGCAAGTGTTTTTACACATTGGTTTTATAAAAACAATAGGTGTTCACAGCAGCGATAAAAAAATAAAAAAACAATCCTAAAATAATGAAATATAGCATCTCTTAATGGCAATAAAATTAAAACTTACATTTGTACAGATATGAATTAAGTAATTTTGCGATTAAAATATAATTGGCGACCGAAGGAATTTGAATTATCGTGAAGAAAGTAAAAGAAACTTACGATTAAATGCAAATAAATTATAGTTAGTATCTTAAATGTCTGTGCATTATTTGTTATTTAAGGATGCATTAGCAGGTAACGTTGCAGACCGTTGTTGGACATTCAAATATGGCTTCAACGATGATCGTGTTGATTCCCTAACAATGAAAATATGTACACTGAACCTGAACAAATAATTCATAAAATGAAGCGTAAGCAAACTACAAATGCATATTACGAAAGACACCCTAAACTACAAATACATTTATTTTCATCGAATATATGCCGGTACTTACAAAAATTATACAAAAATAGTTTAAGACATTTAAGACTTAGATGCACTTTATTCTTAAAATTAACAAATTATATAAACAATATTATATATAAAATTTATAAGTCAATTGTGGAGGTGGGGGTTGGGGGGGGGGGGATGTTTATGCGATGCTTCTTTTGACAGTATGTACAGTTAGCCCTCGGTTTACGACGGTTCGATTTACGTCGCTCGTTTGTATGTGCTGGGATTTCCTGGTCTGACTGGGATACAAAGCTAATCGCCTATGTCACAACAACATTCTTTTAATTCTTCTTTTTCTTGTTTCGTTAATGTTTTCTTTACAGCATGCCCTAAGTCTCTTCAATTACAAATTGTAATTTGCTCCTCCTTGTCATATTTAGAAAATGTAATCCTAATTCATAATATTGTCTTAATCCCATGCCAATTCATATACATACAGTTTCGTTATTAATAATTTGATTGTTTTTACAAACATATTTGTGCATTTCATAATAATTTAATAACATTGTATTATCAAAGGTTTAAATAATATTATGCCTAATAATGTTTAATACTTTGAATGGATAATTTTTGTCAAAGCAGAACATAACTTCATGCCTCCTATCATAATTGGGTTAGTTTTACGTTCGATTCGCTATACGCCGGTTCTTTCAGTATCAAAACTGCAGCATAAACCAAGAGCTCTCTGTATCATAATAATAGTTTTATAATATACCTAAGATTATTCCTTTTTTTAAAAATTAAAATATAAAAGTAAATTAACGTAAAAAAAGCAAGCATTTAACAATAACATTACATAAATCAAAATCAAAATTAGGATTCAAAATTTTAAAAACTTGTTCCATTTTGTTACCTCCAATAATCGCAATATTCAGTTTGTAGTATAAAATTACTTTTTTTCTTCATAAAAAAATTCAACAAACAGTATACAAGTTTAAAAGTCGTTTAAAATATTTTATAATCGATCCCTAACAAAAGAATAGTTTAACAGCGCCATTTCCAAACGCATAATTTTTGAGCACGACACGTACACTAATAAAACCTACAGGTATGGCAATAGTTAATATATTACTATAGCTTATCCAAATCTATATGATGTTCACGTCATCAACAAAAAGTTACTAGATTGTTTATTTGTAATTCGGTTTAAAGTTTGGAAAGTGACGTATTCTGTAGATGATTTACCTGCGCACATATTAGATGGTATAAAGAAAGACTACAATTTATTAGAACTGTAAAAATACGAGGTACGAGGTGACAGCACCGTGTGAAACGTCATCATCTAGTAACCTTGTATTGATGACGTGAACATCGTATAGGTTTGGATAAGCTATACTTGTTATTATTTAATTTTAAGTGTTTATATCGCTTTTCGATAAATAAATAAAATTATATTCTTACAGAAATACATCTATACTGCACTGAAACAATGTACGTGAAAAATAAATGTTGAACAAAATCTAAAATACTACGATATATAAAACATAAATTTAGCACTATACAACATACAAATGCTCAGGCTCAAATCCCTAAATAAAACTCGTTCTTAACCGACACTTAAATAATAGTAAAACTGCAGTACCTACTTAAGTTTGATTACAAGATAAGAATAAGTTTAATTTATAAATTTGGACCTGAATACTAATTACAATTTAAGCATTCTAATAAGCAAATATGTATTTCAAAATTACTTTCAATAAAACTAATCGTAAAAAACCAAGAATAATAAATTCTATTAACAAACATTCACACCATGCACATGCACCTTTAACATCTATAAAAAAATCAGCAATCAACTCACCTAGGAGATATTTTGGCAGAATCTACCATATTCGAGTTATTTGCTTTATAGCCACTCTTTTGAATTTTTTTACTAAGTCGTGAGACCCAGTGCTTCTGCTCTTCGATGGAAGGTGCGAGAAGTAATAGTTCTTTGGCATACGTAGGATCATAATGCAACTTGCAGGGTGCTAAATAATCTTCTTTTCTATCCAAATGTTCTTTGTGAATCTTTGTTCTACACCCTGAAAAAATTGATAATGCGATTGATTCGTTAGCGGCACACCGACAAACTCACTTCTACATTCCAACGCAGGAGGGGGCCGAAACATGTGCCACATAGGTTTTGGACACACTTCGCAGGTGGTGGGCATATGGAATGAGATTTGAAGAAATTCGTGACCCTTGTGCATCACAGCCCCTGGCTTGTCTTCACCTCGGATCGAATTAACGTCCAGCATGTTGCCCTGCTCGTCGGTTTTTCGAGCCTCTCCTTCGCCAGCATAGAGCAATTGAAATATTCTAGGAATATCCTTGGAATCGGCACGAATTACGTCACCTTGCGTCACAGAACGAACGTGGAACACTTTACTATAAGCGGAGACGATCTTAAGTTTAAGTGCCTATACTAGACTTATTAGATATTTACGATATTTCAACTATAGGTAGCCGTTAAACTTTTACGGTTTTGAATTAATCCATCAAACTAAATACATAAAATATTTTAAACTTACCACAGATCAAGAACAATAACTGGATCAGTATTTTGTTTATCGCTCTCAGAATTATAAAATATAATTTTCCTACTAGAAACAACGACGTATTGTTTTTTCCACCCGTGCCGCCTGATATTCTGCTTGGTGGGAATCGAAAGCCATCCTTCGAACATCGAATCCATATTAAAATCGTCGCCGTCATTGTCTGCTGAACTCAAGGACGCCGTTTCGCTATTAAGTGTGGCTAATTTCATTTGTAACTGTTCAATTTCGGAATCTTTACTGTCCAATTCCATTTGAAGCCGTTGCTTCACCAGACTCTCTTCATTTAATTGGGCCTAAAAACCCGTCGTTAAAAACTAAAATCCCAAATACAATTCAATTTGTAAATTCAAACCTGTAAATCTTGAATGTTCTTTTGCCAAGCGGCCGATACTTGTATAAATTTCTCCTTTTCTTGCGTGAGTTCCTGCTGTAACTTCTTAAGATCTTTCTCCTTTCTTCTCAAATCGGCACTAGAAACTTTATCCTTATTTTTACCCTTGCCCTCTCTAATATCTTTTCTGTTCAGCACTTCGTGAAGTTTATTGACGGCCTGCTGCTTAAGTAACGATTCGGTCTTCAATTTAGCGATAAGTTTTTCAACTTCTTCGCTACTATCGACCTTCTTGCTAAGTTCTTCTTGTACTTGTTTCAAATGTCGCCCTATTTCCTCCTTTTCCTTAAGTAACTGTTCATTGTGCTTCTTAAATTCTAATTCTCGATCCTTACTGGCACTAAGAGCAGCTTCTTTAGAATGAACATCACTTCGATGTTTGGCTAAAAGATCTTTAAGCTCGAGTTCCTTCATGGTTTTCTCCTTCTCTAAATCGGCAATTGTTTCCTCTGCGATCGAGCGGGCAAGAGCTTCGGAATCGGCTCTTGCCAGAGCTATTTGACATTGGTGTTTCAAAGATAACCTTTCTTCTTCAAATTCTTTGTTCGTTCTATTTTTCTCTTCTAATTCTTCTTTGAGTTCGTTCGTTTGCGTTTTGTATAAAGTGGAAAAATATTGTTCAGTTTCTAAAGAATCTTGTAACTCTTTCATTTGTAATTTTTCTATCGACCACTCCCTCTTCACTTTGTATAAATCTTCTTCTATGTGTTTCTTGGCTTCCTGAAAATTAAATAATCGACAGTTTAACATCAACGAAAAATTAGACAACCATTAAGTACCTGTAACTGAGCAACTTCTTTAGCAATTTGAGATTCTTTAGCTTTAAGTTGGGCTATTTCCGATAATTGTTGATTAATTTCTGAATTTAAGATTGTCTTTTTCTGTTGCTCCTGTTCCACTTGACTTTGAAGCGCCTTGACCTTTTCCATTTCTTGTCTGTGTTCACCTTCGAGTTTTTGCAGACGCTGTTGGATTTGTCTGTAGTCTACAGAGAGCATGGATATCTGTCGCTCCTTTTCTTGAGAATTCAAGTCTGCCTTCTGTCGGGCGCTCTTTTCTTCATTTAATTTTGTTTGTAAAGCTATACGTATAATGAAAGGTTTAAATTACGAAATAGAAAACTACAAAACAAATAAATGCGAATGATTTTCGTTATCTCAAAATTTAAATTTTCTTCAAAGTAAAATCCATTTTAAAATTCGTTTTCGCAAATTTCCATAAAAATTTATTGTCAATTCAAATATTATTATCTATTACGTAATATTTATGCATAAAAAAAAACTAATATGTTACCTTTAACGACCTCCAGGTTCGCTTCTTCTTTATTTAGCATTCTACTTCTCTCTGTCTCCTCGTGAGCCTTGACCTCTTGCTGATATCGATTTTGAGCGGCCTTCAGTTCCAGTTCCAGTCCGGCACATTCCTTCTCTAAATTCGATATTCGTTCGCCCAAACTTACGTTGTCGGCTGCCAATTTTTCCTCCCTCTGCCTTAGTTGATTCAATTCGCAGTGCAAACTCAAAATTTTGTTCTCTAGAACCATCTGCTGATCGGAGGCCTGCGTCCGAGAACTTTTTTCCTGAGTCAATTGGCCCTGAAGGATGGCAACTTCTGCCTGTAGGGCATCCCGTTGCACTTGCAGAGTTTGAAGCATCGTCTGATACTCGCTGGCCATTTGTTCGGACGTAGATTTGGCCATGGTAAGTTCGGCTGCCTGTTTCCGCAGTCTCTGGCAGTTTTCAGTCTCTACTTTTAGTTTTTCTTGCAGCTCGTTGGCTTGTTTCTCGAGTAAATTAATCTTGTCGTTGTGCTGCTGATTATTATTCATTTCTCTAGTCCTTTTGCTTTGTTCCTCTTCTAAACGTTTCTTGAGATCTGTCAACAGTTTCTCCGTTTTTCTGCGTAATTCACTTTCATTTTCGGCCTTCCTTTGGATTTCTTTATAATTATGTTTTAAAATAGTTAGTTCTTTTCGTATTTAGATGCCTCGTCGTGCATTTCACTTTCCCGTTGTGCTAAACTATCTAATTGAGCGATTAAAATTCGTTGTTTTGACTCTAACGATTCTACATTATTCCTTTCTTGTTCTAATAGTTTTTCTAATTTACACACTTGTACGCTTGTGCTTTTATCGTTGGATATGTGATTCGAAATTGAGCTCATATCGACGTGGTCGACTCTACTCGACAACAATTGATAATCGGAATTATAAGTAAATCCTATAAATGGTAAATGATTTCCCACAAAATTATTTGGCACCGAAAACACCTCTTCCGGTGTTTCGTCTTTTTCGTAATCATCAAAATTGCTGGTGTCGTCATCTCCTGTTAATTCCGGCACGACCGGCGGTGCGGATTCCCTTAAGTTCTCAAACGTCCACTGATCATTAATAAAGAAAGAGTGATTTTTTATTTCGTCGACGCTGTTTCTACCTAAACGCTTGGTCCTATCACATAACAAACCTTGTATTAACGATTTGGCTTCGGGAGAAATCTCGACTTCTGGAGGAAAAGCGAGATTGTTCTCATGATACATAATTTTATTATAAGTGCCCAACAAACTGTCGGCATAAAACGGGGTCTCCCCCACTAACATTTCGTACACAAATATACCTACAGACCACCAATCGCATTCTCTTCCATACACTCCTTTACCATGGCTTTGAAGCACTTCTGGAGATATGTAATCGGGAGTGCCGACTACATTATTCGATCTAACAAGTCCATCTTCGTCCATACGCATACAAGTACCAAAATCGGCCAATTTCAAATGTCCATATTTATCTAACAACATATTATCGGGTTTAACATCTCGATGAACAAAGCCCATTTTATGTATCACATCTAGGGCCAAAACCACCTCCATAGTATAAAATTTAGCCCATTTCTCTGGAATTTCATAGTTCGACATCAGATTGACAATGTCTCCGCCCGGCATGTAGTCCATTACCATGTAGAGATGTTTTGCATCCTGAAATGCAAAATGTAATTGCACTATCCATTCCGAATTAGCGTGCGCCATTATGTGCCTCTCTTCCCAAAAAAATGCCGAATCCGAGCGTTTAATCAGGTCCGCCTTGCTCAAACGTTTCATGGCATATACTTGGTTGGTCGATCTGTGACGGACTAGCTGCACTTTTCCAAAGGCTCCTCTGCCTATCACCTTGATGTGTTCATAATCGTCAGTTTTCATTCGCAGATTAACAATTTCGCTAGCAAATTTGTCATCTGGAACAGATTAAAATGTTAGATCGAATTTAGAAAATAAAAAAAACCTACGTCAATTTATTCTCTTGTAATTAATGTAAAGTTATTTTTAACGATAGAGGGTTTAATATTGGCCGACTATGTGAATCTACTAAACAATAGGTACCTATATATTTTTTCTTATATGTATGTATGTATTATTTCCTTCTAATATTTAATTTAATTGTTCCATTTTTTAAGTTGCAACTGTAATAACAAAGTTAACATATTTATATTTTAAATTTATCCTTTCACCTCAAAATTCAATACAAATTTTCCAGTATTTCCAGTTACCACAAAAAATATTCAAATTTCCCATTGAAACTACGTACTTAATACTTATAATTACAAATTAACGTATTCCTATCTCATCATAAAATGAATATTATTAACCAAATATTTGGCAACTTGGTCGAAAAATATTAAAAATAAATTAATATAAGTTATTTATAAAACTTGTCGCATAACATATCCAAAATAGTTTCTACGTTAAAAATCTACAATCTAATTTTTGAATGGAACGTATCGTGAACATGCTCGTATTTAATCTTACATCGATTCAAGTAAACTTCTATATTTTTAATCTTCTTTATGGCAGGATGATCACAGTCGGTAATAAGAGCTTGCACCGTATCCAACAAACAGTCGACGTTTGCTTTGCTTTTTGGATCTTGAATTCGCTCCTCCAGAAACCGCAACCTCCGTTTACGGTCCTCGTCGCGTACCTTCTCCATGACGGATAGACGATTATGCTGACGACTGTTGTTTGAAAACATTAAATCTTACTTTACGATCTGCTTATCTATCGATTTATCATTGACTTGTGACGAACTCTAAAGAAAAAAAAGCTTTGTTTATAAAATGACAAATTGTTATTAATGATTTAAGAAGCACAGTGTTTCCTGTTTTTAGTTCATCGTGGATTTGTAGCCGTCGTGGGCACACAATCGTGAGCGTCGAATCGTAATTTTATTTATAATTTAGAGAACACGTTCAATAACGTTCTAGTTCAATAACAATTTTTCGATTTGACGCACCGATATAATAATTATATAAAAGAAATCTCTGGGGGATGTGTAAAAAGACTAAAGGTAGTTATTAAATAATGATATTTGCAGGTTATCTTTACCTTTGCATTTCATAATTGTGGAAGACGTAATTGATATAATATTATACACCACTAAGTTACAAAAAACTTGAATAAACTGCGAGAAAAAGAAATATACACTTTTTGGCTGAAAGCAGCCATTTTACTTATTACAAATAATATCTCGAACATGAGCGCAGATGCAGGTCGCAGTGTTTACAATAGCAAAATGATGTTAGTGTTGACCACAATTTACGAAACCTTATACATGACTTATTCTCAATTTAGAAAGGAAAAGTTGTGAATTGATCATTCTATATAATACTGTATTATTTTATACGTTTTTAATTTATTTATTTAGCAACTTCATCTGTTGATTTTTTAAATACAATGAGTAAAGTTACAACCACAATAATTGTTAAGTTCTATTGAATGCAGCCATTTATTTTATGTAAATAAGTTGATTGATAAGCACGTGCTTAACCTCTAAATTTACCATAATAATCTATTAAATAACGGTTCGATAATTAAACGAAATGAATTCAAAATATGATGTGCTGACAAAAAATCCACATATGCAGAAATTTCAGCTAAAACGTAAGCCATCGCCGGTAACGTTCAACAATAAAAATGGTAATGAGTCACCTAAACGGATCTCCTTAACACACAACAACAACAACAATAATAATAAAAATAACAATAGTAAATTGAGTATTCATTCGCAACGTAGGAAACTGCCAATTTTCGAAAAGCGTAATAAATTGCTAGAGTTGATCAAACGACATTCGACACTAATAATATTAGGCGAAACTGGTAGCGGAAAGACAACTCAAATACCGCAGTATATTAATTCGGCCAGATTACAAAATAATGGTAAGATTGCCGTTACACAACCAAGACGTGTTGCTGCTATCAGCGTAGCTATGCGCGTCGCAGAAGAATTAGGAGATGAGGTAAAGTTGACCGTGGGTTTGACAATAGAAATTTCTAATATTTTAAGTGGTTTTAGGAAGGCGTTGGAGGTACTGTAGGTTATACGGTTCGATTTGAAGATGTTACATCTCCAAAAACTAAAATAAAGTATATGACCGATGGTATGTTATTGAGGGAGGCGATGGCCGACAGATTGCTCATGGATTATACTGTGATTATATTGGACGAAGCTCACGAACGCACTATACATACGGACGTGTTGTTTGGAATTGTTAAACAGGCTCAGAAATGTCGCGAGGAAAAGGAATTACAACAGTTAAAAGTAGGTATTGTATTAGATACCTATTAATAATTATTATCTTGATTAAATATATATATATATATATATATATATATATATATATTATTATGTATTTATTTGATTTTTGTTTTGTAAACATTAAAACTGCCGCAACAAATTTTAAAATATACTTTTGACAATTTTCAGTGATTTTTCAGATATTAATAATGTCTGCCACAATGGATGTGGACCATTTCTCTGAATACTTTAACAACTGTCAAGCGGTATACTTAGAAGGCCGAACATATCCTGTTAACGTTTACTACGCATGTATGCCCCACGAAGATTATCAAACGGCATGCGTTGCCACATTTTTCAAAATACACAAGGAAGCACCTCCAAAGTATCTGTTCCTTCATTTACTCAAATAATTAATGCTAGTGTAATTTATTGTTTTAGCCACGACGTTCTCATCTTCTTAACGGGCCAAGAAGAAATCGAAGCAGTTTGCCATCAGATCCGCATGTTATCGAAAGGCATAGAGGTAGAGGGTCCTACTGTGAAAGTATGTGCCTTGTACGCCTCACAACCTACAACACAACAAATGGCGGTGTTCCAACCTACGGCACATAATACCAGAAAGGTTATTGTTAGTACCAATGTTGCTGAAACGAGCGTGACCATTAGTGGAGTTCGATATGTTATCGATGGCGGCATGGTCAAAGCCAGGTGAGATTTACTATTATCGATTGTTGCATTTTTTCTATAATTTGTCAGAAACATATAGTATATAATTATCTATAAAATGTATAAATAGCTTAATTTCTTGCCCAATTTATTTTTAAATGAAAGTTATTTTTACTAGAACTTATCACCCAGCGACAGGCTTGGACATGTTGAAGGTTCAACGGATATCGCAAGAACAGTCATGGCAAAGGACAGGTCGAGCTGGTCGCGAGTCTGAAGGCTACTGCTACCGCATTTATACACGTGTTCAATATGAATTAATGCAGAAGAGCACAACGCCCGAAATACAAAGAGCAAACCTAGCAACAGTTATCATACAACTGCTTGCTTTGGGGATTCATGCCATTTATTTCGATTTTATGGATAAACCTCCGAAAGAATCGATTTTGGCCGCTTTTGAGCAACTCAAATGGCTAGGCGCCGTTGAAGGTACAGATAGCAAGGAATTAACACCTTTAGGCAGAAAAATGGTGCAGTTTCCTTTGGATCCTCGATTTAGTAAGATTTTGCTGGCTGCTCAGAAATACAATTGTGTGGAGGAGGTACTGACGATCGTGGCTATTTTAAGCGGGGAATCGATATTCATTAATCCATTTAGTAAATTGGAACAAGCGACGACGTCTAGACAGAAGTTTTTATCACCATATGGCGATCATATTACTTTACTGAACGTGTTTCGAGAGTTCGATAAAGTAAATTCCAATAAGCAGCGCATCTGGTGCCGTGAATATTATATTCACTGGAGAAATATTATGTATGCGTCACAAGTACGTGCGCAATTGTTAGAAATTTGTAATAGGTGCGAGATTCCTGTTAAATCGTGTGGAAATCAGGTCCAACAGATTCGAAAGTGTCTCCTTACGGGACTGTTTATGAACGTAGCAGAGTTACACAAAGATAAACAATATATAACGGTAAATTAACAACATTTTATAGAAAATAAGATGTTTTTTAATTTTTATATTATAGTTGGACAAACGTCAAGTGGTTAACATACACCCAACCTCCGTACTTTATGGACAACAACCGCATTTTATATTATTCACAGAAGTTGTTCAGACAAGCAAGTGTTATTTGCGTGGCTTAACTACCATAGAAAGTAACTGGCTTTACGATATTGCTCCAGATTACATTAAATCCCATAATATTAGATGTAATAAGGATGTATAATATCTTTTGTTTTTATCGAATGTATATATTTATTGTAAATTGAAACTAACGATAAGCACAAAAACTGTAAATTTTTTATGTTTTAATTGTGAGCTATATATTTAAAATTTTAAAGGATGAAAATTAAGAAATTTTGGGACCGTCTCTTATAGTTGTCATGGCCAGTTTCTGAAAAAATATATAAACTTGTCAATATTTATAGTTTTTTAGATTAACCAATCTTATCTTAAAATTTCAATAGATGCCATTTTATTTAAGCCAACAACAAATATATCTTTTAGAAACCAGCCATAAGTTTGTTAATTTTTATTTTAATCAAACTTATCGAAGTATTATTCTTATACAGGGAGTTACAAAAAGTTCTTTCCATATGGAAAACTTTTTTATTAGTAGTTTGTCAAATAATTTCATTCTTGATCAAAGATGGTGCATCATCTAAAACTAATAATGCACCCACCAGGTGTTATCAGGAATATAAGCATAAGCCGAGGAAATGAGGATTAGCACATTTTGCTCAAGAATGTAGTACCATTATTTTCCAATATTTAGAATTATACAAATAATACTTAAATTTTCATCTCCATATTCTGAACTTAAAAAATTTTGGGCATTTTGTCTCTCATTTCTTAAGTAACTATTTGGTGTCAAATTTGTGCCCACAGAATAATTAATTAGGCTTATTTTCATTGTCTAACAGGAAAGTTAATTTAAAATTGATTAAATAGTGATCAATTTTGTATTTATTAAAAAATTGAAAAATTTTATTCGAGTGGAAACTTGACCATTTTTGAATTTATGTGACAGTACCAATAATAAATTTTTATTCAACATTGTTAATACAAAATTTTTCAATTTAAAAATATAGCTCTGAAATATATATTTAAGTATTACTTGTATTATTCTAAAGAATATTTTCCGATATATTGCAAAATATGGTACTTTATTCTTGAGCAAAATTTACTAATCCTCATTTCCTCGCTTATACTTATATCCCTGATAACACCTGATCAGTTCGTTATTAGTTTTACATGATGCACCAACTTTTATTAAGAGTGAAATTTTTTGACAATCTAATAATAAAAAAGTTTTCCATATGGAAAGAACTTTTAGAACTCACTATAGTATATGCCCCAAATTATTTTTATAATAAACATTATTCAAACAAAACATACATATGTTTTTTTTGTTGGGAACATGTACAGTTCAGTTTAAATAGCACTATCAAATTAAAATTTAATTGATACAAACAAATACAATTTCTACAGAATAAAAATTAACCAAATTCTAAAAAAAAATGCAAAATATCGACGACGTTATTTTATTGCACAATTATACAATTAAATATTTATATTTGAAAATAAATTACAAAATCGAGCAAAACAAATGGAATAAAAGTAATAACTAGTGATGTCTCAAAATTTGTCTACACATAAATAACAATCTTTTCTACGATAGGTATAATAAATACCATTGGTTTAGTTTTATCGCCATTAAATAGAGCACCATTCGACCTTTGATACTGCTACAATCTTGCCAGAAACTGGTTAACAAAATAGCAGTCATATATTTTTATGTCTAAATCTTAAGTACTTATAATTGTTTTGTATGGGGGTACATAACAATAAGATAAACATTCAAAATTTGAGCTAATTATACTACAAAAAACTATATTTATACTACATTACACACACATTCTCTGTATCTTAAATAAATATCTTTCATAAGACGCACATAAAACATTACAAAATTATAACATTTTGTACAGTTAAAATTACATAATACGTTTTGCACAAAAACTTAAAAAATTACATATAAAACTTGCTTTAAATAGCAATTATTATCAAGAGAAAGTTCCGTTTTTATATAATACAAAATTGATAATTTTATGTACAAATCCTCGAGTATTAATTAATTCAATCATGTGCACTCGTCTCCGCTTCCATAGTACACATATTTTATAATTACAAGTCTTCAAATATTTAGAAAATATCAAAAATAATTAATAACGTTGAAGTAGGTTTCAAGATGCGTACATTCTGTTAATTTCGTGTTGGTATCTCTCTTGAATATCTTTCCGTTTTAGTTTGAACGCAGCCGTAACAAGACCCATATCTGGCGACCACGCCTCATCACACAATTTTGCAGCAGCAGGAATTTCAAACTTTTCCAATTTACCTGTAAAATAACGAGTTTTAATAATAATAATAATATTGACATTTAAAGAAGAAGCTAACATTTCTTTCCATGATCGGCTAACTCTTGTAAAACGGCTTTTTCCATCTCGGGTAACTTGCAAAGTTCCTCAAAAGACATGCCAGTGAAACCTTTCTTTGTTGCTAAATCAGTTAAATGCTGCTGGCTAGGTACTACAAGTGCCACGCAATACTGCTTGCTTGAATCGCCATAAATGCATACGTTATCTACGATGGGGCAAGTCTTCAATTCAGTCTCGACTTTTCCTAACGATACATATTCACCAGCTTGAAGTTTAACGAGATCTTTCTTACGGTCTGAAAGTTTAACATTTGTTTAGTTATTTGTTTTTATTTTTAAATCTAAATTTGTTTATACAATACAGATAATGTAACCTGCCTTAATTTAGAATTCAATAATCTGGCATCTTACAACGGTTATTTTATTAAAACATTTTCAGATATTTGTTCATGAGTTAATGATAAAAATGAGATACATAACGGTTATATTCAAATACTGAATCTAAATTTAATATATAATCCCATTTTCAAGTGAAAATGAAATAACATACGTAGAACTTCCCCTCCATTTTTTGTTTATACATATGAATTCGATCATTAGCATGGCATGGCATAAGCGTCTTAATTTTTTATTCGTTTACATGTAGTATAGTTTACTTTTAAATATTAGCCCTAATTTTGTAATAAAATTAAGGGGTCTAGGTCTATTTTATAAGAAATCGTTATGGTACGATTCATTTGCAAACTATAATCGTTCAGAACATCAATTACGATCTTGCGGACGCCTCGTATAAAAATGTTGTTTTATAACTATCGTCGTTGAGTGTCGACCTTGAACAATTAATCATAACTATGAAATTTTGATTTTAGGATGATTAGTAATACTTGTGACTTACTTCGACGTTGAAACATTTTCAGTTTGAAATTTAAAGTGGTGGTAAAATTTGTTAAAATGTTGACTGAAGACGAAAATCGGAGTGGATTTAAAAGAAAACGGGCTGCGAAGATCACTGCTGGTCTATATTAAATTTATCCGAAAGAATTGCAGCAAAATGAAAGTTTTCGAACAAATAAATTTAACTCCAAAAATCCGGCCGTTTTGGTTGATGCGTAGAATTCGTTAGCCCTAAAACTAAACTCAGCAAGTGGACCAATAAAAACAGTTCAACAGTGGAAAGAAGTGGATATTTCACATATTTGTGTATTCGATTATATTTATTATAATCGTAAGTATATGTAAGTACGAAATCAAAATCAATCCTGTCAAGTGCAAAATATACATAATTTTAGCAATCCTTACATAGGAGCCATGCTGATTTGTTTCCTCTATTTGTACAGTTATCTCTCAAATTTGTTTGACTCTACTTAAGGGGATAGTGGACGGATTTGCAGTGTTACTTAAAACTTAATAAATCTAAAAGATGAACATCAATGAAACTTTTTTTTATTATAAACGCGATTATAAAAGATTATTCTTGCTCTTACATACATTAATTTTTATTCAAAGTGATAAACAAAAATAATAGGTTTTCCGGTATTTTTTTGAAAAATAATTTCAATATTCACTTCTTCTTTTTGCAGTCATATAGACTATAGTGTTTTTCAGGCTGAGAAGTAAAATCAGCACCTACACTTCGACAGTTTCGTATTTACAACGATTTTAATTAATGTTGCTAATAAAAAAATGTAGTTTTTCGGTGTTTAAATCTGTTTGATGAGAGATGAACTTCTGAAGTTTTAATATAACTTTCTAGTAACTATAACACATACTTTAGAACAGCAACGGTCATCTAAAACAGTTTAGAAATTATCGGTATATTCTTATTATTTTAAAAATATTGTCTTTGTGAATGTAGACAACCAAAAATACAGCGTCAAATTTTTACCTGCTAAATAATACTTCTAGTTATTTGCATAGAAACGGAAAGCAGGTATTTCTCGGAAGATTAGTCCAACCATAAATATCGAAGGTGACATTGTTTGAGATATGTCAAAGAAACGAACAATAATAAATTAAGTAGTAATTTCTGCTTTACAATTTGTTTTGTCGGTAGGGACTTAGCTGATGTAAATATTTGGAAGGTATATATGTAAAAATGTTGAATACTTAAAAATTAATTTTTAGCGAATTTTCATAGAAAATATAACTATTGCAGCCTGTCTGATAACGGAACTCAAACATGCCGTTTTGGATTTTCTCTGATCTCGACCTGTAGATTACGAAAATATAGTTCATTTGTTTTGGATCGGTCATATACAGGGTGTTAGTGAATTAATACCGCGGAAAAAAACTATGGGTAGGTAAAATTAAAACGAACAAAAAACCTAAATAAAATTTTTTCCTAAAATCAATAATTTTCGAGTTATTGCTATTATTAATTTGATAATTGTCTTACTCGAGTATATTCCCTTTAAAGATTTAACCCATTTAAGATTTAAGAACTCGGAAAGTGAAACTGACTGTTGGGTCAGCAGCTAAAACATCTGTACTCTTTAATTTATGGCCCCCGTTGTAGGAGAGTGCCGATTGTTGTGGATATATTCATTTATGAATGCAATTCCTATTTTCTGTTTATCCGTAAAAGTTAAATTACTTTATTTAACATAATTATAAACATGCCCGTTTTTGGAACAGTTACGTTTAATATTGAGAGATTTGAACTAAAAGGGGTACCAGTACTAGTTTTATGATTTTGAGAAATTTCGACGGGCTTTTAAAGTATAATCAAATGCAAATATGTAAGTAGGTACTTTATTTTTTGGTTTTTTTCCAAACATAAGGACCAAAAGCAAAATTTAAAAACTAAACATTCCATAATGACGCAATGAGTGTTAGTAACTTTCAATTTTATTTCGAGTTTTTTCCCGTACATTTATCGAAGTGCCGTTATCGAAATTGATTTTTATTTCACAAAAATTAATTAGAAATTTTATTACAACAGCACATTCAGATGTAAAAGATTAAAATAAAATGAATAAAAAATAGCTACTTAGATATCTACTTAAATGAGGAAACATTTTGAGTATTTGTTACATTACAACTTTTCAATGACCACAAAAGGTATTTACAACTTCAACCCCTACAATCGTTTCTGTTTACTATCGTAGTAACCTAATGGAATGCCAGCTGAGATAACGGTACTTTTCAGAACCCATCAATGTCACTTGTTAAAGTTTAAAGAGGAACTACTGGTTTAATTTCTCAGACAAAAACACCCTTCTCCCCTCAAAAGTAAATTTGCTCAAATCAAAAAATGTTACTAAGATTTTTTTGTTTGTATTAGTCTCAGATACATGTACCTTTCTTCCGCGACATTAATTCACTAACCAAATATATAACCAAATCTTGTAAACACGATTCCAGTCGCAATTTTGATCGTACGAGGCTGAAAATTAGATAGTGTATTGTCTTGAAGAAAACAAAGAACGAGTTCGTTAATCAGCCAAATTGACCGGCCTGTTTCAAAATAGAGATTAATCAAAGATTTTAAATTGATTGTGAGTTATCTCTGTTATTAATTATTTGATCGGTAATATGAAATATGTTTTGAGATCGGCATAAAATTCCCTGTCCATCATATGACTTTATAATTTTCGATAGAATGCACCGTTTTTGAGATAATCTGGGAAAAGCGATAATTTTTTTTTTTAATTTTAAGGTAAAGAAATTATGAAATATCGTACTAATTCATAACTGTCTTACTTATTGTGTGGTTTCTGCTATTATCTGTTTTCTGGTTATCTAAAGTTTATGCTTTATCGTTTTAATTTAAAAAATCCTAAAATTTAAATTTGTTATATTCATATCAAGAGAAAAAAAAATAAAACTTTAATGTAAAGTATGTCGTGAAAAAATTGCGTATATGCTCTCCAGTATATTCTAAGGGAACTGTCAAAGAATCCCAAAAAATTGTTAAAATGTTCCTCCTTGAAGAAGTAAAGTTGAGAATTCAACTTCATTTCTGCAAATTTTTTAAAACTAATATTTCCCAAAAAAAGCTAAAACACCTTTATTGTTTTGTGCCAAAGTAATTCATAATCATTGGTGATTAATTTTTAAATCGTATTTTATAAATTGCTAAATCTTTATCATGATAGTCAAAAAATGAATCTGGCAACGATGTTAAAAATAAACAAAACGTTACCCACTTCGCTTTTTCGTACATTACAAATTAACATATTAAGATATTAGACAAATTAAGATATTTTTAACAGTTAATCTCACAATAATTAAGTAATACAATCTGAACATTTTCTGTTTCACTTGATTCGTTATAAGTAGATAGAGAGACTAGATATTGATTTATGTCAATTATTTATTATATTAGATTTACATGTTATTTCATCCCATACCTAATTAGAAAATGACCCTCAAAAATATTTAAATAAACTATAAAGATTAATTTGATTTTATTAACATTTTAAGAGTTTTTGTTATAAAGACCTCTACTGCCGGATATATGTATTTGAGATGTTGCCAATTCTAACATACAGTTTTTTGTTAAAAGTAACAATAAATTTTTAGTTATTTTTCCCATATCCTCTGAAGGGTCTTCTCCAACGTACTGGAAAACTTATACGTCATTTTGTGAACACCCTGTATAATAGTTCTATCGTACCTATTTCCAATTTCAATTATGTATTTAATATTTTATAAGAAACTGAAATGACTAGTTTATTGAAATTCAGCTATTTAGAGCAACGGTTCTCAACTCGTGGGGCGCTCCCCCTAAGGGAATGCGAAATAACAAAAGGGTAGTCGCGAAGACATTTTAAAAAGACAGAAGCATAAAAAAGTATCAGCAGCAAAAAAGTAGATATAAAAAAAATATTCAGGCGCCAAATGCTCGGTAATACTTTTGTATAATACTAATGATTGTATACTCATAACAATACATAATCCTGTAAAATAAACAGGTAAGACGTATTTTCACGGAACGTTCGGCCCGCGACGATATCAATGCGTAATATATAAAATATTCGAACCAATCATGATGCTTTTATAATAAATAAATTTTAAAAAATGTAACTTTTATTAGCGAATTTTGCAAGTTATTGAAATTCTTTGCTATGTTGAAGTCGACTTTGTAAATCGACAGCAGTTGAATAATTGTAGAATCTAAAAATACATTTACCTACTTGTAAATACTTTCAGTAACAACGAGAAGGGATTACGTTGAGGACCCATTATGCCTACTTAACCGAAACCTTACTACCTGCTGTTTTTAGAAAACATCTGTGTTAAGATATTAGAAATTTTGGTTGCCTTGCCATTACCAAGGATCGGTGGAACTACACTAGCGACATCGCAACGGCAATAGTTTTCAAAACTCCGTCTACTACCCCCTTAACATCTATATCGCAGAATCGTGAACAACGATAACTTATTATAACTAGCTCCACCGCAAATTATTTTAAAAATACTTGTAGGTACCACCAATCACGAAAATGATAAATACCCAACTGATTTGTCAAAATAGACAACTATCGCTTCTTAACGACTGGCAGTAGATGTGCCATTCTCTAACGGTTTAATTGTTTAGTAACGATTCCAAAAAGTTTCAAAATTGGTTCTCATTGAAGAATTGTTGCTGGAACGAGAATCGAATTGTAACTGATGCTTAACGACATTATTATGAGTTATAAAATAGACCTTAAAAGAGACTTTAATATTTTTAATTTATCATTACTACAGCAACACATTGTTGATTATCAATAATAAACATTAAGTGGCAGATTGTTATTATTAATAATAAAAGTTGACAAGTGAATGTTTGCTCCAAAACCTTAATTTTCTTGTTTTGGTATTAGGAAATTTATTTTGTTATGCTACTGATATTTCATGTTAATGTAGTTATTAGAGTTTGTCCAATTTAAGATTGGGAATGTTACTATAGTGATGGAATTACAAAGAAATAGACTATCGCATTCAAAGCAAATTATAGTAACTATTTCGATTGACATTTAACTGGATAAGCTCTGCGATCATTGCCATTCGTGAAAAATTGGTTGCCTAACATAAGCGGTCACGTGGGAATCGGATATTTATGAAAACCCAGCACAAAAACTGATATTTGAAATTATTTACTTTAGCTACCATAAAATATTTATGATATAAAAGCAACTACACTTCGTCCAAACCTATATGCAATTCACGTCATCAATGAAAGGCTACTAGATGATGACGTTTCACGCAGTTCTAATAAATTGTAGTCTTTCTTTATGCCATCTAATATGTGCGCAAGTAAATCATCTATAGAATATGTCACTTTCCAAACTTTAAACGAATTACAAACAAACAATCTAGTAACTTTTTGTTGATGACGTAAATTGCATATACGTTTGGATAGGCCATACTATTGTAAATAATCATAAGTAAACTTCTACCTTCGGCACACTTAACAAACAACACACGGACAGTTATTTTCTCTTAACGTGTCCAATGCAAAAGTTTATTTTGCTGTTTAAACGAAGGTCCTCAAAAATAGTTTACCTTGACCTAACACCCTACAGATATATGCGATAGATAAAAAATAAATATCTTACCGATAATTTTAACGACTCCATCACTATGAATCTCACAGATATCTCCAGTTTTGAACCATCTTTTTCCGTCCGTTTCGCAGAAATCCTCCTTTGTTTTATCGGGCAATTTATAGTAACCAGCACTAATATTGTCCCCACCAATAACGATCTCACCCCGAGGATATGGCTTGTCTGTTATTCTATAATGACCTTCTTCCCAATTTACTAACCTAATATCACATGTTGTTGCCGGACCTCCTACTCTGCCTACTGTCCTATCGTAAGCTACAAAATATCGCCCATTAGTTCTTTCCCAATCAACAAATTATATATAGTTTACCATTCATGATGGTGGCACACGACGTCGTTTCTGTAAGCCCATAACCTTGTATAACGTTTAAATTCAAACAAACATTTATTTGTTCGTGAGTGTCGGGAGACAAAGGCGCTCCTCCAGACAGGATCATCCTAACACGACCTCCCAGCAACTGTTTTACTTTACTGAATACAATCCTGAAACAAAATCACACATCAAATTATTTAAACTTTGAGCCACTAACTTAAAACAAGGCCAGTTTCAATTACCTAACTAAAATTAGGAGACAATTACTCACTTGTCTATGAGAGGGGTCGAATAGCCGCGACGGCTCCACATTATCTTATAATCGTAGGCGAATTTGAAAATTGCCTTTGATAAGGGACTCCCTTTACTAACTTTGTCCTGTATGCCCTTTGCAATTCTGTCCAAAATCAGCTAAAGCCGAAATTACTATTAAAATCCATTTACTTGAAAAATAACGACGATTATTTACCGGTACTGCAGTCATACAGGTGGGCTGTAAAACAGACGCGTCCCCTTTTGTGCCCTTTTTGATTTTACTAGATGAATCTATCATTGTTAGAGGAGTGGAATAACCGATTGCAACTCCCATACTTAAACAGACGCTTTCAACTAACAATTCAAAGACATGGGCTAACGGTAAGTATCCTATCAAACAGTCATCATCGTGAATCGTAACGGCATCTGCAAATGCTTTTAATGTGGCGATCAAATTCGAGTGGAGCAGGATTACACCTTTAGGGACACCTGTCGAGCCGCTAGTGTACATAATGATGGCTGTATCGTTAGGCGACGGCATCATATTTTCTAAAACGAAGAGAAAATAAAGTTCATTATTTGCTTACACCTAATTATTATAGCAAGAATACATTACCCATTTTAGATTCGGAACCCTTTTTCAAAACATCAGAGAATGTGACGATATTAACACCTTCTTTATAGCCGTAATGTTCGAGTTTCTTCAACTGATCTTCCATGTAAATCAAAGTCTTGACGTTGGGAGTTTCCGCAAGGATATTCTTGAATTTTGGCATTAGATCGTAACTAGTAATAACGGTGGAGACTTCGGTTTCATTAATACCGTGAGCAATTGCTTCATCACCGAGAGTAGCATAAATTGTAACGACTGCAAAATTAATCATTAATCGATACAATCTGACAACCTAAATGTTTATGATAGGTATACCAGGAATGTTCTGTTTAAACAATCCTTGGGCGGCGATCATCCATTCCTCACGCGTTTCGGCAAAAATCACAATGTTTTCTTTGGGCTTGTTACCTAATTCGCGGACGCCTCTACCAAAATTTGTTGCAAGAACATTAACCTCGGCGAAAGTTTTCCAGATGTAATCGCCCATTACGTACTAATAAAAAACAAGTAGGTACATAAAATGAATTTCTAACGTTTCTTTAATATTTAAAGAAAAAAACGCGTTGTTTTAGTTAAAAAAACTTGTTTAAATGACTATGGCCTATCCAAACCTATAAGCAATTTACGTCATCAAAAAAAAGTTACTAGATTGTTTATTTGTAATTCGATTTAACGTTTGGAAAATGACATATTCTATAGATGATTTACCTGCGCACGTATTAGATGGTATAAAGAAAGACTACAATTTATTAGAACTGTCAAAATACGAGGTATGAGGTGACAGCACTGTGTGAAACGTCATAATCTAGTAACCCTTTACTGATGACGTGGATTGCATATAGCTTTGGACGAAGTGTATACATATAAATTTATATGCATGTAGGTACAGTAAAACTTCGTTAATACACTCTTTAAGGAACCAAAAAAACGCGTTTTAAGCGGGAATCGCTATTACGATTATATATATATATATACATCTTCATTTTTTTATTTTTTATCTTTTTAAATGAAGAGATACGTAGAAGAACGGGAGTAGAGGACGTAATAGAAAAGATAGCCAAATCGAAATGGCGATGGGCTGGCCATGTGGCGAGACAGACAGACGGAAGATGGACAAAAAAGATTATTGAGTGGAGGCCGAGGGCTGACAAGCGAAGTCAAGGGAGACCACCCACTCGGTGGACGGACGATTTGAAAAGAATTTCAACAAACTGGGTTGCAACTGCACAATATAGAGGATTTTGGAAAAATCTGGAGGAGGCCTATGTCCGACAGCGGACAATACTGGCTGGGTGATGATGATGATGATGATATATATATATATAAAGATTATCAAAATTGTTCTCTTTTTGTATTGTAGATACTTTCTCTTGCTCCATCTTACCTTTTTAAATACACGGCCGTTCGGTTGAACCTCGTCCTCTTCGGCTTTGATTTGTCTAGTTCCCAGGCACTTCTTGTTCGCATAACGCTTCACGCAAAAGTCCAAAGATTTGGCCATCGTATTTATGTCATTTCGGACCATTTGAATGTGGCACTCACTAGGACTTTCCAAAGACCTGTACGTGATGCTTCTACTGTTACTGGACACTGGAATCGCCTAAATCGATACAAGAAGTAAATCGATACGTGTATAACTATCTATATGCACTTTGCATTTAATCAATCTATTCTGATATAAATCAAGAACACACACAAACACACATGCAATTTAAAATCTGCATAATCATAAAAATTAGGTACATGCATAACTATAAGCGAAAACAAAGCGAATGTGTCTCTCGAGGTGTTAATTGTAGGTCAAAAAATTTCAAAATTCCACCATTTCCCTCAATACTCAATGTTACCGCTTTAACCATTCGAACCCAAGGCACAAATCCACCTTTCGATAAAAATGTAATTGCTTTTAATATAGGTACCTGGCCGTTTTTTAATGGTGGCGAGGGCAATATATCATTGTTAGTATTTTTGCTTCCATCGAGATCAATGTTTACATCTTTAGATTCGTCATTCTCTGTAGACACCAATATCGCCTATAAATAAGGAGGGTAAAGGAATAAATCAAGCGGATCAAAATTAAGAGGACTTACTTAAAAAAAAAACAAAAACAAAAACAGTACAAACAAAATAGAACGAATAATTGTACAATTTCCAAGATCATCTTGTTTCCTACACCAGAAAGAAGAAAAAATGATCAAGTGAATGAACGATTAAAACAACGTGCGGTAAGCATTAAATGTTGCCGATCACACGTGTAGGTACCTATCAGGCGGATTATGGTGGATAAGTGGAAAGGCTCTACATAAACGTGCAATATTAACAGCCCTTCGTGTGGAGCAAAACTTTTTCACGTCTAATCACAGTTTCCATAAATTCAGACCGCGTAACGTAGGCAAGTTACCTACGTTGACGCGTCCCGTTCAACAAAACTGGCCGCGTATCACACAAATAACGCAAATCGCCAGCTTTTAACACTTGCAATTTTATTTTGGTCGTTGTTTATAAAATCGCTAATAACAAAATAATGGCGCATGTTTATAATTAGGTATAATATCTAGGGATAATGTTGCGTGTCGCACGAGCACTGCTTGATGTGTGGATGTCAAAGGTGAAGACGCAGTTCAAAACTAGACGATCATTCTCATTAAATGAATTAACGTTATGGTCGTTTTTATCTAATTATCTATTGTTTTTCTATCGTTATAGTACCTACAACAGCCTATAATCTTTAATTTGAAGGCAAACTTTCACGGTCACATTTAATCGTCTAAAAGGAGGTTTTTCGAATTTAAACAGAGTTAAACGTCATAGCTGTTAACGTAGTTTAATTTATATAAAAATTAAAGGGCTTCTGAAAGAAGGAAGTTTTTCGATATCGTTTATTTGTTGTTGTTTTTTGTTTCGATAATAATACATAAGTAGATAATCATTGTCTTACTCTATTATAAATATTAACTTTCAGTCGAGGCAACGCCGATTATATTAACGCCTATTAATATTGTAAGTTAAGCGGGCGTGTCGAAAAGTTTTCACTTTTTAATTTATGGAAACTATCCACTCATAACAAAACGTGCACATAAAACGAAAAAAAGCAAACATGCCGTACTACGTTCAATAAATTAAAACAGACCTTAACTCTTCTCGACATGGATCGAACTCTCCACGGCCTCTGGAAGAGGACATATACTGGAAACGTGAGGATGTCGTAAACGAAGGCAATGGCCCGAAAGGCTCCAATTGCCAACGTGATTCCAATTCCGTCCATGTCCCTGTAAAAAATCGGTACACACTTAAGTAATTCGTAATTTATTATCAATGTAGATATAGGTATACGTATAAAAACGCTTACATGCGATACAAGTGTAGATTGTATAAGTATACTTATATCTATAGGTATACTTAATAAGCGTTAACTTTGAAATTTCAAAAAAATTTCGAGCGTTCCCCAAAAATTCATGCGTGGAATATAAAGCAAGCTTTACCAACCTCAAATACATTTCGACAGGAAACGAAATCGAATTTCCAAACAGACACGATAAACGCGAATAGGTTGAATGATGCTCGTTAGAGTGTCGAGCAACGTCTAGAAAACAACCAAGAAAATACAGCTTTTTACCATATGAAGGGGACACGGCTGTTCTGCCATAGGTCATTGATAATTATTTTGATAACGATAAATAGCGTGTTTCTCATTTTCTATATATCTATGTATTAAGATCGGGTAGGTATCTACCATTCGAGGTTTTTCCAAAATTGAAACCCAAAGTACAACGACAACTTTCACGTGGGTGAATACCTACTATATTATAGGAGTAGATTATCTATTAAAAGTCGTAAAATGCATGTTTAGATCATGCGAAAACGTTTTTTCAAGAAAGAACGACCAGATTACCTATGCGTTGTCGGTCATATCTACATGTATGTTGGTATGTATGCGTCTATACCTACAAATCATGCAAATAAAAAGAAAATACTAATACTGCTTTTTCTCAAAGCCCGCTGAAATATTTATTATTAAACCACCTTGGTGAATTGGTGAGTTAATATCTATCTATTTTCGGTCCTGACTACAAGACGACTCTGATTAAATTAAACCTCTCTACAGGATTTGTTCAATAACCTGCAATATGTACGTATATACCTAGTTATTTCGTCTTGCAAACGCTCTGGTTGGCCTTATTGAACAAATCCTGTAGAGGTTTAACGTAACCAGAGTCGTCTTGTAGTCACAACCAAATGTTTGATTGTCGCAATTCCAATAGTAGTTTTGTTGCCCTTGTAGTAAATTTTAAAGGTTTCGTTTGATTCTCTATCATTTGTATTAGGTAAGTAGGTATGTACATTGTTTATTAAAAATAACTTCAGTTCGAAGTGACGGTAAGTGTCGAAGATGTCCGGCTGTTGTGGTTTCTCTCGATACTATAATATTAAGCCGTTAAATCTTAGCAAGTAATCCGCTTTAATGTAGGTACATAATTGGCTTTAAGACGGCGCGGGCGGTGTCTACCTCCAACCACCTCGAACGGCACACGTTCAATTAGTACACAGATCGATTTGCTCGATAATATAATAAAAAGGATGTATCGAGTCCTTCGGCAATTTTTTTAGATATTCACAGACAGCGCAAAGAAACCACAAACAAATAATGCGGTTAACCTTTGGATTCGAGATGGAAAAATTAAGTTAAAGATTAACGCAATCATCAAAACGACTTCTTTTGGTGCATTCCGATGACAAAGACTTATATAATACAAACGTAAAGATAACGAAAAAAAGATCGGCCCGGCGAACCGATACAAAACACATTTAATTTTGACCTCGAGATAAATCACTTAATCCTTGCCCTTGTATGATTTCACGACAAACGGAGTTAATTCTGACCAAGCATGCCAAGTTCTCGTGGATTTTGTACTTCTGATCCGCATCACACCATTATGCATTTGAAATCTTTCATAAACAATATGACCAATTAATGCGCGAGCAATGGATCTGATTGAAGTCCAGTCCAGTTATTTTATTAAACTTAGAATTAGAACGCCAATAATACACCTACGTTTCTATCTAAATTGATATTATTTAGGTACGTTACCGTACCTGTGTATACGACACGCTTTCAATTAAATTAACGATCGCGACAACAAACGCTTATCTTATCAATTTATTAACAAATCAATTTTTTTCGATAAAGCCACGTGCGAATTAAAACACAAAAATTCATGCACATGCAACCGTGCAAAAATTATACGGTCACGTTAGCGTACTCACATTTTATCGTCTACAAACATCTTGAGGAATTTCTGAAATTCAACAAAACAAATCAACATCATCACAGAAAAAGGAAGTTGAATATACGTTACAAGAATTAGTAAAGTACGTATTATTATTTTGTTGAAAAAAGGAGGATTCCACCGTAGGTAAAACAAGACAGTATACACCGTGTCCAAGATAAGAATGCACAGCATGGGGATCTTGAAAACGGTAGAAGATACAGGGTGGCTTAAATTAGAAAAAAAGTTGCGTTATTTAGAGTATGTTCACATGCTGGTCGCAAAAGTTCATTATTGTTTATCGTTTTCAAAATTCTCAAAAAAATGTGATTTTTTGGATTTTCGTTTCTTTTCATTTTTTTATTTATTTTAAATGATATTAAAAAACTACCGGCACTTTCTCATTGCCACTTTTTAAGCTCTACAAAATGGCGTATTCAAATTTTTAATCCGACGTTTCGTATCCGAGAACCCATCATCAACTTTATTTTTTTATATGGCCACAAACAAAGAGACACCCTGTATTCGGTAGCATTATTCATTACAAATTCAACGATGTATCACACATTATGGTTTTGAAGCCAAAAAGGGGAAAAACGTGAGTTATAAGGTTTTTATTTTTAAATTAGTAGGCGCTGGTACAATAACAGAAACAAAATGTCAAAAATTATAATAATTGCTCAAATAGGTTGCCATTATTTTCTAGACACAAGTATGCTCTGTCTACAGAAGAATTCAAAACATGGTCTAACATTTCTGGTGTGATTGTATTAACTGCTGCTAAAACCAATGCCAATAACTGTTCTTCAGTTTCAAAAGTGGCGTCATACACTTGGTTTTTTAAATAACCCCACAGGAAAAAATCCAACGGAGTTAAGTCAGGTGGTCGGGCTGGCCAGGTTACTTCACTGTGAGTTCCAATGCATTTTTCAGGAAACCTCTGGGACAAATATTCCCGCACAGTTCTTGAATTATGCGCTGGGGCACCATCTTGCTGAAACCAGCAGTTGTTAACTATAAGTAATGGTAATTCATCCAAGGCATTCTCCAAATCAGTCTGCAGTAGGTCGAGATATCGTTCGGAATTTAAATTGTTGTGATAAATAAAAGGTCCTATTATTCTGCCACCCAAAATGCCTACCCACAGATTAAATCCAAATCGATGTTGATGCCTTGTTTCTTTTATTAAATGAAGATTGTCTGTTGCCCAATAATGTTTGTTACGCCGGTTGAAAATGCCATTGTTGGTTATTGTTTTTCCCCTTTTTTGGCTTCAAAACCATAATGTGTGATACATCGTTGAATTTGTAATGATAAATGCTACCGAATACAGGGTGTCTCTTTGTTTGTGGCCATATAAAAAAATAAAGTTGATGATGGGTTCTCGGATACGAAACGTCGGATTAAAAATTTGAACACGCCATTTTGCAGAGCTTAAAAAGTGGCAACGAGAAAGTGCCGGTAGCTTTTTAATATCATTTAAAATAAATAAAAAAATGAAAAGAAACGAAAATCCAAAAAATCACATTTTTTTGAGAATTTTGAAAACGATAAACGATAATGAACTTTTGCGACCGGCATGTGAACATACTCTAAATAAGCGCAACTTTTTTCTAATTTAAGCCACCCTGTATCTTCTACCGTTTTCAAGATCCCCATGCTGTGCATTCTTATCTTGGACACGGTGTATAGGTATTACACATAGGTATAGGGTAGGTGCACATCGAGATGGAACTGGACAGGACATATTGGAAGAGCGCAAGACAACAGATGGACGCGACGAGTATTGGAATGGCGGCCACGAGAAAACAAGAGGAGCAGAGGCAGGCCACAGACAAGATGGACGGACGATTTAAAGAGAATAGCTGGTTACAATTGGCTGCAAAAAACATAAGATAGGAACCAATGGAAAAAATTAGGGGAGGCTTACACCCGACGATGGGTGAAGACAAGCTACTGATGATGATGATGATGATGATGATATAGGTATTAGTAACAATGCTATATATGTATACGATTAAGTTAGAAAATTGACGAAAATGACGAAATTTTTTCACCACTTTCTTCGGAAGATCTATAGTGAAAACGATCACAATTTACTTTGCCGTCTTTTAGGCCATCTTTAAAAAACAACACAAACTTTATTGTCGTAAGATTTTCCAAATGAACGAATAAAAAGTAAAAAATTGCAAATGGCAACTTTTAAACCGCATAGCATATGTCAGATTACAAAATACGTAGGTATATAGCTATTCTTTATCTCGTTATTTTTTCGATTCACCTACGTATACTGACGGTCTAAAATCGATCAATACAACTATACTATAAATATCTATATAACACAAGTTACACATCGGTGCAATATCAATTTAAAAATGAATCGTCGTAACTTTTATGTTTCATCTAATTTGTTAGGTAATGGTATTTCTTATGCTCAATCGTCCTGTTAATTATGGGCACCTAGGTATATTAAATTTGGACCGTGCCCTGCTGTAACTGTTAAGTGAAGTTTAACACTTCGTTCACTAATTTCACCAGTACATCAAAATTCTTCAAAATTTAAATGTTGTAGAATACTTAAGCTATAGTATTTGATGGCTTGTTTATAACGTAATTTGATTTGTCGTCCTCTCAAAAGCTACTCTCGTCGTCTTGCAGCGACGGAGAAAAAATTGACGTTTATTTCAACAATTACTAAATCGACTAAATACAGAAAAATGTTCATTAAAGCTTACGTCTTTTTAACAGTAGATATCTAAGTATAAGTCTAAATACGTTATATAACCAAGAAGACGGTAGGAATTTGAAGAGAAAATATGTACCTACAATGCAACCTAACCCACACAGAATTGAAGGATTGTTGACGTGCATACGGAACTCAAAGTTTAAACCCCACGTTCATTGACAACCTACTTTAGCAAAGAGAAGAAGTAAAAGATAATTCGTATTAAACTTTATCATCGGTCTAAATCGACAGGATCTAAATCGCGTTACTTAAAAATCAACGATATCCATGATATTATCTACATAATAAAGATGTTCGGGAAAGCTAACGGGTGTCCAAAAGGTATTTCAGTCTTCAGTCTTGGTTATGGCTGATAAAAAGATAATGATAAAGGCACGTCTTACATTAGCTTAAATGCCATGTCGTGCATGTGCCGTATCATAGTAATAAAATTACTTAAACCAAGACATGCCTTCATCTTTCCACAGTCATATAACGAAAACCGAAAGACTTTTTAGACCCCATTATTTCTTTAAATCTTGGTCCGTCAAATACACTAAATTTTATTTATAATAAACTTATTAATAAGTGTCCAAAGTCGAAATGCTAAATAGACACATGATAATAAACAAGGTCGAAACGGTGACCTTTCGCTTTCGACAGTAGATGAAAATTAAAAAATTATTTAAAAATAGTTAATCCACGTAAATGACAAAAAATAACGAGCCGGCCGACAAAATGATAAAAATTCACTACCTAAAATTTGACGGAAGTTAAGAAAAATACCGATTCACGAAAAATTCTCAATTACCTATGTATGTGGTAAAAATAAACGACTTTCCAGTTTTCAGTTACTTAACAGATTAATTCAGATATAATTTGCTCAAATTCAAGGTCAATATTAAAATTGAAAGAACTCAAATATACGTATGAACCGTATAAGTATTTAAATATATAGTTTAAAACAAATTGAACGTCGACGAATAACAATTATTACTCGTGGGATTGTCGTTCTTTTGTGGAAAATGTCACTTTTCGCACTATCGTAAAGTACAATAAATAAATACACGATTTGAATATCAACTAGATACATTCTTGAAACGTGGCTATTTACCTATCATCGTATCTGTTGACGTTTATTATCGAACACCGTTTGCAAATAAAATCAAAATACACAACATTTTTGAATAAATAATATCTACATATAAGTATATATAAATAGATAAGTAGATATGTACATTACAACAAACACGTCAATTTTTGCTTCGATTGATTTTGAGAAAATCTCCACGATGATTCGATTAGGTATTGAAAAGTAGGTAGGCAACTTGAAAATGTATTTATTTATCCATTTAAGAAACAAGTCGTCGACCATTTATGTACCTATTTGGAATTTCGAACCGATTTATAGGTACCTACCTACTTATATAGAAATAACAACAAAAAGTGTTATCGATCGTGGTGGATCCATGTCCAATTGCGATAAGAGCTTTCGTTAATGATCAGATTATAATCAAAATTATAGCAATGGTTGGTTATTCGTGAGATCACTTACTTATGTAGTGTCTTTGAAGGTAAAACCAAAAACGGACCTATTCAAAAATGATTAGGTAGGTACGATGATCGAAATCGTCTGTCGCATATTATATTAAAATATGTATGTATATAAAGGTATAAAGTACATAAATATACAACGACTAAATAATTGCCCTATAAAAGTTCAAACCATCATTCTGACGAATCTACTAATTATTATTAACCTTGATGAGAGCATTTTGATGGACAACCTTGTACCGTTAATCGTAATAACACAAAATTGCGACTACATAATATTTCCCTATCAGTAAGTGCCCATATAGCAGCGGGATGACGATGACGACGCGGCGGATATAATTTTATACGGGGGCATAAAAGGCCATTAAAAAATACTCCTATTTATTATAAAAATAACGAAAATATTTCGCTATTTTAAAATTGTCAAAAGTAGATGGGACGATGTTACGTAAACTGTTTTCAGTTCGAGAATTTAAATCTAATAATAAATGAACTACGAACCGCGAACGAAATACGTATAGGTAGGTATGTATTTAGAAAAACCTCGTAGGTAGATACCTATTTATTTTATTACAAATTTCGATTTAATTATAACACAACAAACACGACCAACGCCTAAAATTAATTTGCCGCATCGATTAATAGCATTCAAAATATCTATCTTATGCCTACTCGTAATTACGCAAATATACCTATAATATACTTTATAATATAAGTAGATTAATAATTAGCGCAACAAAAATAATAGATATGTACATACGAATTTTGAAATTTGAAAAGGTGCACGTGGCGACGATGTTCTCAAAAACAACTAACGAACAACGAACGTTCTCACCGTAAACTGAATTGCACGTCTTCGGTTGTAAATGCTTTATAGATAATAAGGTGTATAAATCTTATCAAACAATTCATAGTACACCTTAGAATAAGGTTCAAATCGATAACAGCGTGGACTATGAACTTAAGACCAAAGTATCTTCAAAACAATAATTAGTGCCAGGGGAAAAATACGTCAAGTTCGCGAGAGACTTTCTTAATGGGTTAAAAATTATATTCTAATTGAAAATATTTAAATTACCAATTATCGTTAGAATAACCACCTGACGATCGTCGTCGATATTCAAATAACGTCCATATTTTAAATCGCGAATGTTAAGTAAATAAAATCAATTCCAATAGTGCGAAGTGCGACATTGTACCAATAACGTCACTCCAACGTAGGTAGGTAGGTAGGTATGTGTAGATAATAAGGATGAAGTAAATGACTTAATTGAAGCTAAACTTACATCGATGTAATAGAAGCACCTTGTCGATTGACAAATTTCTAATTGTAAGTAGGTACGTACATACGGCCTATCCAAACGTATAAGCGATTCGCGTCCTCAGTAAAAAGTCACTATAGATTGTTTATTTGCAATTAATTAATTCAGTTTACAGATTGGAAAGTGACATATTCTATAGATGATTTACTTGCGCACATATTAGATGGTATAAAGAAATGCTACAATTTATTAGAACTGTCAAAATTCGAGGTACGAGGTGACAGCACCGTGTGAAACGTCATCATCTATAGTAACCTTTTATTGATGACGTGTCGCTTATACGTTTGGATAGGCCATAGGTGTATGTATGTATGTATGTAGGTAAATACTAGTCGTCCAAATTTTATTTCGATGCACGTCATCAATAAAAGATTACTATAGACGATGACGTTTAACACGGTGGCGTCACCTCATATCTTTACAGTAGGTATACCTACTAATAAATTGCAGTCTTTCTTTGCCATGCACTAATATGTGTGCAGGTAAATCATCGGTAGAATTCCAAACTTCGTGTCGAACTACAAATAAGTATCCAATCTAGTCGTCCTTCTATTGATGTCGTGCAACGAAATAAAATTTGGACGACCCATACTTACAAGTCAATTATTTATAATTAAAACAAAATCAGACTATATATTTTGTATCGTAAAGGTAAGCATATACTATGACGGAGTGCAGCGGGTCGCATCGCAGCGCAAAACTCCGCAACGAATTGCTTGGGTACATTTTAAATGAGTCAATGCCGAGATCTCTCTCGTGTGTGAACAATTGGTTGCGGAGTTTTGTACTGCGATACGGCCCGTTGCGCCCCGACATAATGCACGTTTACTTTAAATAGAGATTTTCGGTGCGGTGTATACCTACACTACCTATAATAAATAATATGAACGACAATTGATCCAACAAAAAAAGCAATGATAGGTCAAATCGGACCACGTTTAAATTAATAAATATTATTTGAATCAAATACCGTAGACAGTTTTTATTCTTTTTTATGCCCATAATTGTAGGTGCATTGTGCCAATTGTTACTTTTTATCGCGTCGCACAAGATTTAAAAGACCTACACGCAGAATTTACAATATAAGTACGTCAATTTAGAACGGCATGTAGTTATAGGTATCTTCCTATGCTTTTTCCAATTTTCGAACTTGTAATATGCATCTAACTTTTGATCGCCAAACTGGCCTCACGAGAATTTTACTCGCGCATTACATGAAAAGCCAGAAAATTCGTCGAGTCAATGAGCTTATCCTTTCCATAGTTCAATTTTAACTGAATAGATGATAAGTTACTTTCGTCGTCAGTTATCATGGATTGATTAGGTATATGGTATCCAATGCACGTCATCAATAAAAAGTTACTAAATTGTATATTTTATATTTAATTGTATATTTTTGTATTTGTAATTCAGTCAGTACCTACGTATAATGTTTGAAAAGCGTCATATTTTATCGATGATTTACCTACTACCCGTACTAGATGATATAAAGAAAGACTACAATTTATTAGAACTATGAAATACGAGGTTTTGTTGATGATGTGTATTGGAACCTATTGTGGATACGTATACCTAAGTAGTTGGGATATAGCAGATATAGGTATAGGTACTACATACCTACATACTACATCTTCGACGTCATAACTTATTCCTTATGATTGGCCCTTTATTTATTAATTAGGTAGGTCTTTTAAACTAATTGAGTAGCGAAGTAGATGGAAATTACCTAAATAACGTCCGGCTCTCATTTACTTGTGGTGAAGATCCAGCGATACCACGACAACTGAAAAACAATTATTTACGTACTTACTGAAAATAAAAGTTAATAACGAAAACCAGGCGACTAAATAAACTACAAAATTAATTAAAGTTATAAACTTTTATAGATTCGCGTCACGAATCCTATGTACGACATCGATGTCTTGGCATAACAGGTCTTGTCAATATACAGGGGTCGTAGTGGAGTTTGACACGAAAAATTCAAATAATGATCGAAATTTTTTAAAATATTTATTTTTTAGGAAGTTTATTTCTTTTAAGTAAAATTATGTATTTTTTATGCAATAAAATTATTTGAATAATCACTATCTATTGCCTTTATACCTTCATAATTATAAATTTACTCTCAATTTTTAATTTAAAAACTATTCGTGTGCCCTTAAGCATCGAAAATTTCCCTATTACAAACCATAAACCAGATAAAAGTTTAATCGCATTTTTATGCGACCGATAAAATACGAAGCAACTAAATAAAACATGGGCTGCTGTCATAGCTTATCGTAGTGCGAACAAAGAAGTGAATGTTTTTCAAATAAAAGCGGGATTTCCTAGTATCCATGTAATAACTCGAATGCATTTATATATAGAATTCTGGCAAAACCGATTCAGATCTTTCGCGTTAGTAGTGCAGAGTGGTAGTGGTCGTTTCAGTAGTTCGAATATTAAATTAAGGCGTCGTATTATTCGCGTATGCGAGGAGTACTCGTTCGGTTTATAAGGCCTTTTTGCATGTGAGTGCGAGAGTGTTGTGTGTTGTGTTCTCTAAAAAGGGTTACAAACATAAAGGATTAATACGACAAGGAAAGATAGGAAGTTTCTTTCTCAACTATCACTTCATGTATTTATAAAGGGTAAATACTGGGACCTTTAAGCTCTAACACCAATTATCTGAAAATCGAGCTTGATTAAGCTCTTGGATAGGATCTCGGTTAGGGTCTTGGTTAGGACTCCCCTCGAATATTCAATGGTCAAATTTTGCAAACGAAATTTTATCTTACGCGCGTTTTCGCGATCGCAATGGTTGGTGAAATACAGTGAAATATGAAGCGTAGGTATCGGTACGTAATAACGTAAGTTCGCAGTCAACGGAAGAATCTACGCTAGAAATTGGTGATAGAAAGAAAACGATGACGAGAAAAAGGTAGGAAATAGAAAGAAAAATTTAGAAGTTTCTGATAGTTTTCTTAGTCTGTTACAGACAAATGTCAGTTGCAGCGACAGCAGTATTAGTCTGCATTTTACGTAAGTATTAAATGAATAAATAAATATATACACATATCGGTATATTTCAGGATTTAAATTTTTTTAATGTTCCTCGTGCATAATGTATTTCTATATATTCCCGGTACTAGTAAGGCATAGCGCATTACACAAAAATAATACAATACTAAAAAAGTCTAATCAACGAGCGAATATCAAGGAGTTAACAATCTAAGTCAGTGACCAACTAAAAAATCCAAAAACAAGCTAAATTCGCAACAATCCGAAAAAACACTTAAAACAGGCGATAGATATTATTACTAACAAACAAGCTGTTAGAGCAAAGGCAAAGGAAATTACTGCGAGAAAATAGCAAGCTGTCGCTTCGACATAATGTCTCTTAATAAGACGCTAACCGATCTTACTATACGCATTGCAAGTACTAACTACATCCACAACAACTTCGCGGGGCTAGTCAAATGAAATTTCTAGGGATGGTTGCTAGTAAAGTAAACAAGTTTTTTCTATCTATTTATTTTTAGCTAGATTGTTGTAAAAATAAGGAATAATTTTTGCTTTAATAAGATGTTTAAAATATCGTTTTTTGTCGAAATACCTATAGTTCGAATAAAAAAATTATTGTTCAGGATAATAGGCTCATTAGTGGGCTATGATTATAAAAAAAAATCATGACGCTGGTACCAATAGTTTAGCCAGAATAACGAAATTTGTGGACAAAACCAGAGTTTAGCTAAATAACTTAAATAACTTCTAAACTAACAGATTTCGGAAAGCACATATGGGGGTCCAATCGATGCGTATTGGGGTCCTCTATCGCCTTGCGCCGACTGGTCCGTCCTCAATGATACACCCTGTGTATGTACTTACATACATAAGTAAAACTAAAGAGAAAGGTATTCTATCAAATTCCGGCCCGCCGGTCACATTTATGGGAAACGATTTTTGTTTACAGTTACGAAACATCGGTATTAGGTAAATATGTGCTAATAAAAATTTAGCAACTTAGATTTCGCACTGCAAAAACTCTATTGGGTAAATATTAAAATGCACTTGTTTGTTATTCAAATTATAAACTTAGAGTGTTAATAAAAATGTTGTTATATAATAAAACGATAATTGAAAACAAACATCACCTTGGAAAATGAAATGCCAGATTTTATACCAATTTTGGCACGAAAACTATAGCTATATGTAGATGTATTACCTATTTACCTATAATAGACTTCGCTCGACTGTAATTCTAGGTTTATATGTATTTATGGAAAAAAAACGTCATTAATTTTTATATTCTTCCTCATACAATAGCTTATATTTATTCATAAACTAATCACGACACTAATGGTACATTACGAGTAGAACTAATTGCCGTTCAAAGATCAAACATTCGATTAATAAATATTAGCTTTATCGTATTATTTATAAATTACGAGAACTCTGTACTTCTAATTTTTATCGCTTTTTATTTAGTCACAAATATCCCCAAAAATTAAATCCGATTCACTTGGATATAATCGAGACTTGCAACTATTTACAAATAAAATATAAATAAAACGGTGCCCATTACTCCCTCGAGTGCTCGAAGGGCCAATTAAAAGTATGTACAATAATAAATTGTTCAATTTTAAAACAGCCGACTAACAACAAAATATCAGAGCAGGTAAGTATGTACACTTCGTACAAACATATATGCAATCTACGTCATCAATAAAAGGTTACTAGATTATGACGTTTCGCACAGTGCTGTCATTTCGTACCTCGTATTTTGACAGTTCTAATAAATTGTAGTCTTTCTTTATACCATCTAATATGTGCGCAGGTAAATCATCTATAGAATATGTCACTTTCCAAACTTTAAACCGATTTACAAATAAACAATCTAGTAACTTTTTCTTGATGACGTGAATTGCATATAGGTTTGGATAGGCCATATATTATGTACCTACGTTGAAAAAATCGAATTTGCATTAAGTATCACCTACATCTAGTTTAAATCGAGTACAAAATATTCGTAAGTATGCATCTATATTGAAAGTTAGATCGTGACTATATTATAATTGTGTATTAGAAATATTAATTAAATGCAATTTATGACGTGAAATTTCGATTTGGCGTTAATTAAATTCTTCCGATTTTATTAGGACCTTTGATCTCGGAAATAAATCATTCATGAACGATTAAATAATTGAGGATTTCCTATTCAAATTTACAATCTCGGTAAGAACACAAATAAATAAATTAATCGTTGATGCCCACATCCGAATTTAGAAAAGGGGAAGAGACCGACGTGTCTAGACTATCTCTACCCTAATTGACCGTTTTCTTCAATGAACTTATGACGTAATGAAGTGTAGGCACCGAATCGACGGCAACTTCCGCGTTCGTAAGTCTAAACAAAAATAGGACCAAGAAATCAAAAAGCTCCCGGACTTTTGGCCCCGATGAGGTGACAGATAAATAAGACGTCGACTTTGGACTTCGCACTCATTTGTCAGTAATAATATCGACGCGACAATGAAAAATCTGAGTTTGTTTACTACTATCATGTTGACCCAAAAAGCGCGGATGCCTAGGTATGGTGCATTCACTATAACAGGACTATTACGTCGCTATCTTAAAACATGGCGATGTTGTAATAATAGTTCTGTATCGCCCTTTCATATAAGAATATAAGTTATCTCGTACATATGACATAATTATGTGCGTCAGTAACGTCAAAACATTGCATGTTTTTAATTACTGTTGTTGAATATACGTTATTCACAATAGATTCAAATAAAACCTCGTATTTTTACAATAGGTACCTACGAATAAATTGTAGTCTTTCTTTGCCGTGTCATATTTGTGCAGGTAAATCGACTGTGAAATATGCCACGTTCAAAACTTTAAACTGAATATTATAAATACAGTTGAAGTTGCTTATAATGAATTTGCTTATAGCGAACCTCTGGATATAACGAAATATTCCTAAAAGTCCCGCCACGCAACCCATAAGATCCCTTATAAATTTTGGTGGTCATAACGAACTTTCGGATATAACGTTATACAAAATTGTTCCCGTACGTTAAAAGTTTTCATAAAAGTAGGTAAAAACGCTATTAACAAAGATAGCGTTTGCATATTAAGATTGAAACGATCTATAGTCAAAATTATTCGGTGGATATTCCTTACATATTCGATTTTTATTAAGTTGAATAACCGTCTAAATTATAAAGTACTCCATCTGCTGTAGTAGCGTGACAACTAATAAAAACCGTGTATACAAATTGAATTACCTATGGCCTATCCAAACCTGTATGCAATTGACGTCATGAAAAAAAAGTTACTAGATTGTTTATTTGTAATTCGATTTAAAGTTTGGAAAATGACATATTCTATAGATGATTTACCTGCGCACATATTAGATGGTATAAAGAAAGACTACAATTTATTAGAACTGTCAAAATACGAGGTACAAGGTGACAGCACTGCGTGAAACGTCATCATCTAGTAACCTTTCAATTGATAACGTGAATTGCAATACGTCAACAATAAAGGGTTACCGATTAGAAACCGATTACTATAAAAACTTAAGGATTTAGCTTTCATCCGACTTGTTTATATCAACATTTTTTAATTGGATTTAACCGATTAATCGCATTAAAAAGCTACGATATAAACGTAGTATATATCGCTTTTCAAACACAAAACTGAATTACAATTATACCAGTTTGTAACCTATCCAGCCTGTCCGGAGATTCAAGTCATCAATAAAAGGTTACTAAATGATGACGTTTCACGCAGTGCTGTTACCTCGTACCTCGTATTTTGACAGTTCTAATAAATTGCAGTCTTTCTTTATACCATCTAATATGTGTATATCATCGATAGAATATGTCACTTTCCAAACTTTAAACTGAATTACAAATAAACAATCTAGTAACTTTTTTTTTGATGACGTGTCGCCAGGCCACTTGGATAAGGTATAGTAACTTTTATTGATGACGTGTATTCGCAGGCCACTTGGATAGACTATACGAATTACAGTACAATTGGAGTATGCTATGACAATATTCTAGAAATTATTTTTTCGATGAATATGAATGATGACGATGATAAAAATGAACGTTTGACGTATTTGCTACAGGTGCCGCTTTTCAAATGTTATAATTTGATACTGTAAATTTCATGACGCAAAATTTGTACAGGTTAATAATATTACAATAAAATTACTAATCCCTATATTTTTGTGTCAAATGACGTAATCAATGACGCGTCATATAGGACGTAATCATCTTGTTGCAGTGCATAAACCATAGATAAAATTTCATTAATAATTTTGACACTCGCTTCTTCCACATTCATATTTTTGGAATACAATGCTGGCAGTGGTAACGTATTAGACTTGACCGAAATATTGGATTTGGCAACAGGTTAGTCGATTAATCTGACTCTGAGCGTCCAGAAAAAACTTTTCCCGCACGTCGGTTTTATAATCGGGAGGAAAATAGCATGTTAATTATCTTATGGGAATGCACTTTTCTAATTAGGTAACTATATGTTATTCAAGATAGGTTTCGTTGCAGGTCATCAATAAAATCTCGGTATTTTTACAATAGGTACTAATAAATTGTGGTCTTTCTTTATCGCGTTATATGTCTGAAGATAAAACATTGGTAGAATATGCCACGTTCAAAACTTTAAACTGAATAGTACAAATACACAATTTACTAACTTTTTATTGATGACGTGCATTGGAAATTATTGTGATTAACGTATAATGTAAGTAATACACGTACAATTTATTTGGCGGGATCGCATAAAACCGGATAGGGAAAATCATTGCAATTTATCCTAGGCTAATAGGTAGGTAGTATGTATGTTGGTAGGTACACCATTACTTTTCTCTTGAATATAGTAACTGAAGAGCGCAATACGTTAACCAGGAACTAGATATTTATGAGTTCATTAGCCTAATATATTCTATGGTGTTTAATTAGACTAATAACATGCAAAAAAATAAAACTTCTAATATATCGTAGAAGTACCTTACAAACGCAGCTTTTTTTAATGACAAGATAAAGTATGACAATCTAACATAACCTATCACTATAAAATATAAAAATCAAAAAAGCATTTGTTTGTAAAAAAAGGTTAAGTTTGAAACGTGTATAGTTTAAGTAGGATTAAAGATTACGAAAAGACAAGATATATAGATAGGTACAGTTAACTAACGATGCTCGATTTAAATCAGTAACACCAATAATAAATAAGTGGTACTTACGGAGCTTGAGAAAAAAGCAGTTGACAATCTTTGAACTTCTTATCAAACTTAGTTTGTACCAATGACTTTCAAATAGTTTTATTTGTACTGATTACGTCGAAGAAAGATAACAGAGCACACCTTCACCCACGAATCACGATCACAAAACGACACCGTATTTTTGGATTACTTATTTCAGCCAATAAGAAACGTTCATGAATGGTAGGGATATGTGGCGTGATCTTACGTCATAGAATACGAATATCTACAAATCAATATAATCCTTTTTTGTAATAAATACATCCATTTCACTCCTGTATGATTTTAATTTTACCATAAACAACTGATGATTTTTAGAAATAATCAAAAATCAAAAATAAAGTTAATCGTTATTATAAAAATATTGGAGGCGCACTTTTGAATTACCTACGTAACAGAAATTGTGTTTGCCATCTACTGATCGTACCTACAATTTCAACAGAACGCTGTTTGATCGACATACTTTTTAACCTATAAATTTAACGATGCTTTTTAATACAAAAGTAAATATAGAAAATACCATAAAATATTTGTGTAACTTAGAGACTGCCCTGCCAGATTCGTCTAACGCGCATATTTTAAGGACCTACTATCTGTAAGTATGTACTAAAACATAATCTCAAGTACAAATTAATGAGGCATTCGCAGGACAAAATGTGTTAGATTGGCGAAAATTAATTCGATTACTTTACCACAAAAATTTACCAAATCGACAGGGAGATGCCCACGTTGTCAACTTCAATATAAAACAGGCTCCACTTTGTACAACATAAAGTCACAATGCAAAAACAGATTTGTTCGAAAACTATTGGGAAAGTATAGAAGTAAGACGAACCTCACCAATTTTCAGAACACTTTTTTAAAGCATTTGATACAAAAAGAAAATGTAAATGCTCATAATCAGTTGGTGAGTAGCTCATAAGTTCTTATTGATTTTGGCTTCTTTTGCAATTTTTGCCCATTTTTCCATTTTTCCTTCTACACTGCTTTATTTCTATTTTTTTTTAAGTTTGAATCTTGAGTTGAGATCTTATCTTGAGTTTACTTTTCTTCGTACTTCTGTTGGTGACCATTCTTGTTATTATTCTTAATGCTCTTTTTCGTCTTCTCTCATTACATAACTTAAATTATTTTAATTCTTTGTGCTTTAACGTAAATTTTTCACCTTCCAATTACTCGATTAACACAAAATTTATTCTGTCTGAGTTTCTTTTTCTTTTCGTATTGACCCCATTATTTTAAATGATATTATCTTTCTTTCAAATATTTGTGAAATTTGTAGTTATTTAGCTTATATTCTTATAGATCATAACATGTGGTGTGTGTAAACATAAAGTGGTAAAGAAATTCGTAAAACAGTAGAACAAGCACCTCTTATGCAAACTCGAAGTGTTCAATCGAAAAAGAAAAGGAAAAAGGATAGGTTTTCAGGTTTAAACAAAGATGTTGTGTTATCATTAACTCCAAAAAATGGAATCGCGGCCTCTAATGGAACCAATTACAACAACAAAGAAGAAAAAGCCTTTCCCGTCAAGAAAATAATATTTAGTAAAACTAAAACTAATTGTAATAAAATTAGAGTACAGTCGTTAAAATCGAAAATGAAGAACAAGAAAGAAAAGCTGAAGGGACTACAAAATATTTTAAACAATTCAAAGCAGAAAAGTCCGGCTGTTAATTTGAAAAACTTCTTAAATAGTATGTCGAGTCCTATTTGAAATTGTACTAATATTAAAGTTGGTATGATTTTAAAGAGAATTCTAGAAAATTGGCTTTGTGTTTTGTTAATTTAGTAAGATTTTTATTTTAAACATTACTTACTTACTTTTTAAAATCCTGTGGCGAAAAGCAATTGCTGCATTTTTTTTATGTTTATACGAATTTTTGCAAATGTTTAAATTGTGGTTTATGCTGATTGTTTATATATTATTATCTAGATTTATGTATTTATATTAACGACTTCCATAATTTTTGACCAATTTGTAAAAACTAACTAATGTTGCTAATTTAAGTAGTAAACTTTTTAGATAAGACATAAATCTAATAGGTAAACAATATCGCACAAACAAAGTACCTATACTAATAAACTTTATAATTTATTGTAGTGGTCATTCTTATTATTGTGAATTGAATACATTTCTGTTCGGTTGAAATTTATTTTAATACAAGTAAAGTAGATTAAGTATTTATAAAAATGTAACACAAAGAAAAATAAACACAATTTCTGCTTCTTTGAATCCACATTTGATGATACATAATTTCATTACTTCAACACCGTGGAAATATCGGCAATATTTTGACTCTTGCTTTAAAACCGATGTGTTTATACTGGAATTACGATTCGTTCATACTTCTTACTATATTTGGAACTTTCTTAATCCAACGGAATTTGTTCTTTTACAATCTGAAATACAAATTTCCATTAACTTTTGTGCTTAAGTTATTTTACAAACTAAGCACACATGCAAAAGCATTGGGCACATTGACAGACAACATACCTTAGCACACATGACATGATACTGTTGGTCAGAGCAAGAATTGGGTCTATCGGGCAGATCTCTGCCGCGCCGGCGAATCTCCTGGCTCACCTCAACTAAATCTAGGATTGTTAGGGGGTCCAGTTTATGTCTGCCAATGAGCCCAACTAAATATTCGATGTAGTGCAGCCTACATAATATAAAAATCAATTTAGCTGTCATCTTAATAAATTACCTGAAATAGACGTTTACGATACACCTCTCTCGGCGTTCCCCAAGCATTGGGTGGGATTTTTTTGGCGGCCCGGCGAACCACCGTCTCCAAGTCATCAGCAGATAACATCGATATTGTATCTAGCTGATGTTTTCTTATCAATAAACTAAGATATTCTAAATAGTGCATCCTACAAGATTTATTGGATTTAATGAATTTCTTCAATACAAAAGCTAAACCCAACCCAACCTTGTACATACTATTAATAACAACGGAATTGCTGATTTTGTAATAACATATGCAACCATTCAAGGTTAAGAAGCCGAGTCCACACTTTTATTATAGATAATCGAGTATTGTAGAAGAAGAACAAGAAGAGGTTCTTTCAACAGGAAAAAAGGTTTTCTGAGCAATAAAGTTATTTTGATAAAGGGTTGTCTTCCGTGGTAGTAATTAACTCATTCTTGACACTTGATTGATCATCCTGTCAGCTTCTTCTCATGTAGATCGGCCAGCTTGCAGGATGATCAGCAAAATATCGAGAAAGAATTAACGATGACAATAGGTCTGCACATGTTAAAATGTTTGATCAAAAATTATACCTGCACAATCCCGCTTGTCCTGGTAGAATTTCATTACTACATATTGTATCTACAAGACCAGTGGGCGTTTCCCTTTGTAGCAGTACCAAACACTTTTGAACAACTGTAACGTTCTCTTGTTTATCGACTGGAATTTCAGTGTCATATTTGATCTTGTGTTCCTAAAAAATAATTTATACATTTCGTTGTTCGTCTTACTGCAAATAAATACTTGTAAGAGCTGCTGAAGCTCGTGTGGCTCTTTGTCTCGTAGATAAAACAAACAGTTTCTAGGATGGTGAGCATGCAAGCCAAGTTTCCCGCAGTAATCGCTGATCCCACATTTTGCACCCATCATAAACGGTTTCCCACAGCCGTAGCAAAATTCATGTTTACACTGAGTGCAAGTAAAATGCATGCAGCCGCCCCTCGCAAGAGAATACCTGAACTTGCATTTGGGGCAGTCTATGCCATTTTCGGCCAAGTGTTTTGCAACGGCCGTTGCTTGGTGTTCAGGGTCGTTTGCGTCCTTCCATTCTGTGAACTTTTCGCATGATATGCCTTCGTGCTGCTTTTCCCACTAAAAAATAGCAATCGGAAAATTAGAATTTTAGTGATGATAATAGTTTAAGAGTGACAAAAATGAAATTTGGCATTTTAATATTCAGAAATGTGCATATTTAGGTACTTACTGGACGTCGGCAGCTAGCACAAGTCACCGAACGACAATCAGGACAAACGAGACGTTTTTGACGAGGATTAGCTATAAAGCCCGAGGAACACTGGAATAAACATGTTGAAAGGCGTGTATACAAACAAATAGATCTTACGAACCTGCACGCACCATTTGAAGTTGGGATCCTGCATGAGCGTGCGATCCCTGAGCTTACGTTGAAATAGTTCGTGGACGTTCCCTTCTAAAATTCCTTTTAATAATATGTCTAAATTGGAAAAATATTCAGACACATCATCCCCTGTGATGTCATTATTGTGAAGATCCGGAAGTTTACAAAAAGGACATGCTAAGTCCATGATGTTCTTGTCGGTCACTTGAATTGTAAAATAGTTTTTGGCACAATCTCGACAACAGCGATGGATACATTTCAACATTGAAACCATCTGAAATTAAAACTGCAAGATTAACTATGATTGAAGATGTTTTGAGATGTCATATTGTAAAATAATGCAACATTAAAACTATTAAAAATGAAAACCGATATATCGGAATCTAAAACTTAAGAACTATAACCAAATGACCGACAAGAGAAAAATAAATGGAACTTTTTATTATACCTATATTTACTTATATCTAATGTAAACAATTAATAAAGAAAATGCAGTAATGAGAGTGCAATAAAGTGCAAATAAAGCAACTGAAATTCAAAGAGGTGTCAGGCAGGGTTGTGTCCTGTCGCCCAGTCTATTTAACGCCTACTCAGAGGAAATAATGAAAAAAGCCCTGGAATCTGAAACTGCGGGAATAAAGGTAAATGGAAGACCAATAAACAACCTAAGATATGCGGATGATACCGTAATTATTACTGAAAACTTAGAAGATCTAGAAAGGGTAATGAATAAAGTAATTGACTATAGTGAGGAATACGGCTTATCACTCAATATCAAAAAGACGAAGTTTATGAAGATCAGTAAAAACAATAACAACAACGACAGCTTAAGAATTGGAGGAGAACAGATAGAAGGAGTCAAGAAATACACTTACTTAGGAAGTCTAATTACAGAAAACAACGACTACACGGCAGAAATAAGATCAAGAGTAGAAAAGGCAAGAGCTAATTTTTTAAAAATGAGAAACGTCTTCTGTAGTAAGGATCTGTCGTTACCATTAAAAATACGACTGCTCAGATGCTATGTGTTTAGTGTACTTTTGTATGGTATGGAAGCGTGGACGTTAAATCAAGCCGCATTAAAAGACGAATGTCATGGCTGCGCAATCTACGAGAATGGTTTGGCTGCAGCTCTGGTCAACTGTTTCGAGTAGCAATATCAAAAATTAGAATAGCCAATATGATTGCCAACCTCCGAAGCGGAGATGGCACTTGAAGAAGAAGAAGTAATGAGATATTTTTGAATCGAATGAATGATTATGTACCTATAAATTTTTCAGGATCGGAAATTAAAATTACATATATAACAATAGATAAACAATTTTCCTCGTAAAAATAAGCATGATTTTTATTAAACAAAATTGTTCACTACTGTTGTACTGATAATTGCTGATAAATTAGGAAAAATTGCAAATTATGGGGTACATCAAAATATAGGTAAGGATCCGCGACGTATCAATTTAAAGATAAGAACGATTAAAGAGACTGATGATTCCTTTTCGACTCGACACTTGCAGTACAAACCTGATTCATTGGATATTTTCCAGTGCATAATTCGCAGTCCTGTTGTAAAAATGAAATTGCGGAGTCCAATGTGTGGCACTCCTTCACGGCCTCCAGTGCCTCGTCCACCGAAAACTTCAATGAAATCAAACTAACTGCCAGTTCAGCTTGTTGATACGACTCCACTTGTCCCTCGGCCAAAAATCTTCTCGCTTGTCGCTGTTAATTAAATTCATAAAACATATCTACTAACTTTAACTTAATTGCCTAAATCTACACTTAATGATTTTCTACTTAAACAATAAATTACCTCGATAATTTCTAATGTCGACGGTGTTTTCATTTCAATATTTAACTCTTTAGTTAGTATTTCCGTATGCACATGAGCTTCCAGAGAAGCTGGCTCTTCTTCCGACACAAGACTATCCGTTTCACAAGTTTCCGATATAAATAAATCTCTAGTTTTGTCGTCCTCGAATAAATTAAGCTCGTTTATCATATTCTCCTTAGCTTTATCGAAATTATCGTTATCTTCCGTGTTAGACTCTTCCATCTCGTACTCGCAAAATTCCTCATAACTCCCTTCGTCGCTACTTTCTGAAAGTAAATCTTCCACGTTGCTGTCCGAAACTGATGATTCACTATCGTTGCCTATAGATTTCGTGTAAGAACACTGCTTCGAACTTGTGCTGGATTCAATCGAACTGGCTTTAGTCGAAGAAAGATTAATCTTTTTAGTCGTACCGTTTAATTGTTTGTTCAATTGTTTTACGGCGTTCACGGTATTTTTCATTTCAGCAGCTATCGTTTCTATAGGGAGATGGTTGTTGTTGTTTGGTTGTTCGTCAGAATCGCTCGAAGAGTCATCAAATGAAGACTCGTTTTTGGATTTGATCGAATTGGTGGCTATTGGGTATGCTTTTCTGTTCAGTTTTATGGGGATCTTACTAATGGGCGGATCACTTTTTAATATGGTCCGCTGCCGCGAAACTGGAATTCGAGACGGTCTTCTCTGAGGTACCGATATACTCTGAGAATTTTGGGCATGTTGGATTTTCGTAGAAATTTTTAATTGATTTTCGACTGATGCAGGGATTTCCGTTTCGATTATATTCCTTACAGTTTGGTTACGTTTTTTCTTCTTTCTGGCTTTGCACTTGAACATTTTATGATTATCTTCGTTACTTACATGGAGGTCATTTAATTTTAGGTCCATGTTATTCTGCAATGGTACTCGATTGTTATTAGCAGATGCATTGTTAGCTTCTCGATGATGAGATGTTAGGGTTGTTTCTCGAATTTCAAGATTATCTGTTGATAATTGGTTGCTATTAATTGATACGGCGTTCGTGTGCAATTCTTCCTGATTGTTTACATTAACTCTATTAATTTCTTGTATTTGTATATTATCGCGATCCTCAACTTGAATTTCCGAATTTCCAGCTGATCCGTAATTGTCATCGTTGGATAAAATGTTGACTTGCAATTCTTCAGAATTATTTACATTAAGAATGTCTGTTTTTTGTATGCAGTTCATGTTTTCGTCTTCATCTTCCGAAATTCGAATTTGTATTGCATCGACACTGATTTGAAATAAAACTTTGTCATGAATAGTTGATGTAACAGCGGTTTGTGATTCTCCAGAGTCGTTTGTATCGATCATTTCTTTTTCTTGTAATTGCGGCCGATCGGTAGATGAAATTTGATCGTTCAGAATTTCGATTAGGACTTGACCGCTAGTTATTTGATCGGCCGCTACAGAAGACGTTGCAGAAACTTTAACTTGAGTTTCAGGTACTTCAACTGTAGACTTTCGAACATTTTCTTCGAATTCCGCTTGAACTGAATTTACATTGTTGTGCGCCTGATCGTTATCATAAGATTGTATTTTGGAAGGGATCGGTGCTGTAATTTGAGACGTTAATGTTGCAAAAGACGTAAATATTGTAGGATTACTGTTGGAATTTTCATTTTAGAGTTTTGTTTATCATCAAGAATCTGCTCTATAGGTGACTTCTGACATTCTTCTGCCGGCATATCATTTGTTATATTGATCGCTTCCGAGTCGGATTCCGACGGCTTTTGTTGCACATTCGCACCACATAATACTATGTTTAATGTACTAATAAGGTTTTTATTTAGCTCGTTTTGTCCAGCAAAAAAATCCGCGTCATTTCCTGCATCGATATATTCTAAATCATCGTCGCTTTCACTTGTACTCGAGTCACTTTCATCTGCCTCAAACGATTTATTTATCACTGTCACACCTGCATTTTCTACATTACTATTTTGCTCCGTTATATGAATAACGGTTCCACTTTTTTCTACTATAATTTTGTTACTTTCGATTGCTTCATCATTCTTAACTATAGAACTATCGATTTCATCGCAAATTTGATTACGTGTCATATTAACTGATTCTATAAACCTATTTTCTAACTGTTGAAGTTTTTTTAAAGCCAAATTTTCTGATTGAATCTTTCCATTTTGGGGTAGAGGCCCTTGTAGGCCTAAATTAGTATTAGTAGTTGAACTCACCGCTTTAGCCGTTTCTATAATTTTAGAGCTGTCCCCGGTACTACTAGTACTCACTTTACCTGAAACATTTTCAATATCAACTAGGTACAATTCTCTATTATTATTTCTCTCACCTTCCCCCCGTATATGTTGCAGAGTAGCACCCTCATTACCGGCCTCGTTTTCGGTTCCAACCGGTGGCCCCCAAATTCTCATTAAAAACGGTTTAATTTGCGTTTTACTTAATTCGGAAAATGCCGCCTCCACATCGCCGTGATTAGCAGTCAATACCGTCACTACATCTTCTCGGCCAAATTCGCCTCTGGAGGCTAATTCTGTATACTATATAATCATTGTGGTTAATGTTGTCGTAGTTGGGGTTCTAATACTTAATAATAATTTACCTTTCGTTGTCTTTGTTCTACACATTCGGTGACGGCTGGCCAAACGTTACCTTTATGCAAGCATAAAGCATTTCGAGCTTCCGTATCAGAAACAGTACCGACAATATTCATCGGTCCTTCTCGACCCAATTGGGTTGCCAATGTCTGAACGCTAGCTATGGTTATCTGCCAATGCTGTTGCAACCAGTCTATGGGATTCTGATCGCCACAGTGAAGTATGGCAGCCTGAACTTCGTCCGCTGAATACTTATAATGCTCGGCTTCCTAAAACAAACCTATGTAAAAACTATCGTGATGGTCATAAGCACGTCAACGCATACTCTTAATAGCTTAACCAACTCCAACCCTTGTGTTTTAAAAAAATCTTGCTTTTGCAAGTTCAGGTCTAGCCGATCAGCGTGAAACGAATCTGTTCTAGTACGAAAGCTCGGTTGGTCGTTCTGTAATAAAGGATCCATTATTGTATCTAATGTAATTAACTCAAAATGTTGAAATTAACTGTGAAATGGTCAGATGAAAAATTATAAAAACGAAATCAAAGCCTTATATAGAAATGTGTTAGGTGACAAAAAGATGAAATGATAAAGTAAAAACATTTTTGGCACACCCTGTGATCTCGGATTCTCAAATCGTTACAACTCGATCTTCTGTAGATGTTGGTCTTATGTGTATCCAATAAGTGAGATGGCCGACTTCTATCTCTAATTAAATTCTGTTCTGCATAAGATATTTCGTTGTTGGGTAAATAACCAAAACGCTGAGGACTGTCCTCACGCGATGGAGATCCGGGAAGGCTCTAAAAACAGGTCTTTGTCTCAAAACTCAAAACGAAAGATAAACCACGCACGTATTTACCTGTGAATCGCCGGAAAACGACTGTCTACTTAATGATCTATTCGATTCCCACTCAAAATCGCCAGTGTAATTATTGCCAGTATGCATAGACTGTGATCGAACTAGCTCCTGTTTTTTTCCATTTCTACTACTGGATTGTCCTCTAGTTTTAGACATACGTGAACTGCTTCGTCGCGTCTCTAAATTTTCCACGACATCGTAGGTCTAAAACAACAAACTTACCAATTTCCAATTTCCATGTGCAGCTTGAACACAAACCTGAGTAGATATCGTCTGAGGCGGAGGGGAAGTTCCGGTGGATGTTGTAATTTTCTGTACTGCTTGGGTACATAATACGGAGGTCTCTATTTTTTGCGGTGAAGACACTTTTGCCACTTCACGTTCACTTAAATTTAAAGCATTGTCACTCAATACATTTTCTGTAGTTTTATTATCAGAGTTCACTTGTCGATCCATTTCACTTGGCTCTTCGCTTCCTGTAACAACAGGGTCTTATTATTTTATTATTTGTTCACACAAGCACACACGCATTTATTTAATAAAGTTATTGGCACTAGAATTATGAATAAGGTACGAGCAATCATTTACTTTGTAAGGGAGAAAATTTTGTTCCGGGCCAAAATGATATTTTTTTACTGGTCCTACCTTTCTTCCCGTCAAATATTTCCGTAATGTTATCATTTGTTTTTGCTGTAGATGGATCGTTTAAGTTTATCACATTTCCAAATCTGTTCAAAACAGATTCGGTTTCGCTTAGATCTTTACTGTAGTCATCAATAGATCTGCTTCTTTGCAAATTAATATTAGTCGCTGCCAATCGTTCGTTATGCTTTTTCGAATTTCTAGATGTAGTAAGAATGAGCTTGATGTTGGATGTGGTGGGAGTTTTGCAACAAATTAGACAAACCCTTGTTCCAGGATCATTAACGAACGTGCAATGTTCACATTCCCATTTTCCACTAGGAATTGTTGGTAATTCTGGTTTGTTTTTACTAATGTCCTGTACTTCTTCTTCTTCTTCTTCTTTAACTGACATCTCGACACCTTTTATTTTTTCTGCTGGATATTCATCATTAGAACTAGACGAAGATCGAACGCGATGTCTTATCCGTTCAATTTTATCAAGTGGTGGACGTCTACGTATATCCCGTGGCATCGAGTTTGTGTCTCGTACTGGCTTTGGTCTTTCAACGTGACGTATATTGAGAGACTTTCGTTCGCTACGAATCGACCTTCTGTCGTCAAAATCTTCATCAGAGTCGTCGTGCTCGTGATACTTTCGACGACTAGTTTTGCTCATGTACGATTTGCGAGATTTAATGCTTTGAGGTGGAGAATCGGGTCGAGACTGCGGCTGCATATGGTAAGGTGGAACGCCCATCGGGTATGGATACATTCCCATTGCTGGGGGAGATGCGCCATGCCAAGTTCCCATCCACATAGGATTCATGGAACAGCTACCCGGTATCATACTTAGACTTACGTTGCTATTAGAGCACTGGGAATCGCATCTGTTACCCCACTGGTCGACCCACATACTTTGGAAACATGCTGGGCAATTTAGGTGAGCCATAGACTGAGCCTGTAACGTAAAAGATAAATACCTACTACTATTAAAATTACCAAAAATATATACTTGTTGCATTGGTGGAAAACCATGTGAATGATGATGTCCCATCGGATTGTTCAAATCGAATACTGATGCGCTATGTGGCAATGCTCTTCCAGAAGGTATAGAAGACACGTTGCTCGTTCGCCTTTGTAAATGTGAGTGGCCGGTCTCTGAGCCGGAAGTGCTTCCTGACCGTATACGATTGCACATTTGCTCCTGTTCCCAATCGGGATAGCCGCTGTCTCTGCTAGGGGCCTAAATGTAAAAATACTTAGGTACTCGGAAAGCTCGTGAGAAATCGATAAAATTATACCTGGTCAGACACGTCGGAAGACATGCCCCTCATTACGGCTTGATGCTGTCTGTATCGTTGCTGCAAGTTTGGGCTGGCCATACTGCGATAACGATCGCTCGTGGACGGCGGATTAGGATGTTCCGATCTGTATGCTGTATGTAATAATTAACTGTAGCGAAATTATTATTTTATTTATTGTAGCTTACGTAACGTCGGAGTCGGCGGAAGAGGTCTCGTCCCCATCATGCGTTTAATAGTTCCAAACCTATCTTTGAGCGAGAAGATACCGTCCTTTTTCGACGACATAGACATCTGAAACAAGTTCTATATTATCGCTTCATTTCTTGTCAATTTGATGTCATTACCTTTATTATTTCCTTTAGGAAATAATTTCCATTAGTTAAATTTTAGGTTTTAGATTAATTTCTGAATTATTCGACTTAAGTGGATAATTATAATTAAAATAATGACGATTCTCGTCAGATCACCAAAGTGGTCAGTACTTGGGCGATTAAAGGTAGATAAACAAACAATAAATAAATAATTAAATAAAAAGTGAATGTAAGCATGTAACAAAGTGTTTATCTTTCGATGCAATTAAATTACATCTATATAAGGCTTTGACTAAAACATATTTTTTATTGTTACGGCAGTTTTTTCCTTAACTTAAATTTTTAAATAGTGATCGGTACCCACCTGATTTTGACGATGTGGCGTTGGACTGGGGCAAGGGGACGGTCCGATGGAACCGGAACGACGATGACGACGAGGTGGCGGAACTGGGGGGCAAGGCGTTCCCTTGGGAGGAAGTGGAGGTCTAAATGGTTCTGTGTGCGAGATCGTGATGGCCTAAAAGATATTCACGAAATGGTAAGAGAAGAGGAAACGATTTTTACATAATACATATTTACATTGCGAACATGCATTTGCCGTTTCGGGTGTCGATGATACATGTCATCGCAGGAAGGGCAGAATATTTGCCGACATTGGCGACAATAAACAGTGGGAGCTGAAGATCCGCACAGTTCGCAATGCTTCCCATCGCCATGTTTCGCTTTAGAAACAAAATAGAATTAATAATAAAGGGCGATTAAAATGTTAAAATTACATACCGCTCACTTGTTGCTTAATTGGCAATGGTGGTGCATTGGAATATTGTTGATTCTGGAACTCTATAACTTCGTAGTCTGGATCTTGTAGGATTCTGCGATGTTTCGTTAAAGAATTTTGTTTTAACGTATTATCGTCGACTGGAACAGGTGGGGGGGGCGGTCCACCTCCTGTTTTATTCTGAAATTAAAAGTTTATAAACGAAGCTTTTATAACGAGTCTTCGGTATAAAAAAAACTTTTAATATATTATAAACAGAACCTTGTCACACCTTTATATAAAATGTAAATGTTACGCGGAAGTTGTTCTTTTATATAATTATTTTATAAAATTCCATAAAAGATATTTGGTAGAGTGTAATAGCAGCATAAGTTTTACTTCAATTTTAAGAAACATCGGTGCAATCGACGCCGATAAATTTTATTCAATCGTCCAATGTTATTTTAACGCTTTAATCGCCACGCGAAGCTAACTTACATCTCGTTAAAAAAAATTATTAAAATCCTCAAATATGCAATTTTTAGACTTTACATACTAAATTATGTATATAAAAAGAGAATTCGCGTGAAAAAAAAAGTTGGCCTCTGGTACCCATTTTTCAATTTATATTGCGGCGGTTAAGGGGTTAAATACCTACCTAAAAATATATATATTATATATATTCCACTGTACCGACACCGTTATCGTTCTACATACCTTAATTGGCTGAAAACAAGAATTATTGTTGAATTATTATTATTATGTATTTACATTATTTATTTATTTTTACTTTCATAAAAATAATAAAAGTTAAGTGGTCAGTGGAAATACCGGCTTTCGACGTTAAGTTGGCAGCACCGCTGGGTCATTGATCCTATTTTTGGGTTAGGTATGTGATGTAAAAAATGGCAGAAGCAATTGTGACAAAATAATCGTGACTGGTTTTTCTTAAAATTTCGGTTAAATTCATACAAGGACTCCCCCCAAAAATAAGTGATGTATTATATTTCGGATTTCTGCAGGGCCTGCTTACAAAACGAACGGCCTCTTGTTGACATAGTAAAGAAAGAAACCGAACCAGACACCTTTATAAACAAACTTAAATTGTGCGTGTCAGAAGTGGTAAGTTAACTGGTTTTGCAAATTCTCAATGGTAACGCGCGAGTTTTTATAGGAATGGGCGGACACCGAAGCTATCTACATGTGTCAGTTGTGCATAGAGAAATTAGATTCCCTGTTTGAATTCAAACGCAAGTGTCTACAATCGGCCAAATTATGGCAGAAGTATATTCTGCATTTACAAGGTTCGGAAGAACAAAAGCTGTTATCAAAATTATTTGTTGAAGTATCTCGCAATGAAATTGGACAGGAATTCATCGACGAATATATTAAAGTTAAAAAAGCAGAAGAAGAATTTAATAATGCTGCCGCTTCTATACGTGTTAAACCCAATCAGCAACTTTATCCTACTTTACCTAACATAATTTTAGCTACAAATAACAGTAATAATAGCACGGGCGCTTTTCAAAATATATTCCTAAATCTGATACCGTCTAGTGCAATTAAATATCAGCCAACGAACGTGACATTTGTAAATAGATTTAATCAGTTGGACATAGCAAAATATTCTCCACTATTGACACCAACGCCACCTCCTCCACCTGTTCCGGTACCACCACCACCACCGCCAGTGAAGGATGCAAATCAAAACATGTTTTTAAATATAAACAACACTCTTCACAAAATTTATCCTATTGTGACCTCAAATAATGAACATAATATACCTCGTATGCCAGTAAAATCACCAGACGATGTAAATATCAGTCGAATTTTAACCGAAAGTAACACGGAAGAATTAAGTGTGGAGATTGATCCGATGTGCTTCGATTGCATACCCGAAGATGATTCTAGGTATTCCGAAGAGAATTCTGATGTGAAAGATTGGGAAGAATTGATTTCGAGCAACAAAATCTGTCCAGATACGTTGAACAAGAACACTTCCGATCAGAAAGTTGTTACATCAGATCTTCCATTACCTATTTTAACGAAATTATCAGAATCTAGTAACAATTTTGTACCTCCACAACAATCTACAATACAAAACAACAAAGATTTTCAAGACAATTTTGAAAAATCTATTATAAAATCTACTATTAAAAAGTACGTGCCCATCCGTCCGAAGAATAAAAATAATTATGCAGCCACAGAACTGGAAGAGAACGTAATGGACTTTTTCAATGTCGATCATTTTATGGTGCCAAAAGAACAACTCGATCATTTAAGCAGAGAATCTCAAGATAAATTGGTTATGTGTGAGGAATGCGGACAAGTTTGCGATACTCTCAAGGCTTTACGTTGTCATATTAAGCAGTTTCATTTGGGGAAATTCCCCTACAAGTGTAAATTTTGTTCGTCTCCGTTTGCATTGCGAACACAGTACGATGCACATATGCATATACATACCATGGAGTCGTTTTCCAAAGATACTATTACTTTGGAAGACTTGTCACATCAAAAGGATAACATTTTGTTTCCTTCCATGCCGACTGGTAACAACGATTTGAAGTTGGATGCTAAAACTTCGGAAGTTGTAGACGATGGTGGTTTAGAAAATTACTTCAAGTGCGAAACGTGCCCCAGGAGATTCACCAGCATGCAGAGTTTAACGCGGCACAAAAATAGAAAACACAATCAACCTGTGAGAAGAAAATATTTTGTAAAAGGAATGAAAAATGCCAAATGTGATATTTGTAATCGAGAATTCTCTACACAATCGTATTTACAATTACATATCAAACTGCACTATCGGAGGAATGATTATAGACTTAAAGTATTCAATAAAGATAAATATGCATCGGATAATAAGAAGAAAATTTAGAATCGTCAGAGCAGCAATCTACAAGTGACATAAACAAAAATGACGAAGAAACCGATAAGACGACGCCCATGCAAGAAGAACATTGTAATCAGATGGAAAGCGCAGAATCGGAAGTATCCGAAGTTAAACAGTCGCAAGGGTTAAAGATCAAAATCAATTTGAAAAACATTAAGCAGCAGACAGAGGCAATGGCCGAAATGAACGAGAATAATATTAAACCGATGCAGGATGAAGGGGAAGAGGACGAGGAGGAGGAGGATGGACGACGATGACGATAATAAAAGCAAAGATGTGGCTGTTGAGTCGGATCAGTCGACTAACGAGGCGGTAGTGAATGGTTTTGGTAGTGAGAGTGCGAATCAAGAAGGAACGTGTGTTTCGGAAGTGGACAAAGTTTATGCAAACATGAGCATGGAATGCGAGGAGAATCAAGAAAAGTTTCCGGCCGAGATGGAGGAAAACGAATCATTTAAAGGTAAACTCGTTTGATTTTAAATTGTCAGTTGTAAAAAAAAAAATAGGAAACTAATGCTAAATTTTATACGAAATTTAACAATAGTGTATCAACTTGTTGTATTAATTGGGTGATTTTTTTGGGAAATTTTGTTAATAATAATAAAAAATTACCTTTTACAGTTCTGTTTGCCTTTAGGCTCGAAAACAGCTCGATAATAGCCGATAAAAGTGTATTGGTTTTAAACAAATTTTTAATACTTCTAGCTGGGTACAAAGGCTTTATTTTTTAAAATTACATTTTAAAGAATATGATCGGGCTTCGGGGTACTTCGCGAATTGTTATGGCGATCTTTTTGGGATAAAATGTCACTGTAGATCTGTCTGATTTTTTGATCTGTAACAGCACGAGTCAAAAATGTGAGTCGATGTAATTTTTTTAATCTTAAAAAATAATATAGTCGCCATTGACCTGGGGGTCATAATTTCTTTTGGAGTTTATAATTATGTAACGTTTCATTAAAATTCCTTAAGGTTTGGACGAGAAAAATGGATATTTTCAAATCTTTCGACATATTCGCAAGTTGCAAGTTTAAAGGTCGAAGCAAACCTTAAACTGACAATGAAATCTACCTACCTTGAAATGTTGCAGGGAAGTTCCATGACACGAAGTAAAAATGTTTGCTTGTTAGGGTAAATGAATATTTAGTTTATACGTTCCTATAAATTAGTGTAACAAGTGCATGTATACTTATGTACATATGCATGTTACGTATACGTACCAAAATAATCGCCATTAAATGATCTATCGAACAGTTTGTGGTACAACATGACAAGATGACTTATCTTACTGTTTCTATGTAATTAACCCAAATCCGATCACATTCTTTATGTATTAAATGAAAATTGTGATACAAAGTGAAACTATGTAGTTATTTTAATCTTAAATTAAAAAGTATGGGGGTACTATAGGGTGACATGTACAAGAATACGCATATGTCTAACAATAAGAGCGAACACAGTGATGTTTCTATATTATCTCCATCTTTGAAATATTTCCCAATAATATATTACTCATAATCTAACACAAAAATCAATGCAAAAGGTAGTGATTTTATATTTGCCGTTTTAGTAATTATATATTATTATCTTGTATAATTTAACTGAGACTTTCGTTGCTTAATTTTTTTTCACATTTTAAATTAAGATAGTAAAAGGATATGGTACATTTTTGTTAACCAACTTGTTATATACCAAATTTTATAACAAGAAACCGCCATAGCATTAAATTTGTTTTAGATTAACATTTCTGTATGTTGCCTCTAGAGCAGTGCATCGACCGCTTGACCACGATCGGGTACCACTGCTTTAGAGTGTCTTCATGTAACTAAAATAAAAGTTAAGAGTATCTGCTGAATAATTTACGCTAATGTTTCTTTTTAAGTTCCTTAACACTGATTTGAAATTTTATGAAATTAACGAAAATAATAAATATATTTATTTATAAATATATTTTTTCTTTTATTTCCACAGCGAGAATTGCTAAAATTGATAATCGGGTAACGGTGAATAGATATATCAGAAATTTCCAGGAAAATTAAGCTTTCTCAAAGCAAAGCTTATAGAAGCCGAGTGCAAACTCCGTGAGCAATTTACCAAAGAAAACTAGCCTCGAAAATGGGCCTTCCTGAATCCACACCTAGAAAAAATTTGAAATGTGACAATCTTCCTCTGCCACTAGTAGTACGATAATATAAAAATGTGTTTTTCATCAAAACGGAAGAAAAGTTTGCTCGACAAGTGAATGACTTGAAAGATAAATTTTATGGAATTATACAAAGAGAAATTTGGGAATTGCCATAACAAATCACATTTACCATACCTTCAATAAAGAAAATAAGATGGCAAGAGAAACCTGGATAAAAAAATTTATGAACGACACAATATTATTTTACATTCCGTGAAACATTCCACTTGTTTTAATAGAGCTTGGGTAGAACGATTTTGATAAAAAGATTTTATATTGTGATAAAAGAAAATATACGCCAGATTGCATTTTTTGTATCGACGAAAAGTATCCACCAATTAAAGAGTGATATTCCAAAATATTCATTTGGCCTTATAATTGGTTTTCTATAGCAACATATTACAAAGATTATTTTAAAATTACCTCGTAAAGTTTCAGAAGAAACTATTATACAATGTAAATTTCAAATTTGTTCATTTATTAACTTAACAATTTATTTTACAAATGTTATTTCAAAATAATTTTAGTCCTACGTTTAGAAAAATAAAGTTAAATAATTAAAAGTGAAATTAAATTAACTGTTAAATTAGATAAATGGCTTATCGATATCGATATTCTCATCTATAACATCGTCGGTAATATCCTTTGCTTGTTTGTACGAAACACATTCTCCTCTTCTAACAATAAGGGATGAATTGAATGTAATGTAATTTTGTAATTCTGAATATAACATAATAGTATGGTAATGTAACATAACGCGTAGATGCAAATCACTTATTGTTAGTTCCATTTGGAATATTAGCCGTAGTGGACTTAATATAATTTTGGAATACATCTGAAACTCTTTAATGTGATTTTAATTGGATTTCGATCATATTTTTAGAATTTGAATTGTTGAGAACATTTTCTCCCATGTCAGCAATAAAATTACGATTTTTGATCATTTGAATTTGAGCGGTTTTGGAATAACACTCTTCAATTGTACTAAATGAAATATCGAGAAATTCAAATTCTGGAAGTGATTAATATTTTCAGCGAAGAACATGATCAATTGCTATGTGTTGAATGAATGCGCCCGGTAATTACGTTCCACTGGCGTAAATATTTTCCAAATGACCATTACTTAAATGTTCCTCTGAGAGTATTGATTTTTTACATAGGATTTTATAGACAGAGACCTATTTTACAGTTTAAACCACATTTCAGTAAACCTTGCCCCAAACATCCCGTACTTAAAATTAATGCTTTAATTTAAATTATTAAAAAAAGTATCGTTTGTGTGAATTGTAAAGAACAATTTACTGAACTTTTAACGAAATGGCGTGAAATGGTGGTGTGGGGAATCCTGTTAAATATTCTTATAAAAATGATACTTCATTTATAATATAATAAAAATTAAGGAAAGAAAATTTTTTTGTTTTGGAGCTTTTTTCAACCTTAATCTGAAAAAAATTGTTTAAGATACCTAATAATTTGCGCTCTTGAGCATTTAAATGCGTATACTTGTACACAAATTGAAAAATACTTAGTTATTCTTTAAGTTTACACTAAAATTTTATTATTATCTTCTGTCAGTTTATCCATCTAGAAGTATTAAAAGTAAACTCATTAAGTTTTAGCATTAATGTTAGCACAATGTTATTTAAAGGTAAGCGTAAGGTCGCATTTCAGCGCAACTAATTACTGGGGTGTATTTTAAATGAGTCAATTCTCCGGGATCTCTGTTGTAGAGTAATGCGATGCGATGCGACCCGCTGCGCTCTGGCATAATGTACGCTGACCTTAAAACTAACATAAGAGTAAGTAAGTTTTATTATAACTGAAGATAAATATTTATCATATGCCTGTGATCCTGTCATATTTGTATGTAGCACAGTTTGATGCTGCCATTTATCTATTTTCCAGTTAAGGCGAATTCACTCACGTATGTCTGATATCTTTTAACAAAATAATGGAAGTGATCGATTTTGTTAATGGCAAGATATTTTCATTCTTGCACCAGAAGGGCCTTTTATTATCGTACTTTGATTTTTTTGATATGCGACTTTATTGTGGTATATGTTTCGAATTATACGACGTACATTAAGCACATGATAAACGAGATCTACAAAGGTTGGCAAGTTTACAATGTAAAGCATCTATAACGGCCTATTAAAAGATATTTTTCCGATGTTCATTTGTTTTCAATCCACACCTTGGGGGATTGGGCTACCAAAACAAAAATTAGTAGGTAGGGTGTAACTACAGCAAAACCTTGACTCGACCATTATATAATTCTCTACTAGTTTGTTCTTAATAAAGCATAAACGCGATTCTCTACAAAGCTTGTAGGTACTCTGCACACTATCAACTAACACCATACTGAAAAACTGATTGTCAGAAGAGAACTCATTAAAAAGTTGTTCAGTTAATATTACATAATTATATCTAAAACTCGGAGCCACCTTAATGCCGGTAGACAAGCTTGGATGTTGTACGTTTGAACTCTCATTTAGTTTTACATGTCGGCACAGGCACGAATAATATTCGAACAGAAATCGAATCTATTTGTAGATTATGTACATGCATTATGCTTCGGTCATGTTTAACGTGTAGCTGTATATGAATAAATGTTTGCATCAGTTGCGATATTCAAATAGGTACCTACTTCATAATTATAATATTGTAATTTTTATAAAATTATTAAATATTTAAAAAAAAAATTAAATCCAAATCATTTTCTTAATATTTTATCAAAATCGCTCAAAAAGTAGTTGTTAAAATTCCTAAAATACAAATGATTTGAATTTTCTTAAGAATATTTTATAAATTTTATCAATTTCTGTGACAATTCTTGCTAGATATGTATTAGTTTGAGAAAATTTTAAATAATTTACTGTAGGATTTCAAAAAAAAAACAACAACTTATAAGTACATAGTAAATAAATAACGTTATTTTTTTGCTCTATTTTCACAATGATCTCCAACCTTAAATATAGTTATTGATCGGCAAGAATTCATTTCAGCATTGCAATGCACATTTTTAGAGTAAAAGTTTAAAAGGAATTATTTATTTATTTAAATCATGTTATGACCGATAAAAACGTTAATCTTTTGTATGCGCCACTTTTCAACAATAATAAAAGTAATACGAATAAAATCTAAAAAAAACTTTATTTAGGTACATTATGCGAATTAAAGAATTGATCACAAAAAATAAATTACATATACCTACTTATAAAACTAAATTTAAATACTTAGGTAGATAGGTACACTAAATAACTCGCTTCTAATACACTTTTCAATTTTAATCATGGGTAAGTTATCGGTAGAATTAACAATTTGTTTATCTTTAATCTCTCTGTCGGTTTGTTATAAATGGAGCTTTGGCACATCTCAACTATTGAAGTTAACTTGAAAATATGAATTAGTAGTAAATAAGCACTAACTAAATGGAATCTCGAGACAAGACATCGATTTGTCTAAACACAATTGTGCTTTCATTATTAATCGATAATAAAAACTTTCATTAAGCAGAGGCGACGAAACTTAGACAAATAGATACTTATTGTTAATTTTATCAATATTTGTGCATGAAAATCGACAAACTACTTCATTATAACCTGAATATTTTTCGCGAAGTAAAAACTTACAATTTAATTTGCAATCTAGCTACGAAATAAACTAATTGCTTTATACGCTTACAGACGAAACGTTACCGGACAACCAACGTTTCCCTATTAAAGTGGCAGTGGTAGATGGAAAGCAGCAGTGCACCTTCTGCCTCAAATTATACACCAGAAAGCATGATCTAAAAAGACATCTCAATAATATTCACTTGAAAGCCATTCAATATATGTGCCATTTATGTAAGAGCCAGTTTTACGAGGCGTTCCATCTGACACGCCATTTACGTCAGCACAATGGTTTTGTTAGGTGCGGAACCTGCCTGAAAGATTTCAGTGTGCTTCGTGATCTGAAGCTGCACATAAACGCGGTCCACGAGAATGTGGCACCTTGTCACTGTGGTAGCTGCGGTCAGTCATTTCAAAGGATAAAGCACTTACGCGATCACATGTACGAACATGACAAGAGCATAATTTACAAATGTCACATTTGCAACATGGAATTTAGAGAATCACGTACCCTATCGAAGCACTTAGTCGAGCATAGCGGAATGTACTCGTGTAGTATTTGTCAAACGACGTTTGCTGCCGAGCACGAACTTAACAATCATATCAAGTATCATACCGAGAATAGAGAAACCGAGCCAAGGTACGAATGTGAGGTTTGCAGGAGTAAATTTAAGAAGAAGAGATATCTATTAACGCACATGAAGAAATCTCATCTAGATAGGGGAGTTATAGAAGTTTTCAACAGCAGAATGGAGTCGGATTACGAATCCTCTTAGTGAAATCGGTAGTTGAATTGTCAGTATGTGTAAACCGATTTATTTAAAAGTAGTATCAATTTATTAGATTAAGGTATCTGGACAAAATTGCACTGACATGACACAAAAACAGCCATCTCCACTAACAAATTTGAGTAGCTGTGATAATATTTACCAAATATCATTATTGATAAAAATAAAACTCGGTTAGGTATCTTTTTTTATACATATAGCGCGTACGATTGAGAACGGACCAGCCGGGCAGGGTGATAGAGGACCTCAATATGTCATTTACGGAAATAAACAAAATCGATGGACACCTATATATATCATCCGAAATGTGTTGGTTTAAAAGTTATTTAGGTTTTATGTATTTTTAGCTAAATTTCGTTATTCTGACTAAACTATCGGTACTAGTACCATGATTTTTTTTATAATCGTAGTCCAATAATGGGCCTATCATCCTGAACAATAATTTTTTTATTCGAACTATAGGTATTTCGATAAAAAAATAATCTTTTGAACATTTTATTAAAGCAAAAATTATTCCTTAGCTTTACAACGCTTTGGCTAAAAATAAATAAATAGAAAAAAAAATTAATACCCATCTTAAAAACTTCTTCTCTACTTTACTGGCAATCATCGCTAGAAATTTCATTTGACTAGCCCCGTGACTTCACAATGGAAATGTTGTGCAAAGTGGAAAAGACGAAAATTCCACTTTTTAATTTTACTCAAAAACATTATTCGAAAAGTGAAATAAGTTGTTGTGGACGTTATTAGTACTTGAAATGCATATAGTAGGATTGGTTAACATTATTAAGAGACAAAACGTCAAAGTGACAACGTACTATTTCTCATAGTAATTTCCTTTGCCTTTGCTCTACCAGCTTTTTTGTTAGTTGAAATATCGCCTGTTTTAACTGTTTTTTTTTTTCGTATTTTTGTGAATTTTGATTGTTTTGTGTGTTTTTTTTTTAAATTTGTTGTAAGTGCTAGCCAAATGAAATTTATAGGGACGATTGCCAGTAAAGCAAAGAAGAGATTGGGGTATGAATTTTTTTTCTATCTATTTATTTTTAGCTAGAGTATTGTAAAGCTAAGGAATAATTTTTGCTTTAATAAAATGTTTAAAAGATTATTTTGTTGTCGAAATACCTATAGTTCAAATAAAAAAATTATTGTTCAGGATGATAGCCCTATTATTGGACTACGATTATAAAAAAAATCATGGCGCTAGTACCAATAGTTTAACCAGACAAAACCAAAGTTTCGCTAAAAATACATAAAACCTAAATAACTTCTAAACTAACAAATTTTGGATAACATATATGGGGGGATTCAATAGATGCGTTTTGAGGTCCTCTATCGCCCTGCACCGGTTGATCCATCCTCAATGATACACCCTATATATATATATATATACTATAAATGAAATTTATCCTCACGATACCACTACTAATATTATATCAATGTCAATATTAAAGGCTAAATTATCTAAATTTATACATACTGACAAAGTGAGATTAGAATAAGACATAATATGTATATTTATTAATTTTTTCCTTTAAATAGTTGTTTATTTTTGCTTTACAAAAACGTTCTGCAGTAACTGCTTTTAAGAAAATGTATGCTACAAAATAGAATATAATATGTGCATGGTATTTTATGATACAAAGCTTTTTTCTAATAGTAAGATGTATATATTATACACTAAATATCCGTACCTAAAATTTTATAAATAAAATTTATAGATTATGATTGTATCGAGTATTAAAAAATACCACATTGTACTGGATTTATTATTATTTTTTTTTTTAAGAATATTATTTATCTCAAAACAACTATAAAAGAATTTTATAAAAACAGTATTTTAAAGATGTACTACTGACAGACTTGTTCATTAAAATTGTAAACCTTACATAGTTTATTTATAATTAAACAAAATAAATTGCAATAAAACTGTTTCACTTACCACCCACTGAGGCATGTTTCGTGCAAGTCTCAGTTTTGTTGATGGATTCGATATGGCCATCGGGTGCCATTTGTTATCACTTTTATTCTGTAACATTTATTTACTGTTAGATTAATTCCTGCGCTATATTTTATATTTTAATGTAATAAATATTTTTTCTACACGTTTTTGTTTTCTTTATGCTAAAACAAATTGTAAACAATTTTAAATATTAACTGCTCAGATCGGAAAAATTGATTTTATTTGGTTTGTACGAATTTAATTGGCATTTTGGAATCTCGAATTAAGATAGTAGTAGTTGATTTAGATTTTACAGTTCTGGTGTTAATTATTAATAAGTAACTGTAAATGTAATGTGTAGAACGAATTGAACATTCTCAACATAAATATTTAACATTTATTAATTTACCAATCAAATACCATCCACATTGTCAAATTTTCATTTTCAAGTTAAATAGGTATCTATTTGTAAGTGCACGCATTAATCAAGGAACCCGTTCATATATTCGATTTTGTCCACATTAAAAGTATCTGCCTTAACGAATCTATTAAACCTTCAGTAGGCGCTATGTTTAATAACTGGATAATCATAAAATTACTATCAATACATATTATATTTATTTTGAGGTCATATATGATGGTGTATTTAAAAATTCCGACCACAATTTCTATCGACGAGTTTACTATTAATTTTCAAAAATACCCAAGCAATAATAGTTGAATAATATGGTATTTATAGAATGAGGTTATTCCTATAACAGATACTTCTATAAAAATAGTTCTTCCGTGTATATTTAAAAATCGTATAATAATCATCAAAGTTCTAAATTTATTGTAAGATAAAGAGTAAGTTAGAAAGAATCTGTAGGTAAATATTTATATTTAAAGGCACTTTATTCTTTTGTAAGTTATACTTATAAAATTTCAAAAATTATTTTATTTTTAGGAGTTTTTAGTCCAGGAATTCGTATACTTGAATAATTTTTATAAAATTTGCAATTTTACAATAATACATTACCTATAAGGAGGTATAGTTAGATAAGTATTTACCTAATATACTTAATAATAAAAAAAATATGTTGGACTTTCTAGTTTTATTTCGAAACACCTATAAGCGCTTCCGCTTTCCTTTTGAAATTTTGCCAATATTTATCGCAAACATGTAAAAGTTATGGAAAACAATCGTTATTTGTTATCCTCGCGAAAAATATTGTCTCCGCTAACGCAGTTAAAATTAAATATGAGCGTAAGTTTGCAGTTATTCACATCAAAGGATACTCACGTTCATGTTAATCAAAAATTATCCGTACATTCAAGTGGAACAGTTTACACCCAAAAGCACATTCTCGTTGTTCTTTTGAGCACGCTCTTGCAGCTAGAGCAGCGATCTTTCGGGGACTAGCCACGCTAATTTTCTAATATTAACCGACCGCCTTGACACATTGCCAAAACTGTAGATATTTATATAGCTAGGAATACCACAATGTCGTTAATTTTACCATGAAAAATATTCTCTTATTGGCGCGCAATCACGGTTGGATTTCACCATTAGGAATATGTTTATTTGACGTTAAAACAATTTTACGGTTTTGTGTTTTATTCTATTAATTCCTTGGTCAAATTTGATAGTTCCTTTCTACCAGTTTATATTCAAAATACAGAACGTGCGCTTGGGACATTCTTAGAAGGAATTTAGGATTAGGTAGTTTGGTAGTAACAACGAAACTACATACTCATCTTTTGGGACAAGCGATATGAAATTTCCAAAATGTTTTACCGCGAAAATACGCGATCATCGATGATTAATTAATAATCACCAAAATTACCGAGCATCGAATATGAACAATTAAGATCGAAACTACATAACATCATCACCATGAAGATAAAACTGTCATATAGACAACTGCCAATGTAGATAAAAACAAATCAAATTAAAACGAGCAAAATGGGCCAAAGAAAACGTTCGAGCAGTTCGATTACTAAGCAAACCCGCGACAAAAAATCACTAACGGAATCCATAAAGTTAGAAAATGACAAAAACCTCTTAGGGAAAATAATCTTAGCGCCCATCAAAAATGGTCAGTCGAAAATTAACATTCAAGACGAGTTGGTACTAGTCTTCTTCACTAGCATGCTACACCTCATCGTAAAAGAATGTGTACCCCTAAGCGACAAGTTGCCATCGCCTTGCCGTTGCAAGCAAGAGCCTAAACATAGCACGAGCGACGATTTTAAGACTACGGAGATAGAAGACGCGGAAGTAGATGCCTCCAAAGTGTTATTAAAAAGAAACTCGAAGGAGATAAAACATAGTAGGAGGAGGTCCTCGAGGTCGAGCACGAAACAAGGTTCTCTCAAACAAAACGCGGAGGAGTCGCGGCCAAAACGGAACAGCAAGGATTCTTCGAAATCTGTATAAATACTTTTAAAGCACTTTCTTCTTCTGCACAGTACCTATAAAAATCGATATCGACAGGATTCTAAAAAGTCGCAGGACAGCACCGCAAGCAACGAGTCCTCCGTGCGTCATTTTGACTGGATACTGCAGATTCCGGACGAAGTTGTCAGGATAGTTTTCAGAAACGACAATCGATACGAAGGACCGATCTCGAGAAAACTAATGCACGGCATTGGTAAATTTTTTTGGGCCAACGGGACCATCTATGAGGTAAGTGTGGGTAAAAATCGAGCAATTTTTACCTAAATAGTTCAGGGCAACTTCGATCGAGGCAACGCGACAGGTCAAGGCATGTTGCAATACTCAGATTTAACCGTTTACACGGGAGAGTTTTGTAAAAGTCTATTGCACGGACAGGGCGTTATGAGTATTAGTTCAACATCAATGTTTTACAGTGGACGTTGGAAGGCCGGAAAAAAGAATGGTCAGTTTTAAATTACAAATGTAGGCACGAGGCTATTTACTAGACTTGATCGGCGTTTATTTAGGGCACGGTTGGTTGATGTACGAAACCGATAATTGGTACGAAGGAGAATGGTACGAAGACCAAAAACACGGTGTCGGTTTGAGACAGTATAAAAATGGTGAACAATATAAAGGCGAATGGTACCAAAATAAACAGCACGGACAAGGAACGTTCCTATGGACGAATAACGATGTAAGCACATTCCGGAACTGAACGGGAACAAGAACAAAAAATTGCAAGGAAAACAGATAAAACTAGACCATAAACTTGACCATATTTTACGTTCATTTCTGGACAACATTTTGCCCGTCGTTTTGGCGTCGTCCGGACACATACTTGTTAGATACATACCTATTTATTTCAATTTTCTTATCGTTCTCGTTTCCGTTTAATTATTGTTTAGCGGTCTTTAGTACCATTTTGTTTAGATATATAAAGGTGAATGGAAGAATGGTATGATGAACGGCTACGGAGAATACACTTGGAATGCGTTTTTAAGCAACACCTTCACTTTTCCAGTCGAAAACACTTATCAGGGATCATGGTGCAATGGAAAACGAAATGGATTAGGTAACTACGATGCTCCCGATGCTCCGATTCTCGTTTGTACGTTCGCGATCGTTTTACAGGCATCATGCACTTTGGGACCCAAAACGGAGCAAAATTGGTGGGCGTTTGGCATGAAGATCAAAAACACGGCGCCGGCATCGTGGTCTGCGATAACGGACAGATCATTCAAAGAAATCCATTATTTTGGTGCGATAAACCGATACATTTAGAAATCGAATCCGGCAACGGTTATCCAAAAACTTTATTCGAGAACAACACGTGCCTTTTTATTGCCAAACAGGACCAGACCAAAATTAATAATAAAATTCTCGAACTACCAGTTTCGATCGATTCTTCAGACTTTCTAACCAACGTATGTTTACGAAGTCCTTTACAGATACCCATTCGTTTACCGCCCGAAGAGACGGACTTTTCTTATTTCATCCAACTGGCCGTAGAAAAATATACAGTGGAGTTGTACAAATTAGAAATATGCAACGATATGGGTCTTGTCGATAAGTAAGTATAGACGACATACACTTGCAATTATATTGGCACAAGATAATCGCTTTTCAGGACCGGTGGTGGTGGTGGTGTTGGTGCGAAAACAAATTCACATTTGTCCTCGTTAATAAAATATTCAAAATGGAATTTATCGAAAGTCCATGAAAATTCGATCAATTCAGAAACGTTAATCGATCTAAGTTCTTCGGAGATTCAATCCAAAGCTAGTAGTTATCGATGCAATCAAACTCAAATTGAAGTGAAACATTTACGCGATGCTATAACCATCCATTTACAGAATTTACAAAAGTTGTACCATAAATACGCCACCGTAGCGACGACTGAGATATTAGACCACAAAGTCATTCTTATCCGATACTTTCTATGGCAGATGTTTAGAGATTTTAATATTCTTAGCAACGAACACAACTTAATAGATATCGATCTTATTTTAACTGAAAACTCAGGATGTGGCTTAGAAATGGATCATTATCCTTTCGAGATGATCTACTTTTGGCAATTCCTACAGATCCTGGTTTCTCTAGCCTGGAATTTGCATTCGGCAAGCGAAGTGACGGAAAACTGTAAACGTTGCGGTGTGTTGGCAACAATTTTTACGAATTTCTTACAAGACGTTGTTTATAAAAATGTTCAAATCACGTTCGGTAATGAGCGACAATCGTCGACTTGCTCGGAATACTTACGATTTAGGTTCTAGGACATTCACTTTTTCAATATCGCGATTTATTGCCCGTAAACGGTACTTATTTGCTCTATAGAAACTTGGGGGAGCCTCACACTGCCAGACACCTTCTTAATGCTATATGTTGCCATACAGAAGAAATGAGCACGAATGCAACAACTTCAACCGAAGATATGGGAATTAATGTTGTATTATTCGGAGAGAACGTGTACATGCCAGGTTTTCCAGTTAATAATTGTAGCTATTTTTAGTTGCTTTTAATAGTATCTGTATGCTATAAATACCTACTTATATGTCATCTTTGAATTTTTCAACTTACCTACCTAAATTTTGCTTTGAATCTTACCTCTACAACACTAATGCAAAAATAGGTCGGTTATTTGCAAAACTCGCATCCGCGTCAGTTGTCTCAGAATATAAAGATATATTGCAAAGGTGTGCAAATGTGGCCCTTTCGTTTTTCACCGAATCTTGTTAAATCGACTAAGTAATATTCAGATTTAATTATGTATTTAATAATATGTAACTATGGTGTGGCTCTTTATAACACATATATGAAAAACCGGAATGTGGCTCTCGCTGACCTCACGCGTGCCCACCGTTGATATATTCTAATGTTTGATGTGCATCATCTGCAAGATTATAGTTTATCAAAGGTCGTCTCTATTTAAAAAATTACACTCGATGGCTAGCAGCCGATCTAGTTCTTGTTTAATATACTTGTGCTTTGCAGATGAACTTCCTGCAAAATCGACGAAAAATAAGTTACACGCAAAACTCAGTACTTTAAACTGTTTAGGACCCAAAATAGTAGCGCAATGCATTTCAAGTGTTTGCCCACAAATTTTGAACGAGGACAAATTGATAAATATGGAATATCCGTTGGCATTTATAGAGTTCTATGATATCCTTTTAACTTGCAGTTTTGCAGCAGTAGACTTATACAAAATAAAGGAGAAACAGATAATCTCGCAAGAATTGCGGTTAACAGAGGAACTAACTGCTACCGAACGTAACAGCAACGAAAAATTGAAGGTAAAGAATAAAAAGACGCCAAAGAAGTGACTTGTTTAAAATTAAAAAATTTATTTATTTACGGCATTTGTATTAAAAATAGCAATTTAACTGAAAAATAAATTTTTACCAATCAATGTTCTTAGACAATGACTAATAAAACAGTAGGTATTAAGAGAAAAGTTATAATCATTATAAACATGTTCAATTAGCACATTCGCACCTGTACCTGTATTCTGTCCCCCATTCTATACCTGCACAAATATAGAAGTACCAATTAAAATCATATGTATGATACGTATATGTATTATGATTTACTTTTAAATACGATAGGTTCAGTTTCTCTCCACAACCATTCCCTAGCTTCTAGCTGTCCCTGACTTTCTAATAAAGGACCTATAATCTTTCTGCACTTGTCGTGGTACTTGTTCAACTGTTCTACTTCCGTTTCAGTCAGCAATTTAAAATCGATTAGCTGTATCTGTTTTGGAACCAAAGTGACTGTCTCAAATGCCAAATAGCCGCGGTCCTTGAAATTATATGGTGCTTCGGCGGTAGTAATAAGCACGATATCTTCAATGCGAATACCGAACTTGCCATCTTCGTAGTAACCTGGTTCGTTTGATAAAAACATGCCCAACTGTAAACCAGGATCGTTAGGTATATACCTCCAGGATATACCCATCGGGCCCTCGTGCACGTTCAAATAAGAACCTATTCCATGACTAGTACCGTGAGCATAATCAAGACCAACTTCCCACAAGAATTGACGAGCAAATGCATCTAGACAATTACCCTTAATTTTCGAAGGAAATACGGTATTGGCCAGTTTCAATTGACCCTTCAATACACGCGTATAACATTCTTTTTCATAATCCGTAGGTACGCCAAAATGTACGGTACGAGTAACATCGGTAGTGCCGTCTCTATACTGTCCTCCAGAATCGCACAAGTATAAAGCGTCCAAAACAATTGGAACGTCTGTACTTTCTTCAGGTTGATAATGTATTATGGCACCATGTGCTCCAACAGAACTTATAGTCGCAAAACTGGGACCTACATAATCCGCTTGTAGTGCACGAAATTCATTTAACTTTTTGGCTCCTGATATTTCCGTTACGGTCTCTATCTGTATCGTTTTTTCCAACCAAGAAAAATAGCAGCAAAGCGCCGCCGCATCTCTTATATGCGCCTCCTTCATACCTTTTATTTCTACTTCGTTCTTGATTGCTTTCATTATTGCTACCGGTGTAATTTCGGTGTGCAGTCGTTTCGATGGCACTACATCAATTAATGCATAATTTGCACAGTCAGATAGCCAAACAAGTCCGTCGGACACATCTTGGATTGTTTGGTTAAGAACAGTTTGAATGTTGTCGTATGGTTCGATTTTTACATTAACATTTTGAGCTTCTTCTTGTATGTGCTTTTCAATTTCAGGCGTCAACTTTCTAGGGTCGATCAATAATATAAACGAATTTGTTAGTATAATCACAAACGCAAAAAATACAGGATTGTACTCGATATCGCTACCTCTCAAGTTCAAGAACCAGGCAATTTCATCAAGTGCCGTCAAAATCAGTATGGTGGCGTTTTTGTCCTTCATCTGTTGTCGAATTTCTGTTAACTTTTCATGGATTGGCTTACCGGTGTATCGGAGCCCTAGGGGTTTAATGGAATTGTTGACGACCATAGGCTTGTCTACCCACAGTAGATCGATGAGGTTCGTCTCGACGGGGACCAACGTATGACCAGAGGTTTCGAGTTCGGTTTCTAATGAGAGCCACGTGTTGTGCGGCATTAGTTTTGGATCGACCCCTATGTAGGACGACGATGGAAGGTTCTTTGACAGCCATGTACCTTAAAAAGAATACATTTTGTAAAAATTACGAATTTTCTTAATTATGCCATATTTATATGTTAACTAGATGTAAGGTACTCGTTTCCTTAAGTAAATTGTTATTCCTCGTTTATAAGCAAAAGAACTCCAGGAAGACAGTTCTGAAGATCGAGAATTTGCTTACGCAAACTATAAGCAGCATATCGCTTGTCGGCATTTTATCGTATCATCGTTCTTCAAGAAACTGCAAGGTTCTCCGACTACTGTGAAAGGTGTTTTAATTCAGACGAACCTTCTCCCCGGAGTGTTTTCGACTATATCTCAATAACCCTCGAGAATCGGACAATGGTATATTATACATGATTAATCAACTCCTAAGGTTATGTCTACGCATTTTAAATCACCCTGTATATTCTACAAAGGTTATTAATTTGAGAATTTTCAAGTATTTGAAAAATAATGAATACTATCCTATCTTATCTTACATCAAATTCAACGACATTTAAGTATAGTACCTTGATTGGGTGTAGAAGGAATGCCTTCCTTTAATAATGTCCAGTTGGAATCCATTTCCTGCTGGGCCTGTAGATAATAACGTCCATCTGTCCAAAGGCAAGCATGCTGAGCCGTTACAATGGCAGTTCCAGCTGAACCGGTAAATCCTGATATGAAAGCCCTACGTTTATCATGATTAGCTAGATACTCGCTATTGTGTGCATCACATGATGGAATAATATAAGCGCCTAACAACTCCTTAAAATATTGTTTATTTTGCATCAACATACGTAGCTGAGCAAGTAAAGCACCTGTAGCCTTCTGTTGAGGCATCCTACTTGGATAAAGTTATTATATTTCAAAATATAACTATATAGGTCGATCACTCACCTGACTTAAACAGATCTTCTACGTTTTTAATCAATCATTTCACAATTTAAAAGTCCTCTTTTTTATCAAATTTTATCAAAAAAATGATAATTAGTGACGTAGATAAGTGGGGGTTGATGCGATGGTAATTTTCAAAACCTATTAATTACGTAGGTTTAACAACAGGTTAAACTTATTTATTTATTAGTAGATAAAAATGCAAAAGCAAATTTTTATTTTTAATTCACTTCCGTCTAATCGATTTCGAATAAATACGGGAAAATTAATTGTTTGCTTTTCTACCATTACGTGTTACGACCATTATTTTTACTCGGATATTATTTATCTAATGACAATTTGAACTTCTGAAAATAGTCGAGCATTCTCTCCCACTTTGTCGAGAACTTGATCGGCCACTGCCATTTACAATTTAAAAATATAGGCAACCCACCTTGCGGGGGATTATCGCCGGGAACCGCCAAATTATCACGATAACGGTAATATCAATAATAGTCATAACTATTATGTTCTTTTTAGATTGCATCGAGGGGCGGTTTTGAGGGTCAGATTGACATCAGATTTCGTTAATATTAATTTCCTAACCTAAATTAAAAAAAAATAATGTTTTTTTTATAAAAGCTTTCTCCCTCGAAACTTTTCTTTAATTCCCCTTCCAAAGCCAATTGACTGGGTGCGACACTGCATTACATAAATAAATAGATTTTCTTTCAAAAATAATAAAGTTCTTTAAAAATGTACATAATATATCATCATACAACATATAATAATATAGACATTAAAATGTATGAAAACGATGAAACAGATATGATTTCTATCTAACAATAAGCAACCTGTAAGTGTGTTAATAAAAACATGCGAAATCATTTTGCACGAATTACACCTTTTCCAGTTGTAAATCAGAAAGCGTCAGATGTAATTCAGATTCACTAATTGTAAATCAGAAAACATTAATTGTAATTCAGAAAGCATCATTTTCCAATTGTAAATCAGAAAGCGTCAGATGTAATTCAGATTCACTAATTGTAAATCAGAAAACATTAATTGTAATTCAGAAAGCATCATTTTCCAATTGTAAATCAGAAAGCGTCAGTTGTAATTCAGATTCACTAATTGTAAATCAGAAAACATTAATTGTAATTCAGAAAGCATCATTTTCCAATTGTAAATCAGAAAGCGTCAGATGTAATTCAGATTCACTAATTGTAAATCAGAAAACATTAATTGTAATTCAGAAAGCATCATTTTCCAATTGTAAATCAGAAAGCGTCAGTTGTAATTCAGATTCACTAATTGTAAATCAGAAAACATTAATTGTAATTCAGAAAGCATCATTTTCCAATTGTAAATCAGAAAGCGTCAGTTGTAATTCAGATTCACTAATTGTAAATCAGAAAACATTAATTGTAATTCAGAAAGCATCATTTTCCAATTGTAAATCGGAAAGCGTCGGTTGTAATTTAGATTAATCAAATGAATTTCAGAAAAGGACAGATGTAATTTCGATTTTTTTAAATTGTAAATCAGAAAGCATCAGATGTAATTCAGATTCATTCATTATAAGTCGGAAAACACCAGAAAGCGTTCGGTGTAATTTAGAAACGATCAAATTTTATGTAATTCGAAACTTTATTATTATCAGCTATAATGGCCTACTGGCATATTTTCCATCGTCGAAGCTGCTGCGTGGTAAACTACAATATGTTAACTATGCGCAATAAATTGTTTATTTGAGGATTTAATGAGTTCCGAAATACAATTGATAGTTTTTGAATTTCAATTGCATAATCTGAATTACATGCGACCTTTTCTGAAATTCATTTTGTTTTTTTGGCAATGACTAATTTTTATTAGTAACAATATTGAAGGTGTAAATTTTTGCACTTTTTATAACGATCATCGAAAAAAGAAGTACTTTTGAATTAATATCTAAAATAATTCATTACCAATAATAAAAAAGAAGATACATTCGAATTGCCGATCTAGTTTCTCTCAAATAACGTCCTCGAACCGTTTTCGCTATTTAACACTGCATCCAATAGTTTTTAAAAATAAACTAAAAAACTCCACATACTGCTAGTGTCACTCATGTGTGAATATTATTTTGCTGTGTCGTACACGAAGTCGTTTGTCTTGAATTATCGAATATCGATTAATTAAGAATATTTGTGTTGTTTGTATAAGTAAAAGTGAAAATGACGTCGTATTCTACGGAAAATAAGTCGTTTACGCGAACGGACTACTTTTTAAACAACTACAAGTGTATGAACTGTAAAATCATAAGTAAAAGGACTACTAATATAAACCTGTGACAAAGTGTTCTTGTCTTTTCCCTTTCATTTTCCAACAGCAATCTCGCACAATGATGGCAAATTCTCAAAAACGTAATCGGTCACGTAGACGCATTGCAGCTGTAACGTTCTTATCGAACATATCCCTCGATGGTAGCTATCGTGACACAAAGCTATCTCTCTTACCGAGAAACGGGGCCGTAATTAAAAACGTCACGAAATTCATTTAACTTTTGGCTCCTGATATTTCCGTTACGGTCTCTATCTGTATCGTTTTTTCCAACCAAGAAAAATAGCAGCAAAGCGCCGCCGCATCTCTTATATGCGCCTCTTTCATACCTTTTATTTCTACTTCGTTCTTGATTGCTTTCATTATTGCTACCGGTGTAATTTCGGTGTGCAGTCGTTTCGATGGCACTACATCAATTAATGCATAATTTGCACAGTCAGATAGCCAAACAAGTCCGTCGGACACATCTTGGATTGTTTGGTTAAGAACAGTTTGAATGTTGTCGTATGGTTCGATTTTTACATTAACATTTTGAGCTTCTTCTTGTATGTGCTTTTCAATTTCAGGCGTTAACTTTCTAGGGTCGATCAATAATATAAACGAATTTGTTAGTATAATCACAAACGCAAAAAATACAGGATTGTACTCGATATCGCTACCTCTCAAGTTCAAGAACCAGGCAATTTCATCAAGTGCCGTCAAAATCAGTATGGTGGTGTTTTTGTCCTTCATCTGTTGTCGAATTTCTGTTAACTTTTCATGGATTGGCTTACCGGTGTATCGGAGCCCTAGGGGTTTAATGGAATTGTTGACGACCATAGGCTTGTCTACCCACAGTAGATCGATGAGGTTCGTCTCGACGGGGACCAACGTATGACCAGAGGTTTCGAGTTCGGTTTCTAATGCGAGCCACGTGTTGTGCGGCATTAGTTTTGGATCGACCCCTATGTAGGACGACGATGGAAGGTTCTTTGTCAGCCATGTGCCTTAAAAAGAATACATTTTGTAAAAATTACGAATTTTCTTAATTATGCCATATTTATATGTTAACTAGATGTAAGGTACTCGTTTCCTTAAGTAAATTGTTATTCCTCGTTTATAAGCAAAAGAACTCCAGGAAGACAGTTCTGAAGATCGAGAATTTGCTTACGCAAACTATAAGCAGCATATCGCTTATCGGCATTTTATCGTATCATCGTTCTTCAAGAAACTGCAAGGTTCTCCGACTACTGTGAAAGGTGTTTTAATTCAGACGAACACGATGACTAAGTAACCTTCTCCCCGGAGTGTTTTCGACTATATCTCAATAACCCTCGAGAATCGGACAATGGTATATTATACATGATTAATCAACTCCTAAGGTTATGTCTACGCATTTTAAATCACCCTGTATATTCTACAAAGGTTATTAATTTGAGAATTTTCAAGTATTTGAAAAATAATGAACACTATCCTATCTTATCTTACATCAAATTCAACGACATTTAAGTATAGTACCTTGATTGGGTGTAGAAGGAATGCCTTCCTTTAATAATGTCCAGTTGGAATCCATTTCCTGCTGGGCCTGTAGATAATAACGTCCATCTGTCCAAAGGCAAGCATGCTGAGCCGTTACAATGGCAGTTCCAGCTGAACCGGTAAATCCTGATATGAAAGCCCTACGTTTATCATGATTAGCTAGATACTCGCTATTGTGTGCATCACATGATGGAATAATATAAGCGCCTAACAACTCCTTAAAATATTGTTTATTTTGCATCAACATACGTAGCTGAGCAAGTAAAGCACCTGTAGCCTTCTGTTGAGGCATCCTACTTGGATAAAGTTATTATATTTCAAAATATAACTATATAGGTCGATCACTCACCTGACTTAAACAGATCTTCTACGTTTTTAATCAATCATTTCACAATTTAAAAGTCCTCTTTTTTATCAAATTTTATCAAAAAAATGATAATTAGTGACGTAGATAAGTGGGGGGTTGATGCGATGGTAATTTTCAAAACCTATTAATTACGTAGGTTTAACAACAGGTTAAACTTATTTATTTATTAGTAGATAAAAATGCAAAAGCAAATTTTTATTTTTAATTCACTTCCGTCTAATCGATTTCGAATAAATACGGGAAAATTAATTGTTTGCTTTTCTACCATTACGTGTTACGACCATTATTTTTACTCGGATATTATTTATCTAATGACAATTTGAACTTCTGAAAATAGTCGAGCATTCTCTCCCACTTTGTGGAGAACTTGATCGGCCACTGCCATTTACAATTGAAAAATATAGGCAACCCACCTTGCGGGGGATTATCGCCGGGAACCGCCAAATTATCACGACAATGGTAATATCAATAATAGTCATAACTATTATGTTCTTTTTAGATTGCATTGAGGGTCAGATTGACATCAGATTTCGTTAATATTAATTTTCTAACCTAAATTAAAAAAAAATAATGTTTTTTTTATAAAAGCTTTCTCCCTCGAAACTTTTCTTTAATTCCCCTTACAAAGCCAATTGACTGGGTGCGACACTGCATTACATAAATAAATAGATTTTCTTTCAAAAATAATAAAGTTCTTTAAAAATGTACATAATATATCATCATACAACATATAATAATATAGACATTAAAATGTATGAAAACGATGAAACAGATATGATTTCTATCTAACAATAAGCAACCTGTAAGTGTGTCAATAAAAACATGCGAAATCATTTTGCACGAATTACACCTTTTCCAGTTGTAAATCAGAAAGCGTCAGATGTAATTCAGATTCACTAATTGTAAATCAGAAAACATTAATTGTAATTCAGAAAGCATCATTTTCCAATTGTAAATCAGAAAGCGTCAGTTGTAATTCAGATTCACTAATTGTAAATCAGAAAACATTAATTGTAATTCAGAAAGCATCATTTTCCAATTGTAAATCAGAAAGCGTCAGTTGTAATTCAGATTCACTAATTGTAAATCAGAAAACATTAATTGTAATTCAGAAAGCATCATTTTCCAATTGTAAATCAGAAAGCGTCAGATGTAATTCAGATTCACTAATTGTAAATCAGAAAACATTAATTGTAATTCAGAAAGCATCATTTTCCAATTGTAAATCAGAAAGCGTCAGTTGTAATTCAGATTCACTAATTGTAAATCAGAAAACATTAATTGTAATTCAGAAAGCATCATTTTCCAATTGTAAATCAGAAAGCGTCAGATGTAATTCAGATTTACTAATTGTAAATCAGAAAACATTAATTGTAATTCAGAAAGCATCATTTTCCAATTGTAAATCAGAAAGCGTCAGTTGTAATTCAGATTCACTAATTGTAAATCAGAAAACATTAATTGTAATTCAGAAAGCATCATTTTCCAATTGTAAATCAGAAAGCGTCAGATGTAATTCAGATTCACTAATTGTAAATCAGAAAACATTAATTGTAATTCAGAAAGCATCATTTTCCAATTGTAAATCAGAAAGCGTCAGTTGTAATTTAGATTAATCAAATGAATTTCAGAAAAGGACAGTTGTAATTTCGATTTTTTTAAATTGTAAATCAGAAAGCATCAGATGTAATTCAGATTCATTCATTATAAGTCGGAAAACACCAGAAAGCGTTCGGTGTAATTTAGAAACGATCAAATTTTATGTAATTCGAAACTTTATTATTATCAGCTATAATGGCCTACTGGCATATTTTCCATCGTCGAAGCTGCTGCGTGGTAAACTACAATATGTTAACTATGCGCAATAAATTGTTTATTTGAGGATTTAATGAGTTCCGAAATACAATTGATAGTTTTTGAATTTCAATTGCATAATCTGAATTACATGCGACCTTTTCTGAAATTCATTTTGTTTTTTTGGCAATGACTAATTTTTATTAGTAACAATATTGAAGGTGTAAATTTTTGCACTTTTTATAACGATCATCGAAAAAAGAAGTACTTTTGAATTAATATCTAAAATAATTCATTACCAATAATAAAAAAGAAGATACATTCGAATTGCCGATCTAGTTCCTCTCAAATAACGTCCTCGAACCGTTTTCGCTATTTAACACTGCATCCAATAGTTTTTAAAAATAAACTAAAAAACTCCACATACTGCTAGTGTCACTCATGTGTGAATATTATTTTGCTGTGTCGTACACGAAGTCGTTTGTCTTGAATTATCGAATATCGATTAATTAAGAATATTTGTGTTGTTTGTATAAGTAAAAGTGAAAATGACGTCGTATTCTACGGAAAATAAGTCGTTTACGCGAACGGACTACTTTTTAAACAACTACAAGTGTATGAACTGTAAAATCATAAGTAAAAGGACTACTAATATAAACCTGTGACAAAGTGTTCTTGTCTTTTCCCTTTCATTTTCCAACAGCAATCTCGCACAATGATGGCAAATTCTCAAAAACGTAATCGGTCACGTAGACGCATTGCAGCTGTAACGTTCTTATCGAACATATCCCTCGATGGTAGCTATCGTGACACAAAGCTATCTCTCTTACCGAGAAACGGGGCCGTAATTAAAAACGACTTTTTGATAATATCTAAGCCCGATGAAATTCTAGACGAAGAATGTGACGGACCTGAAGATTGTTTCAGTGACTATGAAAATGTATTTACCAAAAATAACAACAAAAAGCAATTTTATAAGAGTAGACTTTACAGTACAGATGGTCAGTCTCTTAGTTCAGACTCTGAAAGTGCCATTACTCCTGTTAAAATGTACTTAGATGAAATGCTTGCTATTAAAAAAGAACGGTAAATTTTAACATTCCTTTATTAAACGGTTCACTTTTTTAACAAAAATAATTTATTCAGAGCACCTTTAGTGGTATCCGAGTTAAAATTTCAAGAAAAAAAAGTGATCCCTGATTACCAAAAGAGGACGATGCAACAAATTTCACATTTCAGTGACACGGAACGCAGCAACTTAACAGCAGTTCTGAGAGCATCGATCCGGCCCGATTCAAAATAAAATCAACCCAATTCCACCTACCGCAATTGCCGAATCGACTGGCGAGAATGAAATAAAATTCGTGAAATGCATTCAAAACTATAAGTTTAAGGGCGAACGAATAGTCATGGTTACTAATAAGCACACTCCTTTTTTAATTTGTTCGTTCATACCTTTTGTAAGGAATCAAAGGACACGGTGAGTTTATTTTTTGTTTTATGCCAATATTTGTCGAGGTAGATACACGTATAAAGAAAAATGGATTATTGTTTCATTTACAATTAATATTGAATTGCAGTGAAAATTCAAAATCTAAATAGCTAATTTAACAAGTGTGAAAAATGCATATAAGTTTACAGAACGAGCATAACAAATTCTGTAATTCGTAAATACCTTAAACGCATTTTTCAGACGTGCATTATACAAGATTGTTTTTTTTCGAATTCATAAATGTGACATTTAAGAAACGTCATAGTGAAAAAAGGAGCCTGAAAAGTACTTTTTGCCCAGAATGTAATAAAGGTGACGTTTTTCGCACTAAATGACAATTGAAAGTGACTTTTCGATTGCGGATAATAATAATAGTATTTGCAAGTGACATTTTTTTGTTGATCACCACTAGTGCGAAAATCACTTTTTGTACGAGTTACTTGTATTATGTACTTTTTGTTACTGTTTCTCTTACCTTTTAAGTAAGTACCTATTTTTTTTTCCTCTGCCAAAGATGACGTCCAACAAAAAGTTACGAGTAATGGCATCTTTGATTTGTTTTATAAACAGCATTCGGTAACGACTACTTCACCGTACTAGTATGGTCGAGTGAGAGTGTTTGGTAAATATCAACTTTCGAACTGTCAAATTAAAGGGGAAAACCTACTTTCGATGGCGATTATAGGAAAAAAATTGTTTTAATCATCGAGAATTTTAATTATTTATTACTCATTATAGATCTGAAACTCAAAGAGAAGTGACTAGAAAGAGACATATTTCTGGATCACGTCCTTTATCGACAACAGGCGACGTTTTTGATCCATTTGAAATGTTGGGAATAGAAAAAGAACAAGGTCAGGTGAGGAGGAGCACAGTTTGACTTACTAATCATTTATTAAATATTGACATTTAGGAAGTATCATATGGAAAGTTTTTGATACCGACCAGATCCGTGAAAGAATTTCATGATAAACGTCCTAACGTGGGTGATGAAAGTCTCGACTTATCCATGCAATCGTATATACGGCCACATCATGTGGTAGCCAGGTACAGTATTTTATTATTAATTTTGTCTCGTGCACACATTTTTTTTGTCTATATGTTTGGTGGTAAATTTATTGTTTGGTTTACAGGACAAAAGTGTTAACTCGTCAACCTGGCTATAAATGGTAAATTTTTTTAAATATCCAAGTTTTAATAGAATTTTACAAGGCTTTGCATGTAGGTAATGATTTTTATAGTAGATCCAAGATGGGTTCCGATGCAAGTCATCAATAAAAAAATTACTAGATGACGTTTCCACACAGTGGCGTTGCCTCGTATTTTTACAATTTTTATTATTATTTTTAATAAATTGTAATCTTTCTTTGCCATGTAATATAATGACGCGAATACCGTCCAACAAATAACGTAGTACTAAACTCAAAATTTTCAGCATACGTTATATTCAGATGAATTTAATGTTTGGTAAGAAATAGGGGTTTGGAGTTACTATTGCCTTCATATAATGCATCGATGTGAAGAACTAAAATGAAAATGAAGAATAAATTATTATCTGAATATAACGCTTATTGAAAACAAAATTTTGAGTTACTATAGTCATGGTTGGACGCATCGATGTGTGCACAGGGAAATCATTAGTGGAATATGTTACTTTCCAAACACAAACAAATTACAAATATACAATCTAGTCGTCATTTTATCGATGACGTACATCTTGAACCTATCTTGAATAATGTGTATGGTTTCTTTTTTTGATTAATAATTTAATGTTTGCAATGGGTACTAACAAATAATTTTAATCGAAACTAAGTTATTGGCAAAAAATAGTTCAAAATTATTATATTTGTGTAAATCACTTGTTAAATTACTCGTTTTTATTCATCCAATGGTGAATCTGCAGGAAAATTAATAATTTCTCCATATCTTACTTGGCTTCTTACAGGTAATTAACATCTACAGTAAAATCATTTTAATTTGACACTAATCAGTCTGACACCCTTAAAATCCTATGCAATAATGCACATCTTTAAAGGCAAGAAACAAATATTTTTAAAAAGTTCTTCAAATTTTAAAGGGTGTTACATTATTATTAACTTCTTAATACCTACATAGATTTAATATTTTGATCTTTTTACCATGTAATCAAGTTTTGTATTGTTTTCGGCCCTTAATTATGAATCGACATGTATTTTGGATAATCCAGAATTTTTGCGAATCCGACAGACCCTTGGTTCCGTAGATGTCGAATTAATGCTAGTATTCTGCATTTAATGGCCATAACGAACTAAGAATAATTTCAAAGGATGAATGATGATAAAATTAAATTATTAGACTAAATTTTAATATTTGTTAGGTCACCTAATTTTTGAGAGATGATTATAAAATTTACCCATTTGCCATGCCACATTGTATTGTTGTAATTTTTATTGTGCAATGTAAAATCTGAACAATTTATTTTACATATATGTATGGGCACACATAATGATTTTCTCAACACGTGCAGAAATTTTTCCAATTGTAATTTATTTAGTGTTATTGGTAAAGTTGTTTATTCATCTTATTATTAATTAAACTTGTTTAAATACAACTTTTTTACTTAAAATAACACGATGAAATATTAAAAAGGGGTAATTGGAACTTGGAAATCCTTAAGTAGTAACTGTAGGTATCTATTTCATTGAATTAAGATTAGTTTTTATTGATACAAAGTTTACATTTTTTTATATGAAATAAAATAATGTTAATTTGATTTTGAGAAGTTAAAGGAAGTTTAACTTTTACTTGAGACACTTTTGAACTTCTAAGAAATATAATGCTAAGAAGAAAAATTTGTAAATCAACAAAAAAAACATGAAATTAATAGTCTTGTCCGTGTTCAATCGCGATTATTATGCCCAAGTAATTGTCTTTGAGATTTACATTACTAACTTGTTAACGAAAAAAGAAAAAGAAAAGTACTTCTCCTCCCGTCTGTAACCTCATTAAACGGTGTTACTTGTAATTATAAAATGGCTTTCTTGCCGAAATTTCGAGGAAACTTTGTTAATTTTTATTAAATTTACTCCTCGATGTTTATTTTGTTTTGATTACTGTCGATGATTAATTTAAGTATTGTCTGCTTGTTTGATCCTCCGATAGAAATTCGTATAATTTTTTTATTCGAAAAACTAAATAGTAGATTTCAAAACCACCATTTTCTAAGTGTCAAATTAAAATTGCAGGTGTTTTTCTTACGATCAGGGAGCTCAAAGGGCTACTGCTCACGTTGCAGCGACCACATCGCCTCCACCCGATTTGAAAGAGGATATGCCCAGTTCTATGCTCATATATTCACCTAATTTATTAGACGATCCTGAATTGATTGCCGGCAAACATAGAACTTTATTGACATTTACTTCCTACATGGCTTCAGTAATAGACTACGTAAGACCGACCGATTTGAAAAAAGAAATTAACGACAAGTTTAAAGATAGATTTCCTCACATACAATTGACGCTGAGTAAGCTCAGAAGGTGCGTACTTATTCATAAAAACTCTCTCTCTCTCTCTCGAATTTTTAAAATTATTTTTTCCAGTATAAAAAAAGAAATGAGAAAAATAGCAAAATCCGAAAATGGTATAGAATTAGTAATTGTCGCTCAAGCTTATGTATATTTTGAGAAACTTATCCTTCGCGGTTTAATAAACAAACAAAATCGGAAACTTTGTGCAGCAGCTAGTTTGCTTCTTTCAGCTAAGATGAACGATATTAAAGGAGATAATTTGAAGGCTCTAATTGAACGAATCGAAAATGTATTTAGATTAAATCGTAAGGACTTATTCGCTTCAGAGTTTGCTGTCTTGGTAGCTTTAGAATTTGGCTTACACATTCCCAATTGGGAAGTGTTTCCGCATTATCAAAGATTGCTGTACGAATCATGACCTCTGCTTCACTACTATGTAATTTCTTTTACTTATAATTGTTATTAATTCGTTTGTTACATGTACAGTGTTATATTTGTGTTGTTAATTGTTTAGTATATTGCAATACTAAAATGGTACAATTTTGGACTTTTCTATGCTATATCAAATTCGCATAACTGTTATAGATATAACGTATAGAATGTATTATGATTAATAAATTTTAATGTGTCATATTAAACATGTATATTATTACTCTAGTGTTTGAATTTATTTATTTTTTATTAATCAAATTAATTTAGCATTTTTAATATTAAGGATCCTCAAAATTATAACTTCACAAAACAAACATTTTTGCACGACATATTATAAGATGTTTATCTGCAAGTATTCTATTTACAGTAATGTTCGTCATAGATAAATTCATAAATAAATATGGTATGATATTTTTGATATCGTAATAACAAAATGACGGAAAGGTATGCCTTTAAAAAAAGTTACAAGCCGCCCCCACTACGTTCTACAGAAATTTTCCTCTTCAACATTTCTTTTTCGTGCTTCACTTCTTCCATTTCGGCCATTCTTGCAAATCGTGAATATGCTACATGACCCGATTTAATTGCCGACATCATCTGAAAACATATTTTTAAATATACCAGTAAAAATTTAAATGTTATTAAATAACATTAAATTAAGATTTCATATTTTGGCTCCGCCAGTGTCCAAATTAATGTACGTGTTTAATTTTAATTCAATCCAAGTGTTAATAAACAATTTTTGCAGTCAATTCTTCAAAACTACAGCGATCCCTTATGCTTTGCGTATATGCAATTGTTAAAAGTTTCAAAATTTATTATTTTATGGTACCTATATTTATTGTCAAATTATAGGCTTTAATTGTTTGTAGAAAAGTCGCATATCACTTTACTACGTAACGAGAACTGTTCATAATATCACAATACGGTTCGTTGCCGGCAATGACGTTAAAAAACAGATCGTGCAGGAACCTAATCTGTACGAGTAAATCCTTGTTCACAATGAGCATAAACGTAAGAAATTATAAAATAAAAACTGAATTATAGAAAATTCGTTAAAAATATTTGTAATGAATTTATCGACGCAGTTTTTCCAAAAGGGCGTAAACCACAATAAGGAAATTTTACAGGAGAGTACAATTTATTGCATCGCGTAGCTATAAGAAAATACGTTTCATGGAAATACAAATCGATTTTTCCGGTGAAAAAATCGGAATATTGTTACCAGATTTTAACAGATGATGTCTGCCCTAAATGCATAAGCTAGTCAGAATAACTCATTTTCACAAAGTGGGGGTTACACCCTTTTGGAAAAACGCCATCGATATGATTTTCTTATGTTGTTATCCTTACGTATTGTTTCCAGATAAACATTACAAATACATAATCTAATTCTTTATAATTCAGTTTTTATTTTAGAATTTCCTATGCTTATGCTCATTGTGAGTAAATACACTGTGAGGGATTATTCTAGTTAAAGAAGCATTGGCAAAAATATATAAATAATACACTAAAAATAAAAAAATGCATGGCATCAAATTAAACCTGTAAATATTCGTCAAGTTCTACTTGGCCATTCATATTAGTATCAATCTCTCGAAGAATTTCATGCAATTCTTCTTTAGAAACGTCCTTTTCCCCCTCTTCCTGTAAAGAAATAAATTGATTTAGTCATCATCAAGTTACAATCATAACGACTAAAGTAACTTATTACTTCCATATTTTTTAAATTAAATAAAAAGAAATTATATTAAAAGTTCGATTACTTTTAATCCTCTCCTTATATCGTTAATGGAAACATATCCTTTACGATCTTTGTCGATGATCTGGAATCGTTTAATATACAACTGAATTTCATCTTTGCTGATGAGTGTTTGGAAGCCTTGTCTCTGCTTGACGAATTGTTCATGGTTCCAATCTCGTGTGAAGAAACTCTTTTGCCAACTTCAACTGTTCCTCTTTTTCAGCTGAAATTTATTCAGAATTTATTATGTAAGCAATCATTGTAAGGTGCTTTGTAATGACCAATCGGACCTTAAAGTTCTTCTGCCATAATTTTACTTCGGCAGGTGGAACTTCCTCGGAGGCCTTGACATTCAAGAAGGCAATTCGTAAACGTCTGGCGATCATATCGATTGCCGTCATTGCATAGTCGTCTCATGACAAATTTCAGCGTCGATGTAGACAAGCTCCGGATGAAGGTTTTTCGGATTAGGCCTTATGCCTTGACCTAATAATTAAAGATGGATTTGAATCGTAAAATACCTTAAAGTTATTTCATAGTTATAAAACTGAAAAAATACAGCTGCTTTACTCTCTACTAGTGTTTTAAAAAGAGATTATATTTACCGTATTATGAAACAACGCCATTCATTTTGATTAATGCTAAATTGTAACAATTATTTTTATCTTTATTGAATAAATCCTAAATTAACAATTTGTGATTACACGAAAATGTTTGTGTTTAATTCAATTAGCAAGTTTTTATTCAGTTCTAAAATGAATAACCGGAAAGGCTAAATACTTTTGCAAGATACTTTTCATACTTTCTTACAGTATTTGTGTTTAAATATTCAATAATAGAGTACTGCCTATAGCAAAGTTAATAGAAGTCAAACTAACTAGTTTTCTTATTAAATGGCATTAGGCAATCGGCAACACAGTCAGATACACTGTAAAAGTAACGACATCGATACGTGGCATTTTCCCAGTGGGTACCCATCCAGATACTAATCGTTTTCTACGGTAATCACACCACACCACACTGTGCAATATAACGTGTTAGCTGTTGCTTTTAAAATTCTCATAATATTAACAAACTTTCACGGTTGCAAGAGGATTCGAACCTACGACCGTCGATCTGCCAGACGAACCCGTCCCCACTCCCACAATCAAATAATAGGTACCTGTTAAGGAAGCCAGTTTTGCAACAGCAAACGCCCGATCACCATATGATTTGGCCAAATGTTGTGCAACCTCACATTCGAGGCCAAAATCTTGCACCAATCTAATGTACATGGTAGGCGTCCAACCATGGGCACCTTCTATCAGTAAACCATCTGTTTGACATTTACAGTATTTTGGTTGTAATTTGCACGCTAATAATCAAACGTTGAACTAACGTCAATCACAATCGAAGAGATCGAACCTTTGATAGCAGCATTGATAGTATCTTCCGCCATGGATCTGTAAGTGGTCCACTTTCCTCCAGCGATCGTTACCAAGTTCGAATCGCTCACGTGCACTATGTGATTCCTAGCTAAAGATTGGGTGTCGGGTTTGTTGGGATCCGAAATAAGAGGCCGTATTCCGCTCCAGGCAGACATCACGTCTCCCCGGCGAACTGCAAAATAATTCGTCAAATATCTATTTGATTGCATAAATAATCTTATAATGCTCTCGACTTACCTTCGACATCTGGGTTTAAGTAGTTCTTCACCTCTGACAAAATAAAGGTAATTTCCTCTTCCGTAGGTTTGGGATTGTGCGTTAGTTCGCATGGTAGATCAGTCGTGCCAGCGATCGTATGTCTTTGCCACGGCAAAAAGAAAATAACTCTGCCGTCGCTTGTGGATGGATCGAGCAGACCCATCTGCTCGGGACTGTAATAGCCTGGTAGGACTATGTGCGACCCGCTGCTGGGACTGCAGATTTCTTTAGCACTCGGATTGTCCATTTTTCTTATAGAGTCAGTGAACGGTCCTGTGGCATTGATAACGCACTTTGCGGGCACGCACCATTCCATTCCAGTTATTTCGTCCCTGACGTTGACTCCAGACAGCACCTCCTTTCCTTGTTCGTTTTTGCTCTTGACTAATCCAATTACGGAGACGTGATTAGCCACTGTAGCACCGTGTCTTGTAGCCGTCAACGCTATGGCCAAGTTCATACGTGCGTCATCTTGTTGACCTTAAAAAAATAAAACGAGTTAAAAATTAATAAGACAATTGGAGGATTGTACGATGATAACTCTGTAATTGCAAGCGGTTTTGGCTGCCAATGTTTTCATAATCAATTTTTTCAAATTTTTCCATATTGGCATATTACTATAAATGAAAGTTGGATAGTTTTGATGAATTTAGCATTTTGCCGTTACCTTCTGAAAAATAATTTAAATTACCACACGCTAGTTAGCCAATGTCCATATTATTATAGACATACTCGCTAAAAATGCAATACCGATGACAACAAAACAGCAAATAAGGCCACTTGCATCTTAGACGGACAAGACAATATGTATATTTTGAACGTTAGAAAACCATGATTGTAATAAATTAAATTAAACATAAAACTCTTTTTAAGAATTAAACAATTAAAAAGAAATAACCTTTAGAAACATCATAAATGTAAATTACTAGATACTATATATACACCGTGTCCAAGATAAGAATGCACAGCATGGGGATCTTGAAAACGGTAGAAGATACAGGGTGGCTTAAATTAGAAAAAAGTTGCGCTATTTAGAGTATGTTCACATGCTGGTCGCAAAAGTTCATTATTGTTTATCGTTTTCAAAATTCTCAAAAAAATGTGATTTTTTGGATTTTCGTTTCTTTTCATTTTTTTATTTATTTTAAATGATATTAAAAAACTACCGGCACTTTCTCGTTGCCACTTTTTAAGCTCTACAAAATGGCGTGTTCAAATTTTTAATCCGACGTTTCGTATCCGAGAACCCATCATCAACTTTATTTTTTTATATGGCCACAAACAAAGAGACACCCTGTATTCGGTAGCATTATTCATTACAAATTCAACAATGTATGGTTTTGAAGCCAAAAAAGGGGATAAACGTGAGTTATAAGGTTTTTTATTTTTTAAATTAGTAGGCGCTGGTACAATAACAGAAACAAAATGTCAAAAAATTATAATAATTGCTCAAATAGGTTGCCATTATTTTCTAGACACAAGTATGCTCTGTCTACAGAATAATTCAAAACATGGTCTAACATTTCTGGTGTGATTGTATTAACTGCTGCTAAAACCAATGCCAATAACTGTTCTTCAGTTTCAAAAGTGGCGTCATACACTTGGTTTTTTAAATAACCCCACAGGAAAAAATCCAACGGAGTTAAGTCAGGTGATCGGGCTGGCCAGGCTACTTCACTGTGAGTTCCAATGCATTTTCAGGAAACCTCTGGGACAAATATTCCCGCACAGTTCTTGAATTATGCGCTGGGGCACCATCTTGCTGAAACCAGCAGTTGTTAACTATAAGTAATGGTAATTCATCCAAGGCATTCTCCAAATCAGTCTGCAGTAGGTCGAGATATCGTTCGGAATTTAAATTGTTGTGATAAATAAAAGGTCCTATTATTCTGCCACCCAAAATGCCTACCCACAGATTAAATCCAAATCGATGTTGATGCCTTGTTTCTTTTATTAAATGAAGATTGTCTGTTGCCCAATAATGTTTGTTACGCCGGTTGAAAATGCCATTGTTGGTTATCATTGTTGGTTATTGTTTTTCCCCTTTTTTGGCTTCAAAACCGTAATGTGTGATGCATCGTTGAATTTGTAATGAATAATGCTATCGAATACAGGGTGTCTCTTTGTTTGTGGCCATATAAAAAAATTAAGTTGATGGGTTCTCGGATACGAAACGTCGGATTAAAAATTTCAACACGCCATTTTGTAGAGCTTAAAAAGTGGCAACGAGAAAGTGCCAGTAGTTTTTTAATATCATTTAAAATAAATAAAAAAATGAAAAGAAACGAAAATCCAAAAAATCACATTTTTTTTGAGAATTTTGAAAACGATAAACAATAATGAACTTTTGCGACCAGCATGTGAACATACTCTAAATAGCGCAACTTTTTTCTAATTTAAGCCACCCTGTATCTTCTACCGTTTTCAAGATCCCCATGCTGTGCATTCTTATCTTGGACACGGATTCTTATCTTATATATATATATATAAATACTAACCATCGTAATAAACAATTGCCCCGGCCAATTTGTCACCCCTCAACATCGGAAACAACTCCAGTGCACTTTTCTTTGACAACAAGTATGAGCTCTTGACGTTTTTCGATCCGGCTACCAAATCGTACATTTTAATGCCGAACCAAAAATAAGGAACCTGCCACCATCTGCAATCCTCAAAATAAATAACATCACATTTTGTATGTACGACGTATAAAACAGGATCTATTAAACAATTTAATGTGCAGAAGCTCGACATAAATGTGCTGAACATCTTTTGAAATTTTTTGCTGATAAAAAATTAAAGAGTGTGCAAAACCTTATTGAAATGTTAACAAACGTACCCCAAACATATACTCACTGATACACTGGTAACATAATGGGCAACGGATGGGCCAGGTGAGGGGCGGCATTTATCATGTTTGCTCTTTCGTATAGTGCTTCTTTTACCATTCTGTATTGTTCCAAGTCCAATTGCATTATAGCCTTTTGTAAATATCTAACGCCACCATGTATAAGTTTGGTGCTTCTACTGGAAGTACCACTCGAAAAATCGTCAGCTTCGATCAAAGCCGTTTTAAAACCCCTCGTAACTGCATCTAAGGCACAACCAGCACCACTTGCTCCTCCACCGATAATAATAATGTCAAAGTTTTCATTCTGCAACGACTTGATTTGTTCGTCGCGAGGAGGCAGATGTCGTTTTGCTTTACGTGTAGCATTTTCTTGGGCTCTAACGATGGCCCACTACAACAGTGTGATGGTCATGTTACAGATTATATTAAAATAAACATAAACACTTTACCCTACTATCACTGTTATCTTTAACAAAATGATGTGTAACCAACCCTGCCGCAACCGTTCCCGTAAGTCCAGTTATTGCAATTTTTCTTAACGTCGACGCCATTGCAAATGTTTACAAGCGAAATGACAGACACCACCTGCATAAAATTTGAAGTAAGTATGTACATTAATTATGTAACACTCTGTACGCAACTTTTTACAGAACAATCTTAAAGAGTCGATTGCTTGCACCCGTCAATCTATTTTCCTTGGATAACCATTGTGTTTTCATAGATAATTTATATTAAGTTACGGTTAAATTGTAGGACGCATTCGTGCAATCGACCCTAAAATTTTCCAAAATTTAGGAAAATGAACACGACACGAACGATCTTTTTATTATGTCACCGCACAAAGAACGCGTGTTTACAATTTGTGTTATTATGTCACACTACGCTAATTCTGTTTGTAGGTCATGCAGGTCGTTTATAAGCACAAATTTCTGTTTTTTAAACGAGACAATAATAGGGTCGTCGATTAATTAGTCAGATAAACTATATAAATATAATTCTGGAATTCGTTCAAAAATGGGGAAATGTAGTAAAAAGTCCCGGTATAATAACTTACTAGTTATTGTACCATGACTTTGTCTTATATAGGTATCGTTAAAGGTCGCCGAAATTATTTAGGGCGTTTCCTTTTAATTTACCTACCTACCTCCTTATTATTTATAAACAATTTCTTGCCTAACGCAAAATTACATCTAAAATGTCTGGCTCTCGCATTTTGAACTATGCCTACTTGCACAACCGTTTCTTTTTTCCGCACGTTTTACTATTATTATTGTATTATAATAATATATCTACATATAAATATGTAGGCGGTATGTAGTACATAGATACATAAATATACATTATAGTATATCAATTGTGAGCGGCGCAACGCGCGTTAATAATTCATAATTTTAAAAAAAGAATACACTGTAGTTGAACCACTTACCTTCTAATAATATATTTTTATAATTTTTGACTGAAGTCCCTGTCACGACACTAGCTAACCAGTAAACTGGCTAACAATCAAGAATCAGAAGCTGGGATAAAAATATACATATATATATACACCTTGTTTTCTATACTTTTATGACGTTCTCCTTAATAATTGTATATTTCTATTAGACGAATTTTGTTATTAAAAAATCGTCTTAATATATAGCGCCCTTTTTCTAAATAGGTACTTTGTTTTGTGACTCGATTCGATATAATTTCAATTCTATATGTAATGAAGGTACCTAATATAATATCAATCGAAATATATTAAAACTGTTAAAGAGACGACCTTGACTTAAATCCCATTGTATAACAAAAATAAAATATATTCCTATAAATAAATAAAAAATTACAAATACAGCACACTATCAAAATTCTAACATATTTAAATTTCACGTGTACAATTTGAAATATCTGAAGTAGGTATTTTAATTAAACGGTACAAATTTTCTATTTCTTAATTGCGAACTAGCAGAATAAAAATTATTAGGACGATAGTATAGCGATTGTCTATTTCCATAAAAATTTCTGTTTGAAGATGAATTTCCCAATCTCGACATCGTATGTGTCGTAGAATTTCTTCTAGGTAAATATCGTAACTCCGGCAGATCATTATTTACATCGCAGATCAAATGGGGTTCGTATGAAATCATTTAAAAATTTGATGCTAACATGATATTGCAGCTATAGCCTAATACCTAAAAACATACCTAATTGAATATACATAAATTGAATTAAATGAATAAAACTACAAATGTTCCACGTGGTGACCTTCAACTGTTACGCAATAATTGATTTGTCCCTGCAATTCTCGTTCTCAAACGTAATTTTCCTTTCCACAAACCTACTCAGATGCTGCAGGAATTTTCCGAAATAATTCTTCTTGGGTTTCTGGCTTGTTGTTGCCATAGACGACGATTTTCACAGATAGTAGTCGACAGGATTCAGATCAGGAGATTTGGCAGACGCCGTTACCACCAATTGCACCATTTCTTCCAATCCAATGATTTGGAAATTGCCGGTTCAGAAAATCAGTCGCTGTTCTACCATACCACATTCCCCATTGAATATTCAGTGATAGATTCTCCAAAAATTGTTGATAAATTGCAGTATTCAAATTTCCATCAAAGATATTGAGGTTCTATCGCCATGTTTCCAATTATTTCTCCTCATACGTTTATTAAGAATCAACGTTGAAAATGAGACTTATCACAAGTGGGTTTTCGTGTGCCCAAAAATGTTCGTTACGAGTATTGTTCAACAGATTCATCTAGGGAAGCAAAAACAGAGATGAAGGTTTTGTAGAACGATATGCGCCGATTTGGTATCATAAATCTTCAACACTCTTTTGAGGAAAATTAATTATCGTACAAGGATATTTTTAAAGGTAATAAATACTACTACTACTACTTATAAAAGTAACAATACCTGTATTTGAAATTTGACACATAACATTCTAAACATACAAATATGTCTAAATATAATAGTGTTTTCGTTTGGTCAAATTAATGTGCACCGAGTGCATTTCTATCCTATTGTTACTTACAATTATATAAAACAACAAATGTACCAGTGTACCAGTTATAAATACAGTTCAATGCAACCAAATAAAAATACTATAAAAACGAGTATTTTAAGCCAACTCCAAATATAACAAACGAACCCGAACACAAGCACCCACAAATAAGGTCTGTTCAGATTCTTTCATTATATCTAGACACTGTTTTACAGAAACCTGTGATTCAAAATAATAGAGATTCATTTATTATATATGATCAAAATTTTATGTAAAACAATAGATAATAAAAATGACAACTAATACCACCTACTAAAACTAACTATTTCTGATAATTTCCTGGGCCTTGTTCACAACTTCAATAGCACCTTTTTTTATTAATTTCTCGGCCAACCGTACACCCAGATTCTGAGCTTCGTCTAAAGCCCATTCGGGAATATCCTCATGCGATACTAATCCTACATACGTTTTTTCCTCTTCGTTCGTACTTTGACTAGTGCTGGGATGTTCTATCTCCTTTTCATCATTGTTTTCGGGAATTACAGTTTGTTGTAAAACCCTTTCTTTTAAAAATGGGCACTTATCGAAATCTGTGTTCGTGCCCTCAACTTTTCGATATACCGGGCATCGTCTTGGATAAACATTTACCAAATTTGCATCTGAATCGAGATAAGGGCATTTACCCATAAAATCTACACCTACAGGTAATTTCATGGGACAATGCTCGTGAGGATCATTTTTTAGTATTTCTGCAGAATTGATTTTGGTGGTTACTTGTGAATCAGATTTTTGTTTTTTGTTAAAATAATCATCTGTATTTTCGATGGGTCTCTTAAATGAACATTTATTCAAACATTCGATATCTTTGTTTGCACAATTATTATTTGAACATAAACCGAGAACGTTATTTGTTTCTGGGGTATCTACATTATAAGTTTTAAATCCAAACGGGCAGAATGCACATCTGCTACAATCTCTAATTTCGATAGTGGTCTCTTCGGAGTCTAGTATTTCTTCGGAACCGTCTAGAGACCAGACACCTCCAATTAGAGATATCTTAAATTTGTGCGTTTCGCAAGGTATTAGTTTGGTAATTACCGCAACAGGTGCGCTGCAACCTCCACCTAGTGTTCGAAGAAAACTGCGTTCTGCTATAATCCGAACTGCTGTTTTTGGATCGAATAAAGGCCTAAGCAATAGTATTGTATCTTGATCTGATTTTCTACATTCCACTGCTAATGCACCTTGGCCAACTGCATACAGCAAATCGTTATCGTCGATTACCTGTCAATAAAAACTACAATTAATTTTTATATTTATACAATATCTATAACAGTAATAAAAGCAAAACAGTAATAAGAGGAAATAAAAATAAAACAAAACACATTTACGATCATACGTAATTTGAATTTTTATATTTTAAATGAAAACACTCTTTCTGCCAGAATAAATAATTAGTTACTACCTTTGAAATACGGTGATTCCAACCCATCCTGTGCAAACCCGCAGCAGCCAAAATGATACCGTGAAATTTCTCTAGTTCATCGAGCTTCCTCAAACGTGTATTCAAGTTCCCTCTTATACTTTCAACTTTAAGGTGCGGATATTTTTTAGCCAACTGTGCAGTCCTTCTCAAGCTCGAAGTTCCTATAACACTATTTTTGGGTAAAGTTTCTAAAGTATACTGTCGATGATCTGGTCTTAGAACCAAAGCATCTCTCGGATCTTCCCTAGTAAGGACAGCACCAATTGTCATACCACTTGGCAGCGTTGTTGGTAAATCTTTCAATGAATGAACAACAAAGTCTACAACTCCCGTGTCTAAAGCAATCTCCAGTTCCTGCGTGAACAACGACTTTTCGCCAATTTTCGGCAAAGGGATGTCTAATACTTTGTCCCCTAACGTGCTCATCGTAACTGTTTATTTTAAATTAAAGTAGGTAAATCAATTTTTAGATTAAGCTGATAATAATTATCCACCTACCGATTTTGAACTCCTTTAAAGGATGTATGTTCTTAAGACAAGCGATTACATGTCGAGTTTGAATTAGGGCCAGCTGAAAATAAAGTTTCCTTAATTTTATAATTAGGTAATTACTTATTTAACCGTTAATTTTTAAATCTGGAGAAACATCGACTATAAATTAAATTTAAGGTTATAATTGCATAATGCATACAAAATTTTTAATTCTTAAAGAAAAAATGGCACAAACCTCGCTTTTCCTCGAACCAACGCGTATTTTGCGATCTTCGTTCATTCTTATTTTACGAAATTTTGACTCTAGTTGCTCCGTATGCTTATCAATTTAACTTAAGTCATATTTCGAAACTGCTTTATCACTTTCACGCCGCATTAATTAAAGTCTTTCTACATGGTTTTTTAGCCCGATGTAGGATTTTTTTAGTTATTACGCATACTGTGGTAATAATGCCTAAAGAAAATGAAGATCTTTGTACTGTTAGAATGGAAATAATTGTCTATGCATAGGGTGCTACAAAATTAATTTTAAAGTGTGGACAATAGTAGCCATAATTATACCTATAATATTATTACTTTAGATTTAGGAAAATTTGCTTTTTTATAACTGCACTCAATGATCTTTTAACTTATCATAACTTTATCTTACTTATTACTTTTATACCGAATTAATATTTCTTATGTGGGCACCACATTGATGCGCCAAGAATACCAAAACAAAACACACACCTTCCCTTTCACTCGATATAATCAAATTAACTTAAATCTTCACAAAATCTTGTAGTTTTGTTGTCATAATCTTCAAATTAAGTAATTAAAATGCACATTAAAATTTTCAAATTAAATATAGACAAAACGTTAAAAATAAATATAATTAATTACTGCACATAATCAATTAATGACAAAAACAAAGTAATGAGTTTAAAATAATTGGTAGATGTTAAAGTTATCGTCGTACAAAATTTCATCACAAACAGGTAAAACAAATTTGACCAAAAAACCATAACTGCTTTATGTTCTCATTCCAGGAGACTTCCTGTACAATGTAAACTGTTCCAAATACTGATGAATTGTATCGATAGGTGTGTAAATCTCCTGCATTTTGTTTTGTAAATAGGATGGAGGTGTATTCTGCACCGAAGAACCCAAAAAACCTTGAAGAAACTCCCTTATTAAGTCCCAGCACATTGTAGGCACAACGCAGGGTCTATATTCGACTTCAACAAGAATACCCTTAAAATTCTGACTTACAGTAACACTACCCAATTTAACAAAGAAGTCACCTATTTCGAAACGAGGCCCTTTTGACTCTGCCTTTGTTTGTTTTTTTGAAGTGTAAAAATTGTTCATTTTCATCATTAAAAGGTCAAATAGACCATCTGTTGCTAGCGGTATTGTTTTCGTACCAGTTTCCAAAATCGAAAATACAGTGGCTGGCTGCTCCGAGTTGTGTAGAACGTGCACTGTCCTTTGATTGCCTAGTTGAGGTACGGACGTAAACGTTTCGCAATCTACCAAAAATTGACCCTGTTGCGTTGCACCTAAGGCAGAAATTCTTTTAGTAAGTAGATCTATCGTTAACGGACCTGTTTTATTTTCGACTATTGGAAATTGTTGAAGCACTGTTACTCCCATGACTGTGGCAAATTAATTTTGACTTATAAAATAATATGTAGGTAATAATTATGGTTTCAATAACCTAACTTTTCAGTTTGGTCCTTGCCCATGTTATATATCCGGGTATAGGTAGGATCTCAGAGTGTTCTAAACACGTTCGTCTCCGCGCAGTGACGTCACTGTAAAGTTGTAGACGCGGCAAACGTAGAAATTTAAAAATAGTAAAAATTATAACCTTATTTAAAAAATAAATTATAATAATAAAATCATAATGTAGGATAGATGGAAATTATATGGATTAAATAATCGATATTTCATGGTTTTATTTAACGATCGTAAAATATTATTTATAATATTAACAAACACTTGAAAATTTATCTAGTTTCTTTAGTTTTTAGTGCGATTTGCAAGTTTTAACAATTAATTATATTTTTCATTCACAGATATGATTATTAGTAAAACGATAATAGTCTGATGTTTGTATTTATTTTATAATTGTTAACTTATTACCATAATTTTTAAAGAATAGTAATTCGGCCAAAGAATTGTATCTTTATTATTAGTAAAACTAGTTAGGGTTTAGTTTTGTGTAGTTATAAGGATTCCATAAATGGTTGTAGGTACATCTAAAGCAGCATCTGATAGAGAAACATAACATTTATGTATATTATAGTTCTTAGTTATTATTTATAAAAAAACACATTTTACAATCGATGCTATGAATTGTACATAATGTATATAGGTAAGTAAGTAAAACATTACCTAATTATAATTAAACATCTGTTTACCATTTGCATTTGCCAAAGCAATGTGAGTCTACTTTAGAACATAATTCGACGCAGTTTTTCCAGAAAGACGTAACCCACAAAAAGTAAATTTTACAGGAGACCACATTTTGTGTCGTCCGTAGCTATAAGAAGATACGTTTCGTGCAAATACAAATCGATTTTTCAGGTGGAAAAAATCGGAATATTATTACTAGATTTTAACAGATGATGCCTTTGCTTTAGGTGCATAAGATAATCAGAATAATTCCTTTTCACAAAGTGTGGGTTACGCTCTTTTGGAAAAACGCCATCATTATGTTTGATATTTGTCTCGAATACTGTTGGCATTATTTTAATATTGTTTAATAACATCCTGTATAAGTATAAGGCACAATTTTATGAGTTATGTTTTCAACAGTTTTCTTTTTTTAGTACTTTTTTAACCGTTATATTTAAAGATTTAAGCCTAAAATACAATCTTGACCGGAAAAATATTGTTTTGTTTGTTCACAGCACTTGATGTGATCAGCTATATTCAATAAAGTTTTTAAATAACTATCACAACAGGTCAAACCATCACTGTTAAACGTTTTGAAGATTAGTTCTGATCGTTGAATGTAGTCCATAAAAGCATCAGATGGTTTGACGAGACCTCCTTCACTCGCGTGATTGACCCATGTGAAAGAACGTGTACTTGGACATTCATTCCGTTCTGTTGAAAGAGTTGAAGTCGATACTCTGTTGAGTCATTTACAAATGTATCCACCTAAATATTCTAAACTGTCATAAACTAAATTGTTGAATTCTTCAAAATCTTGATTATCAGCAATTGCAGAGGTACTTGGTGTAGACAACGGGTGATTTAAAATAGGAAAAAAAATAGATTTCAAAATGCCAGGCGATATGGAGATTTTTTTAACCCAACGTTTTGCAGAATACATTGTGATAGCCTTGGAAATGTCGACAACGGTCCACTTAAGGGAACGAACACCAGACAATTTCCGCTGTTGTGCAGGACTCAACAATTTGTTCGACAAAGCTTCTTTCTTCTTCAAACCTTCTATTTCGTTTTCCAAAGTGGCGATTTTAGACCTTAACGCTGTGGCTACATCTTTTTGAGTGTTGTTGTCAGTATTCACACTGTAAAATGTAAAGATAAATCACCAATTCTTGAACTACTGACGTCTAATTCGATTAAGAATTAGATGTTAAACTCACCCAACGTCACACGTCATACACCTACTACTATTATTCTGATTATTATTATTATCAGCTACTATTAAATAAATATCACCACCACCAATTTTGCTATCAGCACATCTACAATAATTTAAGCAGTTACACATGCACTAGCAGTAATTTCAGAGACAATCAATGAATTGGATATAGATTACAACTTTACCTTCGACATTCTTTATCCAACACAATTTGCTGTTCCTGTAATTGCTCCCGTTTTTCACCTTGTTCATTGTCAGTTGCAGACGTTGAATTTGATATTTGTCCTGGTAGATTTTGAGTGGACATCGACCCAGGTTTTAATTTCAAACGGAGACTACTTTCGGGCAAGTTTAACAGTTCGTGTTTCAAATCTCTCTCTCAATATTGTCTTCTTTAAAATGTTTCGAACAAATTCTCGAATTGTTAACATTGAATTTGTCCGATCGGTAACGCAAATGAATCCACTTTAACCTCAATTCCTTGCGAGGAAATCGAAAAAATCCAATTATCTTCTTACGAAGTATCGTTTGATTGTCACTGTTGCAACCGAACACCGCACACCTCATGTTTACGATAAAACCTAAAAACAATATTAACGTCGAAACTAAGTTTTATATAAATGTAAACAACGTACCCGTACCAGCAACCAATCGCCGTTTGTCGGCCTTATTCTAGATCCAGTGACGTCACATAATATGCGCAAAACTGACCAGAGATCTTACCTAATATTCCTTGTATCATGGTTATATATAGGATGCGTTATAATTTAATGAGTTGCCTAAACTGATTTAAAAAAAAAGCATGCATAACCTACAACTTTATAATATATTATGTTTGTCGGTGCAGGTGCTTGTAGGGCTTTATTAATCAATAATCTTTTAATTCTTAGGTGTAACTCTAGGAATATTTTAAGAAGACATTATGGTAAAAGCTTTAGTTTGCATTTTTAAAGTTATAAACCTATTTTTGATATTAGCGATTAGAAAACGGTTTTACAGAAAAACTGGAATTTTATATCACGATGGCAAATACGAAATAACATTAGATCAACGTAAACTTAAAACACCAAAGGGCAATTTATTTACAGTAGAGAGCGAACCGCTCGCTTTAGCCGTTGCTGCCGAATGGGACGCACAAAAAGAAAAGATACAACAAAGTTCAATGCATCTGGTTAGTATTAATTGGTATTATTTAAAGTGAATATTTTATTAATTGCGTTTTAGAATACATTATGTAACACGGTCCTAGATAATCCCAATAATTTAAATAAATATGATATGGCACAATACATATCAAATTATTTGGCTACCGATACGTTATTATATCATTCATACGTATGTATCAATATTTTATTGATAGTATATTTGTAAAAGTGTTTTAAACAGGAAAATGATGAGTTGTACTGGCTTCAAGTCAAAGAATGGGACCCTATAATTCAATGGTTTTGTAATCGATTTCAAATTAATTTGCAGAAATCACGGGACATTAGTCCACCAACAATTACTGATGACACAAAAGCTGTGCTCACTCGGCATTTATTATCATACAATTTTGCCAGTATTCATGGTAAGTTACACATAATATTAATATTTTACTGTGGAAAAACCTACGATGTGTAAACCACAAGTAAACTTTGGGAAACTAATTTATTTCCAAACTTAAAAATATATTATGGTTATCTCAACTTACATGGACTTATTTTATCTTAAATAAGTGTTGTATTGGAGCCTAAAATAGATTATATCACAGGTAAAAGTGACAAAGTGTTAATGTCATTTTGCAAATCAAATTTTAAATTAAACTGTTGCATTTCCTAATAAACTCATTGCATCGTTTTATTTAGCCACAAAGTAATTTAATATTGTTTTAGGCTATGTTTATGGAGTGGATACCTTAAAGTCAGTTATCTTAACATTAGCGTGTACAGAACGATTTTTAACCCCAGAAAAGGCAGCTTTGTTATCTAGATTAGAAGAAGAATTTCAGGCGAGTTGATGCTTGATATGCTTGATGCTATAGCTTATCCAAACCTATATGACGTTCACGTCATCAACAAAAAGTTACTAGATACTAGTTATTTATAATTCGGTTTAAAGTTTGGAAAATTACATATTATATGGATGATTTACTTGCGCACATATTAGATGGTATAAAGAAAGATAAAGACTACAATTTATTAGAACTGTCAAAATACGAGGTGACAGCACTGTGTGAAACGACATCATCCAGTAACCTTTTTATTGATGACGTGAACATCATATACGTTTGGATAAGCTATATTAGTATTGATTTATAACAATAGTGAAAGTAATACCTGTAGACAATAATTTTATTTTCAGTACTTTAGACACATACTACTTCCATAGTACTTTATACATTTAATATTTAATCATATGTAACAGTTTGAGAAATAATTTATAAATAATACCTTTTAATTATATTACTTTGGCTCAACGACATTGAAATACGAATTAAAGGTTTGCCTCCTTTATTTTTGGAAACTTCACTGTTTGGCAGTCTTTTGCCAACCTCTACTCCAAACACACGCACACGCACTACACTCGTACTTATTTTCTAAAGGTGGGAGGGGGCCTCATGTAATCTGTACCGCATTACACATGCTACATATTATTATTGTATTTCATATCTTACAAATGTATTTTTTTTATTGCAGTTGCAAAAATGGGGCCGTGTAAAATGGGCACATGATCTAAGTCAACAAGATCAACAAGCGAGGGTAGCAGCTACTACACTATTTATACATTTTAATTCTTCAATGTGGTTGGTCAAGAAAAAGGAATAGAATTAAAAAATATATATATTAAAAGTAACATTCACTCTTTTTCTGTAACTTTACCCTTATTACATTTAATTAAGTTATCATAGTAGTTCTTGTATTGTTTTTGACTCTTTGTTAAGATGTATAAACTATCGAGTTTCACTCCTTGTGCCTTCAACTCCTTCAATCGCTTTTGCGTCGTTTCCATACTATGCAACAATAGTTTTGGATTTCTCGCCACGTGATAGGGAGTAAAACCATCTGCGAACAAAAAGTCGATGATTTGTTTAATTTTTGTCATTTGCTTATTTGAAAGGGCTGGATGTTTTGATATAATAACTTTAGCCTGATCTATTGTACATTCTAGTCTTTCAGATAAATATTCTGCCAATGAACTGTCTCCCAAAATAAGTTTGTTGTCCGATCTTCGTCTTATATACCTAAAAATATACATAAATTCTACATATTCTGATTGGATACATACCATCAGTACATTGATTATTCAGTTTACTAAAGCTATAGTGTGCACGAACCAAGTAGGGAAAGTCTACTATTTACGTTAGACCTATATAACATCTAGACACACATCACTAACCTCATTGTTAATATAAAATATAAAAAAATCAGTTTTTGATGCTTATATGATCTAATAGTAAAGAAGAATCGAATGGTGTAATAATAATACACTTCTACGAGGGGGTACCCAAAACTAACCAGAATAGCATTGCCGTGGGCGGAGTTTATGTAGTACGCATTTCTGCCACTAGGGGGGTGTACAGCGCAACTCATTGCCTGTCAGACCTGTCGGTGTTGTCGACGTAACTTATTCTGTTCATCTGCAGTGATTGTTTTTGCTAGCGCTGTTTTGTTTTTGTTTCGTTTTTTTATAATGGCAAGTTTAAGTGAACAACGTGCGACTGTGAAATTTTGTTTTCTACTCGGTAAAAATTCTGCTGAAACTGTTTTAATGTTGAAAACAGCTTACAAAGATGACGCTCTGGGAAGACGTCAGTGTCACCCCGTCCAAAAAATGTTGTCAAGTCAAATCAAACATCAAAACAATGTTGATTTGCTTTTTGATGCCAAGGGCGTAGTTCATTCGGAGTTTGTTCCCCCGGATCAGACCGTCAATCAAACCTTTTATTTGGAAGTTTTAAGAAGATTGGGCAACAGTGTCTGTCAAAAAAGACCCGATTTGTGGCAGACAGGAGGCTGGTTCTTCCACCACGACAATGCACCTGCACATACAGCCAGTTTTTAGCTAAAAATGGCATGGTTCCGCTGCCCCACGCACCTTACTCGCCCGACCTGGCTCCGTGCGACTTTTTCTTATTTCCACGCATGAAAAGAGGTACGAAAGGACACCGATTTGACAACGTTGAAGAGGTCAAGAAAAAAACGAGGGAGGAGCTGTCAACCATTTCTAAAGATGACTACAAAAAATTTTTCGAACAGTGGAAACACCGGTGGGACAAATGTATTAGTTGTAATGGAGAGTATTTTGAAGGAGATAAAGTTGTTTTGTAAAAAATTTGAAAATATATAGCTTTTAAAAAATAATTCCGGTTAGTTTTGGGTACCCCCTCGTAATAATACACCTTCTTTAACACTTAAAAATACCAACGAAATTTGGTGTTTCGATTGTAGTTTGCCTGATTGAAGAAACGTTTTTTTCATTTCCTGAACAAAATGTTATAATGTTATAAAATAAGTACTTTGAATAATTACTAATTGGCAATCTGATAAGAATAATATTATTTATAGGATTTAGAATAGGTAGAATTAAATTTGATAATACACATTAAACAATGTATAAATAATTGCTAATCAAATACGTACGTATTAAAGATCTTTTCTTGCACTCGAACCATCCAAGTCTTGATTTTATTTAAATTATAAGTTTTAGCTATATCTAGTCTGTGTTTGATCATATCATAGTTATATCTTAGCACCCAAAAATCCTTTTTTATTTCGTCCAATCCGATCCCGTATGCTAAAAATGTATTCCAAAAGTTCAAAATATATCAATATTTATGCAGCATACCTGTCAAAAGCTCATAATTTTTTTCTAGTTTAGTCCTATCAATTTTAAACAGAAAAGATTTCTTTGCTATTGCACTGCAGGCCTCCAGAATGCTTATCTAAAACATTGTTTAGCAACTAGGATGCATTATAATTATACTTCTTTTAAAAAATTATGGTAATAATTGTTAATTGTTTCCATCGTTTATATATTAACCACTGAAGGTAGTTCCAACCAGAGCTGAAATATATGGGGTTAGTTGTTCCAAGTTTATATTTATTGGCTTATTACCTTAATTTTTTAAAAGAAGAATATTAATTCGGCCAAAGAATTGTATCTTTATTACATTATAATTATAACATTTAAACACTTACTCTATGAGTTTTGGCGAAATATTCTATGCGACCACCGGAGATACCTTTGTATTCATTCGTCTGCTTGATGATGAAACACTTCAATGTTTCCGTTTCCAAGTTCAATAAAGGCACGATGTCTTTAATTTTATAAGGGAAGCTTCTAAGTAACTTGATCTTCTCATCTAACTGTTTTTGAGCAAGTATGTCGGGATATTTTAGAATTATGTCATCGGTTACTCCTTCTTCTTGTAGCAAATAATAGTTATCTGTCATCCTCTTACCTGTTACAAGATATAACTTTTTATGTTCTGTTACAATGTTTTTTGCAATAAACAGTTTTAAATTGAACAATTCTTGTAATTTAGCGACTGCATATTTTTTGCCAATTCCATAATCATTGGTAGTCGCTTTATAAACGATATTAGAATCTGGTTCAGCGAGTATTTTTTTTGTTGTGCAATATAAAGTTATGGCAACTAATTTTTGCGAAGTTTTATGTAGCAAATTAGAGCGTGTTGAAAAAGTGACGATGTTAAATACCGATACTGCCATTATTTAAAAAAAAACACAATGATTTCAAAAATAAATATTAGGAGAACGACATTTAAACTACAGTTTATGTTTAGCGTCATCTATACGAGTACGGGACATTCGAAAGTGAGGTTATCTTTCAGAGGTTCTCAAAAGAGCGTTTCGGATAAAACGTCACCTACTTCAATCGAATAAGAAAATACGGGCAACTAAACGTACAAATTTTTTCCTGTTTGAATTTTAATTTAATAAATAATGCATTTGCTTTAGATGCAAAAGATAATCAGAATAACTCATTTTCACAAAAGTGTGAGTTACGCCCTTTTGATAAAACGCCGTCGATATAATGTAATGAATAAATCAAAAATAACATTAAATTACAAAATTAAAACAACTTTAATTTTCATCACCTGACTCATAACATCGAAGATGAATAAAATAACTACTTTTAAGTAGGTATTAGCATTAGCTATTTATTCATCTTCGATGTGACTTGTCAGGTGTTCTACATTATTATTAACCGACAAATTTTTCGATAACCAGTATATACCATACTTATACCACAAACCAGTCTATACTTATGACTGTTGGGTAGTTGAATATATTTTTATTTTTCCATTGTCGGCACTGCTTCTATTGAAATATTGAAATTGTTTATATTTACATAGTGGGTTGCTGTAAAAAATAGGCGTTAGGGACAACTAACGGCCGAAAAAGATCAAAACGAACCGTTTCAAGCGACAGACGTTTGAACTAACACGGGAACACTACATCCAGTACATCGAAATTTGGGATGTCGATTTTTTTGGTGATTCTAGAGGTCAAAAACAAATATACGTGTCTTGGCGTTTTGTCGAATGCTTCGTAGTTTTCGAGATATAAATTAAAAAAGAAATCAAAAAGTGACGTTGCTGTTTAATAACCGTCCCCGTTAGTAAGTTTTTCGACAATGTTGTGGCACTTTGAGTAATGTTCTAGCTTCGTAATTAGTATGGCACTAGTTCGAACCCCGTGTCTTCAAACTTTTTTTTCGTTCCAACTTGCTAGTTTTGACAGAAGACAACTCTATAAATTTATTAATTTCCACATATAATGCGAGTTGTATAAGAATACGTAATTTTATTAACAATAAAATCTCCCAAAAAACCTTTTGTACTTTTTTCGACTTTAATGGAGAGAATTCAGCGCACATCGCACAGTGGGGCCGATTCCCGAAAAGCTGGTCAAAATTCGAAAACGTAGTTCATTCTGTTTGATACGTAGTATATAAGGGTTTTTGGGGTCGCTGAATACGAATCTGGTGTGAAAAAAACAAAATTCAAAATGGCGGATCCAATATGGCGGACGCAATTTTCGAAATCAGCCGGATTCGCTTGAAACTTGTTACTCGGGGGTTTTTGAGGTCGCTAAATACGAATCCGGTTTGAAAAAAACAAAATTCAAAATAGCGGACCAAAAATAGCGATTGTATATATATATAAATTTACTAACTTTTTATAAATCTGCAAGTAAATTCTATATTTGATAAAAAGTAATAAAACATCAACTTTTACATCTATAATTATATTGATTAAAATTACTTTTTGAAAAACTTATTTTATACTATTTACAAGTTATATTTCCTTTTTATTGAAGTGCATGTACGTTAGTTACATGCAAATAATTTTGTCTTTTAAGCACATATTTCTTAAAATCATTTTCTGAAATAAAATAGATTTTGTGAAATAAAATTAACATGTTCACACAGTAAATTTATTATTATTTTAGTTTAAGTAAACATTGTTTAAGATTACTGTATAATAATTTCATTTACAGTTTTAAAATAAATGTATTTGGAGTACAAAGTAATGATTTTCTTTTTTAAAAGAAATATTTTGTACATATTTGAGAGAGAGTAGTAATTGAATTTTTAAATAATTTATAAAAAATATTTCAAAAGGTGTATATAAAATATATAAGAAAGTGTAATAAAGAATACGATTTTTAAAATACTGACATATTTATTTAAGAAATACAGTACAAAGCCAAATGTAAAAAATAACGTTGTATTAACGAGCATATTATAATATTTATATTAAAATTAGTCTTCATCATCAGTCGAATTATCTGTCGGAAAATCTGAAGAATCTGACGACATCGAAACAGAAGAGGTAGAATCATAATTGGACGCATAAAGTGTTGGTGAAATAAGCAATGCAATTGTTTCCGGAAATAAGGATTTAAATTTCTTATGTGGCAATTTCTTTAAGCTTGATATATACGGATCTGATGACACTAGCAAGCGCAAGAAAAGATCTTCCATCGATTTTGTTCTGCTGCATTTTCGTGCAAAATCTTCACGGTATCTTTTAATATATTTATTACAAGACTCCTGTGCATCTTCAGACATTTGTCCGATTGGCAATAAAGCAAATTGTATTATTTCAGAGCCGTGAATTAAAAGTTTGTGTACAGAAGTAGGCAGGTAGAACCAGGGATATAAGTCGACGAATTTTCGAGCTGTTTCTATTGTGTACTCTTGGAAACGTGGTATATTAATTTCATGACCACTTGAAATAGCTTGTAAAATAACATGAAACCTTTTAATAATATCTTCGTCAACGCCCGTTATAGCAGCAGAAATTGATGCATTTTCAAAAAATCGTCGCGCAGTGTTTCCATCATTTGTACTACCAAATCCAGGCTTTGGTTGATCCACAATAAGTCCTAACTGTTGGCGAAAACCTTTTGAATATTTTTTTTCCTATTTTCTGTCGCTTCCTTATCTTTACTTCCTCGCGCTTGCCATTTCTTAATATCTAATTTATACGAAACATGTAAACAACATTCAAATAATCGAATCCACATATGTAATGTAGATAAGCCAAAATGTAAATTCTCTCTATTAATTTCTTTTTTTAAAAGTACATCGATATTATTAAAATCTTTACTAGTGGCATTACACAAATAGCAACGTTGAGTAGACGCAGTTGCAGTAATTGCGTTACAAACCTTACCATCAATCATAGTGTTAAAGCAAGTTCGTAAGTAACTGTGATCTCTTTTCCATCTACTATAGTTTTAAAAGGCATAAGTTTGCCCGCTTGTTCTTTTATATTCTCTGTTTGTTTAACAGTGGCCTCAGTAGTTTCGTGCAAAAATTCAATTTTTATTGGCCTACAAAAACGTGGTGATGATGGTCTCGGATTTTTCCACACAATGATTTTTGCAGATGTATTTTTATCGATCGATATAAGTTGCAGTGGAACAAGCGAAGTGAAAAAGATACTAGCGTCAGATTTACTTCCATCATCATCACTAAATTTTTGCTTGTACATACTTTGGCCAGAACTGCCATTACAACCCCACTTACAAATTAAATTTAAATTTAAAAGTTGTTCACGCGGCAAACTTTTTACGACATCCATTTGAGTCGTCAACAGTCGGTCGATTGTATGGTCTAATAAAGCTTGTAGTTTAACTTCTGCACCTGTTTCACATATACTAATACTACTTTTTTCAGGATAACATTTACACTTGGCTTTTGATACTAATTTATAAGATGGATATAATACACATTGCTTTCTTACACTTATATTCCTTAATCCCTGGTATTGACTTCGCGATAGTTTTTGTTCGATTATAAGTGAAACAGCTTCATCAGCAGAAAGAGTGACTTCAGGAATAGACTCCAAAGATTTTCTATACCTTCGAGCTTTAGATGGACTACTCGAGGTTATATCTTTAACAATTTTAGCAGCTTCCACGTTCCCTTGGATTCGTAAATTCATCTGAGTTGCGTAGGAGAGCTCTTCGGTACTTGCTTGCGATCGAATGTCTTCGGTTCTCCTTCGCTTCGTTCTTTCACTGGTTTGTGCAAATTGCTGTTTTGGGCGGCCTGCATGTGATTTATCTGACGTGGCTTGTGGTGGTGATCCATCTTCTTTGCTTTCATCGAAATAAATCATGACATTTAACCATTCCTGATTCCTCTCCAGAAATTTTTGTTCTGTCCGGTTAACTTCCTGCCACTTTGCTTGTAATTTATATAATAGTTTACGAATGTTAGATTTCGCATTGTCTGATAACGTAAAAGATCGCTCTAATTTTTCAGACAAATTATTTTCAATTGTTTTATAAGCTATTGCAGCACTGTCATATAAGTTGTTTTTCAGTAATCTAAAAATTTCTCCCCTTGACAAACCAGAAATTTGTTTGGTACTATCAGCACCTAAAACAAAAAAGAGTTTTAAATTTATAACATGTTGAAGTAAAAGTAAAAACTTTTGCTACAAATTTGTATAAACTGAGTTTACAATAATTTTGTCAATAAAAGTTTGCGAAACATATGACTGAATTCTGTATGTTTACACGTTATTTTTCACTTGTAATCTTCAAGCATTGTGTAAGTATAAATGAAATTAATAACAATATATCTTTATTATTATTTGTTAAACATGTAAAAATAATGCACTTACTTGTACTTGGAGCGTCCATTTTGCAAAACAATCCACTTCACAATGTTTGGTAAATTTTTCTTGTTGTTAGGAATATTCTTTTACTTTCTATATTACGATCCAACACAACGCAATGCTGCTACTCCAAGAAAGATCACTTCGATACTGCATCGTAACCTGAATTTCCAGACATGTATATAGCAATAAGGAACCCATATATTTTCCAACAAATAACTATCCTTATAAAATTTAACGCAACCTGTGATAAATTAACCAGTAATAAGTTACTGAGCGACAGTAATTTATTATTAATTGATTTATCATAGCCGGTATTAAATTTCTATAAAAATAACATCTCTCTTTCAAAATAAGAGCCATATGTACCTTTAAATAGCTGAACCAAGTACTTCATTGATGAACACGTGACGCCAAACTGAATGGGCATGCGCGTAAAGGATACGCATCTGGCAACTCTGCTCGTAACTGCCACAGGATATACATGTGATCGATCTTTTTCAAATATTCCGTTACCCTCGCAAAAAGTCTATCTGTTGTAAAAGTCCTTTAAGACATTTTATTAACCCATTAAAGCCCATACATAGCGAAAATCTGAATATTGGGATGAGAGCATTTGGATTCATTATGAAAAAAGTTTGTTTTCCAATTGTTTAAACAATTTGTTGAAAAATGCGAGATACGTGAAAACTGATAGAGCCAATTGATTCTACGGAAAAAATCATATAGAATTCATGTATTGGACAATATTTTCCTCAACTCAATTTGTTATAAAAAATAAACAAAATAATTGTTTAAACAATTGAAAAAAAAACTTTTTTCATAATGAAACATCTTTGACCAAATGCTCTCATCCTAATATTCAGTTTTTTGCTATGTCTGCTGGTCTGCAATTTATTTTTTATTTTTTATAACAAATTGGGTTGAGAAAAAAATTGTCCAATAAATTAATTCTATGTGATTTTTTCCGTAAAATCGATTGGCGCTATTAGTTTTCGCGGATCTCGCATTTTTCAACAAATTTTTTAAACAACAATTGTTTAAACAATTGGAAACAAACTTTTTTCTCATAATGAATTATATTTTGACCAAATGCTCTCATCCCAATATTCAGTTTTTCGTTATGTCTGCTTGTCTGCCTATGGACTTCAATGGGTTAATGTGAATTTGTAATTGTTTTAAATCAAACGTGCACTAAAAACGCTGTGGCACCTGGTGGCAGCTAATTCTTACAAATTTTGTTACATAATAGTACAAACTTTAATTTACAACTTGTTTCGTCGCGGGACTTTGCGGGACTTTTAACTTTTTCTCTATTTTTCTACAATGATTGCACATCATTTTTCATTTTTTTCTACTTTAGACATTGTTTAGCTATTAATTTATATGTATCTGTTACAATTTTTGACGTATATGATAATAAACTACTTCCTTCAACCTAAAACCTCCATTTTGCAGAATTAAGAAAGACCAACTTTACGATTTTCTACGAATTTTTGAATATGACGCTTGAATATGAGCTCGAACGATCGAGTTGTTACTTGTGCGAAGGTCTCTTTTGTACAGGCTTATACTTGCCAGGTATATTTAATTAGCCCTTATAAAATGTTCCATTATACTCTTTAAACATTACTCTATCCATCTATGTACTTTAAATCCAATAAAATGAAACTTTATTTTTTGAATTTTGGCCAGCTTTTCGGGAATCGGCCCCACTGTGCATCGGCGCGATACTCGCTACTAGTTTGGTCGGTATTAATAATTAAGTCCCTATGAAATTAAAAAAAAATGGAAAACAAAAAAAGTTTGGAGGCACTGGGGGGATCGAATTAGCGACCTACTAACGAGGGGTCGGTAACTTATGTATTAGTGTGTATTTATTTCTAGAATGTAATACAGAATTACGTTGAATTACTTTGAATTACCTTGAATTACTTATGAATTACTTGAATTATTTTTGAATTACATTGAATTACTTTTGAATTACATTGAATTACTTTTGAATTACTTTTGAATTACTTTGAATTAGTATTACTGTGTATAAAATTTACTATAGTTACCGACCCCTCGCCTACTAATTACGAAGCGAGAACATTACTCAAAGCGCCACAACAACATTGTCAAAAACGTACTAACGGGGATGGTTATTAAACAGCAACTTCACGTTTTGATTTATTTTTTAATTTATATCTCGAAAACTATGAAGCATTCGACAAAACGCCAAGACACGTATATTTGTTTTTGACCTCTAGAATCATCAAAAAAATCGACATCCCAAATTTCGATGTACTGGATGTAGTGTCCCCTTGTAAGTGTACATTTACAACGAATCGATTCGGACGAACGACCCCTACTCCTGTTCAACTGCAACAAAAATCACACACTGTTAGTTAAGTTGCATCAGCAATGTTTCGGGTGAATCGGTGTATCTAACATGGGCATAAGTACCGCTGTATATATGACCTTGGTTAGAGCGAATGTGTTTCCGATCTGTAATTGTATAACCTTTTAAAAATCGTTTTTTCACGAATAAAAACGTTCTAATAATTGCTCTACTATCATAAAAACAATTATTGACACGTAGGTAATTAAGCTGTTTATAATAATGAATTTCGTAGACGAGGACCACGATACTGACGTTATTAAAAGAATGGAGGACGATGGTAAGTTTATCCTGATTAATCAAATGTTTCTAATAATGATTTAGTATTTGTGCAGAATTTCTAAGTACATTTCTTCAATCAACCGTAAAAAATAAGTTACTGAAGAGTTTAACAATCGCAGAACAGGTTAAAAGATTGGGGGAGGGTATCGAGATAATCAGTAAAGAGCTTCAAAAGCAGGTTCTAATTAAACATAATGATCTCGTTCGCCAAGCTACGCACGCCAACAAACTGGAAAACGTTTTAAATGCTATGAATATACACATGCAAAATTTATTTGCTAATGCAGAACGACTAAAGACACAGGTAACGTCGTATATTAGAAAATTGTTCTATCGATTAATTGGTTGCATCAAAGATAGTAGCACCATATCAAGCTCTTGAGATGCACACGAACGTTTTAGGACGATTACATCTGGCCAGCCACATTTTGCGACAAGTGAACCGAATTCAACAGTTAAGTAAACGGTTGTCAAATATTAACGATCCAATTCAAAAAGCTACAATATTGCAAGAATTGGGTATAATAGCCTTAAGATTTTGTAATTGAATAATTTATATTTCATTTTCAGAACAACTTACTGTCGATCCAAATCTGATGGATGTAGATGCAGTTACATCAGAACTGCGAAACATAAGGACACAACAACAGAAGGTCGTTAAATTGGCAACAAGTTCATTAACACAAGGTATTGCCGGTGAAAATTTAACTCAAACTACTACAGCTTTACAGGTAGTATTTTATTTAATTACTTTTATATAGCTTTATGCTAATCGGCATTTGAATGTATTTTCGTTATTATTAGCGAATTTAAAATAGAAAATTTAAATTTGTTCACTATACTTCCTAGATTTTTATCAATTTGGGCACCATTAAAAATGCAACTGATAACATCATTGATGCTTGCTTAAACGAATGCCGTGAAAGCCTAAAATCTGCATTGGATACAACTGGCGCTTCGATAGTTGGAGTAAATAAAAAGTCTGGTGGACCGGGTCGTGCAAATGTTACCACTTCGCAAGGTTTTAGGGTTAGAATATGGACTGATTTGGAGAAGAGTTTTTCAGAAGAGATTTATAACCAAGCTAAACAGATTAAGTTTTTACAAGAAGTATTAAATGATTTAAATTTATACATGGATAATAGAGATATAGGTGCGATTTTTTGGTCGTGTTTAGGTAAATGTATTAGGGTGGAAATCGATAATTCTGCTTCGGCCACTCAACATATACTAGAAGTCGACTATCCAAAGTTGTTGAAGTTGTATAAAGATATGACACACAAATTGAACTTTCAAAGTTTTTCATTTGAGTAAGTATTGTTGGATATGCGTAAAAGGTTGTAATAAAATATCCAAAAATACAGTAGGAGCTATTTAGAAAAATGGGAGAATATGTATTTATCGAATTCTTTAAATCAGCTACTCGAGCCAACACAAGGGATGTTTACGCAAGAAAATGGCGCACCGTCACATGATCAAATCGATTCTATTATACGAATTGTAACGAGGTAATTATATAAGTATCATCTGATAGATTGCGTGGGTTTTTTGAAAATAAAAAAAAAGTAAGAAAATTTGTACAAAACAAATTTGAGTAGTTTTAACCCAATAATTGACCGAGAGCGAAATTCTGTGCAATAGAAAGTTCGGTTTGGCAGCCAATGTGTTACATAATTCTTGTTATTTCAGCGAGTTAAGTGTTGCTTTGGTCGAAGACTGTCTGAGCCAAAAGGTCGCTAAGAATGTTTCTAAATGTGTATGTATGTTTGCTGTTAAGACCGAACAACAATTAGCAACCGGAATTGATGCAGCACAAGTTATAGGTAATTAACTTTTCTAATTTTTAATATAAACAATCATTCAACTACATTACTGTTTTTTAAAAGCGGGCGCATCAAATTCCGGACAACAGCTAAATCTGCAACTTGCAAATGCTTTATATTATTTACGGGTACAGGTGGAAAGGATATTGAATAATATGAAGGAGAGTTTATCTGTGAGCACCATCGGAATAATTATAGATAGTATTCAAGGACTAGATAATCTAACATCAGCAATATTACAACTCTTAATATGTAAAATTTTAATTAATTAATGTTATCGTATAATGATATAATCCGTTAATTTGTTGTAGCTTCTATAAACGCAACTATTGAAACAATAATTGTAACTATCCATTTAGAACAGGATTGGGCTAAATTTCAACCTTCATCTACAAGAAGTACAATTTCTTGTTCTCCATATATGCGCGAACTCACTGAATTCATCTTAAGAGTATATAATATTTACTTGTTACCCTTTGAGAACAAAGACGTGTTAACTCTAAAGTAAATACTGGTAAAGTATAGCTTGACTTAATAATAAAATGTTTGTTTTAGATGTAGCGAAGTTGTTGTTAGATGCATCGAACTCTTGGTACGTCACTCGTCTTTATTGCGACCCCTATCTCAAGGTAGTCGATTACGACTCCAAGTAGATTACATAAATTTAGAAAACGCCCTTAAAATTTTATATCCATATTTATCGGACTTGGGAAGGCCCTACCGATTATTGAAATCAATGGCAACTTTGATAACTTTATCTCCAGAAGAAATTGTGCAAAAACAATTATCTGGCAGTTGTGTTCCGCACAGTACTGTCTTGTTGCTTTTGTTTTCTTTCGCCAACGTAGAATTAACTAGTCCGCATCAGATTGCTGCCTGGTCTATCAGTAAATTATCTTCGTGGTTGGACGAACATCCTTTAGAATCAGATAGGTTAGATCTCATTGCAGGTGCACTACAAAGGTATGAAAATATGACAAGAAAAAAACAGTTAAGCACTTATGATCCTATATATCCTATCATGAAAGAATTTTTAGAATATGCAACGAAAGCTAATTAAATTGTTAATTCTTCTATAATAATATAACAAACATAATTATGGGTAAACGTGTGTGCAACTTAAAAATATTACGATTTTTATATATGTATACAAAACCAACTTTATATTATAATACCTGCAAATAATACATATAGTTTGTAAGTCTCACATTGTAATTATTCTTTAGATTCAAATTTGTAAAAGATTGTCAATTAAAAAAAAAAACGTTTGTGATAAATCCTAATTTTTGTGATAATAATATCTAAATAAATAACGGTACATAATATAAAATGAAAATAAATTAACTATGAGTCCGCACAAGAAATATTAATAATTAAGTACATAAAGTACCAGTAAACGTAATTATTAAAATGTTATTAATCACATGGATTAAATTACGCAGTTAGTACCTATTAATAATTACGGGTAGTTATTATATTAGCCGGATTTATTATTTTCATCATAATGTATGTTTATAAGCTACTGCCTTGTTTTTGAAGTAACTTAATTTTATGTTGGTAATTTATAATATTGGTTTTCGTATTGAGATTCACACCTGTGCAATTTTAATGCATGAAATGTAATCGCACGAATTTCGGCATGTTCTAATTTTATGCAATAATTGCATGCAATTTTAGTAATTTTCTTATCAATTATACCTAAAGACATAATATATGTTAATGTATGTCAAGTGACGACTAACTTTTAGCGGTTCAAAATCGCATACAATTAATTGCTGCAACAAAATTGCACAGACGTGAATCCCACTTTAGGTATTCTTTCGACAGTATTGTGGTTCTTATTTAAAATAAAATTACACAATTTTTGCAATTGTTTGTGTTTTTCTTTCGAGCAGTTGGATATTGATTTAAATCCAAAATATAGTACAAAAACTAATCAGTTTCATTATGGCGCCATCTGGAAGTATTCTAAGAAATTGATTAAAATTCATAATGTTATATGTATAGCTTATCCAAACCTATATGATGTCCACGTCATCAATGTAAGGTTACTAGATGATGATGTTTCACACAGTGCTGTCATCTCGTACTTCGTATTTTAACAGTTCTAATAAATTGCAATCTTTCTTTATACCATCTAATATGTGCGCAAGTAAATCATCTATAGAATATGTCACTTTCCAAACTTTAAACCGAATTACAAATAAACAATCTAGTAACTTTTTGTTGATGACGTGAACATCATATAGGTTTGGATAAGCTATAGATTGTTTATTTGTAAATTCGGTTTAAAGTTTGGAAATTGACGTATTCTATAGATGAATTATTTGCGCACATATTAGATGGTATAAAGAAAGACTACAATTTATTAGAACTGTCAAAATACGAGGTACGAGGTGTGTGTGAGGCACTGTGTGAAACGTCCGTCATCATCTAGTAACCTTGTATTGATGACGTGTCATATGGGTTTGGATAAGCCATAGGTATAGGAAGTATTATTATTAAAAATGTGAATTTTTCATAATTTTTATGTAATTGCAAGTTTTAATTAAAAGCATTGGCATTAATTATATATATATATATATATATATATGAAAATGAATTTACTAAAATCGGCAATTTCTTTAAATACAATACTGCGTTCGAATTCGGGCATAACCTCAAACATCACCTTAGCTAGAAGTTATGCGTTTAAAAGCGATTTGAAGATAAAATGGGTTCGACCCGAAAAAATACCTTGCATCAAGCCCGAGAAGAGTGGAGATCGCGAACAATTGCCCTTTATTAACACGATGCAATTTCCTTTGGAATTCCAAAAAAGTAAAGAACTGGAGACCGCAAACGATTTGGTAAAAAAGTTATTTTCGTTGGAATTTGCACCGCGGCGAAAATCTATCCAAGTTTACATAAGGAATATGGAGGATATTGTGCGTAGACACCCTTTGGACAAAGGTTCTATTGAAGCAAAAATTGCAAGATGGACAGGAATGATTCGTGGTATGCAGGATGTTATGGAAAGGTTTCCTACTGATAGACGTTTGAAAGTGAAACTAAAGGAGTTAATAGATAAAAGAACAAAACACTTAAAGTACTTGAGACGTTGGGATTACAAGAGATTCGAGTGGTTGATCGATAATTTGAATATTGTTTATAAACCTCCACCTAACGAATTTCATTGGATCACGCGTAAAGATTCTTTAAGAAAATTAACTAATAAATATTGTGAAGATATAAAAAATGAACGCCTAACGGCTTACAGGCTGCAACTTGAAACCGAACAACCAAGTTTTTTAGAAGAAAAGATACGTTTACTAGAATTTATTCGTCGAGAGCAAACGGAATGCAGAGTAGTTGTTACGGTTACTCAAGAAGAAATTGATGCTGTTAAAAGACAACTGGAAGAATTACTTGGTAAACATAAAGAACAGATGCAATCAGAGAAATAGTGAGGTAAATACTACTCTTATATTGTAAATTTATAAATAAATTGTACGATTAAATATCAATGTTGTTTGATAACACAACACAAAAATGACGTACAAATCGTAAATTATTTAGGAACCTAAAAATAATTGTCCCGGGAGCAGATTATAGAAATAACGATAAACGAAGACAAGTGTCAGTTAAATTGATAAATAAAATAAAAAGTACCAATTTTCCATTGAGATTATCTAAAAACGAAAATGCTTAAATATTATTAGGAGCATATTTATATTCAGTCGAACTCAGTTATAAGGAGAATGTCGGGAGTTTAATGTAATATTTATCCTGAAATAGTAGTTAGTATGCCACTAATTTTACAGAACAGAAATTCGCCGGGAAATTTGAAAAATGCCAGTAGAGAAAATACACTTGTGGAGAACAGTATAATTTATTAACGATTGAAATTTGTTATTACACATCATAATATCCACGGGACGAGTCATTAAAACCTTTATTTACGTTTTAAATTCATCGGCTTGCTACCGGTGTAGTACTTATCTAAGAATAATACGGTAAAAACCCGTAATATTTCCTGAAGGGTTTATAGGTCCGACCAAAATTATTCAAAAACCACGAAGCTTTTTTTCTAGATTTCTCGAAAATTTTTAATCGATTTAAAAACGTGTAGTTTGTCATTTGTTGATTTGCTATATTTGAAATACTACTTTTTAAGTAGTTTCCGGCATGTTTCAAAAACTTAAGGTTGCGTCAAAATTTTGCCAAAACCATAGACTATAACACGTCTTATTTTCAAGATTTCTCGATAATTCGACTTGTTAGAAAGGCAGGTATTTTATTTCATGCTTTGTTTTAGCATTAATTTGGCCAATAGTAAAGGTTCAAAGTAAAAATTTAACGTCGGCTCAAACTTGTTCGAAAGAGCCATGAATGATAATAAGGGGTTTTATCGCTTTAACGTTTTAGATAGTTGTTTTCAAATGATTTGCCGCAAATTAACAGTAATAATAAGTAAATGGATTTCAATATAATATTTATACGCATTTGAAATTTCTTCGCCTTGACGAAGGCAATCCACCTACACTGATGCATTTTGGGTTGCCGACTTCTAGGCGTTCACCTTTAAATAAAGATTAAAAATTACGTTTCTAAGAGATTTTATCAAATTTCGAATGGTAAAACACGTAAGCCTAAGTTTGAAAAAATTTGACATTTTTGAAAACTTGCAGTATTATAAAAAGAGTGAAAGTACTGTTACATCCTCTTATTCAAGGTTGTTAACCTTTTGAAGCGCTTGCCTACTTGTTCAATTTTTCATTTCAGCTTGTAGAACAAATGTTAGAGTCATATGGATATAGTAAGAAATCGCAAAAGTGGCAAAATCAAACGTAAAGCGAAAGATAAGTACGATGAAAAGTGCCTAACTAAAGTCGCGAGACAGGAGGGCGATGGCGAGTCCACGTCTGACGGCGCCGAACAAGAGAACGATGTTGCGGCAACGCTTAAAGTCGAGGCGTTCGAAACAAACGTGCACAAGAATGTATGCAGAATCAGCTGTGAGGTAGATTTAATCTCGATATGCCTTTTTTTGTTGGGATTAGTGACCAGAATGTACAAACTTCAAGAGCCAAAGAACATAGTGTAAGTTACACAGTGTAGATCCTTCATGTTGAATCTTCTAATTATGTTTTAGGTTTGACGAATTACATTATGGCAAGTACGTTTCGTTGTATATGCGAAACACTTTCTTTTTCGACTCCCATCCTCCTTTGGGTAAACAACTCATAGCGGCAGTAGCCTATTTTGCTAATTTCGATGGCAAATATAAGTTTGATAGGATAGGTAGCGCGTATGGAGAAACTGTACCTTTATTTGCCTTACGGTTTGTGCCTGCATTTTGTGGAAGTTTTATAATTCCAGTCGCATATCATTTAATGTTAGAAGTAGGGTTATCTCAATGGAGCTCTCTATTAGCTGGTTTGTTGCTACTATTGGACAACGCTATTTTAACTCAAAGTAGATTTATACTGATGGAGTCGATGTTGTTGTTGTTTACTCTGTTTGGTCTGCTGGCGTTGTTGAAATTTCGAAGGTATTACGATAAACCTTATTGTGTGTTTTGGTGGTTCTGGTTGATTTTGGGATCTGCTTTGTTGACGTGCGCATTATGTGTGAAGTATACTGGATTTTATTCGTGTTGCTTAGGTTTAGCTATACTGGCTCGTGATTTTTGGGTTTCGTTGTCTTCCCCAAAAAATACAGATAGATCTTTAACGATAAGGTTTATTGCACAAGCCTTTGTTGGTATCGTCATACCCGTGCTAGTCTACTTGAGTATATTTTATATACATTTGAATTTATTGTATAAGGCGGGACCGCATGATAGCATCATGACCAGTGCCTTTCAAGCATCACTAGAAGGGGGTTTAGCTTCGATAACAAAGGGTCAACCGTTAATTGTTGCTCACGGATCTCAGATTACTTTAAGGTATATTACTTGAGGTGTGATGGCAGTAGGCGGACATGTTCGATGGTTACTGATTTTAGGCACACACACGGAAGGACTTGTTGGCTACATTCACATGCACATGTTTATCCTATACGATATCCCGATAAACGTGGGTCCAGCCATCAACAGCAGGTCACCTGTTATTCTTTTAAAGATGTAAATAATTGGTGGATCGTTAAGAGACCCGACAAAAATGATCTGGTGGTGGAACAACCGGTCGATACTATTAAGCATGGGGATATCGTTCAGTTGGTTCACGGTATGATATTTTAAATTTCATTTAATGGAACATACGAATAATTTATGTAATAAATGACACGGACACATAAGACATGGTTTACTTTTATGTCTGTTTATAAATAGTAGAAACTACATTAGTAATTTAAAAACGTTTCAGGGCTCACTAGTAGAGCATTGAACTCTCACGACGTAGCAGCTCCCATGTCTCCTCAGTGCCAGGAAGTATCTTGTTACATCGATTATAATGTATCTATGCCTGCACAGAATTTATGGAAGATCGAAATATTGAACAGGGACCAAAACGGTGACACTTGGCATACGATACAATCATTGATTCGACTAATTCACGTCGATTCGAATCAGGCACTCAAATATAGCGGTCGTCAGTTACCCGATTGGGGATTCCACCAACACGAAGTAGGTAGCCGATCGTATCGTCAGTCAAGATGATACGGTTTGGAATGTGGAAGAACACCGATACACAAAGTGTAAGTAGTATTTTAGAATTTTCTTGCCTCGGTTAATTTTACTTGTGTAGCCGAAGATCAAAAGGATCGAGAAAGAGATATGATAACAGCAGAAATGATACCAACGGCGGCCACTAAATTGTCCTTTTGGGATAAATTTTTCGAGTTGCAGTATAAAATGTTATTTTCCGGAACTGAAAGCGTTCAAAATCACATGTACAGTTCGGAACCTTTAGAATGGCCATTGATGTCTAGAGGAATAGCGTACTGGATTGCTAGTACAAGTAATGTAAGTTAGGGAGATATGGTCAAGCTCTTATAATTATTGCGAGTTTTTCTTTAAGGCCCAAATACATCTGTTGGGAAATTTGATTATATGGTTTTCGGCCACCATCAGTCTCTTAGCTTATAGCTACTTGTTAATATTTTACTTGTTACGTCGACGGAGGCTTTGTTACGATATGAGCGAGGAAAGGTGGGAGAAATTTAGGTTTATCGGCGAAGTATTTTTAACAGGCTATTTGTTTCATTATATACCATATTTTTTTGTGGAACGCACCTTTTCTTGCACCATTATTTACCGGCGTTTTGTTTTAAAGTTCTTTTGATGACAGCTTTAATAGAACATCTGTATTATATAATGCACAATGTCCTTAAATTTCGTATATTAGCATACGGTTTTATCGTTTTAGTCTTTATTTGGCTGGGAATGGTTTTCAACGTTTTCAGAATGTTTGCTGTTTTGAGTTATGGTACCAAGGAACTTAGTACTAGTGATATTATAACATTAAGGTGGAAGGACACGTGGGATTTTATTGTTCACAGAAATTAATATTTGTCGAGACCATTATAAATATCAATTACCTACATTGATAGACGCCAAAAAAATATCTGTATGAAGAATCATAATACAGTCAACTCTCTCTTGAGTGCCACTATCAATAGTGCCACTTCCCCTGATTTTCGCTCGAGCTATACCCCCACTCTTAGGTAGCTCTCGAGGCCTGAATTCCCCTCCGGAATTCCAATCTCTCTCCATCAATAGTGCCACAACGAAAAGTCGAAAAAATATAGTTTTTATAAAATACAAATCTTTATTTTATGTTTGGCACGTCTTTGGCAACAATTAAATAATTATCAATATTATTATTATAAATATAATTATAAATTAAGTATTTAAAAAGTTATGTCAATTTAAAATTATAAATTTAAATATGAAACATCGCAAATGTAGAACACAACTGATTACGAGTTTTCTTGCATCGCTTGAGTGGCACTATAGCAAGAGAATCATGCGAATGGTGCGAACAACTTCGAGCGGTGAAACATGCAGAAAGTGGGGGAACCGCTTTTCCGAGAAAAGTCCTCGAGTTCGAAACATTTTTGACACTCAAAGAGAGTTGACTGTATAATGGATAATATTTAGCGTATTAAATTTTTAAATGTGTTTAATATTTTCACGAAATATTTACGAGGGAAATTATTTTTCTATATAATAATTATATTGTATTAATCATAAACCTTATTAAAGATAGGTACACAAAATGCAAAGTATCATAAATTATATTAAACGTTTTAATTTTTAAATATATTTTTATAAATGATTAACATTTGCTTGTTTATTATTATCGATTATTTATGTTTAAAATGAAAAAATCACACATGTCCAACAACAAAATCTAACATTTTTAGTCTTCCAAAAATTAAATCTTGCTAGTGCTTAACTAATATTTATTAGATATAGCTTATCCAAACCTATATGATGTTCACTTAGATAGATGATGATGTTTCACACAGTGCTATCACCTCGTATTTTGACAGTTCTAATAAATCCTAGTCTTTCTTTATACCATGTAATATGTGCATAAGTAAATCATCTATAGAATACATCATTTTCTAAACTTTAAACCGAATTACAAATAAACAATCTAGTAACTTTTGTTGATGACGTGAACATCATATCGGTTTGGGGATAAGCTATATTAATAACAACATTGTGTGTAATTACCAAACCGAAAAATTAATATTCGTACTGGAATCTTTAGTTTTGGGAATAATTACCGTCTCCGAATGACTATCTTCTAGCTCTATTTGCTCTAGGCTATCGAAAAAATTTTCTATTTTTTCTAATAAATTAGTCGCCACATTGGCAAATTCTTCCCATATCACATATTCCGGAGTTAAATAGATTTCTAAATCTTCATCGACATCAGTTATTCCAAATAACCTTTCTTCATCTGAAAATTTAAAATAAACAAAAACGTCAACGAACGAAAGTAAAATATGCAAACCTAAAGAGTTTGCAAGTACAACAAGTAATTGTTGCATTTCAGAGTCGTTAATTAACTCGTACAAGTTTAAAGCATCTATACAGATGTTCCATAGTACTTGGCAGCCTAGCATGCTCAGAGTCCAGTCGCATTGTCCATGAGTATTCAATATATTTATTAACTTTGATATTCCTCCACTATTTTTAAATGACACCCGATTTTTATTGTCGGCCATTAAATTAACAAACACGCCGATTGTAGTCTTCAACAAATTTAAATCGTCTAAAAATCCATCGATCAAATATTTGATACATAGGTTAAATTAATTTACGAACCTTTATCTAAAATGTTCACCAAATTCGTAAAAATATTTCTTTCGGTAACATAGTTACGGGTAATCCTGGATCGAGACAAATTTCCTAATACCCTAATAGCTTCGATCATACAGTCCTCATTTTTGCTCGTTATATATTCCGTTATTGCTGCAAAAATCAAGTTGGAAGTTGGTCAGAAATTGCTGTAAGAATAACACCAACCTTCCATAATATCTAATTGTTTAATATGAAAAACATCTCGCTCAAAATCAGTCGAATAGTAATAGGAGAGATTATTTAAGGTACTTAAAACCGATAAGGTCAGTTCGTCGTTCTTCTTAAATGGGTTACTGATGAGCACTTTGAGGAATTCGTTCAAGAGCTCCATTCCATATTTTTCGGTCATCGTCTTCCCAATATCGGCATTAATCGCCATGTTTGCGATTATCCTAATGATCTTATAAATTTACCTTTATTTTATTATCCGTGATTTGTTGTTTTGTGTTCTTTTTACCTTAATCATAACATCTTCAGAATTGCTGCCATTCACGCACTCTTCGTCCATTTTTAGGGAGCAGTTTTTCAAAGTTCTCTCCAAGTAAATCTTCCAAAGTCTAATTAAGCTCTCGATCGAGTGCTCCTCTTGGTAAAACTGAAAACAAGTAAATTAACGCCCGAACATTTAAAACGATATTCGATTACCTTTATCCGTGAATCATTAGACTTGGCAAGAATATTGCCAACTGTGTAAGCTAATCTCACTATTATTTCTTCATTTCCAGGATACTTTTCAAATAACTTTACAAATACCTTGTAAATATTTTTGTACCTAGAAATTTTATCGGAGCATTCGTCATTGGTCGAAAGAGTGCTGTAACAGAACAAATGGAGAACAGTTAAAATATGCGAACGGCGACATTGGCTACCTGAACGTTCTTGCAATGTTACCGATAACATCCAAGTTGGAGGAGAATAAATCCATGGTCTGGCATAGCTGGAAAACTGTCTCCGTCGAAACAAATTCTTGATAAATGTGTTCGTCCGAGGCCAGGTTTCTTAAGGCGCCAGTTAATTGGAATAACGCGTGCTCGGTATGTTCGGGCACACGCATTTTTTCTTGTTTCTATAAATTACAATACTAAAATTGATTGCCACTTGTGGACGTTCGACACACTTACGGCATTATTTATGATTTTAATGTGCAGAACCATTAATGGCAAAATACCGAGTTCCAAGATCTCTTTGACTAAATTTTGATTCATGGTCAAAAACTTCACCGAACCGTAACCATAAACGCAGGCTTCGCCGTCGTCCAAGGGACTCGAACGACCGAGCGAATCCACAAATAAATCTAAACGAGAGGACGTTCGATTATTCTTTCATCTTACAAAAATATTTGGAGGCATACCTAAGATGTTCTTCTCCTCGAAAAGGTGATCGTTTTTGTCGCTCTTAGAGACTTTAAAGATCAATTTACAGACTCCGCTCAAGTTGTTTCCTGTTACTTTAAGCTGAAAATTAAAGAATTTGCATTAGATATAAATATACCTATTTAAATTTATAAATATGTTCGTGTTTAAAGCGAAAGTTTATTTTGAAACAATGAAATGTCATTACGGTGATTAAAATTCAGTTTTATCTGTATACGATTAAAATTAATGTTATGTAATTAAGACTTAAAATCGTAATATGTAAAACAACGTTTTCACACATAGATATAATAGATCGTGACACATGTATGGAATTGTACAAGTTGTAACTACAAAATTTTATTTTTGAAAACAAAACTTCACGTTTAGTTACTGCAAACAAATAAATATGAGTTCGATAAATTATTGACGCAACTCAATTTTGGATGTCCATTGTTTATGCAGTAGTGAATTTACGATAAGTCAAATACATATTTGGTCGTGTCGAAGTTTTTAGGCAGTCCCGGTGGTTCCCTTTATTACAATTCAATGTTAAATCGTATTCTCATATTTTTCAAGAAATATGCGATTAAGATTGTTAGAAACTTTCACTTTAGCAATCTGCTAAGAGAAGATTTAACGCCAGGTTGGCCTGGTGCTCTTCTTCTAAGCAATCGTGAAGCAACTACAGCTGTCGAAATCGTGCAGTAATATCTTGGAAGACGAGAGAACATAGACATAATTCTACTTTTGTTAAAATATTGCGTGTTTCACAATATTGTATTTGTATTAAATTTAATTTGTATCTATTTAAGTGTTTAATATTTTCCTAATTATTTACGTTACGTTAATTAACTAAATAATGGTTAAATAATGAACTGCAATTTCCAAACTTTAATGTAATGTAATACTCTTTTCCTAAAAATAAAGTTATTGCTTATGCTATATTTATTTGTTTAACGAATTTCGGCTTATTTCATAATGATCTATTATAAAAGGTTCACTTACTGCCAGAATAATTCTTGCAATACGGAGAAGCAACTTCTCGTTTTGCGATTCAACGTGTTTATATAAACATTTAAGTATGCGAATTTTCATTTTAGAGTTAACGTTGTTCAAAAAGTTCTCTTTCTCCATGCAATTGTAAAGGTCATTTAATAAATTGATGATATCAGTATCGTCCTTCAAATGTTTGCTACCTAGCAATTCGAGAATATTCTCTACAGATCTTTCCTTCGGTTTACTTGATTTATCTAAAGAGGATTTATCATTTTCCAAGTTTATTCTATTCTTCGAGTCGTTAAAATAACCTGATTTTGCAAATAGCGATTCGGAATGTTCCACGATTTGTCTATTATCGAATAGTTTGTTTAGGTTTAGGTTTTGTGGTCCTAAAAGTAGGCATCTAGAGAGATTGTTTTGCTTCTGAGATGGACGACCGAATGGTGAGTTTTCGTTGAGGTTTTCGTTAAAATCGGTCCGCTCTTGTGGCGAACTGAAAGCCTTTCTCGAATCAAGGTCGGCATGCACGTTTGTTTCCTCGTACTCTTCGGGCACTAATCGACGAGGGTGTGCTTAAAGTAAAATTATCGGACGCTTATAGATATCGTTAAAACTTACAGTTGTCCAACGAGTAGGTATTTTTGTGCAATTTCTTTTTTTGTATCGGTTTTAATAAGTCCAGTGCCGGCAGTTTTATTTTGTTCGCCGCCACGGCGTTGAAAATTCTTTCTTCGCCCAAATTCGAAATCGAGTTTGACCTTTGTGTTTTGACGAGATGCTTCTTTTTGGAGATGTGGGCGCTCTTGTTATTTCCATAATTTAAAACGGAAGTTAAGCTCGCCGTCGTTTTTGAATTTGAATCGTTCGTTTTCGGCGACGTGTATAGATCCGCCTCTGTTTGAAGATATCGTAAACTGAAAATTAGTGCGGTTTCAAATTTTTAGTTGCACCTATCTACAAGACACTTAAGCAATTGAAGGGTGTTTGTGATTCGATGTTTTGGAACGAATTTAAGAAAGAATCACCTAAGAACAGGGGAGGGTCATCAGACATGAAGAACCAAATATACGAATTCGACCTTACATTTAAAACAATGACCATCAACATTTTTTCAGAAATTGTGTTCACTAACTTTCCAACTGTTATATATTTTTTAAATACGACAGTTAAATTTTCATATATACTTTATCCAAACCTATAAGCAATTTACGTTATCGATAAAAGGTCGACGATGACGTTTCACTCAATCCTGTCACCTTGTACCTCGTATTTTTACAGTTCTTATAAATTGTAGTCATTCTTTATACCATCTAATATGTGTATATAATATCAAAGTATCTAATCATCTATAGAATATGTCACTTTCTAAACTTTAAACTGAATTACAAATAAACAATCTAGTAACTTTTTATTGATGATGTGAATTGCACACATAGGTTTGGATAGGCCGTAAGTAATTATTGTTATTATGTACCTACGAATATGTGTATTATATTATGTTCTTCTTTGTTATGTTGGTTAATGGGAAAGAATAAATTCGTATCAATTAAAGGTTCCATATATTATATATATTTTAGCTCTGCTTACTTAAATCTATCATTGGTGGAAACGTACGTAAAGAAATGAATCATTTATGAAACTGAAATTATATCATTTAAATATCAAAATATGATATTAAAAAATAAAATTCAAATGAAGTATAACTAAATTATCGCAAAACATTTAAAATTTGGTTATAAAAGTTAGGTAAAGTAGTAGCGGTTTAGTAGTTAGGGGGTTGTTTTATAGGGATATTGTTAATGTTATATAAACATTTCAATGTGAATATAGCATCCAGATACATATTTAAATAAAATTTATAACTTTTCCATTAATTATTTTTGTTTTACTGCTATATATTTTAAATTGATACTAAAATTTAAAATTTATATTATACCTGTAGGTACTAAGTAAATGCACTAATCTGTACCTGAAAGAACTGGGAGGTCTATTCGATTTAGTTTTTCTTCCAAACAGTATCCTTTCTTTTTCTCTTGGTGTGAATGGCCTTTGTGTTTGTAAAGGCTTGAGGGAGACAGACTGAAATGAATTTTCTGAAAATTGGGAGTCTGAAAGATAGATGGATCGCATAAGTTTGAGGCGATTAAAATTTTTATAATTACCTACCTTGTATGCAGCCCTAGCTTCGTTGATAATATCAGCACTGGTTTTCCTTGACGGCGGCTCGTAAAATGGTAGAGTAACTTTGCTAACCGCACCCAAACTAGGTCTTAAACTTTTACCTTCCATTATTTATGTTATATCGTGTTCGACGTAAACAAAATATTTTTCGCGAATAAACATTTTTAAAACTTACTTTGAAGACCCTCAATTTCAAAATAATGCTTTATAGTTTTGTGTACATTGTCACATCACAAAGAATAACAATATTGATTATTTCCAAGTAAGGTGCAAGTGGAGCCTAAACACGCAATACACTAGAAAATCAATGTTAAATAAGAGCGACAAAGTTCATTATAATTTAAATGTAAGCTATTTTTAAAAAAAATCAATAAAACATCAATAAATTACTAAAGTGACTTTTACTCGCACTTCAAAAAAATTGCCTACTATAATTAATATGTATAAACACAATTATACGACAATAATTTATGATGTCTTCTGTTTAAAGTTTTATTGATTAGGCACTATTATATCGATGGCGTTTTACCAAAAGGGCGTAACCCACACTTTTGCGAAAATTAGTTATTCTAACTATCTTACGCATCTAAAGCAAAGGCATCATCTGTTAAAATCTAGTAACACTATTCCCACTTTTCCATTGGAAAAATAGATTTGTATTTTCACGAAATCTATCTTCTTATAACTACGCGACTACACAAAATGTGCTCTCCTGCAAAATTTACTTTTTGTGGATTACGTCTTTCTGAAAAACTGCATCGATATGTAAGAGTGCTAACATTTTAGAGCTCTAAAGCATTTTATTCTTTATAGGTGTTTAATATATGCCTTATAACAACTTGGACGTGCATAAGTTTGCAATTATTTTCAGACTGTCACATCTTGTCCCGTAGCGAGTAATCTACAAAATAAATGCTGCTGCACGAATGGGTTAAAGAATGCGAAGTAAGTTTTATTCCTTTTTTTTTGTTTACAAGTGACATGACTAAAAATTTTTTTTTAATTTTAAATTGTAAATAATTTTTTAATTAAAATTCGTAACCAATCGTGGTTAAGTACAGACGCACCTAATAAATAATAATTTTCAAATTTCCAGGTGACTTTCTGTTGGAGTTATTGTCAGTCGGTAACGTCAGAAAATTATTAATTTAAGAAGAATTTTTAATTATTTCAGTAATTATATGCACGTGACTGGCCAAGGGGATTTACCTATTTCAGTTATTGTGTTTTGACATAAAGGTGTTCTTGTAAAAATAAATACAATATTAAAGTGTAGTTTTCAAAAATAGGGCCCCTGGTATTTGGGTTTGTTCGTTAGTTTTCGTGTGGTATATGTTTTTTATTCAAATTGTTTTTAATTGACTTGCAACTAATTTTTATTTTGATCTTGAAAACAAAATTATAGACAATAATTACTGGAAAATCCAAAAATTGTTAATAGCCACTAGTAATGGATGTTAAAATGTAATTTTTAATAATTATTGTTTTAAACATATTTAAAAAATATTGATAATTAATTACCATGGTCTATGTATAAATTGAAAGTTATAGAAGATACTTCTACAGGTAAATAACAAAATTTGTAAGTTCACCAACAAATTGTAAATGGAATCTGTTCAAATTCAATTCTGTTAGAAGTAAAATGATTAATAATAAATGTGCAGTGGTTTTAATTAGTGGTTCATTATTGTCGACAATGAAATATGTTTGTTGCAGGGTTTGTGTTTTACATAAGAAATTGGTATTTTAAAGATATTTTTCGAAAACAGCACATATTTATGTTACACGTTAAATTCAAATATGTAATTTAAAATAAGGTCGAGAAATACAATAACAGTCAATAAATGAATTGCGAATATTTTAAAAATTGTAAGAGAAAAAGATGTGTTTTGCACCTATTTTCTGGTATCTAAAACAGTTATTATAATGGAATAACAATTAGAAGATGGACAAAACAGTGGTATACATATGTAAATTTAATAATAGGTATATAATCAAATTTTTATTATATAGGAAACTGAAATAAATCTCAATTTTAATTTTATATAATTATTACGGTCAACAGAAATAGATGCAATACGTTTATGTTATTATTTACATAATGTGTGATAAAATAAAAATCATTATTGTTTGCCAACATTCGCAACTATCTCGAACCACTGCCTTAATGCATCACTTAAGACATTGGGCAACGAATTAATGTCTCTTAAAATAATATAAAATGGAAATGGAAACGAATCCATGTATGGCTTGATTCCCAGTAGTTTTCCATCTTTAAAAGTAGGCATCCGGATGTCCAAGATGGAATCTTTACTTTCAGGATTATCAACTATTACAAACACCATAAATATATTCATCAGTTTTGCTCTACGTACGGACTGCTGAACTTGCAAATCACCTTCAGAAAAAATACCTCTACCATCACTAACAATAATCAATAGTTTAGCAATCAAAGCGTCCGTCTGCGAATACGCAGAGTTCAACATTTCGGTCACAAAGTCAACCAGCTTAGCTACGCAAGTCTTTTTTTGAGCAAATTGAAATTTTTGCAGCAACTTCGATCCACTTTTTCTAGTAAACGTGTCCGTTAGTTTGTGAAGAATTTCGGTAGTTTCTCCAAAACTTAAAATTGATAGTTGTCCACTCTCCAGCAGCGTCAGCGCTCTCGAAATTAATGCTATACTTTCGAAAGCCAACTCTTTGGAATGGTTATTTGACATACTCGACGAATCGTCGATTGCCAATGCTATTTGATATTCGCGTTTCGAAGGCTTCGTACGTCTAAGCCAAATTTTGTCTTTGCGAAATTCAGAGGCGATATAGGGTATCACTTTTCGCATATTGATGCGGCGTCCAGTTCTATAATCACCTTTAAGGTGGGAGGCCTGGGTAGGTTCAAGTACCAATCTAAGCTGCTCGGAAAGACCTCGGGCCAATGAAGATGTGACCGAGGATATTTTTTCCCAAGCTTGTTCTGCTTCCACTGTCGTAGGAATCTAACAAACAGTTATCCTTTTTATATGCATGTCGCAGGAAAATAACTTTCTAATATTCATTTATATTTAGCATTATATTTAGCAATGTCTAAGAAAGTCAAAAACTCTAAGAAGTATTATAGTTTCATTGATTATAATAAATTAAGCTCTGAAGCCAATAAACTAAGATGGAATGACATTCTTGGAAATGACGATCCAGTCATTACTCTAGATCTACTGATTAGCAATATAAAAACAACTATAAATAAAGCAACTGTAACTAAAAAAGTCAAGAAGAACGCACCTAGAAGCAAATGGATTACACAAGGAATTATCAATTCTTGCGTACATAAAGAAAGACTGTATAGAAAATGGATAAATAACAAAAAAAATGAAGTTCTCAAACTTCAATACAAAAATTATGAAAAATGGTTGAACAAAGTGATAACAGCTGCCAAAAACAATTTTGATAAAAAAAGAATTTGAGAAAGTTAGTAACAACAACAAGAAAATGTGGGACTTTGTCAAAAGGAAAATTAATGGAACTAATAGTGTCAAAAACAAAAACAATAATATAGACTATCTGACAATAAATGACTCAAATATACATGATAAAGTGTGCATAGCTAAAACTTTCAATGAATTTTTCAGCAGCATTGGGACTAAATTGGCGATGAAAATAAATAAACCTCAAAGTAATTATAAATTACCAAATGGAATAAAACCTACAATTTTCTTAGACCCTACCAGCTGTAGTGAAATATATCATTTCCTCTCGAATATGAAAGATAAGGCTGGAGGAATTGATGGTATAAATACTAAAATCCTAAAATATTTAAGTCACTATATAATAACTCCTTTGGAACATATTTTCAACCTATGTATAGAAAAGGCCTTATGGCCTATGCAACTAAAAACAGCAGAAGTTGTGCCAATTTTTAAATCAGGAGATAAACATTTAACCACCAACTATAGACCAATATCGTTAATATCAAGCATTGCTAAACTACTAGAAAAAATAATTCATTCTCGTTTGTTGAGTTTTCTAAATAAAAATAAAGTTCTCTTGGAAAATCAATTCGGCTTCCAAAGAAAAAAGGGTACAAAGAATGCAATAGCCTATATTACTAGTACAATTTATAACAATTTAAATGATGGAATACCGACCATAGCTACTTTCTTGGATCTAGCCAAAGCTTTTGACACTGTTAATCACAAGATCTTATTATCAAAATTAGAAAAATATGGAGTGCGCGGTACTGCTCTGAACCTACTAAAAGACTACCTTAAGGACAGAACTCAATCAGTCAAACTTACAGACCACAGGAGCCATATACTTCCTGTGGAAACAGGAGTTCCACAAGGAACAATTTTAGGTCCGCTACTTTTTCTGCTTTACATTAATGACTTATTAACTGTTATACCTAGAGAAAATATCATCTCATATGCTGATGATACAGTAATATTAAGCATGGAAAAGACGTGGGACCAAACTCAAGTTAAAATGAACAACCATTTACGAGAAGTCAGCGATTGGTTGGCAGCTAATGAATTATCCTTAAATGTGAAGAAGACCGTTTTTGTTGCGTTTGGAATATATAGTGATAGTGTGCCAGATAACCTAAGAATCGTTATAGATAATAGAGAAATCGAAAGAGTTTATTTTACAAAATATCTAGGGATATTTATAGACAGCAATATGAGATGGGATAAACATGTAGCTTATATAGTTAATAAAACTAGATATCTACTTTTCGTATTTGGTAAATTGAGAAGTATCTTGCAGCCTAAAAATTTGATTACATTGTATTATGCATTTTTCGATAGCCTGGCTAATTACGGAATAATTGCTTGGGGTGGGGCGTATGATTATGTACTTTATAAACTGGAATCTATACAAAGTAGAATTATTAAAATTATTAATAAATCAAAAGAATGTAATTTTCAACCCTTGAAAATTAAAGATTCGTTTAACATCGAGTCGGTTATGTATTATTTCAATAATTTGAGGAAGGATTTTATTGATTTAAAAAGTATTACCAGACATAAAAGTATTGGAATACCTAGAATCAATAGGTCTGTTAATTTCAAAAATAACGAAATTATAGCAATAAAAATGTTTAATGAATTACCGAATGAAATAAAGATACTTAATCTTAGCAGCAAAAATATAAGGACAAAAATTATTAATTGGTACAAGGAAAGAGAAAAACTGAAGTTATTTGTTTTATATTTGTTTTAAATCTTTGTGTGGCTGATATTTTATCTTGTTATGTTATGAATTATGAGAAATTTTATCTAAATGTATATGGCATAGACTCTGCCAAATTTTTGTTTTTTAGCTCGTAAGTTAGTTTTAGTAACCAGACCTAAAGCACAGGTAAATTTAATTACCTCTTTTAGGATGTAAGCATTTTTTCAGTTATACTTTGTATATCTTGATGTGATCTACATGTATTTTGTACTCTGGTTTATCAATAAATAAATAAATAAATAAATAAATAAATAAATTAATAAATTTAAACGCTATTTTCCTAGGCAAATAATATTTTGACATTTTGGTAATATTTTTAATTAAAAAAAAGTGACAAGGTAGATTAAAGTAGAGTAAAAAATAGATTTACTTTTACGTTTCAATATGAATTTTAAGTGTAGATGAGGCGAGTTTAGACTAGTGCAGACGAGGGGAGCTCAATTTTTCTTTCAACAAACTATGGGTTGGTAAATTGCAATCGGTGAACCGATTCCAAGATCCCGTTTCCTGGATTCAAACTTACAATAGTACATATTTACATAATACAGTTATGTTGTATTTGCCTAAAAAGAATTTAGGCAAACACTATTTATCTAGTCAAATAGAAATGTAATAATACTTGAAACTATTTGCCTAGACAAAACAAAGCTATTTTCCCGAAATAACTAATTGTATGCGACATGTACACGATAAAGAGCTCAAATTTAAACTGAATGTATAAAAAATGTATAAAGCTTACCTCGCTCCAAACAGATAATTGCTGTTCAACTTCAATTCTCATCTGATTGATTTCTTGAATCGATAGATGACGATCACACGAAACATCGAATGTAGAATATTGCGTATGGTGCGTTGTTTCGCTGCCACGTTTAACAGTTGATGTTTTCACTAAATTACCTTCGATTTCAATTTCCTGAAGCTCCTCCTCCAGTATATCGCCTAAAAAAAGATCACACGTTTCAGTTGCCGCCAAAGCTTAGAAAAGTAAAAGTTTACCTTTCGCACTTTGAGCTATACTATTAAGTTTTTCTGTTTCTGAATTGACTTTTTCAGATTTTTGTTTTGCAATTTCAATAATTTCATCATCTTCTACACTTTCTTGCAAAATATCGGACATTTCTTTGGCTTCCTCTGCTTTTTCATCTTCCAAATTTAGTGTTTCTTTTTGTTTCTGCACCTGTTCCTCTGTTGCGACATCTAAGACCTGATTATCGCTGTCTTTGGCCTCTTTAATATGTCGATATATTTCAGCATTTTGTTTCTCCTCATCATCTTCACTTTCATTAGCATCCTCGCTATCTCGAGGAACATCTATGGTTTTTAACCTTTTCTTAACCGATTCTGTCACGTCGCCTAAGCTCCTTTTAGAATCAGAGTCACCAGGTTTTCGCTTCCTTTCCTCTTCTCTGTTCTGTTCGTTTTGTCGATTGCTCGACATGTCTTCTTGAGCAGACGTCTGACTTTTATGCCCCGTCTTGCTTTCTTCCATTCGTGACTGTCCAACTCCATCTTTATCTAGATTATCTTCATGATTAATTTCTTGGTTGGACTGTGAGCTTTTGTGGTTGTTTGTAGGATTTGTTTGCACATTATCAGTTGCTATTGCATCGTCAACGTCCATTGCTTGCGATTGGTCTTGATCCGTTTGTTTTTGATCTAAGGTCGAGTCCAGATTCTCTTTGCTTTCGGCTTCGTCTTTTGGTTCTCCTTGATCTGCACTTTTTTCTAAATTTTCACTTTCGTCTGGTTCTACATCCTCTTCGTTATTATTCTTACTTTCATTTATGTCGATTTCATTATCACTTGTGTCCGTATCGTTTGTTTCGTTTTCTATTTCGTTCGATTCTGTAGCCTTTTCTTGTTCTTCTAATCCTTCATTTTCTTGTTGGGGCATTAGTTCTATAATAATAGTAAATGTTATTGATTAGATTTACCTAAACATGAAATTAATAATTAATCTACCTAGCGCCGATCTTAACCATCTCCTAATAAATTTATTCGGCAGATATTTGCAATAGAAACGTTTGTTCGAACAATTGTTTCCATGGTAAATGTCTGTTAGATTAATTTATCAGGAGATGAAAAGATCGAACCCTAATCTAATAAATCTATCTAATTAATAATAAATCTACCTTTCATCGTATCAATATCAAATGGGTTCTCTTCATCCTGGTTCTCTCCCATGTCTTGCATTTCGTCGTCCAATTGTAAATCTTCTGGCAAATCCATGGGTTCAGGTTCAGGATATTCGGGATGGTTTCCGTGAAAAGGGTCGATCTGCTTATCGTCGACCTCAGGTTCCTCGATTTTGTCGATTTCCCGTTCCTTCTTTTCTTTGGAGTTGTTGGTCATTTGATCATCTTCATTATTGTATGTTTCATCATCCTTCGCTGTCAGTTTGTCTTGTCCATCTTTTTCGCCCTTATTGCCCTTTTCTTCTTTATTATGTCGTTCTTCTAAAAAAAGGGCGATTAATTTTGATTAATTTCGTAACAACCATGTATCAAACCGTCGTTGGCTTCCTCGTCGTCCGATCCCCAAATATGTTGATCCAGTTTATCTGCATCGTTCCCGGTTTCTCCCATTTGTTCATCAACGTCTTCGTCAGAATCTGACTTTTCGTCAATTTCGTCATTGTCCTTTTCAACATCCTAAGACAATGTCATTATTTCTTTGAACGTTAAACCATAGTCACACAAATACCTGCATCTTTCCTTCAAAATCTTCACTCATTTCGATACCTTTTTCTTCTTCCTTACAATCTTTGTCCTCTTGTTGGTCGTTTTCTTGTCCGCTAGGTTGCGCATCTTCGAGCTGATCTTCCGATTCGATTTTATCAGATACGTCCCGATCGCCTTTGCCCTCGCCCAAACCTAAACCGCCGACGTTTTGTTGACCTTCACCTTCAGCATTTAATTCTTCAGAAAATTCAGGGGGCACACAGAAACCCTGAGAAAAAATATTACTAGACTTTGTTAAATTAATATCCTACTTTACTTACCTTGTTAGCTAAATCGATGAAAATGTTCGAGAGAATGGAACTCAATTTGCAAGTTACTCTGTATGCGGACACTTGTTGTGTTACATAAAACTGATATAGCAAAATAACTTGTTCTAATAGGGGAATTACTGATGACGACACTATTGCTTTAAAGTCGTCACTTTGAAATCTGTAATACTCAGTCACCACTTTATGTAAATGCTTCAACACAACCTTCATTTCCAAAATGTCAATATCTTTCGACAAGTCTTCTACAATTAGAGTTTTTAAATGAAACAACTTTAGTTTGTTTTCTTCTTCTTCGTCGTTCTTAATTGCAGATGCGTCCAACTTGTGTTGCTTGTAAATGTTTTGTATGACAATTAAGATTTTATCGAATAATTTTTTTGCAACTTTCCTAAGCTGATCGACATCGGTATGAGAAGCTTGGGATAAAGTTTTCACATCCTCTGCCAGTAAGGTTGTGACTCGTTCGATTTCCTGAATTACCCATTTGGAACTGTTTATCATTGGAACGTTACCAAAATTTTCGTTCAGCATTTTTAATTTGGCAGCAATATTTTTAAGGTCGTTCATTACGTTATGTTTGTTATTGATATTTATATGGGTTGCATCGGCAAGTTTGAATTCTGTATTGGGCAAGATGTTAACGAATTTTTCTAGATTATTTAGTAGCTTTTGTAGTGTTTCGATAGAGAAAATAACGATTTCCATGCAATCTTTCCAAGTAGCGCTTTCTTTGTAAAGTGAGAAATATTTCGGCTTCAACGTTAGTACCGAAATTGGCTCGCTTCCGACAATGGCCTCATCTGGACAAGTATAAAGTATGATTTTATATTGTTTCATCACAATAAGCGCGTTTTTTAGGAATTCCTTGACATGGTGGTAAGTGTTTATAGATAAATACGATTCTTCAGGAGTAACAGAGAGGCAAGTTGAATAAAAACGTAAATAATACAGTGTCCTGGAAGACTCGATTAGTTTTTGTTTTTGTTCCTGTATGAAAGACTGAAAGCAATTTTGTTGTATTAAAAATAATAAATTTATAAGTTATTTATTGGTCACCATTAAGTGTTCAGAGAAGCCTTTACAACGTTCCAAATTTTGGATACCTAAATCTTTGGCAGGATTGCGTAACTTTAATTCCAGCAAATCTAAACGCACAAGCGCTCTCGTGTAGTACATTTCGCAGCCTTCCCAGATCGTCAAAAGTTTTTCGTCATTTCGACTAAAATCAATTTGTTAAATAAATTTAGAATAAAAAAGAGAAAAGAGAAAAGTTCAAATTTCAAATTTACTAGAAAATAGATTAATTACGCTAGGTCTCGATAAATTCAGTACCTATTTTACGGAGTTACTAGAAACTAATAAAAATAAAATAATAATTTAATAAAAATTAAAATTAAAGAAAATGAAATAAAGCTATGTAAACTGACGTGCGTATAAAAAGATTAGGACATCTATCTATCCTAGATGGAACAAGGCTTAAGAGTTTTGAACCCCAGTTTGCAATACAATAACTTACAATTAGTAATATAATGCAATATTACTTTTACTTATTATAACTTCTTCCTTCTTCTTATTTCACCTAACTTATCAAGAAAAAGTTTGTAATTAATATGATAAAATAACAAAATAAAATTTTAAGCGACCCATAGCCAAGAGCATAATATAATATTAATGTTAGGTAGGTACTTTCCACCAAAGCCGAACTAAAATTATTGAACAACATTCGCACAGTGCCTAAATTCGAGTAAAATTATTTTAAACCATTTATGAACTTTATTTTGATAAGTTTTGCTTACACTTATCCATCCTCTTTGTAATTTAAAAACTGTTAGACAACAAGGACGTAAAATTTTGCATTCCTTCGTAACATAGTGTAAGAAATAAAGAAATATATAAAATTTTAAGAAAATCCGAAATGAACGATGTCACAATGGCCTTGATGAATTGCGGCAGAATGAATCTGTGTGTTCGGTAGCACGTTGCTGTGCAACAGAGAACTGTCAAGAAATAAAATTATATCGAGAGATTATTTTATGAGTACATTAGCATTATATATATATGACAGAACCTATAGGGATTAACAGAATAGTAGTTACCATTAACAGTTGCTAAGTCATAATTATGATGACAGGATAGATTGTAAGTACATACTCGCATTGTTAATAATTGAATGTATTAGGCAATTTAATAAATAAAGCCGACAACGGTAAGTAAAAATTTGATAATGACTTAAGTGAAATTTGGTTTTTAGATTTATTTATTTATTTATTTACCAATCACCATTTAAATTACACAGTATAGCCAGTATACAATGTAAGTCCTATAGAGATAACATAGTCATCTGTACATAGGAGGTAATATATTAAAATAAACTTAAACTACCTTAATACTAGTTGTTGATACAGTACTATATGCTTTTTTTTTTTTTATTATTATTGTGCATCTTCACTTATTTAGTCTTATTATTTCATAAACATTATTGAGACCTGAGAAACAATTTCAACTTATATTTTATTGTCATATTTTTAGCAGTCATGATTTTTAGATGATAATTCGGCAATCTATTATACATTCTTATGGCAACTATGAAACTTCTTTTATTACTTATTGTTTTAGTTAATTTAGGTAACTGGATACTTCTATGTCTTGTGTTACGCTCATTACTTAAATACTTATCTTTCAATGTTTTATAGTGGTAGGCAACCGAATCTAACATAAAAAGTTTTGTAATGTTTAAAGGAAAGTTATTCCCTATTGAAAAATCTTTGTTTACAATTTTCAAAAGTCTAGATTGTATTCTTTGTAAGTTACCAATTAGATTCTTACCAGCACCACCCCATGCTATAATTCCATAGTTTATTATGCTCTGGAAAAATGCATAGTACATTGTCATGAGTGTTTTAGTATCCATAATCTTCCTTATTTTGGCAAAAACGTATATTAGGTATTTAGTTCTCCGTGTAATGTACTCAATGTGCTTATCCCATCTCATATTATAACCAAAAATAATTCCCAGGTACTTGCAGCTTTCTACTCTTTTTATTTGCTCATTTTGAATCTGAACATTCATATCTTCAGGTACACTACTTTTTTGATTTCCAAAGGTTATGTATACTGTTTTACTTATATTAAGAGACAACTTGTTTAGGATTAACCAGTTGGCGACAAAATTTAGATAATTATTCATTTTGCATTCTGCAAATGACCAAGTATCATCATCTGAAATGACAACAGTGTCATCTGCATATGACATAATAGATTGTGCAGGCATATTTACCAATAAATCATTAACATACAGTATAAATAACAATGGGCCTAGTACCGTTCCCTGTGGAACACCCGTGACAATTCTTTTATATTCGCTCATGCTTTCTTGAATTCTAGTTTTTTGTCTTCTGTCAGATAGATAGCTAGTTAATAATTTGAGACTATTACCTCTAATTCCATATCTTTCTAATTTATCTAATAGTATTTTGTGATTCACTGTATCAAAAGCTTTAGCAAGATCGAGGAAAACTACCATAATAGGTCTGCTTCCGTCTAGATTAGCATAAATTCTATCAGCAAGTTTGTTTAGAGCATCTCTAGTTCCTTTATTTTTCACGAAACCGTACTGGTTTTCGGATATGATTCTGTGTTTCGCTAAGAAAACCTCTAATCTATCATAGATAATTCTTTCAAAAATCTTTGCAATATTTGATATAAGTGAGATGGGTCTATAGTTTGAAACACAAGTTTTGTCACCTGTCTTAAATATTGGAACGACTTCAGCATTTTTTAGAGATTCAGGCCACGTTGATTTTTCAATACAGACATTGAAAATATGTTCAAGTGGCAAAACTATATAATAAGCTATTGTTTTTAATACTTTGGCATTTATTTTATCTACACCGCCTGATTTGTCTTTCATTTTGCTTATGATTCTAAATATTTCCTGTGAATCTGTCGGATTAATGAACATTGTGCTTTCATTTCTTTTAGGTAGAGTGATTGTGTGATCCTTAGGCTCAGTAATGAAATGTTTCAGATCAGATGTTTTTAAATATGAGATTTCTGGTTCATAAACGTATCAAGAATTGCAAAATTAATTTTTTTTTTTAATTTATCATCGATGAATATTTACAATCCGTTATATAAGATTAACATTCGGTAAATGGTTTGGTTAATGTAATTGGTGACATGTGAGAGGACACATCCTCATACTCGTCAAATGAAAAATTGCAGAGAAGAGAAGACTAAGATGGATCTGGCAAAATACTAGGTATCCTAGAGATACAACCAAATTTAATGCAGCAGCACACGAACTAAGTTCAATATTATATAAACTGAAAAATCAGGGAATCCAAGACTGTTTATCAAAACTAACTCCAGATCAATGGAAAATATGGTGTCACCTTGTAGTTTTACAACATGAATAAATGGGTAGTCTATCTTTGTCATGTAAAGAAACTGTCCTTTTTGTGTAATTTGTTCTTGACGAAGTACTATAACTCATTGTATATTTCAAACCTTTAATAAGGAATCTACCAACAAAGACTATCGTGCAGGCGACGTCTGACGGAATCGGAACATGTGGACAAGGCTTAAGACAATTGAGTTTTTTTCAACTGCCTACGTTATTTACTTATTAAAATAATATATAAACTAAAAGCATACTCACCAATAATTTAAATGTTGAAATGCCGCATTCAAATCTATCGGTTTGATTAAAAACAATTGATAATTACTTTTCGTTCTAGACTGAAATACGCCAGTTCGAAACGATAGGCCAATTTCGGTCAACATCTTAAACAAATCTGCTAGTGCTTTACGCTTTTGTTGTAAAATACCTTTCACATGAGACTTCTGTTTCTCTTTTGGTAAACTTGTATCCACCTATAAAAAAAATAAACGTTAAACGAGTTTAAATCACATTCAATTACCAAACTAACCTCCGAATTTTGCAATCTATTGCTCGTTTCAATGATATTTGTCACAAATCCATCGAGACTTTGAATTAATTTCGGATAATCAGTTGCAAACATAGTATCTTTGCATAAAGTGCGGGCCTTGTAAAAGTATCTATCGACCCTTCCAAATAGCTTTTCTCCATGTCGCTGAATTTCACTAGGTTCATTTTGTGTATTCTGCCGTTCAAAAATTATAAAATTGACAACGTACTAACATAAGTCTTACCTTAAAATGTGAAGATTTGGCCATGTAAGTTGCCGGGTCCATCGTATAATGATAGGTTTTTGGAGATTGTCTTTGTGGTCTATCCCAAATGCCCACGTTTTCGCTATCCTTCGTTTGGGATCCTACATTTGTGAAGCACGAAGAAGCAGGTTGTTTAAGGACATCCTAAGAATTGCATTAACTGTAAGTTCGATGTTTGTAACTACAATATTAAAAATTATACCTCAAATTCTTTGATATATTTGTGTAAAGTTTTATGAGTCTTCTCAATTGTTTGCTTTACTGCCCAATAACTTATATCTTTCCACTTAACGATCTTTATGTATTCCTTAAGTTTCTTTTCAATGGGTGTTCTGAGTGTCTTTATTTTTGTCTCAATGTTAGAAACAAACTGTTTATAATATTCGCGTATATTCCATAGTATGTTGATGAATATACCTAAAAAATGGTTTTGTATAAATTAAAACAGAAACATTTCAAATATGGGACAACTATTTATTTGTACAGTTCAAATCAATTAGATAAGTAAAATTGAAAATTACAAAATACGGTCCTACCTAATTTGTTAGTACGGTCCAACTGCACAGCATGGCAATGAAAAGTGAACAACAACTCTAATCTATTTTCAAATTCGGCCAAATTCGACTGCGTTATAAATTTCTGAAGCGCCAACACCAATTCTTCAATGCCGAATTTGTTTTCCTGTATAAATTGCAACATAACTTCGTAAATATAAAACCACCATTTTGCTATTGGATCGTTCATTCTAAAAGTGTTTTGTTTTGACAGTTGAAGTTAAAGGGCCAGTTAATAAGTGACAGTTACCTGTCGAACGCATTGTTCAAACTATTCTTCCACATGCCCATTTCTATTTTACGCCACGATATTATTTGCTGAACTAAATTTTGAATGTACGGAGATAGGCTTACTCCGGCATGAGCGTTCTCTTCCCATTCGTGACATTTCGTAAGTAGAATTTCGAAACCAGTTAGAAATCTAGATAGAGGACTGGTAATGTTAAAATTGTATACTCGTTCTATTATTGTTTGTATCTGAAATAATCGATCGTGGTTATTTTGCAATTGTGTAAATACTATTGATTTATTAGGACTAGTGCGACGATATAAACCTTAATATAAAATTAAATAATTTGTTTACAAATGATCATTTGCAAACTAATGTTATTTTAATATTCAGCTTAACTGGCAACATAAAAAGTAGAATATAACGCTTAAAATATTAAGCGTGCATATCTCATAAAGACAAAATTCTTACCGTTACTAAATTTGGATGTTCCGGCCACTCGTTCAAAAATTCCACTATTTTCATCCGCAATTCCTCTAAAATATAAAACGATTTTTTCACCTGATCTACATTCGGATGGTTATAGAAATCATAGCATTTTTTAACTTGGTATCGTGACAAATTCAAACCGTCTTCACCTTCAAAAAGAGATGTTATAAAAAATTTAATACTTATACAAAGGGCTAGGTGCCACTTAAATGGAAAACTAAACACCAGTCAATTTTGATAATTTTTATACCATTTCGATAGATAATGAAAAAACGAAAAAATCTTATCGTTGGCCCAACATTCGCGATTTTAAATTAATATATTTCCCATTCGAAATACATCGGTGTCAATTATTTTCTCTTAACAATAGCACCTGTAGTAGTCCCATTAAGTTAATCCTTTCAGTGGCTATAAAACTTTTAATATTTTCGACCTAAAAGTGTAAGTAGAAACCAGGCAAAACTACCTCACCTCCAAAAGATTAAAAGTTTTAGAGTTACTAAAAGGATTAGTTTAATGAGCTATTCGGTGTCATTGTTAAAAAGAAATGTATTTTAAATGGGAAATATATTCATTAAAAATCGGGAATTGCGACTTTCCTATCAATTTCTCCGTGTTGGGCCAACAATAAGATTTTTCGTTTTTTAATTATCTATCGAATGATGTAAAAATTATCAAAATCGACCGATGTTTAGTTTTCCATTTAAGTGGCACATAACTCTTTACGATGCTTACCTGGTATTGTGTAATCCTCAAACTTTTGCGCGACCGAAATCAGAACGTTTAAAGTACTCAATAATTCAGCGTCTACCCTATAATCTACATTTTCCCCAAACTTATCAAGCAACACCTTGAACAACTTGCACTTTTGAAGTAGAGGCATCACAAAATCGCATTCGATAATTTTCTTGGGCGATGCCAACCATTCAGTTTTAGTGTACAGCCCCAACAATTGTGCATGTATTTGCGATACAAATTTTACATCATCAAACGTTATAATGCCCACATAGTTAGTTGGGATATTTTGTTGTGGCTCGAATTCATCGTCTAGAGCTTTGGTTTGAAATTCCCTAAAATCTTGATCAATAAAATTTGGAAACAGCCGATTGAACTCTTCTTCCATTTCATTTTCTTCAGTTTTGGACCTGTAAATGAACATTTATAATTAAATATTACTCCTAGCTACCCATGAAAAAATGTCGTTCCGAAATGTCCTACTTTAATTTATAAAGGCTCGCTTCCTCTTTTCTTTTTAGTTCAAGTTCCTCTTCCTGTCGTTTCCAGGCCTCTATAAATATTTGGAGTAGATTATCGAATTCTCTAAATAATTTCTTGTCAAATATTTTGCAGTTGCCTCCATCGAGAATACATAAATTATATACATCGTAAATGCCACATTTCAATAATCTAAAAATAGCGACGATTAAGCTAGAAAATAAAATTACCTACACTTCGTCGAAATCTATATGCAATTTACGTCATCAATACAAGATTACTAGATGACTGCGTTTGACACAGTGCTGTCACCTTGTACCTCGTATTTTGACAGTTACAATAAATTGTAGTCTTTCTTTACGCTATTTAATATGTGCACAAGTAAATCATCTATAGAATATGTCATTTTCCAAACTTTAAACCGAATTACAAATAAACAATCTAGTAACTTTTTGTTGATGACGTGAATTGCGTATAGGTTTGGATAGGCTGTATCAATCTTAATGTGATACCTGAAACTTTCGATTTTGAATGCGGTTCGATTGTAATCGGGGCCCATCGTTGACTTCACGAAATCTTGAATATGTCCATCCATGTAGAGAGAGATGGATTTCATAAAATGTGGCTGTTCAAAGGTGAGAGTTGGAAATCTGATGATGTTAATTAGATCTTTACCAAGATCAACTTTTGAATTCATATTATTATAATCGCTTAACAGTTTATAATGTATATTTATCTTCAACTGAACTGCATATAAAAACTGAGCGAGATTGTCTAGCAAAGGTGCTACTATGTCTGGATATGTATATCGATACTTTTTTATCACTTCTATTAAGTTGATATAGCTGGAACAATGTTGCGTAACCTCCTTCCCGAATTTGTCACAATCTGGTAGATTTAGAGTGCCTTTATTAATAATCGTATTCCAAATTGTATTGTAGTGGTTATTTAGTCGTTCGAAGAGATTAACAATTTTTACTGGAGTCAAAACTATTGCAAAATGATGTAAGATATCCTAAAATTATTAATTGATTAATGAAAAAATTACATCACTTTTTACCTTCGACATAGAATTGTAGGTAGTATTTTTCGGTCGAACAGCAATGTATTTGCCAAATTCTTTTTCTTTTGCTTCTAGAGCTTTAATTTTTGCATTTATCAGGGCAACACGAGAATGTATGGTTTCCTTGAATTGCTGTACACTTCGTTTTGCAAAATGTAACTGTGCTTAATGCAATTTAGATTGTCGATTTCCTCTAAGCAATACTGTTTTTTCAATTTAGTTTTCGCTAATGGATCAATTAGAGGCAACTTGCTGTTAAAGATCATTTTTAGATAATTTAGTAAAAAGTATAAATTTGATATTGCATGTAGTTTTTCGATTAAGACATCGTAAGATATTAATTTTGCAATTTCGGAGGTGCACCGTCTCCATAATGTTATTAGGAGATCCTTGTCACCATTAAAGTCGTCAATTTCACTATCTTCGTAAATCTGTTCAATTTTTTCAGTAATTGCTGTGGCGAGTTCGTTGTTGTTCAGTCCTTTCGTTGTTATATTTAAGACTTGTTTGAGCTGGATTATGAGTTCGTCGTAGCTTTGATTGATGTATTTCGACCGCAGAATCTAAAATATTTTAAGACTAAAAGAAACGAAAAACATTCCATCTTCTTAGAGCCTATCCAACTTTCCAAATATTAAATATGACTACATTACATAAAAATTGTATCGTTGTTAAGCTACGCTTCAAATTTGTTCGAGGCGCTTAACCTGGATATTAGGAAGGTAGGATACTTTTTTTTTTCTTAACAAAAAATAAAACAACAAGGTCGAAATGCCTAGTTGAGCTCTATACAAACGAACGTTTAATCCCGAAGACATATTATATTATACTATACTATATTATTGTTTACAGAGAAACGTCACTTGCGAGAGCTAAAATTTAAATGCGCAGCATTTCAATCCATCATGTTTTTTGTAGAAAATGTTTCAACCTCAAATTATTTGTCAAATAAAATTATCAGGGGCCTTAAGGTAAGCGTACATTATGCCGGAACGTAGCGAGCCACATCTCATCGCAAAACTCTGCAACCAATCGTTATCATGCAATAGAGATCGCGGCATCGACTCATTTAAAATGCACCCCAGCAATTGGCTGCGCTGCAATGCGATCCGGCATAATTTATTTATTGATAAACCAGAGTACAAAATACATGTAGGTCACATCAAGATATACAATGTATAACTGAAAAAATGCTTACATCCTAAAAGAGGTAATTAAATTTACCTGTGCTTTAGGTCTGGTTACTAAAACTAACTTACGAGCTAAAAAACAAAAATTTGGCAGAGTCTATGCCATATACATTTAGATAAAATTTCTCATAATTCATAACATAACAAGATAAAATATCAGCCACACAAAGATTTAAAACAAATATAAAACAAATAACTTCAGTTTTTTCTCTTTCCTTGTACCAATTAATAATTTTTGTCCTTATATTTTTGCTGCTAAGATTAAGTATCTTTATTTCATTCGGTAATTCATTAAACATTTTTATTGCTATAATTTCGTTATTTTTGAAATTAATAGCGACGATTAAGCTAGAAAATAAAATTACCTACACTTTGTCGAAATCTGTATGCAATTTACGTCATCAATACAAGATTACTAGATGATTGCGTTTCACACAGTGCTGTCACCTTGTACCTCGTATTTTGACAGTTACAATAAATTGTAGTCTTTGTTTACGCTATTTAATATGTGCACAAGTAAATCATCTATAGAATATGTCATTTTCCAAACTTTAAACCGAATTAGGCAGCGAATGTGAGCCTAAGGATCACACAATCACTCTACCTAAAAGAAATGAAAGCACAATGTTCATTAATCCGACAGATTCACAGGAAATATTTAGAATCATAAGCAAAATGAAAGACAAATCAGGCGGTGTAGATAAAATAAATGCCAAAGTATTAAAAACAATAGCTTATTATATAGTTTTGCCACTTGAACATATTTTCAATGTCTGTATTGAAAAATCAACGTGGCCTGAATCTCTAAAAAATGCTGAAGTCGTTCCAATATTTAAGACAGGTGACAAAACTTGTGTTTCAAACTATAGACCCATCTCGCTTATATCAAATATTGCAAAGATTTTTGAAAGAATTATCTATGATAGATTAGAGGTTTTCTTAGCGAAACACAGAATCATATCCGAAAACCAGTACGGTTTCGTGAAAAATAAAGGAACTAGAGATGCTCTAAACAAACTTGCTGATAGAATTTATGCTAATCTAGACGGAAGCAGACCTATTATGGTAGTTTTCCTCGATCTTGCTAAAGCTTTTGATACAGTGAATCACAAAATACTATTAGACAAATTAGAAAGATATGGAATTAGAGGTAATAGTCTCAAATTATTAACTAGCTATCTATCTGACAGAAGACACAAAACTAGAATTCAAGAAAGCATGAGCGAATATAAAAGAATTGTCACGGGTGTTCCACAGGGAACGGTACTAGGCCCATTGTTATTTATACTGTATGTTAATGATCTATTGGTAAATATGCCTGCACAATCTATTATGTCATATGCGGATGACACTGTTGTCATTTCAGATGACGATACTTGGTCATTTGCAGAATGCAAAATGAATAATTATCTAAATTTTGTCGCCAACTGGTTAATCCTAAACAAGTTGTCTCTTAATATAAGTAAAACAGTATACATAACCTTTGGAAATCAAAAAAGTGGTGTACCTGAAGATATGAATGTTCAGATTCAAAATGAGCAAATAAAAAGAGTAGAAAGCTGCAAGTACCTGGGAATTATTTTTGATTATAATATGAGATGGGATAAACACATTGAGTACATTACGCGGAGAACTAAATACCTAATATACGTTTTTGCCAAAATAAGGAAGATTATGGATACTAAAACACTCATGACAATGTACTATGCATTTTTCCAGAGCATAATAAACTATGGAATTATAGCATGGGGTGGTGCTGGTAAAAATCTAATTGGTAACTTACAAAGAATACAATCTAGACTTTTGAAAATTGTAAACAAAGATTTTCAATAGGGAATAACTTTCCTTTAAACATTACAAAACTTTTATGTTGGATTCGGTTGCCTACCACTATAAAACATTGAAAGATAAGTATTTAAGTAATGAGCGTAACACAAGACATAGAAGTATCCAGTTACCTAAATTAACTAAAACAATAAGTAATAAAAGAAGTTTCATAGTTTCCATAAGAATGTATAATAGATTGCCGAATGATCTAAAAATCATGACTGCTAAAAATATGACAATAAAATATAAGTTGAAATTGTTTCTCAGGTCTCAATAATGTTTATGAAATAATAAGACTAAATAAGTGAAGATGCACAATATAAAAAAAAAAAAGCATATAGTACTGTATCAACAACTAGTATTAAGGTAGTTTAAGTTTATTTTAATATATTACCTTCTATGTACAGATGACTATGTTATCTCTATAGGACTTACATTGTATACTGGCTATACTGTGTAATTTAAATGGTAAATAAATAAATAAATAAATAAATAAATAAATTACAAATAAACAATCTAGTAACTTTTTGTTGATGACGTGAATTGCGTATAGGTTTGGATAGGCTGTATCAATCTTAATGTGATACCTGAAACTTTCGATTTTGAATGCGGTTCGATTGTAATCGGGGGGCCCATCGTTGACTTCACGAAATCTTGAATATGTCCATCCATGTAGAGAGAGATGGATTTCATAAAATGTGGCTGTTCAAAGGTGAGAGTTGGAAATCTGATGATGTTAATTAGATCTTTACCAAGATCAACTTTTGAATTCATATTATTATAATCGCTTAACAGTTTATAATGTATATTTATTTTCAACTGAACTGCATATAAAAACTGAGCGAGATTGTCTAGCAAAGGTGCCACTATGTCTGGATACGTATATCGATACTTTTTTATCACTTCTATTAAGTTGATATAGCTGGAACAATGTTGCGTAACCTCCTTCCCGAATTTGTCGCAATCTGGTAGATTTAGAGTGCCTTTATTAATAATCGTATTCCAAATTGTATTGTAGTGGTTATTTAGTCGTTCGAAGAGATTAACAATTTTTACTGGAGTCAAAACTATTGCAAAATGATGTAAGATATCCTAAAATTATTAATTGATTAATGGAAAAATTACATCACTTTTTACCTTCGACATAGAATTGTAGGTAGTATTTTTCGTTGAACAGCAATGTATTTGCCAAATTCTTTTCTTTTGCTTCTAGAGCTTTAATTTGCATTTATCAGGGCAACACGAGAATGTATGGTTTCCTTAGAATTGCTGTACACTTCGTTTTGCAAAATGTAACTGTGCTTAATGCAATTTAGATTGTCGATTTCCTCTAAGCAATACTGTTTTTTCAATTTAGTTTTCGCTAATGGATCAATTAGAGGCAACTTGCTGTTAAAGATCATTTTTAGATAATTTAGTAAAAAGTATAAATTTGATATTGCATGTAGTTTTTCGATTAAGACATCGTAAGATATTAATTTTGCAATTTCGGAGGTGCACCGTCTCCATAATGTTATTAGGAGATCCTTGTCACCATTAAAGTCGTCAATTTCACTATCTTCGTAAATCTGTTCAATTTTTTCAGTAATTGCTGTGGCGAGTTCGTTGTTGTTCAGTCCTTTCGTTGTTATATTTAAGACTTGTTTGAGCTGGATTATGAGTTCGTCGTAGCTTTGATTGATGTATTTCGACTCGCAGAATCTAAAATATTTTAAGACTAAAAGAAACGAAAAACATTCCATCTTCTTAGAGCCTATCCAACTTTCCAAATATTAAATATGACTACATTACATAAAAATTGTATCGTTGTTAAGCTACGCTTCAAATTTGTTCGAGGCGCTTAACCTGGATATTAGGAAGGTAGGATACTTTTTTTTTTCTTAACAAAAAATAAAACAACAAGGTCGAAATGCCTAGTTGAGTTCTATACAAACGAACGTTTAATCCCGAAGACATATTATATTATACTATACTATATTATTGTTTACAGAGAAACGTCACTTGCGAGTGCTAAAATTTAAATGCGCAGCATTTCAATCCATCATGTTTTTTGTAGAAAATGTTTCAACCTCAAATTATTTGTCAAATAAAATTATCAGGGGCCTTAAGGTAAGCGTACATTATGCCGGAAAGTAGCGAGCCACATCGCATCGCAAAACTCTGCAACCAATCGTTATCATGCAATAGGCATCGATTCATTTAAAATGCACCCCAGCAATTGGCTGCGCTGCAATGCGATCCGGCATAATGTACGCTTACCTTTATTCTTGAATTGTTCGCTTACAAAACGTATGCGAAAATGACGTCATAACAATGGGTTTCTATTGAAATCTGTTTGTTTTGACGTCATCTTTGCATACGTTATGTAAGCGAATTGTTCGAAAATAGCCCCCCCCCCCCGACCTATAATTTTTAGTTTTAATTATAAAACAATAAAGCTTATTAATAGGATATTCTAATATGATGTTGTTTATCCTTGAGTGTTTGAGTGTTCAGTTTATCCTCTGGTGATAGGTAAAACAATTCATTGATTACCTATGTATGTATGTCTAAATTGCATGTTGGTACTTTCCAAATTTGTAAATAATTGTTTCTTTGAATTGTATTACCAACATTAGACTTGTTCGTGCAGTAATTTCTGACTACAATAGTTTCCAACTATTTCAATTAAGCAGCATTTTAGATTTCGACAGTTGAGTAAAATAACAATTCTAAAATTCTGAAATAAATGGAAACTAGTCTGAAAATGTTGCACGAACAAACCTATTATTATAAAAATTAACATAAGATTTCACCGAATGATGGGGGTAGGTACTTAATTAGTTACTAATGTTTAGTAGGTGTTATGTTTTGTAAATATGTATTATAAAGAATTAATCTTACAATTTAGATTAAAATAACAGTCATGAGAGTTTACATTTTTCTTTTAGATTCTACGTTGGATTGCAAATTAATTAAAATTATCATCTTAAATAATTTTTAAAACGTAGATATGTTGAAATACAGTTAAATGTATAGTTAATGCAGTACCACCGAGATTTTACAAAGTCCCCAGAAAATACACAAACTGTATTAGACGTCAAACTTTAACTATCCACCATTAGACGAACTAATTGAAGTATTAGGTGTACAACTTTGCTTCCGCCGTTTTTTTCCGAAATTCGAGGCTTTATTGTAATAAACTGGTTATACATTTATGATTCAAAGTATTGTCCATCGCTGGCCAGTACTTGCTCCCATCTTTCGGGCAGCGTACGAATCCCGCGTTGAAAAAACTGGTCATCTTTTGAAGCGATCCACGAATCGATCCAATTTTTTACTTCTTCATAAGACCGGAAGTGCTGGTCATCCAGGCCGTGTGCCATTGATCGAAACAAGTGATGGTCCGAGGGAGCAACGTCTGGAGAATACGGCGGGTGGGGTGGGACTTCCCATTTCAACGTTTCCAAGTATGTCTTGACCACTTTCGCAACATGGGGTCGAGCATTGTCATGCTGTAAGATTACTTTATCATGTCTCTCGTTGTATTGAGTCTTGCTCAAGTAATGCCTCAATTCTGCATCTTCGAAAACCTTCTCTCTTCCACCGCCATGCCGGTCTTCGACGTCAAAATCACCGTTCTTGAAGCGTCGAAACCACTCTCGGCACGTTCTTTCACTAATAGCGGCCTCACCGTAGGTATTTGAGAGCATTCGATGAGCCTCGGCCGCAGATTTCTTCATATTAAAACAGAAAATTAAAACCTCCCGCAAATGACGAGAATTTGGCTCGTAAGCTGACATGTTTAATCGAGAATAACTTTATGATGCAGACACAAATCGACTAATATTTCGATGGCGTTATATTTACAAATACCTAATCTTATTGTATGACAGCTACGATCTATTTATTTCGACTACCACTTACCGCTGCAGCCATTTATTGCAAAACGGCGGAAGCAAAGTTGTACACCTAATACAATTGAAATAAAATTTTATTTTGCATTTGACGTTATCAAATTGTCAAGTAAATTGTGATCATTGGCCGTTTGCATAGACATTAACTAACAGCTTTAGGGCCGATCTTTTCATCTTCAATTTAATTTAATTGACGCATATTTACTATAGAAACGTTTGTTTAAATAATTGTTTCTATGGCAAAAATATGTCAAGTAAATTTATTGGGAGATGAAAAGACCAATCTTAAGCCTTGCTTAAGTATACAATATCTATGGAAACACATAGTATCTAAAAAAAAAAAAATCAATAGCTTAAGCAAGCCTTACATTTTGCGCCGAAATGTTTTTACATTCGAGTGTATTTTCTACGACTTATGCGACCTCAGACACGTCTCCTTGGTGCAAAATGGTCCAAAATTAAAAACATTAATTCAATTTTTTTTTACACCATACAACATTTTAACCCTCTCGTGCATCGTGTCCGCTGTAGTGGACGAGTCACTTAATGCATAAAAAATGGAATTGTTTCATTAAATTACATGTTTGAAGAGCATATGTACCATTTAAATCTATGGACATCCTTCGATACCGTGTGAAGTTAGCTTGAAATTCTCATTTTGGCATTATAGTTTTTAAAATATTATCAAATTAAACAGTTTTCAATTATTTTATTAAAAAAATCGTGCACCAGAGGGTTAATACTTTTTAAATCGTTATAAAATGAAAAGCACTTACACGTAATCGTAGCTTTCATCCGATACATTTTGTAAATTCATCCACAGCAGTAAACTAAGAGTCTGTTCCTATTCAGCACGTCCCTATAATTTCCAAATTTCGTTACCCTTATTGGTTCTTTATGGTTGATTTCTGGAATCAATAATTGTGCCACAGAATAGCTCAGCAGCGGCGCGAAAACTGCCAAAGGCTCCCTCGCGTCGTACTCGACAACTTCAGATTCAAGACTTTTAAAACGAAATGGCGTAATCGAGGCCGAATTTACCAGATAATAGTGCAAGTCTGCACTTAATTCGTGTTTCAAACTCACGTCCTTCGAAACGCTATATTGCTCGAGCACACCCAGTAAATTAGTCGGAATTGTTACCGATTGCTTCAGCATTTCTATGTTTTCTCCTGTGTCGTTGAGATTTCGTTTTAGTTTGTTAATAGCCAGACGCGAAATGCAGTCGAGAATTGGTAGAATTTCTATGTCCGTTGGTTTATAGCTACTATAAAGGTCTTCATCGAACTTGTAGAAATCTGATAACTCTTTTAGTTTTAGGTAGTCATTGGATGGTTCGTAAAATTCAAGGGTTAAATTGGTTTTAGTACTGATAAGTAGCAGTCTTAATTTCGGGTTATTTAATAGCACTTTTAATATTTGCATAAAATTATTTTGTTTATTGCACAAGTCGAAGGCGTTCGAGATTTCCTGATACTGTTGATACATTTGAATTTGTTTATCGTTAATTAACGGAAGAGGTTTATTGTTCTGTTTGTGATAAATTTTGGCCAGTTTTTCAATACCGAAAAATCGCTCATGGATTTTTTATTGATTTTGTTGGCGAGCGTCAAGAGGGTGTCATCGGTTGTATTGTTTAAATGTTCGCCGAGCGCCTTTATCGAAAATTTCCAAAACCATTTGTAATGTATGTGGAGATTTTCGATAATATTTCTGTACTCGGTTATGTTCATTTGTTTTATGTTGATCTTTGTTAGTTTGTGGAAGACAAAACGCCATCGAAGAAACGATAAGATGTTGATTACACTTTCGTCTTTCAACTTAAGTACTTTCAGCTGTAAATTTTCTATTAAAAATTGATCGAAAGCGTCAAGCAAATCTAACAAGTTACTTTCGAGTATATCATCTATTTTGGCTTCGGTTTTCTTAGATCGGATAGCATAAAACAGTTGCAATAACGAGAGCTCTTTCTCTTGCTTATCATATTTGTTTATATTCAAGATGGTATTTGCGATGAAATACAATAAGAGATACAGTTTGTTTGAGAAATTTAGTTTTTCGTTTGTGTGAAAAGTCGAATCCGGTAACCAACGCAGATCTAGTGGCAGATCTGATACTTGAGAATTGTTTTCCACAATAACTTGACATAATTTAGAACAAATTTCGTCAAACTGCAAACTTTGTATGATCGGCAATATACATTCTTTTAAATACAAATATCTTACACTAACATCTTTGTTAGTCGTCATGCAATAGGTATGAATTAGTAAATTTAGGAGTAAGGGTTTGTTCGTTAAGATTCTTGTAACAACATACTTTGTTGTTTTATCTTTTCGATGGTCGAACTTTGCGATAAGTTCGACGTTTTTAGTGTTACATTGTTATTGTAGGGTGCCGCCTCCCGTTTACATTCTGTAAGAATTCGTTTCAGTTTATTGTTAATTAAGTCTAACGTATCGTCCCTCTCAAATTCTGATGCCGGCCGACTCTTATAATAAACATCGACTATCGTATGCCGAAAGGCGAAAAGAACGTTTCTACCTCGCAGTACCTGTTGCGCAATTAAAAACGAAGCTTGCAGTATATGATTAATATTCGGTTTTTCCCCTAAAGTTAATTCAGAAATGTAGTTGTGAATTTCTAGCAAAGCTTCTATGTGGGAGTTTATTTTTAAACCGGTTTCGAACACGAGCGATTTTATATCGTACATATTTTCGGTGACGCATTCGATTAGATTCAGCATATAAATTTCAAGGCCCCTGTTCCTCATTGCTCTAAAATTTGAAACGTGAATTGGCGACAACGAACGAACAGACTATTTTGAGGATTACCTGGAAATTTCGCCGTTTTTGGGATCCATTGTTAAAAACAATCGGAAATCTTTATGGGGTTTTATTTCGACAATTTCTCCGTTATTTTTAACGCCACGCTCGCCAATCGTTAACACGCCGTTGGGCTCTAATAATGCATTCAGACGATCCAAAACTGCGGGACTACACAAGTTTACGTTATCGATCAAGAGCCAAGCGCCTTCCTGAAGACACTAGACAAACAAACAATTTCCGAAGGGAGTAATTTTCGCCTAAACACGACCGTTAAATTTACCTTGACTAAAATCGAATCGACCCATTCGAATTTTCCACCGACGTTCAAATTTCCCTCGGCTCTCACGGCCTCGCGCAGAACGCGTCCTTTTTCGACCAAGAGTCTCAACCTGTGCAATTTACTCGAATTTTCTTTGTTGCACGTTAAAAGGTAGCGCCAGATCTCTTCCAGACTTTCTAACTTGTTGAGAAAAAATTGTGTTTCTTCTGACATCGTTTGGGTGCCAATTTCTGAAAGTTATTAAACATAATATTGTTTATTTTGATTTTTTATTTCTTCTTGTCGTAATGAAGCTCGAAAATACGGCCTGCCGTTATACTATAAGTTTAATCTCTCGATGCAGTTGTAAATTAGCTAATGGCGCCTCGACATAAAATAATAATTTTATAAATCTACCTATTTAAATTTGAAAATGATAAAGGAAGGATATAAAAGACTCGATTCAATATCTATCTATTTTATTTTAATTTTCTTAAAAAAAAATTAATCAAAAAAGTTCGCGTGGGTAACTATCCATCCATCTATTCGATTATCGTCCCGAAGAAATCACGCCGCAGCTTTGTTCGAATTAAAATTCGCCGTCAAAGTAGGGGCTGATTTATAATAATGTAATCGAGAAGTATTGTGGTTGGAATTCTAACTAAAAGGAACGAGAGAATCGGGAAAGGGCATTTGTAAGCGAGAACGTTCCCGCACATTTCTCAAAGTTAACAGCCGAAAACCGTGGTACCTACCTCCGCGTATGATTGTCGAGAATTTTTCCCACATTCGTAGGATTTTCGAACCTCGAATATGGTCGCCATTGATCATGCATTCCTGAACTGTTTCCAGTAGTTCCCTTTCGACTTGCTTGGAAATTTCTTCTAGATGCCTTGTATAGTCTGCCTGCAAAAATTAACTTTTTAAAATATAATAATGCACGATATTTACATAATATAATTATGTAGGTACATAATAGGTACATACAATATTATCTACGTTGGAAAGGTATTTTCCAAAATAACTCTTAAAATTATGACATTTAGTTATGGGAAAGTAAATACATACTGACCCTAATTTTGAACGTACAATGCAGTAGAATTGAAAAAAATATAGGTTGCTATTTAAAATTACGAAGATATTGATATTTTTCGGATAACAAGTTTGGAATTTTTTTTGAACATCCGGTATTACTTTTTTTTAGTTTATAATACGACGTTCGACGTAGCATACCTTCCAAAATAGGGGAAGGGAGGCACATTGAGTCACTTTAAATTTTCCTCTAAATAGTCTAGGAAAAATTCGAAATAATTCACAGATGTGGTCAACCCTGAACCCCACCCACGTGCTGCATAGTATACAGTACTACCATGATAATGAACGCGGTTGGTTTAAATTTAGAAGTGCCGTTTTTACGCGAGTTTTAATCATTTATCAGTCTCGATATTTTTATTAGTAAAACTAAGTATTAATTATATAATTACGAAGCTTCTGTTTTAGTACCATAACTTAATATACAAATTGTTGAACAAACTACGATAATAAACGTAACATAAAAGCAACGCGTTATTTCACAAACCATAATTTTTTTTCGTAAGGTATCTTTGGGGCAGATCTTTGGGCCGTTGCCCAATCTGCCCCACAGGAGGTTTACGTGATACCCACAATATGTCTTCTTTTTAGATCGTCCCTTTCACATCCAAAATGGTGCGCACTTACAAAAAGAAGATTAATAGAGCTGAGGAAGAGACTACGAGAGAGAGAGAGAGAGAGAGACTTTAAAGGCAGTTTTATATAATTAAAGAGGATGCTGTCAAGAGGAACGTGGGTAAAAGTTTGAAACTGGATAGCTTAAGTGGATAGTGGACGAATTTGCAGTGTTACTTAAAACTTAATTAATCTAAAAGATGAATATCAATTAAATTCTTTTTTTTATTGTAAATCTGATTACAAAAGATTATTCTTACTCTTACATATATTAATTTTTATTTAAAGTGATAAACAAAAATAATAGGTTTTCCGGTATTTTCATGAAAAATAATTTAAATATTCACTTTTTCTTTTTGAATTCGTATAGACGATAGTGTTTTTCAGGGTGAGAAGTAAAATCAGCACATAAACTTCAACAGTTTCGTATTTACAACGATTTTAATTATTGTTGCTAATAAAAAAATGTAGTTTTTCGGCGTTTAAATCTATTTGATGAAAGATGAACTTGCATATATAATTATTATTTGCGTAGAAACGGAGAGCAGGTAGTTTCTCAGAAGATTAGCCCAACCATAAACATTAAAGGTGGCATTGTTTGGTATAAGTCAAGGAAACGAATAATAGTAAATTAAGTAATAATTTCTGCTTTACAATTTATTTGGTCGGTAGGCACTTAAACAATAAATCGTAAGACTAAAGAGATCAACTTACATCAACTAAACCTCATAAAAATTAATATCGAAAGCGCTTACTGCAATTTTGGTAGTAAGTTCCGAAATTTTCCTTATTTTTGAGTATTAGGTAGGTAATCAGGAAACTAACCGCACCGTATCTTTACCCCCGCACAGTTGCCTTATTTTCACTTTGAAAGCAAAATAACTAAAACAATTGCATGAATTTATTAAATTTAGTAAAAAAAAGGGAAGTTTAGTACAAGGACTATTAAAAGAATGTCAGGAAGAAACTGGAATTATTAGAATATTCTTTTTAGGTAAAGAGATGGCAAAATAAAAAATTAATCGAGAAACTTGGACATTAAATATTTTGCGACGCAAAATTCATACACATACGATACTCCAAATAAATTAAATTTGTTTTTAATTCCACATTAATAAGGTATTAAATACATAGTTTAAAATATATATATATATATATATATATATATATATTATATATATATATATTTTTATATATATATTATTGCATCTATACTACTTATTTAAAATAAAATAAACTAGAACTTGTTATAACCACAATAAATTTTAATAACTGACTCGATTATTCCAAATTTTAGTAGGTATTCAAATATCGTCTCGTTGTCAGTTTAAATTATTGCGACAATAAAAAATTTGCATTCCGTTTTTATCTGTAAACGAATACATTGAAAAGGTAAAATCTTTCAAAATAAGAGAAATTAAAAATAATAAAAAAACATTTTAAAATGTTAGAATCCTGAAGTAATTTTTTTTAATACTTACACTTCGTCCAAACCTATATGCAATTCACGTCATCAACGAAAGGTTACTAGATGATGACGTTTCACACAGTTGAAAACAATCAAACAGTATTTTAATAGATATCTGTCTTTGAACAGCTGATGGTCAATTCACTCATTAGTTCCCGAGATGTCTCATCACGTAACCGAAACGAGAACTCGTCATCTATATGTCTATCTATGTACATAATATACATAATATCCGCTTTAAAAACGTATGTCGGAAAAATTACATTAAGAAAGCGTGTCACGCGAAACGCTTTCCTCGTGAATGTAATAATTGAAAAGCCGTGATTGAAATGCCGACAGTTAAACTAGGTGGTAATGTATGCACAGTCAAGTTCATATATTAGTTCCGTCGCCGGTGTTAGTTTTTATCGTAAAAGCCTCAAAAAAGATTACCGTTCGTTTTTATTTATTATTTATTATTATTTATCCCTTTTTACAATTCAAAAACAACTGCTACCCTCCATCCCTCTTGATGCTCTCTCGTCGCTCGTTGGCCTGTGATCACATCTCGTGGGACAAAATATATGAATTTGACTGTACGTATGTGGGAAGTAGGACGGAATTTCGATACAGCGAGGAACTGTTCATCGCGAAAAAAATACAAAACGCTACCTATCTATGGTTTTGGTTTTATAAATGCCTGATAATTGAATTATGTATCTATTATGCGGAAATTGCAGTGGACAATAAAGAAAATTAATTCATTGCATTTCGAATAAAAGCAGAGCGGTGTATGGTACCTATAGGTATAACATGTACAAAAACGACTTATTATCCATAAAATTAAATTTAATTGTTTCTTTTATGAAAGAAAAAGTATGTATTACGTATAGAATATTTGGAGGACGTTAATTTATTGATTAAAATTGTCGAACTCGATAGCTAGTACAATATCTGGACCTAAGAGCCAGTGAGTATTAATTCCTTTTTTTAATATTAAAGGGTTATACGTATTTTATATAATTTTTCACGAGTAATAACGTCGCATCGCTGGCATCGTTTGTTTGTTTGTGAAATACCTACTATAAAAACTATATTAAGTTCCATTACAATCTTAATCGACCTAAATCTTCAAATGACTTGGAAACATTGGATACAAGATCTTGATCTTGTAAATTTTTAATGTGACTTAATACCCTCTGGTTGCGAGGTCCAGATATTATCAATAAATACCTACATACACTCAAAAAAATATTGTACATAATAATTAATGAACACCAGTTATTGACTTTTTGATCATTGATACAATGAAAAGTTCATTAATACTACTAATATACTGAAGAAAATAAGTGCCTAATTATGCAATTAAAACGATCGTTGTATTTACGAATCATTTATAATTTTTTACCCAATAACTTTCTTCATACCTACAATGAAAATTTTTATCGAAATAACGATTTTTTCCTTACTTTTTAAGAGTTATCTAATGTACGTTTATGTAATGTACGTTGATGTACGTTCATTGGACGCGTTCATCGGATTTTTCTTTGAGCGTATGTACTTAATTAAAATTATAACACAAACAGGAATTTTCGGATTTAAATACATGGAGCAGAATAATTTTTGAATTCACCGCCCCTGTACGAAAATATGTTTCGCGAATAAGTTTATGTAAAATAGGTAGGTAGTCGTTTTCGTTTTATGTTAGATTTAATGAAAACAGAGATAAAGCTTTGGAAAAGTGTTGTTGTTTGGAGCAGTTTTGTGATCTTTCGAGCGTAAAATTATAAGAAAGAAGCATGCACTATAGAGCAAAGCATAAAAAAGTAGGTACTTATACAATTTTGAAACCGCTTTTTAGTTATTTCAATAAGAACCCGCTCGTTCTCGAATGTAAATACGAGCCAACATAAGTGTAGGTAATATGTATGTATGTACTAAAAATAATTATACAACACTAGTCATTTTGATCGTTTTTCGTTCATATACATACATATTTAGGTACAAAACTGCAGCAGCCAATTATGAAATTTTATATAACAAAAAGATTCGCCAACAAAAATATAAAAAGAAAAATATCAACAATAGGTATAATAATAATGAAGCATCGAGAAAAGAGAATCGATACATGTACCAAATTTTATACTAGTAAATCAAGAACTCTGCATTCACGTCACGATTTTAGAAACTACAATTTTCCACTTTACAAACTTTCGTGTTTTTTGTTTTAATACTGATATTAGATTACCTATTAAAAATAGGTAGTTCCAATTCCACGCAAGTTCCAATTTGGTAAGAGGTATGTATATATGCGGATAATGACCGGTTATAGATAGAAAAACTGATCTTCTTTTATGTGGCGACTAAGCAATTACATCTAGTACATCTTTAAAATAAAATTAAAAGTGTAATCTATCGCGGTAAACTAGAGTAGGTAGATATACTGGGTGATTGGTAATTCGACGTATTCCTTTAAACACGCGATGATAGTAAGTACTTTTCACCTAAGTAGGTACCTAATATCAATATTATGCGCAGTTTAAAAAGGTCGATTGTTTTTGAGATACTGAAACTTTTGTGATTTTTGTAAAAACAAGATATATCGAAACCAAAAAATTGGTAATTCACATGCGAAGAACGCAAAGAAAAGCCAAAAACTTTAATTACCTAATTTTGCAAAATTCACCACGCGCTTGTCAAATTGGCTATTCCTTGCCATTGCTCATTGCTATTCCTTAATGTGTTTCTTTAGGATATTTTGATTTGGTATCGTTACTTATTCTATAGACAAGATTACAATAAAAACATTCTGAGAAAATTTCCCATTTTTTTTTATTCTCGATATATCTCGTTTTTACAAAAATTACAAAAGTTTTAGTATCTCAAAAACTATCGACGTTTTGAGATTGCACATATGCATACCTACTTATTGTTAAGTGAAAAATATTACAACTTATCTCTACCATCACGTGTTTAAAGGAATACGTCGAATTACCAATAACCCTGTATATGAGTTTGCGTGTAAGGTGTAACAAGAGCGAGAACGATTCGAATTATACCTGTATAGTACATAATATTATTATGAACTTACATATACAATCGATCCCCGATATTCGCGGTTTTTCTTTTTTCTCATTCTTACGCGAGATTTTTTGCATTATGGAGTTTTACAAGATTGTAGGTTAGATTTTGTAATACATGTGATATATTAAATATGTAAGAACATTATATGTATGTTCTTACGACGCACAGTGCCAAGCTAAATGCGAAACAAAAATTGTAATTCAATTCGTTAGAACCAAGAAAAGCTAAAACTTAATTATAATTATGCAATTACATTCATCACTTTCGTTAGTCAAATGGCTAATTCTATGAACTCGTATGATTGCTTATTACACTTCAAAATAGTGTTCCGTTCTTGTTAGTTTTATATGGTATTATTACTTGATTCGAAATCGAGAATGAATTACAGGTAAAAACTTATTTAGATAAATTGTTCTTCGCATTTTTTTATTATAGATATTATTTTTTACAAAATTATCAAATTTTCAGTACTCAAAGTTGTACATATACAGGTTTAATTAATATGCATTAACCTACATTTTGTTAGTGAAAATTCAACTATTAATCATTTAACAGTTTAAACTGACATTGTACAATTGGTCCTAAATCAACTTATCGTTGATTTTTAGTTTACTATCAAGCTATATCGGGTTACATTTTTTTTTGCATAGAAGTATAGCTAATACATATAGCTGCTGTATAATAAAAAAAATACTGCGACTTTTGCGACATTTGAAGATAATGCCCTATAAGACAAAGCTTACAGCCGATTCAAATTCAATTGTAGAAGTAGCAGAAAGCCGAAAAACTTCAAAAATTTTATGTGTTTTTGTTAGTGTTCTAAAATAACTGAATTAGTAAACTGTTTAGTTTCCCACAAAAAAAGTTGAAGCAATTGTATACAGATGTTTTATATATGCTCGGGGAGCCAAATATTTTTCGACATACAGAAGAATCGTCTCCCGAAGAAGAGGAAACAGAAAGTGTTTCTTCTTCATCAGTCGACTAAACTACACTTTTTTCTATTGTAACTGTAATTTTATTTTAATTTTACGATTAGAATAGTTTAATTATAATAGAAAAAGATACCCGAATAGTCTACCTGATGAAGAAGAAGAAACATTTTCTGTTTTCTCTGTTTCCTTTTGTTAGGCCATATTTTATTCAGTTATTAATTTATTTTTAAAATTTTTACGAAGATTTTGTAAGAGTTTGTTTTGTGAAAGTTTTCGAACAGTTTAATAGGAGTAATATTTTTGATTTTTTTTAGTAAGATAGTTTTTTTGAGTACGTACGTTGTATAATAAATGTAATTTTTTTGCTTGATAAACTTTGTTTTCAAAATTAAATTTCATTAAATTGTTTTCAAAGTTTTTTAGTTCAGTATAGGTAGGTACCTCTATTGTAAACCCAATTTCAGAGACACCACATATATGAATTTATATGTATAAAAAATATTTATGGAATTTGTCTTGTGATCTCATGGTTTACTATGAAATGTTTGAAGAACATTGTTCGAGAACAATATCTACTCGCGCATCACAATTTGGATTGTTCATGTTTGACTGTAGTTCAAAAACTGACCATTATATAGCTTTTTACGTATTATTAGGTGTACAACTTTGCTTCCGCCGTTTTGCAATAAATGGCTGTAGCGGTAAGTGGTAGTCGAAATAAATAGATCGTAGCTGTCATACAATAAGATTAGGTATTTGTAAATATAACGCCATCGAAATATTAGTCGATTTGTGTCTGCATCATAAAGTTATTCTCGATTAAACATGTCAGCTTACGAGCCAAATTCTCGTCATTTGCGGGAGGTTTTAATTTTCTGTTTTAATATGAAGAAATCTGCGGCTGAGGCTCATCGAATGCTCTCAAATACCTACGGTGAGGCCGCTATTAGTGAAAGAACGTGCCGAGAGTGGTTTCAACGCTTCAAGAACGGTGATTTTGACGTCGAAGACCGGCATGGCGGTGGAAGAGAGAAGGTTTTCGAAGATGCAGAATTGGAGGCATTACTTGAGCAAGACTCAATACAACGAGAGACATGATAAAGTAATCTTACAGCATGACAATGCTCGACCCCATGTTGCGAAAGTGGTCAAGACATACTTGGAAACGTTGAAATGGGAAGTCCTACCCCGCCCGCCGTATTCTCCAGACGTTGCTCCCTCGGACTATCACTTGTTTCGATCAATGGCACACGGCCTGGATGACCAGCACTTCCGGTCTTATGAAGAAGTAAAAAATTGGATCGATCGTGGATCGCTTCAAAAGATGACCAGTTTTTTCAACGCGGGATTCGTACGCTGCCCGAAAGATGGGAGAAAGTAGTGGCCAGCGATGGACAATACTTTGAATCATAAATGTATAACCAGTTTATTACAATAAAGCCTCGAATTTCGGAAAAAAATGGCGGAAGCAAAGTTGTACACCTAATACATTTTTTTTTTGTTCAGAAGGTGCTAAATTACAACATATGTGACAACCAATCAATGTCACGAGATCATATTTTCTATAAGATACAATTATTGCGGGGTATTTTTATTTTAACTTTTTTAAATCCTTTATCTGCATTTATTTTTAAAACAAAACTTGTAAAATATTATAAATGATCTATATTTATTCAATTTAAATGATATACCAAATAGTTAAAGCAGTTACGTAAATCAAAATAGTTTCTGACACGTTTTACGGTATCTCGCCCCACTGTGCGACGCGACAAAACTAAATTTTATGGTTAGAATTATTTGCCGATTTTCCACATTCGCGAGGGTCTCAAGAACATAACCACCGTCAATGTATCAAGGATTGACTGTATGTATTTAAATAATAGCTGTTCTTATAATAATAGTATCTAGATATTAATTAATCAAATGTCATAAATAAAAATGGTAAGAAATAATTTCGGTTCTTGAATGGTAATATCGCGAGCTCTATAATTTACATTAAATGCACCCTCTGTACTTATCGATATTTCATTTTATGTTCTAATTATTCACGTTCATTTACAACGATAGACTATTTACGGTGCTATATTAATATAGGTACGTATAATACTTGTAATACTAGGATAATTATTTATTATTGTAACGAGAGAGTTATTTTAAAATTTTCAGGTTCACTACAACTTTTTTACTAACTTTCATAATAAATAATATAAAAACTTCATTAAGCTCACAAAATAATTTGGTTAAATACGAATCGCTTTAACAGTTTCGTTAATTAGACAAGTTTGTATAAAGAACATTAAGCAAACTTCAAACTAACAATAAGAACATTAATATAATGATGATGAAAGTGCAACATAGCTAACATAAGTTATTAAATCGATATTGAACAATAACTTACCTACATCAGTATTATAAGTGCCTGGGTAGGTAATTACATATCGACATAGTTTTACAGATTATCGTAAACGACAAAAAGTAAATTTTACAGGAGCGCACATTTTGCGTTGTAGTGTAGCTATAAACAGATATATTTTACTGAAATATTAATTTATTTTTCTGATGGAAAAATTCGGAATATTGTTGCTAGATTTTAACAGATTTAAAATTTTTACATTGGTTGTCAGCGTTGCAATCAAACACTGCGCACCTCATGTTTATGGATGAGACATAAAAACAATTTTAACGCCGAAACTACGATTTATTATACTTGTGAACAACGTACCCATACCGTCGGTATTCGGAAAATGTTTTATTCACTCTCCAAGTGACGTCAAACAATATGCACAGATTCGCCATCATATCATACCTTGTGTAGTTATTATGCCATGCTATGAACATAGGGGTCATAGTGGAGTTTGATAAAAAAAAATGCAAATAATGACTGAAAATTTTAAAAATATGTGTAGGAAATACGTCTCTCTAGGAAATTTATTCTAAAATTATGTATTTTTAATGCAGTAAAATTATTGAATAATCATTTTCTACCTTATCTGCCTTTGTACCGCAAAATTATAAATTTATTCTACTTTTAATTTAAAAACTATTCGTGTGCCTTTAAGCATTAAAAATTTCCCTATTACAAACCATAAACCAGATAAAAGTTTAATCGCATTTTATGTGGTCGATAAAATACAAGGCAACTAATAAAACATGTGCGCCACCTACTTTCATATCTTATCGGAGTTCTAACAAATAACTGAATGTTTTTAAAATAAAAACGGGATTTCCTAGTATCCATGTAATAACTCGAATGCACCTATATACATACATACACACACACACACGCACAATATATATATATATATATATATATATATATATATAGAGTTCTGGTAAAACCGCTTCAGATCTTTCGCGTTAGTGGTACAGAGCGATAGTGCTAGTTTCAGTAGTTCGAATTTTAAATTACGGCGTCGTATTGTTCGTGTGTGCGAAGAGTGCTCGTTCGGTTAATAAGGCCTTTTTTCGTGTGAGTGCGCGACTGTTATGTGTTGTGTTGTGTACTCTAAAAGGATTACAAACAAAAAGGATTAATACGACGAAGAAAGGTAGGATCTTTCTTTGTCGACTAACTCTCCATGTATTTATAAAGTGTAAATACATGGACCTTTAAGCTCTAACACAAATTCTCTGAAAATCGAGCTTGGTTAGGCGCTTGGATAGGAACTAGGTTAGGGTTCCCCTCAAATATTCTACGGTCCAATTTCGCAAACGAAATTTTATCTTACGCGCGTTTTCGCAATTACAATGGTTGGTCAAATACAGCGAAATATGAAGCGTAGGTATAGGTACGTAATAATGCAAGAATGAAGTCAATGAAAGAATCCATGCTGGAAATTGGCTATGGAATTGGAATAGAGAGAAAACGATGACGAAAAAAAGCTAGAAATAAAAAGAAAAATTTAGAAATTTCTAATTTTTTTCTTATAATCTGTTACAGACAAGTAGCAGAGTCGCAGCGGCAGTAGTGTTAGTCTGCATTTTACGTAAGTATTAAAAAGATATATATCAGGATTTTAATGTTTTTAAATATATTTTCATTTCTATTATTTTGCGAGATTTTACCTTTTTATACCTTTTTACCGTTTACGGATAAAAAACTGAATTCAAATTTTTGATTGTCGCAACAATTTTTAAATAATTTAGACTAATGACGATGAGCCAAATTTGAATACTGAAATTTGCAAAAATAAATTCTTAACGTTTAATTTTTTTTTAAAGAATAATCGAGTCAATTATTAAAATCTATTGTGGTTAGTTTATTACAGGAGTTATTTATTTTATTTTAAATAAGTAGATACAATAATATATTATTTTTTTTAAAACTATTTAATAGGTAGGTATAGCTTATCCAAACCTATATGATATTCACGTCATCAATACAAGATAACTAGATGATGACGTTTCACACAGTGATGTCACCTCGTACCTCGTATTTTGACAGTTTTGATAAATTGTAGTCTTTCTTTATACCATCTAATATGTGCGCAGGTAAATCATTTATAAGATATGTCACTTTCCAAACTTTAAACCGAATTACAAATAAACAATCTAGTGACTTTTTGTTGATGACGTGAACATCATATAGGTTTGGATAAGCTATAGGTACCTTATTAATGTTGAATTAAAAACAAATTTAATTTACTTGGGGGGAGCATATGTGCATGAATTGTGCGTCGAAACACGTTCAATGCCCATATTTCTCGATTAACTTTTTACTTTGCCACCTCTTTACTTAAAAAAATAAAGTATTGTAACAATTCCAGTTTCTTCGCGGCATGCTTTTGATACTCCTTGTTCTAAATTTCCCCAGTTTTTTTTTACTATCTTTAATATTTTTATGCAATTGTTGTAGTTATTTCACTAACAAAGTGAAAATAAGGCAACTGTGTGGGGGTAAAGGTCCGGTGCGGTTAGTTTCCTGATTAGGTACCTACCTAATACTCAAAAATAAAGAAAATTTCGGAAAATAAGAAGTATAAATAGTGTAAGTATGCCAAATGTTCTCTTCTATAAAGGCCGACAAACACGCACATAAGTTTTACCTGTAAAGTTCTAATTGTAAGTCGTAACGCAAAACTGAATCTTAATCGAGACCATTATGATTTTTAGTCAACGTGGCCGATCTACAAACATTATGTGCAGCTACTGCAGCTGTTATTTTAATTTTTAAAAAAGAAGCGAAACTTAAGGCAAGTGGGTGTGTCTATGATAAAATCTTAAGAAGATAAAATAAAAATTTATTATAATACGAATGCAGGTCATGAACTGTCAAACAGGTTTATAAACAACAACTTTCAGGTCGACAATACGCGAGAACTTCAGGTGGTGTACAACATAGGATGTATTAAACTTTAAGAAAAATGTTTTTGATCTACTCTATTTCTTTATTTTATTATACATAATATTATGTATAATAAAAAATAGCGTGTGATAATCGTGCATAAGTGCCTTTAAAGCACTTGCAACATTAAGGTCACTCCGCTTCATAACACTAGATACTGGCTAATAATAATTGTGTTGTTAACAGCATGTTAATGTCAAGTGGAAATTCATAACAAATTATTATCATATAATCGTATTAGACAAAATTAAAGAAAATTTTGTGATACTATGCAAGTATTTTGTCAAGATTAGAAAGAAAAGGATCTAGAGTTATAAAAGATAATTACACCTCGACAGTGAGTAATAATTAGATTGTTTTTACATTACTGCATACTAATATAGGAGTAACAAATTGAAAGGTTGAAATGATCTATCTAGAGCTGCCTACAAAACAAAATCTGCCGTAAGCATAGACATTTGATTAGATTTAGGGCCGATCTTTTCATCTACCAATAAATTTACTTGACAAATTTTTACCATACAAACAATTGTTTAAACAAACGTTTCTATAGTAAATATGTGTCAATTAATATTAAATGGGAGATGAAAAGATCGGCCCTTAGTAAATATTAAATCGTGTTTATTTCCTTAGAAACAATTGTATCTATGAAGATAAACATCATTTAGCAGGTACGTACTAAATTTAATCAAATGTCTATGCATACGGCTGAATATGTATAGGTAAACACTTTCCTTATCGGGGGCATCGTTTTAATCGGATTATTTAAATTTCATCGGCTTTTTTCTAAGCAATCTTGCAAATTTAATTTAACTCGCATATAAAATACAAAACAACTATTAACCGCAAGAACAAGACCAAACTGGAGAATTAAACCGAATCCCTTTGCATGCAAATTTTAGACAAAACAAAGCTTACAGACTTGTATAGAAAACTGACAACCGATTCAACTACAAATTTTTCAGACTTAAAGAACCGAAAGACGTCGCAAATCAATAATAAACGCGTCGTTGTATAAATTAGTGCCTCAGGATGTTAATTCGATATTAAAAAATATAATAAAAAAATAAAAAGGCGTAAGCGTAGGAAAACCGATTTTTGTCGGTAAAGATTTTTGTTTTAAGCGATCTAGATGGCAAGACAAACCTGACTCGATTTTTTGTTAAAATACTGTACTTTTGACTTAGGAAAGCGTATTCGTCGAATAAAGTCGAACCACTAGTAAATGAAATATATATGAACACACCTTCTAATCTATCCCTGGAGAACGAGGACCTCAATAGGGGTTGCACATTACAGCATCCCTGCAGTCTCGTCGCGAACTTCGAACATAATACACGTCAATTCTCAAAAAGGACGACAGACAAATCAGCGACGCGCAAATGCACGTGTAAAAGTAATAAAATAAAAATATATACATACCTACATCTAACTAAGTATTTAGTAAAAGTGCGTCGGTTTAATTTTTTTCGAAATACGTTGTGCCGATTAATTTATTTATGTCGAAATTTGGATTTTATAGGTTAATTTGTAAGTCTTAAAATAGAATATTGTTTAGAGTCAAAAACCTCACAATCGGTTTGTAAAGTTTTGTTCACACCTTTCACCTGCAAATAAGTCCTTAATAACGTTATCAAGTTACAAGACTTCTTTATAAGGAAATGTTTGCAAGATTTGTTAGTGAGGCACAACTTTATCCGTTTGTAAATTGTAAATATAGAGTTAGAGCTGTTATCGTAACAACTAAATTAGTTAAGTTTAAAAATAAAGAGAAATTTATGGATAGAAAATGTAATTATCTGTGCCCGCAAGAATACAAACTTTCCAAAGTTTAATTAGTAGATATTTTTATCAGAATTTAAATTGGCGATCTTTAAAGTCCAGGAGGATTTTTTTTTTGGTAGGATAAATACTAACGATGTAAGACGAAAATTGAATTCCGAAAATTAATTTCTTAATCTGTTGTTGATAAAATATTAAGTACACCTAATAATAAGTGTATTTCATCACAACATGAATGTAAAATCCAACGTCTTAATTTACGGTGTCTGGATACGCCTATTTATTTTTTAATACTTATAAAAGGATATCCATATTCGTGGACAAATGAAATTCGTATAAACTGTACACACAAAAATAAGTGTATGACCTAAATCTAATAATGAAGAGGGTTACTTACTACACGGAATTTTTCTATAAAGGTAAATGTTAAAAATTGTTAATCGCGTCGACGGTAGATTAGAATCTTTGATAATAATAACGGCATCTGAAAATGAGGTAGATAATTTTTTTTGCTATAGCAGTCACATCTTACTAAACATTGCAAGTAATAAAACTAAAAAGTAAACAAAGTGTGGGTTAGGCCATTGTTACAAAACATCGTCCAGATAATATTTAACAATCGCAAGCAAAACGTGTTGTAGAAAAACATTTCTTTACTGTATTAAAAACTTTCATCGTTTATCAAATATTGACAGAAACTTCTAACAGCTAAATATTTTAATATGTACCTACTCTATAAGTATAGTACACATGTGTATACAGTAACCTGCATAAAGTTATTCTTTATAAAAATTTCTACATTGTTCGAAACTAAAAATACGCACGTCAAAATTTGAATATAACCTTTCGTATACGAGAGACGTTCAAAAATTTAAATCGGCTCAAGAGTAAAGTAACTTTATTTTTAAAAATACACAAAAATTTTATTTGGAAAAGATTTTTAGAATTGCAAAAGATATCAAATACGAAGCTACAACCGCTTAAAAACATTTCTTTTTTCCTTTCCCGGTACGTATTAACGTCGTCGTCTTTAAAAAAATTTATTAAGCAATACAAATCAACTGCAGTACTGAAATCAACTATCTGTGATTGCATGCAGAGCATCACTCCAGAAATGCTAATCAATGTTCATAATGAAATGCATAGAAAATAAAGGGACATTACAGAGATAAAAATTGTCAAACTTTGTTGTGTATATGTATCATTTGAATATAATTACTTTACTTTCGTTTCTATAACTTAATACATTTTGTTAAAGACGACGCTGACGTGTTTGTGTTTTCTTTTTATGGTCGGTTACAAAAAAACTTGATTGTTTTAACATTCGTTTCAATTATGATAATTTTCTAGTCATCGGGCGATCGAAAGTTAAATGCGATAGGACACTTTTATATTATTCAATAAATCAATTTAAATACACTCGTTTTACGTAATACATACAGGGAAAGGAAAAAATAGGCCAAAACAAAAAATATTTTGAAACAAGCGACTATAACTTCGTATCCGACATCTTTTTGCAATTCTAAAAAACTTTTCCAAATAAAATTTGTGTGTATTTTCAAAAATAAGGGTAGCACTTTACTTTTAAGTCGATTTCATATTTCTGAATGTCCCTCGTATACCAAAGGTTATATTCAAATTTTGACATCGGTATTTTTAGTTTAGAACTATTCAAAGATTTTTATAAAGAATAAAATTTTCTGTGAAATTTCAAATAAAAAAGTTTTCCATTTGTGCTACCGTATATGTTGTATTTTAGGAAATTATTGATACATAGTTAGTAGTTTGTTGTTTTTGGATTTCGGCTTTAGTGGAACCGTGATTCGATACATCGTTTTGTTTCAACTTTGGTTTAAATTATCACGAAAAACTTTAAATATTTTTGTTGATTTTTGAAACTATCAATTCCAAGTTTTCTTGAAAATCGTCATTCCGTGAAAACTTTCGTTTTCGTTCGACCGTTATCGTTATATAGTGTCCCAAAAGATTAAAGTCATAAAAATTATATAACTAAATAAGTACCTACTAATAAAGAAACTATCTTAAAAATTATGCAGGGTGTTGGTGAATTAATATCGCGGAAAAAAACTACTGGTAGGTAAGATTAAAACGAACAAAAAACCTAAATAAAATTTTTTCCTAAAATCAATAATTTTCGAGTTATTGCTATTATTAATTTGATAATCGTCTTACTCGAGTATATTCCCTTTAAAAATTTTTAAGAACTCGGAAAGTGAAACTGACTGTTGGGTCAGCAGCTAAAACATCTGTTCTCTTTAATTTATGGCCCACGTTGCAGGAGAGTGCCGATTGTTGTGGATATTTTCATTTATGAATGCAATTCCTATTTTCGGTTTACACGTAAAAGTTAGATTACTTTATTTAACATAATTAATAACATGCCTGTTTTTGGAACAGTTACGTTTAATATTGAGAGGGGGTGCCAGTACTTGTTTTATGATTTTGAGAAATTGAGAAATTTCGATGGGCTTTTAAAGTATAATTAAATGCAAATAGGGTACTTTAGGTAGGTACTTTATTTTTTTGTTTTTTACCAAAAGCAAAATTTAAAAACTAAACATTCCATAACGACGCAATGAGTGTTAGTAACTTTCAGTGTTATTTTGAGTTTTTTCAGTTTTTTTTCGAGTTATTTCACAAAAATTAATTAGAAATTTTATTAGAACAACACATGCAGATGTAAAAGATTAAAATAAAATGAATAACAAATAGCTACTTAGGTATCTACTTAAATGAGGAAACATTTTGAATATTTTTTACATTACAACTTGTCAATGACCGCAAAAGATATTTACGACTACAACCCCTACAATCGTTTCTGTTTACTATCGTAGTAACTTAATCGAATGCCAGCTGAAATAACGGTACTTTTCAGAACCCACCAATGTCAATTGTTAAAGTTTAAAGATGAACTACTGGTTTAATTTCTCGGACAAAAACACTCTCCCCCCCACCTCAAAAGTAAATTTGCGCAAATAAAAAAATGTTACTAAGATTTTTTGTTTGTATTAGTCTCAGGTATATGTACCTTTCTTTCGCGACATTAATTCACTAACACCCTGTATGGTGTTTTTCTTTAACACGTCGAAAACAAAGTTTGGCTAGCAAACATGTTATAAATTATAATCCTCGAGTAATGATGAGGGTTAATCACATACAAAGTGATATTCTATCTGAATAAAAGAGTGAAGGTTTCATAAAAAAAACGACAGCACTAGCTTTGGTTAAAAAGGGCATTAGTCCATTAAGTTTTCACAAAAATAGCATTACACATTCATGATTTTTTTTATTGTTTTTGAACGACATTTGATTTTCGATAGGTACATAATATATACAGGATGTATCATTGAGAACGGACTGCCGGCGCAGGGTGATAGAGGACCTCAATACGCATCGATTGGACACACATATATATTATCCGAAATTTATTAGTTTAGAAGTTATTTCGGTTTTATGTATTTTTAGCTAAACTCCGGATTTGTCCACAAATTTCGTTATTCTGGCTAAATAATTGGTATTTTAGCCAGAATAGCGAAATTTGTGGACAAAACTGGAGTTTAGCGAAAAATACATAAAACCTAAATAACTTCTAAACTAACAAATTTAGGATAACATATATGCGCCGGCTGATCTGTCCTCAACGATACACCCTGTAGTTAACACATGAAAGAATGCGCGAATAAAGACGTTTTAAATATTTAATGTTAAAAAAATGTCATGGCCCATCACGTCTACGTATGCAAATGTCGGCGTGGCAACATTGCATTAGATAATTATGAATGTGATCGATCATAAGTATCTTCAGTAACTGTCAAAATTCTGTTTGGCTGAAATTAATGTTGAAATTTACCGTAATTTCACGAATAATGATGACTTGGAATTCTGTAGAGCTTGAAATAACTCGATTGAAACACATTTCTTGGAATCAAAAAAACTTCTTGGAATAACTCGAGAATTATCTTATACATATTTGGTATTCCCTATACACATTTCAATTGAAATCTATACCAATAAATTGACTTTTTTCGATCGATTTGTAACATGTGTTAACATCTACTTGCTGCAAATCTTGATTATACTTATAAATCAATTATTGTAAGATAAAAATGGATATAAATATATTTGTGGCTATGGAAGAAGAAATGCAAAGGTTATAAGTATCTATGTACATATATGTCGCAGGATAATTATAAAATCAACCTTTTTACAAAACGCCGCCTTATTATCGAAAAAATCTGGGCACTATCTCAAATTGACCGATAAATCATAGCCTTTTTTACGTACCTTTAGTCTTTTTGTAATGGAAGCATTTGAAATCAACATGAAATCAAGCTGTCTTTCGGCCGTTTTGTATAAATTCTGATTCGTCTAGCCATATTGTACAATATCCTCCTAATTGACCGCTTCCCGAGTTGTAGTTACAAAACGGCAACTATATGTGTAAGATGAAATCACAAAGTAGTAGTAACACTTAATTAAAAGTGAAAAATTCAATGAAAACGAGGAATTAAAAAAATAACTAAAACGTTTGGTCATTATGTATAAAAACCAAGGAAATATTTTTTCCCCTAAGGAGGACCTTTTTTCCAACCTTAACCTAACCCCGTCCCGCGTACACAGACAATTACCCCGTGTGCACAGTTTCAAATACATAATTGTCTGTGCGAAAGTGAATTTAAGTAGTTTTTTAAATAGTTATTTTTGATTTTAGATTGCGAAATGCATCTTTTGTATTCGAGAATGCTAAAGCATTTCGCAATCGTGTATCGAGCAATATTTTTTCGATAACTGTCCCAAAATTCTGACGAGAAATTTGACATTTACGATTAATTACTTAGTCACAAAAGTCTACATACGATAATTAAAACTTGAAAATCAATGTACAAATAATATGATAAATGTTTTTTCTCATTAGTACCTAATATCTTGAGTAAAATACAAGAAATGTCAAAAAAGAAAACAAAATTATATTGATTAAATATAACAAAATTGAAAAAAAAACGATATAGTGATTAATAAACAGTTCAACAAAAGTCTACATACGATTTAATAACTTAGCAAAACATCGAATTAATATCGTGTAGGCCCTCCTGCAGATTTGATAACAGCCTTCAGCCTGGCAGGCATTGATGTAACAAGTTTTTCAGTTACACTATATGAAATGTTTTTCCATTCTTCACTTAGAACTTTTTTATACTCATTTTTACACGAAATTTCTTTTTTTTGCATTCTGCGCTTTAGTTCATCCCATAAATGTTCGATGGGATTAAGGTCTGGAGACTGAGGAGGCGAATGAAGTTGCTTTCTTACATGATACAATAACCATTCCTTCACTATAAGTGCAGTATGTTTTGGGTCATTATCGTGTTGGAATGTATAATCGGAACTTAGACCCAGTTTTTGAACACTATTGACAAAACTTGTTTTTAATATGTTCAAATACACATACCTATCCATAATCCCATCAATAAAATGTAATTCGCCTACTCCATTTGCCGCCATACCGCCCCAGACCATAACAGATCCATAGCCATGCTTTACTGTAGGAATAAGATGTTTTAATAGCATTTCTTCATTAGGTTTTCTCCACACTTTAGCTCGCCCATCTTTACAAAAAATATTGAACTTACATTCATCTGTAAAAATAACACGATTCCAGAAAGTTGGATCGTTTTCGTGTATCGTATAATATTTCTTTGCAAACTCTAGTCTTTTCTTTCTGTTTGTCGCGCTAATGAAAGGTTTTTTTCTAGGTACTCTAGACGTCAACCCAGTTTTTTTCAAGCATCGGCGAATGGTTTCAGGGTGTACTTTAATTTCCGATGTCTCCCACAATCTGTTTGTCAATGTTTTGGCACTAATCATGGGCGTTTGTTGAACTTTCCGTAAAATACTACGCTTTTGTCTCTCATTTAACTTTGATGGTCTGCCTGTTCTCGGTTTATTTTCATAACTTCCCGTATTCCGAAAATTTCTAATTATTGTCTGAACAGTAGCTTTCGATAAACCAACTATTTTGTCAATTTCAGACATGGTTTTATTATTGTTACTCATTTGAACAATAACTTTTCTTATTGGTATTGAAATTTGTCTGTTTTTGGTTGACATTTTGAAGATTTCACTAACACAATGGTGGCCAGTTAAAACACTACTAACAATAAGCAATGCTGATATAAAACGATATCTCATTCATTGTTGCTTTGTCAAGAAATAATATCAAAATTCTCCGTATGTAGACTTATGTTGTTACTAATAAAACTTCATATTACGTTATTTTTGCTGTGTTTGCAAAACGATAATCGGTATGATACGTTACTTTTCATCAGATTGCTTCTCTTATATGTATCATATTACTACCTATATTTTATTTCAAATGTTGCAAAAATTTAATTGTATTTTAATGGATTTTAGCGAATTTTAAACGCGTATGTAGACTTTTGTGACTAAGTGTAATTTGAAGTTAATGCATAGTATTTCGCGTCCCGAACTGTCACTTTCGTTTATTTCACGTCTCGTACCGTGATTTCGCATTCGGTTTGCAGAATACCTTATTTTGCGTAATTGAAACAATAGCAATAATGTCAACTTTTTATATGCAGTTATCGAAAAAATACTTTTTCAACGCGACCGTTTCATCGTTGTAACGGCCTCGTGGTCGACGTTTCGACGCGAGCTCTTTTCGTTGGTATCTTAGGGTGCCCTTCTACGGCCCGTAGTGGCGCGAACCATACCGCCAAAGCAACACGCCGCGCCATCAAAGCAGACGCCGCCCGATCCCGCACCAACGCGCCGTGGGTAGCAGACGACCCGAGCTGGCGCGTATGCGTCCGTAATGGTCCGAAGCTACCGACTCGCCACGGATCGGATAGACCAGTGGTCGGCAAAGTGCGGCTCCGGAGCCGCATGTGGCTCTTTATTTTTTAGTGTACTACTTATTTAGTGTAATAAAAGTTTACTAAACATGCATATTTGGCTCCCAATTTTTTTTTAAATTGTTGTAATGTTCATATTTGGCTCTTTGGCTAATTAGTTTGCCGACCACTGGGATAGACCATCACGGGCGCCGCCTGCTTCCCGTGGCGCGTTGGCGTGCGGTATTTGCTTTGGTGGCACGGCAAGGCCCGCACCACTAAGGGCCGCGGGAAGGCGCTATTCGTGGTTGAAATAAATGCGTGGATACGTCCTCGCATTGAAATGGGTTCGCGTCGAAACTGGACCGTGCCGAAAAGTTTCGAGTTAAATCGGTCGTGTCGAAACGTCCAATTGTAGCTTATTCAAACCTATATGATGTTCACGTCATCAACAAAAAGTTACTAGACTATTCATTTGTAATTCGGTTTAAAGTTTGGAGAGTGATATATTCTATAGATGATTTACCTGCGCACATATTAGATGGTATAAAGAAAGACTAGAATTTATTAGAATTGTCGAGGTACGAGGTGTGTGAGGCACTGTGTGAAACGTCATCATCTAGTAATCTTGTATTGATGACGTGAACATCATATAGGTTTGGATAAGCTATACCATGCTTCGTAGGTACTACAACAGCTCTAACTCAATTTATTTCAGGCGCCGCGCCGCCCGATTCTCGATCGTTAACTGTAGGTACTTAACGAACCATTAATATTTAATTTCATTTGTTTTGTAATAAAAATGTGATTAATTCATAGTAAATTCCCAATTTAATCGAAAAATTATTGCGGCACAAAAACTAGTCTAATACATTATTATTATAGTTTTGCTAATAATCTACGCAAATAAACATGGATTTAACACAAAAAATTCGCGTGGCAGGTGTTCGAACAAAACTTACGAGCTTGAACGTGGACTAGTCTTAATATTTAATGTGAATATATTGCGTGAAAACTGACGTTAAAGGGACGCGCGCAAAATTAATTAAAATTCGTTTGATAATTATGGCAAAGTAACAATGTGTTAAAAGTCCTAGAATTTCTAAAAATGCGAATTTATCCCGACGAGGATATTAGAAAGTGAAATTTTAAAATGTTTTGACAACGACCTTTTGATACTATACTGGATTAAAATGGCTGCTGGTAAGTAAATAATATGTGGTTTCCGTAAGTTAACAGCGTCACACTAAAATAATATGTTAAGTTGCGATTCGTGTCCAGTTATTGCTTAAATAAAACATTTGCGGAGACTGTTAAACGGACACTAAAGGAACAAAACACAAAATTTCCGTTTGAAACAATACTTACGAGCTAACGTGGAAAATGTCTACTAAAGGACTATTTAAAGGACCTATATTTAAATGAACGTCTATTTGTATTTATGTGCATACTTATGTATGTATGTACCTATATATTTGCTGCCAAAGAACCAAGTTTGTTTTGTTTGTTAAATGTCCATTTGGTGTGTACTCGGCTTTTTACACTTAAATATTCCCGAAGTTCGAAAAATGATAAGTAAGTAGGTACTTAAAATTTATAAATTTAGGTACATAGGTACTTACCTACTATAGTTACTTATATTATAAGCAGTAGTATATTGCTAATATCTGAATAGTTAAAGAGCTCGCGACGAAACGTTTTAAATGATCCGTTCATTGGGCAGAAGTTATTAATTTTAATAATCTTATTATAAGAAACAATAATGATGACGTTTGTCAGCACACTATCACTGCATATTCTATATCTAGACCTCAGAGCCCAGTGAGTTATTAAGTCCTTTTTTTAATATTAAGGGGTTATTAATGCATTTTATATATTTCTTCCCGAGTAATACGTCACATCGCTGGCACCGTTCGTTTGTGAAATATTATAATGTTTCATACATATTATAATGTATAAGTTTCGTAAGATATGTTTTTATCACACGAGTCCAAGTTTAGAAAACGAACCGCTGTAGCAGAAATTGGAATTAATATGATAAAGAAATTTAGTAGTGACCCAACGTCGCGTAGCGACCTAACGTCGCGCAGCGACCCATCGTCGCGCAGCGACCCATTGTCGCACAGCGACTCTCAGACTCGCGAAGCGAGTCAAACGAGGGACGCGGCTGCCGGAGGCCGACTGGTCATCTATAGAATATGTCACTTTCCAAACTTTAAATCGAATTACAAATAAACAATCTAGTAATTGTTATTTGATAACGTGAATTGCATATAGGTTTGGACAAGCTATATAAGAAGATACGTTTCGCGGAAATACAAAACGATTTTTCCGGTGAAAAAAATCGGAATATTGTTATTAGATTTTAACAGATTATGCCTTTGCTTTAGATGCATAAGATAGTCAGAATAACTCATTTTCACAAAAAGTGTGGATCACGCACTTTTGGCAAAACGCCATCGAATTATTATTAATTATTATGTATTTAATTGTTTGTATGAAGATTAATGTGATCTCTAAAGTGAACTAACGATAAGTAACATAGGTACTTCATTTTGATATGAACTTTTTAAGATTTATAATCGTTAACGTATAGCTATTGTTAAAAAAAATTATTATATTAAAAGTATTTCTTCTATTTCCCTATATTATGTTATTCACGATAAGTTCCAATCAACGTAATCAATAAAACCTCGCATTTTTACAGTATGGATCTACTAATAAATTGTCGTCTTTCTTTGCCATATCATAATTATTATGTGTGCGGAATAAATCATTGGTAAAATATGCCATTTTCAAAACTTTATACTGAATATTACAAATGAAGGGGTTAAAGCTAAAACCACCTAAGTAACAAAAAGTTAATATTGAGATATAAGCCTTTAAAGTTTATAAATTATTCTGTGATTTCAGCTTAAAAATTAATGCAATTTATTCCGTAAGGTTATTAAAAATTAATGCGATAAGAAACCAAAACTTTTTGTTTTTTCTTTATTTTTGAAAAAAATAATAGAACGTTTAAGCATTACAGTATGACATTTTCCGAAAAACTTTGTTCGATGAATTTTTTTTGTGATACTTTAGCACTATCTTTTACAACTCTTTATTTAGTTCAAATCGTGTCTTAACGTTTTTTAAATAACCTTTATAGTTTGTGAGATATTGAGACGAATAGCGCAGTACCTATAGCCTTTTGTTTAAAAGGAGCTATAACCTAAACACCGACGATTGGGCCGTTAAAAAAATATACAATGTTCTTATCTCAAGGAACTCCACAAACTGCCGGATTTCTGCATTTTTCAGTTGTCTGCGTTCTCTTCTAAGTTCACTTGAGCGGTTTTAGAATTAAAATAATCTCAATTATTGAATACAATGGTTTTTTTCTCTTGATCATAAATGGCACAAAAATCGAAATAATCACGTAGGTTGTTTTATTGCTAAATAAATATACTGGTTGTCGTGTCCTTATAGAATATAGATAACTAGAATGTAAAATTTAAATTAACCACTTATCTTAAAATTTTAATTTTACTATTAATAGATATTAGATATAGCTTATCCAAACCTATATGATATTCACGTCATTGACAAAAAGTTACAAGATTGTTTATTTGTAATTCGGTTTAAAGTTTGGAAAGTGATATATTCTATAGATGATTTACTTGCGCACATATTAGATGACATAAAGAAAGACTACAATTTATTAGTACTGTGAAAATACGAGGTACAAGGTGATAGCACCGTGCGAAACGTCATCGTCTAGTAACCTTGTATTGACGACGTGAATATCATATAGGTTTGGATGAGCTATACCTACTTAGACTAACTATACAATACATAAGTATTGTATGGAATACATACATAAGTATGGAATCCTGCACAAATTACGTAACGTTAAAGGGGGTGGGTAGGTATGAGACGATGTGTGACATAATGTTGCAGGAGTTGTGGGGGTTCTCCTACGTTACGCTACGTCTTTATTACAGTAAAATGAATGAACACTTTTTGAACGGTTCTCTTCTTAAAAAAAATGATATTAAAAAAAATAAAATACATAAATTAATTTAATTTGGTTAACCGAATTGGCTCTAGGTAATTTTGTGACCCAAATTTTGAGCACAATATAAATTTTGCTATTTTACTTATCTTTATCGTATTGAGAAGAAATATTTTAGGGAGGGTTTAAAAAAATTAATGTTACGTAGTAGGAGGGATGGGTGGACGTAATAGTATTATCAAACGTTACGGTAGGTGTTAAAAACGCGTTACGTAATTTGCGCACGGTTCCCATAAGTTACGTTTAGTACCTATCAGTTTAAGTGTACTAATAAATACTATCGAGTATTACAATGATTGATCTAACGTCAAAAGTGTCCTTCAGTGTCACGCACGTCATTGAGAAATTACCGAATTCGTTTAGGACGCAGAAACGAATTTAAATGCGGACAAAAACGGCGGTGTATATTATTGGTGCGCGTATAGCGGTGATCGCGAAGGACCTTTTAGTTTTTACGCCGGCGGAGATGCCAAATAAGAACGGTTGTAACTAAAAATGTAGGCCATATAACATATCGTAAAACGGATGATCAATCCTTGTAGATATTAGGTAGGTATACAGGGTGTCCGTTTTTCGGTTGAATGCATGGGGATCTCGGTTATTTTAAGAGATACGAAGTCGGTTAAATTGGGGCAAAGTTGCGTATTTTTGTGCTGGTTAATAATGTGAAAAAAAATTGTACTGCCATTTTTAATTTTAAAAATATCGCGAAGGAACTGAAAATTGAGATTTTCGTTTTTATTTTTTCATACAAAAACCAGGCAATTATTGAGACACTAAGTTTTAGAAAAGTTCTTGGATGAAAATACGTTTTTGTTTCAACACCGTCCCATAATGTCAGAATAATAACGAGATTACCTTTCGGAAATGTTTCCCAATCAATGCTAATGTTCGTTGGCCAGCTCGGTCACCGGATTTGTATCCATTAGATTATTTTTTTATGTGGATCGATAGAAGATACAATTTTTAGAAGACAACCAGAATGAACTTAATGAACTTCAATTAAATATTATTAATAGTTTAAGAAATGAAATAAGACATAGGGATATTCGAAAGACCATTTTATATTTACGCAAACGAGCTGAGTTATGTTTGGAGGAAAAGGATGGACTATTTGAACATTTATTATAAAGTGCATATTTCTTCTGTTAAATTACATTGCTTTTAACTTTTTTGTTATTGTACTTAATAAATATTTCCTTTTGTTTTCATGTAAATCTTAGAAAAATCTTAAAAACCAAAATATTTTGATAAATTGGATATTAAAACATTAAGTGTTATACGTTTTCGGAATCAGAAGGAAAATCTACATTCAAACGAAAATAAATTTAATTTGGTGTCCATAAGAAAAATAAAACAAAAGTTGACTGTCGTTGCTTGTTTTCTCGAAGTGGTAGATCAAATGTAATATTATTTTTAAATTTCTCGTTAAAAAGTGCCTCAATAAGTGCCTGATTTTTATACGAAAAAATAAAAACGAAAATCTCAATTTTCAGTTTCTTCGCGATATTTTTAAAATTAAAAATGGTAGTACAATTTTTTTCTACATTATTAATCAGTACAAAAATACACAACTTTGCCCCAATTTAACCGACTTCGTATCTCTTAAGATAACCGAGATCCCCATGCATTCAACCGAAAAACGGGCACCCTGTATACCTAGTTACATACTTATGTATAGCCCAAGAGGAGTCCCCGGAGTTATTTTTAAGTTATGCGAAGCAAACAAAATAGTCAACGTCGAGTCACAAGAGTTTGTAACTTATAAACATTTCAATAAGGCACATAACCAAAATTACATATTAGGTATGCGGAACTCTTTTATAGATTTGTCGATAAAATTGTTACTAAATTATAGGTAGGCAGATACTATGTCTGTCCCACATACCTAGATCTACCTAATTGTTACATTTGATTAAATTTTACGAATTATCGAAACCTTGCAAGCGATTAAAATTTTGTAGGTATTAGGGATTAATTGAAAGCATTTTGAGGTATATTAGATACCTTTTAGCTAACTGCGTTTCAGTATATTGACAGGCTTGTAGTCGAAAAAAAATCTACTCGAGAAGAATTCAGTAATTTTCATATTAATCAGTAATATATACACCTATAATAATTTACAGTCTATCTATAGTGTAGACTATTTGAATAAATACCTATATTATTACCGTGGTTGTACGAGGAACGAAATAAAAAAATAAAGGGGTATTAAACAAAGACGATGGAAAAATTTTAAACACTTTGCTATTTCAGAAATATTTACACAAAACGTGATGCTCGATACATTTATGTAGATAACGTAATTCGTAATTTCGTAAAAATTCATTTGCTTATCTATGAAGTGTACCATAAAAAAATTAAAACGTTTCTAAACCAAATAAAACTCAAGACAGTTTATCAGTTGTTTATTAACAACTAAAAATTAAAATATATACATTTTGTAGATTAAAATTAACTAGAATAAATTCAGTATACTAACATAAACATCTAAACAAATTCAAATTATTCAAACGTCAATAATAATGACAATCGAAAAATAAAAATATTAACTAACTAAATTATTTTAAATCAACTAAAATTTGGTTATAATATTCAGGGTGTTTCAATTCCAAATCTTTCTTTTCATTACAAACTCATTTATTAATTTTGATATGGAGCATTTCAGACAGAAACCGTTTTTTTTATAATTTCTCTCATGTCCAAAATTTTAATATTTTCAAAATTAAAATTGCATAAATGTTTCGTTTTATGCGTGCATTTTTTTTAGCTAATGCTGTGCTAAACGGTCTAAGTTTTACATCAGATTTATGTTGAGATACTCTGTTTTTTTAGTTATGGTAGAGCAGTTCCTATATATACAAAAACCAGTCGTCAAATATCTGCTGCCACTTTGTTAAAGATATTGTAGAAAATGTTTCGTCCCAAGCAGCGATTAGCTCGTCGTTCGAAAAGCGAAAAACTCTTCAACTGTTTTTTAAGAAATGAAAATAGGCCAAAGTCAGAATGGGCAAAGTAGGAATTGTAGGGGGGTTCTAATAACTGCAGCTCGGATTCTTTTACAAACTGTGATGTTTGTTGTGAGCGATGTGCTGGAGGAATTGTCATGGTGCAAAAGCCATGTTTAGATTGTGAGGTATTGTAGGTATTATAGGTATTGAGGATTGTGTATAGATGGTGTATTAATCTTCAACATATCCTCAATCTGCCGGTATGTAATGTGACGATTTGCGTCCACCAGTTTATTTACAGCATTAATGTTTTTTTCAGTAACGACGTCGGCTGATCGTCCTAAACGCGACTCGTCCTCCATTTCAAAATTACTACATTGAAAATTTTGATACCACATTTCTATGGTCCTCACAGACGGGCATCTATTTCTCCTGGAACACTCTAATAATCTCATCATGATATTGTTTTGCCCTTAATCCTCGCTAACATTGTAAACGATAATCACTCTGTGTAGTCGCGTCTCAAGTCGCCAAGTTCAACATTACACTTTGTTAATAAATTCATTGCCGAACATAAACTAAACTTATTTCTGTGAAACGATGCATGCAGTTACTTAGTGAAGTGCTTATTCTGGAAAAAAATTACGATACGAATTTATTGCTTACTCACGCTGTACGACAAAACTGTCCTAGAACCCATAAAATAGGAAGTATTCTTGAACGAAATCATCTTATACATTTCAACCAAGACGATCAAAGTGAGGTTACTAATTTTAATTCTAATTCTAATCCTTAAAATCTAATTTTAAGAAGATATTGTTTTGGGGTGAAATTATTACCTGCGCTTCACTAGCGCAACATAGGGAGCAAACAGCGCTAGCGCATCATTTCCTTGTTTTATCGTATTATAGGCATTTACGTAAATAGTAACCAGCGACTAAAGGAGGGAAGCACTTGGAGATGGTGCATCCACTTCTCTATTATAATAAAAGAATTAATAAGGGCCGATCTTTCCATCTCTTGGTAAATTTATCTGCTGGGTATTTGCCTATGGAAATAATTGTTCGAACAAACGTTTCTACGATAAATAGCTATCAGATAAATTTACCAAGAAATGGAAAGATCGGCCCTAATGCCCGATTTCAGAAAGTGGGTCTAAATTGTTAGTTCGGTACTAAATGGCTTACTTCTATGGTAGCGATTGTTCCAACAATCTGTTAACATAGAAGTAAACGGAGAATATAGTTATTTGGCGTTTGTGAAATCACAATTTTTGCTAAAATGAGTTATTCTGATTATCTTATGCATCTAAAGCAAAGGCATTATCTGTTAAAATTTAGTAACAATATTCAGATTTGTATTTCCGCGATACGGATCTTCGGATCGACGACACAAAATATGCTCTCCTGTAAAATTTACTTTTTGTGGGTTACGCCCTTCTAGAAAACTGCGTCGATATGTACCTCTATGGAGAATTTCGATTGAATTATTATTGACTTTATTCATATTTTAATACAAAACCAATTCTTATTCTACTTGACATAATATTATAACAATAATGATTGATCGCTTAATCAATCAACACAGTTGTATACGAACAACGTTTCCAAATGGTTCCAAGTGAACCACCGAATATCCTACAATTGCGGGTTCACTAAAAATTTGATGTAAAATTCAGGACTCGATTTACAGATTTGAATCCGCTACAGCGAGATACAAAATATAAATCTCGATTTATATAAGTACTTATACGATTAAAACAATCAAATTTTGGCGGATTTCGTACAACCTGAAGATGTCTCGCAACTACTTAATCCTAAATCTGTCTCTGTTTAGTCAGCATGATTTCTACTTCAGTTTCCGCGTCTTATTATTACAAATTAACGAGCATTAAATTTGAAAAAGATACATACCTACATCAAACCATACCTATTTGTAATTTCAGGAATTAACAACTAGATAATCGATTATCCATGATTATCTGGCTCGTCTAGCAGGTGGCTTTCTACCCTCGTTACAGATAATCTAAGCATCCCCATTTTGACGTAATAGTATTAGCACGTCGCGTCGTTCTTTTTTAAACTCGAAGAGGCCTCGTTAAATTTACCGAGTCGCATCGTACAAGTCCCGACTGAATTAGAAACAAATTTTTTATAGGTATGGAGAGCGTTACGTTGAATAAATAGTGGAACGGAATTTAAATTAGCTAGGGAAACTTTATATTTGACAATTGAGTGAACACTGTAAAGGGCCATTCGTGTAAAACCATGTATCCATTTGTTGCATTTCCGTATTCCCTATCGTATTCCGGTTGTGTATCAGTGAGAAAAGTTCGACTTTTTATGTTGTTTTCTTTTATTCAATTAAAAAAAATGCTTGCAGGGCGATTTTTCTCTAAGAATATAGAGTTAAAAATTATTAAAGCCGGCCCTCAAAATTTGGCAAACTAATACATAGAAGGAATACCTATCTATTTTAATTTAAATATTTCTAATTTATTAACAATGTTTGCTTCTAAATTATTAGTTAAATACATAGTACACACTTACATTTTTACGTTTATCGAATTTTCAGGTTGTCAAATTTGCCAGCTTATTAAAAATTCACTATCAAGGTGACAAAAATGTCAAATACCTACACGAAAAAGACAGATGTATATATATATATATATATATATATATATATATATATTATATACACCGTGTCCAAGATAAGAATGCACAGCATGGGGATCTTGAAAAAGTTGCGCTATTTAGAGTATGTTCACATGCTGGTCGCAAAAGTTCATTATTGTTTATCGTTTTCAAAATACTCAAAAAAATGTGATTTTTGGATTTTCGTTTCATTTTCATTTTTATTTATTTTAAATGATATATAAAAACTACCGGCACTTTCTCATTGCCACTTTTTAAGCTCTACAAAATGGCGTGTACAAATTTTTAATCCGACGTTTCGTATCCAGAACCCATCATTCAAACTTTATTTTTATATGGCCACAAAAAAGAGACACCCTGTATTCGGTAGCATTATTCAATTACAAATTCAACAATGTATCACACATTATGGTTTTGAAGCCAAAAAGGGAAAAACGTGAGTTATAAGGTTTTTATATTTTTAAATTAGTAGGCGCTGGTACAATAACAGAAACAAAATGTCAAAAATTATAATAATTGCTCAAATAGGTTGCCATTATTTTCTAGACACAAGTATGCTCTGTCTACAGAAGAATTCAAAACATGGTCTAACATTTCTGGTGTGATTGTATTAACTGTTGCTAAAACCAATGCCAATAACTGTTCTTCAGTTTCAAAAGTGGCGTCATACACTTGGTTTTTAAATAACCCCACAGGAAAAATCCAACGGAGTTAAGTCAGGTGATCGGGCTGGCCAGGCTACTTCACTGTGAGTTCCAATGCATTTTCAGGAAACCTCTGGGACAAATATTCCCGCACAGTTCTTGAATTAGGCGCTGGGGCACCATCTTGCTGAAACCAGCAGTTGTTAACTATAAGTAATGGTAATTCATCCAAGGCATTCTCCAAATCAGTCTGCAGTAGGTCGAGATATCGTTCGGAATTTAAATTGTTGTGATAAATAAAAGGTCCTATTATTCTGCCACCCAAAATGCCTACCCACAGATTAAATCCAAATCGATGTTGATGCCTTGTTTCTTTTATTAAATGAAGATTGTCTGTTGCCCAATAATGTTTGTTACGCCGGTTGAAAATGCCATTGTTGGTTATCATTGTTGGTTATTGTTTTTCCCTTTTTGGCTTCAAAACCATAATGTGTGATACATCGTTGAATTTGTAATGAATAATGCTACCGAATACAGGGTGTCTCTTTGTTTGTGGCCATATAAAAAAATAAAGTTGATGATGGGTTCTCGGATACGAAACGTCGGATTAAAAATTTGAACACGCCATTTTGTAGAGCTTAAAAGTGGCAATGAGAATTTTATGTTGTTTTCTTTTATTCAATTAAAAAAATGCTTGCAGGGCGATTTTTCTCTAAGAATATAGAGTTAAAAATTATTAAAGCCGGCCCTCAAAATTTGGCAAACTAATACATAGAAGGAATACCTATCTATTTTAATTTAAATATTTCTAATTTATTAACAATGTTTGCTTCTAAAGTTATTAGTTAAATACATAGTGACACACTTTACATTTGAATTAATTGCAGTTTATCGAATTAATTCATGGTTAAATGTCAAATTTTGCCATTCGCTTTATTAAACTTTTACTATAAGGTGACAATATTGTTTTTTTCAAAATAAATTTCAGGCTTTTTTAAAAGTAAAAATATTAGGCCCAAATTGATAAAATAAGATACCATTATTTTAATTTAAATATATAATTTATTAAAGTTTGTCAAATTATGGAGTTGACAATAAAGAACATAAATTTTATTAAATTGATATAATTACTACAAATAGTCATTATTTATAAAAGTTCTGCTTGTTGATAGATAAATTAACCATCGGAAAATCTAAGTATTATAATGTACAGAATGTCCATCAAATTATAGTAATAAAATGAAAATCGTCAACAGTTAACAGTATCATTTATTGCATGTTATTACTAGTTTAAGTACAAAATTTCAATTCAATTGAAAGTCAACAAAATTACGTTCTTAATAGGCCACCTACAACTTCCACACATACTTAAAATTAATAAATTAATAATAAATTTAATAAATAAATTTTAATAAATAAAATTAAATAAATGCCTTTTAATAAATTCACCATAGACTTTGCGTATGGTTTGTGGTCCATTTATCTCATTCACCGCATCCTGTATTCGTGCTTTAGTAATTTCCTGATCATGCGGCAGGTCATTTTCGTAAACTTTTTGCTTTAAAGTACCCCACAAAAAAAAATCAAGAGGTGTCAGGTCAGGTGATCTAGCAGGAAAATTTATTGGTCCAAATCTTCCCATCCATCTTTCATGCGGTGAATGAGATAAATGGACCACAAACCATACGCAAAGTCTATGGTGAATTTATTAAAAGGGCGAATGTATGTGTGGAAGTTGTAGGTGGCCTTGTGGAGTAATTTTTGTTGACTTTAATTAATTGAAATTTTGTACTTAAACTATAAAACATGCAATAAATGATACTGTTCTGTTGACGCATTTTCATTTTATCTTAATTTGTGGACATTCTGTACATTTAATCTTAGATTTTCCGATGGTTAATTTATCTACTCAACAAGCAGAACTTTTTATAAAGAATGACTTTTTGTCGTAAAATCAATAATAAAGATTTTTTTCCTCTTGTCAACTCCATCCTGGGACACACGGTATATATATATATATATATATATATAACCAAATATATATATTACCAAAAAATATTAGGTAACTAGTAACGAAAAGGTTAGTAGTAGTTTAATGGCCATTTTATGTTCTCCTTCAATGAACCCGTAATATAGGGTGTTTCTGAAATAAGAGACAACGTAATAGCTGAAATGACACTGAAGCAGAATCCAAAAGATGACGGAGCTATCTTTAGGCATACGCCCATAAAAAATTAATGTAGAAATTCCAAGTGCCAACTACGGTCCTGGATTATTACTGTTGCAGCGCACGTACTATATGCAAACATCGTTAATCAGAGTTGTTTATTGAAGAGTGTTGCTTTACAAGGGATGGCATTTAAATTATCGTAATACTTAGGAGATCGTAATTGGATCCATGACAGTCCTCACGTAGGTAATTCGACAGAGTCGTTGTCAACAACTTTTTTCGATAAAGGAATTAGTAGGCCGTATGTAATTACTGTGTAATGCAACGTCTTAGTTTGATTTTTTAAAGGATCGTTGATAGATTCTTTAAATAATGTTTCTCTGGGAATACGTTCCAAACTGTAACATTCTTAAATCTCTTCTTAATCTCATCTAAGCAATACGCGTGAAATGATCAAAAATTATAGTACATATTTCTAAAACTACTATACATTTGAACATTCACATACATAGGATAGAACGTTCACCTATAAACAAGAACAATTCGGCCATCACGTTTATATCGTTTTGAAATGAGAGTCGACGTTTTTTTGCCACCTTGTACGAACCTATACATAAATATCGGTTTATATAAACACAGATAAAGTCAGTATTTTGAGTTAGGTCATAGAGTACGGATCCGTATTAGACAATTCTTTGCGTTTCAGATCCCCATTTTTTTTTTGGGTTGGGACCGCTCATATCGCGTTTTTACGTTTCTTTCTACGTCATCTATTACCTGTTAAAATATTGTCTATTATTTCAGTGACATCCTGTAGAGATACTACAGAACTAATTACCTACCTATATAAAGTTGTTTATGACCCACCCTATACGTAGATAATAATATGTACCTATGTACTTTCGATTTATCTACAATAGAAATGTAAAATGAATTATTGAAAAATGATAGGAGTATGTAAAATGCGCTGAAAGAGCTCCGAACCGACTACAATGGTGAACAAACAAAAGCTCGTGCAGAGCTAACGCTTTAGATCTAGTTCAGATGACGGGCGCTTTACGCGCGTAATAAGATACACAGAAGTACCATAAGTTGTTCAGATGGGAACGCCCGCTAAACGCGTGTTCTCCATCTGAACAGCTTATTTTACTTCTGTATATTTTGTTACGCGCGTAAAGCGCCCATCATCTGAACTAGACCTTACGGGATCTAGGACAATTCAGTGCCGCCAGTCCATCGCCGGCGTTTCATCGTCGAGACTATTCATCGTCGGCCGTTTTATCGCCGGTAAATAATTAATTAAAATTTATATCACCTGTAGTAAAAGACATATATTTAATATCAAGTAATTGGTTGTAAGTATAAAAATCGTATTTTTTATGTTTCAAACATTAATTACATACCAATTTAAGCGACTTACACTAACACTAACTTAAGCTCATTTCTTCTACACTAGTCTAAACTCGTCTCATCGGTACTAGTCGAAATTCACCTCATCTACGTTAATCTAATCTAAGCTCACCTCGTCTGCATTTGACTAAGCTTACCTATGCACTAACCTAAACTCCCCTCATCTACACTAACCTAAGCACACACCTCACTCGTCTGCACTAGTCCTGTCACTAACCTTTTCATTGCACTTATAATAATAATAATAAGGTAATCGGCGGTGACGATACGGCGGCGATAAAACGGCAGCGATGAACTGACGACGATTAATTGTCCCATTCCGCGCTTTACATTTAAATGTAGGTAAGTACCCTACCGGTAAACTTCGTCGTTTATACGTTTGCAGCTTTTTGTATATTTATATTAGAATAATAATATGTATTATAACAAATACGACTTCGGTAAAAATAAAACCGAATTCAAACAAAGATTTCTCGAATCGATTATTTTTATCATCGATTTCCCGAATCGAAGAGCTTCGTAAATATTAAATAAAATTCCGCCCTCGTTAAATAGCCCGTATCCATAGAATCTAAAGGGGCGCAAAAAGAATCTTCAACGAAAGATAAATCATATACGATCTAAATAAGTGAGAGCGGGAAAATCACACAATCACATAAAAACGGAAAAGACAAAACCATTGAAAAAAGAGAAATTGCCGACGGGTTTCAAGAACAGGATACGAAAGGACAAATACCACAAATTGTCTTATCGGATTATATTAAATTTAGTGGTCTCTTCGACGATAGAAAGAAGCAAGCAATCTCGCATTTACATCAAAATCCTTAAACGCAGTTAGAAAAAGAACGTGGAACCTCGAAGGAACTCGACAATAATAAGTTTAAACAAAAAAGCACGAATATCGCGCATATAACCATTTAAACTATTTATTATAAATTTTCACGCCATGGAAATTGGTAAACCCCTAAATGGTTACAAGGCGCAAAAAAATGCATGCTCGAAACGAAACGTTAAACTTGTCAAATTTTAAATTGAAACGTGAAAACAAACAACTTTTCGAAACGCTAATTGTAAGAAAAAAAGAACAAATGACGCATAATACCTACGTAGGACCTCTCACAATCAGTTAAGGGACGTTTGCTTTATACATAAGTGTAATCTAAAATGAGATGTAAAACTATGCACGTGTTTATTTAGGACCTGAACGTGTACAAACATTTTCACCCTTTTAGTTTGTATGGGCTAGATTTTCCGCGAGCGAGCGTCCGTTTTCGATTTGTAAGCCTACTTTGTAATGCGTAACTCAAGTGGGAAAACAGACTGTCGTCCGTCGGTACGTAAGTACCACTTATGATGTAGATATTGTAGGATACTCGACTGCACTTTGGCTGAGCTTTTCGTACTTACAATGTATTAATCGTGTTGCGGTCGTATCCATGAAATATCCATCGATTTTGTCACCAGTACGTTTGTGATAATATGAGAAAAAGAAGAGAAATAATTATTAAAAAATGAAATATTGCGTTAGAAATTTTCTCGGCACAATAAAAGATGGAAATGCTTCTTTTGTTTGATAACGCACCATTATCTCTCTCTGGTTGCGAGCAGTACTTATATATTTAATAGGGTATGTAAGAATTTTGTCTGAACGAAATTAATAAATCACTTAGTATGTAGTTATTGAAAGGCGAATACAAATTTAATTTTACGAATTGTCCTATTGAAAATATATCTACATTTGCGACTACGTTTCTCCCATGAAATACCTATCTTTTTTATTTATTCTATAAAAAAAATTCAGATAAAAATGATCTCGATTCAATCTTAAAATACACAGATATTTTTTAAGAGATGTTTACCTTTATTGGATATTAAACATATTGTTTGTATTCATAACACGGTGTGTGCTCGATTAATTTGGTAATTTATGTACGGCTTATACAAAACCTATATGCAATTCACGTCATTAAAAAAAAGTTACTAGATTATTTATTTGTAATTCGGTTTACAGTTTGGAAAGTGACATATTCTATAGATGGGTATTAGTGTAGCATGTCTCCACCTCGGAGAAATTTTTTTTTTGAAAACAACCCCCAAGTGTAGTATGTCTCCACCTCAGAAAATATTATCCGTTCTTGTGTAGCATGTCTCCACTAACCCAATTGAGTTTTTTTTCAATTTTATTTTTTTTTAAAATTCATTTAATACATAATAATTCATAATTTCATAATACACAATTTTCTTCCGGGTCATTTGGCCGAGTACTGGTACAAGAAACAACACCATGATACGCCATTCAACGACATCATCGCCGAAATTGTCCGTCAGTTCCCGCTCGCTTAGTGATCTTTCTTGAGTGATATTATTGTGTATTATGAAATTGTGGTGTATGGATTATTATGTATTAAATGAATTTTAAAAAAATTTAAAAAAAATAAAATTGAAAAAAAAAAACCTCAATTGGGTTAGTGGAGATATGCTACACAAGAACGGATAATATTTTTCTGAGGTGGAGACATACTACACTTGGGGGTTGTTTTCAAAAAAAAAATTTCTCCGAGTGGAGACATGCTACACTAATACCCTATAGATGATTTACTTGCGAACATATTAGATGGCATAAAGAAAAACTAGAACTGTCAAAATACGAGGTACGAGGTGACAGCACTATATGAAACGTCATCATTTAGTAACTTGTTATTGAGGACGTGCATTGCATATAGGTTTGGATAAAGTGTAGTTGTCTTATTTGTCCCGACATAATATTATCATATGGAATGGAATTCTGGGATTTTTTATTTAACATTTAATTTTTTTACCCTTTAACTTGATGCTTTATCGAACTTTATACAGAAAAAAAGACAAAATAATTTTTTAGGAACCACCAATGTAATGAAATGTAATAAATTATTATTAGTATAAAATGTTAAGATACAATACCTACCCGCAATACCTGCGCCTAAACCTACAATTTTACACGTCAAAACAACTAACTCGCATTATTGATTTAATATAATAAAGATTTCACGATAATTTCACTTCCTAAACTAAAGGTACCTCACGTACCGCAACAATTTACAAGATTAATATAAAAAACCTATTCCGCAGTCATATTTTAAAGAATAGGAAGGTCTTTCTAGCACTAGTTATTGTTGTGGATTTTGCGTATAACTACAGTGAAACTTCTGTTAACTCTTTAACTTACAATTAACTTAACTTGTCTTAACGGACAATTTAAAATTCCTGGCATTTTTTGGCCAAAGCACAAACGTATTTCCCACTTCTTTTGGTCCCATGAGTTTCCGGTACGTATTGACAAGTTTCACCGCATCATTCTGCACATTGTTTTGAACACAATGGTGAAAAGTTCATTCCTATTGCAATTTTTTGAGATCGGGTTTTTTTTTTCTTTATAAATCTTGGACTAAAAATTCAAAAAACTTAAAATGCTCGGGCCACGCGACTCTTGTAAAACCACTAAAGCAAGAGAGCCAAGTATGTAAGTAAACGGTTGTTGTTCTTGTCTGCTTTTGAGTGCTACCGAATAAACTTTTCCAATAAAAAATAATATTATTTAGTCGACAAGGCTTGGCGATTTTGGTGACTTTGAGTAGGTATACATATACATAATAGATATAATAGATTTCAGAATAGAACGGATCGATGAAAGATCAAGCACGCGAATGAAATCTCGATGAAAGTTTATCCCTAAACTTACGCAATAAAACATGTGATTAAATGGCAATACATTAACGCGAACTTTCTTCAACAAAAACTATGGAACGTTATTATTGAGTCTAATGAAGGGATCGTGTTCTGCGAACTGCGTCACTAATAGTTGAAAACCTTATTATTCTTTAACATTCGAATTAACATTGAAATAAATTGTTCAACGTAAATATAGATAATTCGATTAAGTACCTATCTACCTATACCTAACAAATTGTCACGTTTCAAATAAGATAGATTAATAAGTAGAGCTTTGTTTAGAAATTTCGTGAAACTTCTTCTGCTTGTGTGCCACATTGTGTGATCGTGTAAATTAACTTGTTGAGGACAAACTTTAAAAAGAGAGTAGGTATGTACGATGTAGTAAAATCATGAAACTCGTAAATTTTGTACTACATGTTACACTGTTTGTGACAGGTTCGGCTGTGGCGATGATAGGAGCGAACTTGCGTTTCGGGAGCAGCGCTAGTAATGCTAGTCTCAACGCTACTAGAGTTTTCCAATGTCATCCTGGAGGTACGGCAGAAGCTGCCCTCATATTTGCCCTAGGCTCGATGGGCATGGCTGCAAATGTGGCGCTTATGAGCATTATATTAGCGAACAGACAGCTAAGACGGTAAGTCGATTACAATTGGCTGTGTAAAAATTGCACTAATGAGCTAATAAGAGATTCTTTGAAAAGGTTAAATGCCACTTAAATGGAAAACTAAACACCATTCGATAGATAATGAAAAAACTAAAAAATCTTATCGTTGGTTCAACACGGAGAAATCGCTAGGAAAGCCGCAATTCACGATTTTAGATTAATATATTTCCCATTTGAAATACATTGCTGTCAACTATTTCTTCTTAACAATGCCACGGAATAGCCTATTAAACGAATCCTTTCAATGACTCTAAACCTTTTAATCGTTTGGACGTAAACGTGAAATAGTAACCAGGTATGCCTACCTCAAGGTCCGTAGATAGATGTCGGGTACGTGAGGTTAGGTCTTGTCATACACTTCCACTATTGAAATATAAAATTTGGGACAAAAATTGCGGAATTAGGCGCTAAATTTAAATGTATCCTCATCTTTCATTATAAAATGTTGAAAATAACCTGGCATATTGATGCAACTGGCATACACTTTATAAAACTACACACGAGAACAATAATATAGTTATACTTCATCCAAACCTATATGCAAGCACGTCATCAATAAAAGGTTACTAGATGATGACGTTTCACAACAGTGCTGTCACCTCGCACCTCGTATTTTGACAGTTCTAATAAATTGTAGTCTTTCTTTATACAATCTAATATGTGCGCAAGTAAATCATCTGTAGAATATGTTACTTTCCAAACTGTAAACCGAATTTCAAATATACAATCTAGTAACTTTTTGTTGATGACGTGAATTGCATATAGGTTTGGATAAGTCATATTTAATATAATTTACAGTCAATTATTAAAACTTAACCTACTCTTCGTCCAAACCTATATGAAATTCACGCCATCAATAAAAGATTACTAGATGATGACGTTTCACACAGTGCTGTCATCTCGTACATACCTCGTATTTTTATAGTTCTAATAAATTGTAGTCGTTCTGTATGCCATCTAATATGTGCGCAGATAAATCATCTATAGAATATGTCACTTTCCAAACTTTAAACCAAATTACAAATAAACAATCTAGTAACTTTTTTTTGATGACGTGATTGCATATAGGTTTGGATAGGCCATACAAATATTTATTAACGTTATTTACACAAATACGCATTTTTTCATTAATTTAAGCATAACACATTCACAAATTATAACTGTTTATGTACACAATAATACGCATTAAATTTTTATACAGACTCTAATTTAACACCTCAAAATATAAAACTCGACTACATGTCAACCAAACTATCGCAAACATGGTGGACCATGATGGGCACGAGCTAATACGTAACCGCATTAGTCTACGGACCTTGACCTACCTCTTAGGTCCAGAAGATTAAAAGTTTTAGAGTCACTGAAAGGATTAGTTTAATGGGCTATTCGGTGTCACTGTTAAGAAGAAATGATTGACAGCAATGGGAAATATATTAATATAAATTGGTAATTGCGGTTTTCTTATTAATTTCTTTGGGTTGGGTGCCAATGATAAGATTTTTCGTTTTTCCATTATCTACCGAATTGGATAAAAATCATCAAGTTTGACTGATCTTTAGTTTTCCATTTAAGTGGTGCGTAGCCATTTTCAAGAAAACTCCCACCCGCGTCCTCGATTGCACTTGCAATTAAACAGTTCGAATTTATTCGTAGGTACGTCAGTATAAAATTTTTGATAATTTTTAGAAAATTTTTCATTTTAACATTCGATGCTAGAAAATAATTGTAACGCCACGTTCTCCTGAATAATACTTATATGTACAATAGGGGTACTTACATTTAGGTACATACCTACGTAATATTGTATGTATGTAATAGATTGCAGTAAGTCTGCTCGGCCACCTACGGAAACTCTAAACTACCCTAATGGTTTCTCTTGAGATATGCAAGTCGTGCGCACTTCAAGAACTACATATCTACATGCATAGTCGTTTCCTGTAACCGAATGCATTCTTTCGCAATGTAAATCATCGTTGTGCACAACACACGATGAAAATATACGTAGATATTGTAATAATATGTTATCCAAAATTTTATTTCGATGTACGTCGTCATCACTCATACCTCGTATTTTTACAGTACTAATAAATTGTAGTCTTTCTTTGCCATATCATTCGAGTAAATTATTCGGCAGAATATGCCAAGTTATACAATCTAGTAACTTGTTATTGATGACGTGCATCTAATAAAATTTGTATAGGCCATAGTATTACACTATTGCACTACCTATTCGTTCCGTAGAAAAATACTTTTACTACGTTCGCCAGTATGAATCAAAAGTGTCCCAAGAGTGATTTTCGACGTACAGTTTAGTTTTATCTAACGATATTTTATTCGGTTGTCTGCGAGATAAAAAGTGGCGATTATTCTTCGGCCCCGTTGGCGTCGCGTCGGTAAGTAGGAGCAAGATGACGATTTAAAAATTGCAACAGATCAATTTTAATTAATGAAACGCTACTAATAAACAAAATTGCGTAATCGAACGGTCGTCAATAAGTCCACTGTCCGCGGACAGTGGATTCAAACAAAGTACCGAAAAATATTACTCCCAAAAGACGTAAGGGATCGGTAACAATATAGGAGTCACTTTCGACCGTAGATATAACATAATCAAGGAAGGAATCGACGAAAGAAAACCCGGAAATGGTTTCCTTCGACAATCAAGTTACACAAGAGCTCTTTATAATAAAATATTCTAAGTATGCTTGATGCGTATAAGGGCATGAATCGTTTAAAAACCGTTTCAAAATTAAACTTAAGACAAAACCGCAAAGTATTAGGCATATTGATGCCGATATTACGACGAAATATCAATTTAACATTCTATAAACAAACTTTAGTCCCTGGAGTATTCTTGGATTAGTAAATTAATGAGTTTAAAGGCCATTTAAATTTTATTCCGGTACACGTCATCAATAAAAGATTATTAGGTGATGATGTTTCACGCAGTGGTGAAACAATGGTATGTACATACTTTGTATTTTTACGTTACTAATACACTGTAATCTTTTTTTGAATATGTTGTAGATCGGTAGAATATGTCACTTGCCAAACGTTTACCTAAATTACAAATATGTCAAATCTACAGCCATCGTTTTATTGATGATGAGCATCCGAATAAAATTGAATTACCTATTTATACAAGTAGATACTATATCCAAACTGGCGGCTAGTTATCGGCTATAGGTAATAACCCAATGACATTGGGCGCATTCAGTCGGGAAAACGCTGTCTTGCCGCTGAAGCAGCGATTCAATTGAATCGCTTGTAACAGCCCGACGCGAAATAGAAAATTATTACCTTGCAGCAACGCCAACGTGCTTGAGAAAGTAATAAAATTATAAGTAATAGTTACATATTTATCAATGTTCGAAGATTATTCAGTTTTTGCAACTCTAACTTTTATTTGCATATTTAAGAAAAGTAGATATTTACAATGAATTATGAAATGAGCAGTTTGAAAATGTAAATGTAAAAATCGCGACAATTAAAATGATTTTAAAAATTGTCGAAATCTCGGGGTCGAACTTAATAATCCAGAAACGTAAGTTCACGCGAAAACTACCCATGGATGTTATCAGATAAATGTTCCACCATTATTTCAACACACGTGATTATAAATCGATGTATTTAATTGGTTTTTTACTTAAGCAAAAATGTTTGATACAAATATTTTTCTAAAAGTATATCGAGTGTAACCGCGCCGCGCCGCGCGGATACCAGAAAATATAAAACTTTGACGGATTTATTAAAAAATTGAGGACAAAAATGATAGCGTTCGAGAAATAAATAATTGATTGAAGTATTGACAGAGACAGTTTCTGCATCACTGCAGATGTCATAATCTCATTTACTATATAATATAATAGGGATCGTGCACAAATTACATAACGCATTTTTAAACTCTTTTTTTAACACCCACCCTCGCCCTATAACATTTCGTAACGTTATTCCGTCCATCTGCCCCTCCTGTTACGTTACACTAATTTTTTTTTAACCCCTCCCTTAAAATATTGCTTTTCAATACTAAAGATAATTAATATTGCAAAATTTATATTGTGATCAGTGCAAAAAGTTTGGGCCACAAAATTACCTAAAGCTAATACGGTAGGTACATCATTACGATGTATTAAGATTTTTGTCACGAAATATACTTCGTCCTAACTTCACGTCATCAACACAAAGTTACTAGATGATGACGTTTCACACAGTGCTGTCACCTCGTACCTTGTGTTTTGACAGTTCTAATAAATTGTAATCTTTCTTTATACCATCTAATATGTGCGCAAGTAAATCACCTATAGAATATGTCACTTTTCAAACTTTAAACCGAATTACAAATAAACAATCTAGTAACTTTTCGTTGATGACGTAAATTGCATATAGGTTTGGATAGGCCATATCATGAAGAACACCACCACGTGTAGATTTTTCGTCAATTTATAATACACTCGGTATTATATTAGGGTATAACTGAGAGCTTACTGACTTGTTGAAACAGTTTATCGTACTATGTATATCTGCGTAAAAATATTCTTAAAGTGTGCATCGTTTAATATAAGTAGGTATAACCATGGTTAAACGGAACTTAACTATCTGTTAATAAATGCACATTAATGCAAATTAATATTCGTTTGAGAAAAATTTCAATGGAGCAATCGTTAGATTGGCCTAATTCGAGTATTTAAGTTTATCTGCACGATTTGTAAGATGTACTACAGATTTTACTATTATTTTGCATGTAAGTGTCCAAGATTAAGCTTGAATTCCTTTCATAATAAAATTAGTTTGTTTACTATGAAAAATGCATGTGGAGGAGTTGAGTTAGATATGAATGTTATTTTCTACTATAGTAATTATCTATGTAATTAACAACTAATTTATAACTCATAACTTTGCAGACACATATCTACCAAAAAAGTTTTCAAAAAAAACCTATAAAATCGTTCACATCTTTGTATGTAGGTACGCCAGCCACTTGAAATTTTAGCCGATTGTTATAAACATTTCGTCAGTTTTATTATAAATATAAATTAAATGCTATTACAATCAACCCCTAAATATAAAATATATTTATTGGAAAATGCGTATGGCCCATCCACCCATCACCTATATGTAATTTACGTCATCAACAAAAAGTTACTAGATTGTTTATTTGTAATTCGGTTTAAAGTTTGGAAAGTGACATATTCTATAGACGATTTACTCGCGGACATATTAGATGGTATAAAGAAAAACTACCATTTATTAGAACTGTCAAAATACGAGGTACGAGGTGACAGCACTGTGTGAAACGTCATCATCTAGTAACCTTGTATTGATGACGTGAACATCATATAGGTTTGGATAAGCTATATGTAGTTTATTTAGCATTCAATCGACAAATAAATATCTATAAATGAAAAAAAAAAGATAGGTATGTAAAATAACAATTATAAATAGCAATGAACTACTTGTTAAAAAATGTAGCAACTTCATTTAAAAAATACACCGAGTGTGTACAAATTGATTAAATTGACCGAATAACCTTTATAGTTCTTCGTCATTTTAAATTAGTTTCCTCTATCAACAAAAGGATCGTGCATAAATTTCGTAACGCATTTTTAACTCTTTTTAACACCCACTCACGTCCTGCAATGTAACACTAGTTTTTCGCCCCCCCTCCCCCACCTCACCCACTTAAAATATGTTTCTTAATACTAAAAATAAGAATAATATTAAAATTTATATTGCGATCAATGCAAAAAATTTGAGTAACAAAGTTACCAATTCGGTTAACCAAATTAATTTGACACCATTTTTTTTAAAAAAGAGAACCGTTAAAAAATCTTCACTTATTCTACTGGATAATAGGGTGGTGTTACGTAAACGCAGTAGAAAACACCCGAAAGGGTGTTTAGGGTTAAGGTGAAAACCTTTTGTAACACATCGTCACATACCCACCCACCCCTTCTAGCGCTACATAATTTGTGCACGATCCCCTACTTACACGCATTAATTTGATCCCCATGTATGTTAGGCGAAATTTGTTAATTTAGAAGTTATTTAGGTTTTAATGTATTTTTAGCTAAACTTCGGTTTTGCTCACAAATTTTGTCATTCTCAATAATACTTTTTATTCGAACCAAAAGTATTTTGCGACAAAAAATCAACTTTTAAATTTTTTATTAAAGTAAAAATTATTTCTCAACTTCACAACACTCTAACAAAAATTTGTGACCGTGATGGCCTAGTGAGTCAGCCACTCGACTGGTCTTCTAGCGCACTCACGGCTGCGGGTTCGAATCCCGCTACAATCATGGATGTCGTGAATGTCCACTAACACAAATATGAAAACTTCAAACGAAAAAATTGAATGGTTAATTGGCTAGGTCAAAGCCATTAACACAGAAAAAAATAGCGAAATTAAAACGATATACGTAATAGAAAATAATAGTATTCACCTTAAAAACTTCTCTACTTTACTGCTAATAAACTCTATAAATTTCTTTGAGCTAGTCCGATGACTTCACATCGCAAATTGTGTGCAAAGTCAAAAAGGCGAAAATGCCACTTTTTAATTTTTAATTGAAAATGTTATTCGAAAAGTAAGATAAGTTGTAGTGGGGGGGGGGGTGTTATTAGTATTTGCAATGCAGATAGTATATTAACCAGATGTTTTACTTAATTTAATATCTAAAAATTAAAAAAAAAGGTATTCCTTCAAAGGAAAACTAAAGCTAAAGTAAATATTGTCTCTTAAAAACACTAACTGATCCTAATATCCTTGTATTCCATTATTGGGTCACGATTATAAAACAATCATGACCCTAGTACCAATAGTTAGAATAACGAAATGTGTGAGCAAAACCAGAATTTAGCTAAAAATGTATTAAAACTTAAAAACTTCTAAACTAACAAATTTCATTTACGGAGGTCAAATCGATGCGTATTGAAGTCACCTATCAGTTTGCGCCGGCTGGTTCGTCCTCAATGAAATTACACCCTGCACATCGTAGATATCGGTTTTTCGGAAAATGACTAGGGATTCCTCGAAATAACGTATTACTTCCAAAGATTGCGACATACCTATAGATGTATCAAAACAGCTTCATTATTTTTTCAATTTTCGTTTCTTATACAACTCCATAAATTAAATAAAAATTTCCAGCTTTTCGAACGGTTCTTAATTATCATTACCGAAAATATTTCGCCTCCGTGCATTTGGTAGATATAATCTTTCCAGTCGACGTTATCTACATTTTGTGCAACCTCGAGGCTTGGTAATTACCCTGAATATTTATATTTGCTTCCCGCTATTATTTATAAAGTAAATGGAGGCTCGCGAATTAAGTCATTAATTTAAAAACTACTACACCAAATAGGTACATACCTACCTATAAAAATAGCTTTTAATTATTTATTAAAGCCGGCGTAACACACAAAGAGTTAGATTTTTTTTGAAGAATTACGGTATTTATTCCCATAGATTTTTTTTTTTTTGAATTCCCACTAAATTTGCCATCTGTACCAATACATTCATCAAATTAAATGACTATTACATCAATGTCTTGCCGGAGAGTGCTCCTTAGCACTCTACCATAAAAAAAAAAGGTTTTCAGGCCTGGTGTGACTAAATTCCCATAGATGCCCCTATTCTTATAATAGCCGCACTCCAATTATTGCCTAAAACAATGAACATTTGTAATAATCGCCGCTCTCCAATAATTTTTTATTCCTATTTTTAAATTTTATACAAATGTAGTTATGTATTAATGTTTTTACACTTCTCTATATTTGTTAGTATGAAATAAGCGCCGCTCTTTAATAAACACCTCATCCCTTTTAATCGCTCTTAAAAATATGCCGTCCAGTTAATAAACGCAGCGGCGCCTATTAGAATAATTAATACGGCACTTATTACCTAATGCTTACAATAAATTTCTACCTACTTTTTAATACATCTATTAAAAAATAGGGCATTTTCTAAATATCCTACACTTCTTGCAATTATTTTAATTATTAGGGCGTCATCGTCATCGTGAAACTTGCAGCAAAGGACCGAGTGCTTGCAAACAAAAAAGAGATTAATGAAGATAACATAATCTATGTTCTGATGGCAACTGCCGAGTAGAGCCCGTATCTCACCTAAGGAAATTTCGAGATTATCTAAAAGCCCGTCGTAAAAGCATAATCCGGGCCCTTAACTATAACTACATAGCCTCCATGTTGATGTTTATTCGAAAATTAACGATATATTAAGTATGTAGATTATTTACGAAAACGCTTTTAAAAATAATACTGAACATAATTATCATGACATTAGCGAACATTTAATAAAAACATCCACACACATAAGAATGTGACAGTAAATAAGTTGTCACCGATGCTCGAATTGGCGGGTTCGTTCACAATTTTCTTTGAAAATCGTAAGAAGCGAACATTTTTTTGTTGTGTGATATAAATATATAGCGATCTACATATCGATGGCGTTTTGCCAAAAGGGCGTAACCCACACTTTTTGTGAGAATAAGTTATTCTAACTATCTTATGCATCTAAAACCAAAGAGGCATCATCTGTTAAAAGCTAGTAACAATATTCCGATTTTTTCCACCGGAAAAATCGATTTGTATTTCCGCGAAACGTATCTTCTTATAGCTACGCGACGACGCAAAATGTGTTCTCCTATAAAATTTACTTTCGCTCTTCTGGAAAAACTGCTCGATATTATAATAAAAATTATTCGGCACGTACCGGGTTAGAATTAACGTAAGTTTTAGATATCTAGGTATATGAAGCTAAAACCATTAGAAACGTATAGCTATAAATAAAGCTAAAAAGAATTTCCACAATTTCGCCATACGTTTCTGAAACGTCATAATACAGAATAGGCTACGGTGGTGTGACATACGTAACCTCCTTGGGAATAAAAAGTTGTCTTTAAATGTTCGAGTTTATTTTATTCAATATAGTCCTTTGTAGCTCGAGACACTTATTCACAGTTCGATGTGTCCAACTTCTTGATCCAGATCCGAAAAGTAATTTTCCGGAAGGTCTGCAATACTCCGTGGCGTCGATGATTTTCGCGTGAGCTGAATTTTATTGATGAGCCATCTTGAGGTTTGGGAAGAGATAATAGTCCGAGGGAGCCAAATCGGCGAATACGGTGGATGCGACAGCAATTGGAGCCGTAAGTCATTGATTTTAGCCGTGGTTGCGATGCTCTTGTGTGCCGGCGCATTGTTTGCAAACAAAATTTATCGCTGCATGTAGGCCGTTTTGCAGCGATTTCGGCCTTCAATCGCTCAATAATGCACAGTAATACTCGCTGTTGATGGTTTCTTTTCGAGAGTCCACGAAAGTATGCCATGACAATCCCAGAAAACCGACGCCATAACCTTTCCGACCCATTGAGCCTCCTCGGCCGCTTCGAGCACTCGTGCCGGTTCAGTCCATTGCCGGGCACTCATTCTGTTCTCTGGTGTGTAATAGTGGATCCAGGTTTCATCAACAGTTACCAATCGACGCCAAAGTCCGCCCGATTCCGCATCAGCAAGTCCAAACACTCTTTCGAAGTACTCGCGTTCGTGTTTCTGGTCAGGAGCATACGCGGCACCCAACGGCAGGATAACTTTCAGTATGCAGAATATTGCCCAAAATATGGCGTGTAAGCTCAGTACTAATCTTTGTGGTATCTGCTAGCTCGCGCACCTTCACTTCGGTCAGCCAACACCATTTCATGTATATTTGACATTGTCCTCTGTAACCGCATCGGAAGCCTGCCGCTGCGGACTTGATGGTAGTGGGTTGCGGCCACCACGAAGACATCTCGAAACCAATATGTTGACGGTTAATCTGCGGGAGCATTAGCCCCATAGATATTTATCAACTTTTCTTTTGTTTCCTTCGCCGTTATTGCATCTCAAAAATAATGTTTTATAGAGAACGAAACTCGTTTTCCATACTCAACATGATGCCAAACACGTCAAACAATCAGATGTCAATAAAACTAAATACAGTATCGCACTGAAATTTCGCATGTCTGCCTAAATATTGAACGGACTTCAAGGCACCATAACCTTTTTTGCAGTAGCAGCGCATTCTGGCGGTCAAGGAGGTTACTTTTCACCCCACCTAGTAGGCACGTTGTACATACGTATTTATACATACACAATAATCGCCTCTCTTTCTATCATAAATAATAAAATTTACGACTAGCGCGGCATGTGTTTAATTAACAGAAGATAAGACAAATTATATATTATTATTCGTTTCTATTTCCGTTTTAAACCCACAACTTCAATAATGAGGTTGCGTGATCCCAGCATTGCAAAGGGTAGGTTACCTATACGTTTAATCGTTCTATTATTTTTCACATGTACTTACACATAAGAGGCGAAACTGCTACTACTTATATTAAAAAACAGGAAATGTGAAAGCGTCAATAGTTATTTAGCTAATATCTATAATAATCATCATCAACACATTCGCACAATTGACCCCTCGGAACGCTTTCAGACTTTGTGTAATGTGAAATTAGTAACTTTTTTAGTATATAGATACCTACCTACTTTATTTTGTACTTATGTATAGATAATGTACCTACGGCAACAACAATTAGGTACAATGAGAATAAATTACCTACGGCCTATTCTAACTCATATATACTAATAAGTTGGGATTAAGCCATTCTCTTGTCCAAAACGCAAACCCCGTGGGATCCAATAACGCATTAGGGAGAAAAGTTTTTATAAAGTAGGTACATACATAAAATATTCTAAATCGTTAAAAAAGCTAGTGGCTTACTACTGAACGAACCTTCGAGGATTAACGGAACAAATGCAGAAAGACGCACTTCTAAAACTAAAAAAAGAACTTTAAATAGATTTTTTTTTGTTTCAAGAAATGTTTCACTTTGGAACGGTCGGGGGTCTTAGTCAGTAAAAATTGAAATGGCCTAAACTCGCTTTCCCTAAAAGTTTTGACAATTGGTCATGATAGGGGGCCGATAGGAGGTCACGGAACAACTTGCGGTTTTTTCGATCGCTCTTTCATACCCTAAAAAATGGCAATTAAACATGACGGCGCTTCTAGTTGCAGCGCTCTATTTATTTACCTGTCTCTTGAATTCTATTTATGTCACGGTATTGCCAATGGATTCGTTTTATTCAGAAATGATTAGGGAATAATTTGCTACTAAATATAATACCATTATTTGTAAAGAACCGCATAAAAAACTTGAAAAAATTACAAAAATGATAATTTTGTAAATATTTCGATCATTTTTAATCTATAACAGTTTTTAAACTATAGCTTATCCAAACCTATATGATGTTCACGTCATCAACAAAAAATTACTAGATTGTTTATTTGTAAATCGGTTTAAAGTTTGGAAAGTGACATATTCTATAGATGATTTACTTGCGCACATATTTTTTTTTATACCGAAGAGAAGGTATAAAGAAAGACTACAATTTATTAGAACTGTCAAAATACGAAGTACGAGGTGACAGCACCGTGTGAAACATCATCTAGTAACCTTGTATTGATGACGAGAACATCGTATATGTTTGAATAAGCTATATTTCGAAAACAGAAAAACATCCCGAATGGGAAATCTTGTTAGCTCTCCGTTGATGTATAACTTATGTGGTTTACAGCAACATACACTGAAGATAAGAAATATTTAGCGCACAAGGCGCGCGACTTACAGACTTGTCAATGCCGATGTCGATTAGAAATGTTTTAATCTTTATAAAATTTTAAGCGAAGCGCGAGAAGTTGCTTGTTTTTTTTAAATATTAAACACTAAAACGTCGATTTTATATCTGTGGGAAAATTTTTAAAATGTCTACATAACTACCTAACTACTACTTAAACTTAATATACAGCTATAGGTAACAGAAAACGCGTGCTTTTTCAAACGTGAATCCAGTAAATAAATGTGCATCTAAATTATGGGAACGTTCATTACGTTAGAAAATGCGGCTCCGCAAATCTAGAAGGATGTTAGTAGAAAATTAACGAAGGAAATGATAAATCAGCGTGAAAGGGAAAAAGGGAAGTATTTTTGAACAAAGAACAGCATTAACATTTTTTATAATTTAATTATATTAGAGAAACTATTTCGGAAAGGCGAAAATTCTGAAAGAAATTCCAATTTTATCTATATTTATGCATTCCTAAATTTTCAAAAAAAACCATTGGAAAATCTTATGCCACCATTTATTCAATAGACCGCCAACTTCAGTCGAAAAAAATAAAACGCGCAAGTAGCTTCACTTTCCAGAAATAATTCAACAGTTCAGGATATATGATAATTTAAGTTCGGTGATCTATACCGTGACCGGCATAAAGTTGGACACAAATGGAAATCTTTTTTATTTGAAATCTATCAGAAAATTTTATTCTTCATAAAAATCTTGCAATAGTTCCAAATTCAAATTACATATTTCAAAATTTGAATATAACCCTTTGAATGTGGGGGACGTATAAAAATATAATATCGACTCAGAAGTAAAGTACTCTTATTTTTGAAAATACACAAAAATGTTATTTGGAAAAGTTTTTTAGAATTGTAAAAAGATGTCGGATACGAAATTATAGTCACTTGTTTCAAAGTATTTTTTATGTTTCGGCCTACTTTTTCCTTTTCCTGTATGTATTACGTAAAACGAATTTATTTAAAATTGATTATAAAATATAAAAATGTATTATCGCATTTAACTTTCAATCACCTGATGACATAGAAAATTATCATAATTGAAACTAACGCTAAACAATCGAATTTTTTGTGACCAACTATAAAAAAACACACAAACACGTCGTTTTTAACAAAATCTATTGAATAATAAAAACAAAAACAAATTAATTACATTCAAATGATACAAATAAAGAACATAGTTTAACAATTTTAATATATACATGAAGAAAAGGTCAAAAAGTAAAAGAAAATGTTTTAAAAAAAGTGACTAGGATTTCGTATTTGATATCTTCGTGCAATTCTAAAAAACTTTTCCAAATTATATATACAAGTTTTTTAAACTTCCAACAGCAATTTCTCTACAATGAAACCGGATAATCTCAAATGTGAGGATTCCGTCGGAAAGCTTATTAAATTTTAAAGTTATTTTAAGATTTGCTGCCTCATAACCTTCAAATTAAGCAGAATAATTAAACATTAGTTTTTTTACACTTTTTTAAATTTTAAGTGAAGTAAAACCTCGTTAAAACCGACATTTGATCAACGTAATACATGTAGTCTCATAGAAAATTTCGTCCTCTTTCCAACGGCGACATCAGATTTTTTGTGGCGTTCAGCGCTACAAAAATGCGCTAGGTCTATTTCTATACGAAAACAATCATGATATTATGAAAAACCAGAAAATGTGAAATACCTATCTCCGTAACGGTCGAGAATCGGACTTGGGTAGATAGGAACTTTTTTGTTGCTTTTGAAGTGTAGAATCACCCCCGGAGTTTTTCAGTTTTATGACCAAACACCCGGTATAACAATATAACAGTGAGGCTATGAAAATAAGAATTTCTGATATCTACATAATAGCTATTTGATGGTTTTGGAATTAGTCTTCAAATACCTCGAAATTCACATACTAAAATGTAAAAACCGAATTAATAGATAAAAAATAAACTGTTGTACCTATGCAAATATTACAATAGAAAATATATTGTTCTACAATAAAATTATTGTTGAGGTCTCCGCATAGAAAACGAACCAATTTGTAAACAGATCGCGATGGTATCTATCTATTGAGGAAAACCAGTTGTCAGTTACCATTAATATGAAACTCTTATTCTATGTAAGAATGGATTTACAGATATTTTTCTACAATTCACGTTACCGAACTATAATTAATTAAATTTGTCACGTACATGGAAACCTTAATTAATTACCCGTTGGAGAATCGTTGGTAATAGCCGATTGAAACGGAAACCAACAGTATAAGTAGGTAGGTTACGTACATACTTGCACTTGCATTTTGAAATTGAAATAAAATGTTTGCAATTTATAAATTGTGATATAAATAAGTAGGTTACACCGAAAATAGTAATTCCAAAAGTTCTTGTAAGTAGGTAGGTGGTACTTAAACTTCTTAATAAAATGTACGATTAAGTCTCTTGAGAATTACGAGTACATACGTTTAATGACATCAGGCTTCAATAAAACGTTTTATTAAATTATGTAGAAGGGCTGCGTAGGTTCTTAATCGAATCTTCAATTGCATTTAACTTAAATTACATCTTAAGGTTTCACGGATTCGTTTTAAATTTCAAAAAAATTAAAAACTTTTAAATTAGATATAATTTAATTTAAAACGACAATTTTAAAAATGATCAAAATGATAGCCAATAATCTTTATAAGGAATTGAAAAACTACATGTTTCAAAAATTAGTCAAAGATCTTTAAAAAAGCAACTGGTGCTGTCACGATACTAACAAGAGCCAAATTTTAATGGAAAACTACGATAGCTCGGGAAAAAAAACAAAAAAGTAGGTAGGTAGGTAGGTACTACTAGTTCTTTCACATTCAATTTCTAGCAAACAACAGAAAGAATCATGAAGTTCGAATGTTTTCCAGCTAGTCCGGCACAGTGCCACCTAGATTGATTTTTCTATCGAAGCAGCGAAGTAAATTCGAAATAAGAGTTAAAACTCGCGTAATCTACTTATAATTATCAAAAGTTCATTAGTGGAATGTAAACCTTTAGTACGACAACCTCCTATAAAAGCTAACACCCAAAACAACAAAAAGGCGTAATATTCGATATTGAAACTAGAATAAAGTTTCACTTTATACGTGTAAGTTCTATCACAACTACGACCTATCCAAGCGTATAAGCAATTCACGTCATCAGTAAAAAGTTAACTAGATTGTTTATTTGTAATTCGGTTTAAAGCAGCGTCATTACGGTAAAACAAATTTCATAAAACTAATTTTACCGTGAAGACAGGTGTCTTCAAAACATAAACAAAACTTGAAAAAACTTCTTATTTCGGTGTTTGCCAAACATGTTTTACCGTGTGGACGTTCGTACGATAGATAAAACTTGTCATGAAAATGTTTGGCCAAGTTCAACTTCTAAAAATTCGTCTCACAAACTACCTATACATCATACTTGACAGCGTGCAAGGTATCAAAACGTCCCACCGCGCGCAAGCCTCGGTATCAAATATTCATGACGCATGTCAAAGAAACTTCTTTTTTTTTAATTTTTCTCGAAAGAAATACATTTTTTGAAAAATAATATTTACGAGAAAAATTTATAACAATAAAAAAAAATTAACACTTTTTTTCGACGATTACGAAAATGGTGCATTCTATCGAAAATTATAGACTTGATCGCTAGAGAATTTTATGCCGATTCCAAAACATATTTCACATTATCAATCCGATGAGTAATAACGGAGATTAGAATTGTTTTAAATTTTTTTTGAATGGTCGCCATTTTGAAACGGCTCGGTCGATTTTGCTGGTTAACGAACTCGTCCTTCGTTTTCGAAAATACAATACGCTGTCCAAATTTCAGCCACCTACCCCCAATTTCAGCCCTCAAAATAGCGACCGGAATCGTGTCCACAAGAAATTGTTTATATATATATATATATATATATATATATATATATATATATATATATATATACACATACAAACCACCTTTATGAAGCCCAAAACAGTGTATTGTGCAGATGATACGAAGCCCTTTTTGTTTTTACGAAGCCCAAAACGGGCTTCCTAAAAACAAACGTGTATAAAAGCACAGTTTGATAAGTGCTGTTACCTATTGCAATATAAAAAAAATTAACATGGACTCGTAAATCGGTATAATATATCAATTTATACACCTTTAGTTTATCATATCTTACACCAGAGGGCAAACGAGTTTTACTGTATATACTTTGAATATGTTTAACGGATTTTAAGAGCCAAACATGTTTCGCGGTTTATAGGAAACCCGTAAATTTGGCAACAATGTTCGCTCAGATTTTATCACACTTCAAGTAAAACTCGAACATTCTTATTAGTTCAGTAACTTTAGCCAAAAAAATGATGTTTGTTCGAAATAATTTTAAGCCAAGGTTTTTTTCACCTGATGCTTTGTTACGTCATTCTAAATAATATCTCAAAAGTTCCCGACATCCTGCTGTACGTTTCTCCCTTTTTTGTGGGGTAGAAAATCGTAACCTGGGCAAGTGGGGTCTCGATTTCTATGTATTTTTGCATGTTGAATACTTACTTCTGAATTCTTTCTTCTTTTACTCTTATCTAGTATTCTAATGAAATTGTTGAAATAATTATAAAAATCGGTCGTTTTAAAGATTATAATTATGTATGTAGAAAAAATATTATAAACTTCAATTCAAAAAATATTGAACAAAACAAATAAACAACTTATGTACCTACGTTTAAAAAAATAAAAAGTTATTTATGTAAATACAGTATAGAAAGAAGGAAATGATTGTAATTTTTAATTTAAAAAACAAGTGTTACACTTTCTAAAAAAATTTAAAATTATTTCGCGATTTCACGGGCTTGATTGCCGTGTTACGCGCGATTCCGCGGATTAATTAGATCAATCAATTCGCGGAACCGCGAATTAACCTGCGGAATCGCGCGTAACACGGCAATCAATTCCGCGAAATCGCGAAATAATTGCGTAACACGGTAATCAAACCGCGAAATAATTAGGCCGATCCGCGATCAAACCGCGAATCATTTTTAATTGAGCACTTTAATTAAACCGCGAATCAATTTAATTCGCGGTTTGATATAAAAAGTGGAGGGGCGAGCTGGATCCCTTCTACTGATATGTTACGAGATTGAGAGTTTCCCCACAAACATTCGTTTGATGTGTTTGAAAAAGTAATCACATCTATCTGCCCAGAAACTATTCCAGATGCAGTTGATTTCACAATAGGTGGTTGTGTCAGCATTGATACATGTAAACCAGTCGGCTCTGATTCAGGTAAAGTAGACGATTCCAATATACTAACATTCATACAATTAGATTGAGGGATCACTGACTTGGACTTACAAGCACAGCATGTTCAGACTTATTGTTGAAAAGTTGAGTAACTTGCATTTTCTCAGAAACAACCGCTAACTTATTCTCAATAGCCAATCTTAGCAAAAATTTACTTCGATTCATTTTATAACACAGAATTATTATTATTATGTATTTACGGTATTTAGTATTCGCGAGGCAATGATCGCAGTATGTGCTAAAAACGAATAAATTGAAGAGTTTGAATAGAGGAATAGAGAGTTTAGGGTATAAGTGTGTCTTTTTGTGATAATGCATTTGCTGCAAGTTCATACACATATTTTTGGTTTAATAAAGAGATGTTGAGGATAAAGGTAAAAGGATTATTGAGATCATTAATGGTATATCTAGTTTCTAGTAAAAAGAACGAAAAGAGCAGCTCAACAAAAATAAGGGAGGAAAACAAACATGCGGCTGCTACCACGTCGAATGATATTCGTGGTTATTCCTAACTTCAAATCAAATCGAAATGACAAAAATCAATTTCGAATCAAAATCATTTTACACAATTCAAAATTGTTTAATTCATGTTCGAATTCGTCTTCGATCATCAGCTAAAACATTTGAAATGATATCGACGATGAGAGAATTCTTTTAATCATTTTGAAAAATAGTATGATAGGTACCAATGGCCTATCCAAGCGTATAAGCGATTTACGTCATCAATAAAAGGTCACTAGATGATAACGTTTTACGCAGTGCTATCACCTCGTACCTCGTATTTTTACAGTTCTAATCTACAGTTTTATAGTTGTAGTCTTTCTTTACACCATTCAATATGTGTGCAGGTAAATCATCTATACTTGTCACTCTATCTATGTCACTTTCCAAACTTTAAACCGAATTAAAAATAAATAATCTAGTAACTTTTTACTGAGACGTGAATCGCTTATACGCTTGGATAGGCCGTAGTACGATTATTAAGATCACATTAAATTTCGATTTGATCAATATATTTCGACCGGAGTTAGAGAATAAGAGTGAATGATACTCAGATTCTGGATTTGATATAAATGTAGTGCAATAACAAACTCTGTGAAATTATCGAATAATACCTGCATGTTTTTAAATTGCTATTTTTTTGTAATTCAGAGGGTTTATATATTCCTTGGCCAAACGCTTTTATTATCGATTTGGTTTTTATGGAATTCAAAAGATAATATAAAATTATTAAAATAAGGTTATTTTCTTTTAAGTTGATAAAATCTACCGTTTGATCAGAAATTGGTTACAAAAATGTTAAGATTCACTGGCTTATACTCATTGTCAGTTGTTAATAATCAAAGTGCATTTTTTCTTAGATATGAAAAAATCAAGATAAAACAAATAGGATAAAACTAAGAAATAAAATCTTAAAGCAAGCGATTTGTAATCAAACTGTAAATTTTAACAACTTAAAAAAAAGATAATCTTATTTTAATACATACATAATTGTATTATCTTTTAAATTCCATAAAAAACAAATCGATTATAAAACAAAAAATAACTTATGGTGTAAATAAAATTTTGGATTTGAGTTAAGTGACAAGATATCTCAATTATTTTTGCTTCGAAATGTGAGGTTACTTATAATACTTATTGTTAGTAGTATATTTATCCAATATATCCATAAACGTCGTTAACATTAAAAAATTGACAAAAGTAAGAAATTTTAAAATGCAACTTTGATGGTACATAACTTGGGAACTTGTAGTAGTATTATTTTGATCTGAAAAATCAAGTGTCTGCGTTTGGTCTAGGCATATTGTCCGCATAATGTACATACGTCAACATTACTCATTAGGTTAGATTAGGTGGGGTTAAGGCAGGTTAGTGTAGAGGGTAGGTTAGGATCGATTAGAGACCCGATTGCAATAGCAAAAGCAATGAAAATATCGGCTAATAACGACATTAACCGACGATTATTTCTATTCTACCATTTCAATATTATATTAAAACCCAATATCTAGTTTATTGGCAACACCGCTGGGCTTCCTAAAATTCGCGTGCTATATGATGTATATACACTCGGGCTTCGTATAGAGCGTCTCACTTAAGAGGACTCGCATAAACTGGCAAGTATAATTAAAACTGTATGTTAAGTTAGCTTACCCTCTCATCGATCTCACTATTTTGTTCAATTATAATGCGTAGAAATGTCAAATATACAGCCTTATTTGTGATTTAAACCCGGGCTTCTTATGGCCTTTAGTGTTTACTGGGCTTCGTATCCTTCATGAGGCATGTATATATATATATATATATATATATATATATATATATATATATATATATATATATATATATATATATATATATATATATATATATATATATATATATATATATATATATATATATATATATATATATATATATATATATATATATATATATATATATATATATATATATATATATATATATATATATATATATATATATATATATATATATATATATATATATATATATATATATATATATATATATATATATATATATATATATATATATATATATATATATATATATATATATATATATATATATATATATATATATAAGAAAAGCCAAAAAGGCGCGTCTGGGTCCCATCATCAGATAGGCTGCAATAGATCTATTTTCTTTGAAAATTCGCTAATACGCATGTTAAAATTTGAATACAACCTTTCGTATACAAGGGACGTTCAAAAATATGAAATCGGCTCAAGAATAAAGTACCATTATTTTTGAAAATATACAAAAATTTTATTTGGAAAAGTTTCTTAAAATTGCAAGAAGGTATCAAATACGAAGTCACTTTTTTAAAAAAACTTGTTTTCTTTACTGTCTATTTTTTTCCTTTCGTGGTATGTACAGGGTGCGTCCAAGAAATTTCCGGAATTAATTTTTACCGCCCAAGCGAAGCGCGAGCGGGCGGCCGCTCCTGTCGGGATTGGTGGTGGGGTTTCTCAGGCAACAGGGAAAAAATATTCAGTTGCCTCCGAACCGCCGGAGAGTGTGAATTGCTTGTACAATGAGACCCTGTTTGAGTGACGCGTCACGACTCGCGATGCAGCAAAATGTTGAACAGCGTGTGAACATCAAGTTTTGCGTTAATCTTGGAAAGACTGCTGGTGAAACTTTACAAATGCTTCGGACAGCTTACGGGGACGAAGCAATGAAGCAATCAAGTGTGTACGAGTGGTTTAAAAAGTTTAAAGACGGCCGAGAAGACGTCCAAGACAATTCCCGAGCAGACGGTAAACGGAGTTTTTTACAAAGGAGTCATCGAGCGTCTAAGAAAAAGGGTCGCCCGCATCCGCCCGGAGATCGCCACCTGGGTTCTCCATCATGACAACGCGCCCAGCCACACATGCCTTCTCGTGACTGAGCTGTTGATCAAGTACGGTGTGACAATGCTTCCCCAACCCCCCTATAGTCCGCATGTGGCTCCAAGCGACTTCTACCTGTTCCCCAAGCTGAAAAGAACACTCAAGGGAACTCATTTTGGGACCACCGATGCGGTTCAAAAGGCTGTGACGAAGCAACTCAACAGCATGTCAGAAAGCGACTTCAAGGGCGCGTATGAAGATTGGAAAATTCGGTGGCAGAGGTGCTACGATGCCGATGGGGACTACTTTGAAGAATTTTGAACAGTTGTACGCTTTATTTGCAATAAATCGTGTTTTATAGCCTCTTTCCGGAAACTTCTTGGACGCACCCTGTATTACTTAAAACAAATTTATTTAAAATTAATAAATTTATTTGTATTGAGTAATACAAATTAACTGTAATGCAATCAATTATTCGTGATTGCATGCAGAGCATCATTCCCAAAATGCTAAACAATGTTGACAATGAAATGCATAGGCGAACAATACAATGCATGGAAAATGAAGGACATTAAATAAAATAAAATTGTCAAGCTTTGTTATTTAGTTGTATCATTTGAATGTAATTAGTTTACTTTTGTTTGTATTACTTAATACATTTTATAAAAGTCGATGCCGAGGTGTTTGTGTTTTCTTTTAATAGTCGGACACAAAAAACTCGGTTGTTTTAGCGTTCGATTCAATTATGATAATTTTCTACTCATCGGGTGATCTAAAGTTAAAGTCGATAGTACACTTTTATGTTACCCAACAATAGATCAGTTTTAAATAAATTCGTTTTACGTAATACATTCCGGGAAAGGAAAAAATAAGCCAAAAGGAATAAAAGTTTTTTTCGAAAAAAGTGACTGTAGTTTCGTATTTTATATCTTCTTGCAATTCTAAGAAACTTTTCCAAATAAAATTTTTGTGCATTTTCAAAAATAAGGGTACTTTATTCTTGAACCGATTTCATATTTTTGAACGTCCCTTATAAACGAAAGGTTATATTCAAATTTTGACATACACTTCGTCCAAACCTATAAGCAATCACGTCATCAATAAAAGGTTACTAGGTGATGACGTTTCACACAGTGCTGTCACCTCATATCTCGTATTTTTACAGTTCTAATAAATTGTAGTCTTTCTTTATGCCATTTAATATGTGCACAGGTAAATCATCTATAGAATATGTCACTTTCCAAACTTTAAACCGAATTACAAATAAACAATCTAGTAACTTTTTGTCGATGACGTAAATTGCATATAGGTTTGGATAGGCCATACGTACTTTTAATTTGGAACTATGCAGAGATTTTTGTAAAGAAAAAAAATTTCTAAGAAATTTCAAATAAAAAAGTTTTCCCTTTCTGTCCAACTTTATACCGGTCACTTGTATAGGTAGTAATGTGTCTGTTGTTCTGTGTCTATTTTTCGTAGATACATGTTATTTTATGGGAGAACGCCTAAGTAAAAAAAAATTAAGGGCCAGTATTACAGCATTGATTTAACTTTAGATTGAAAAATTATTAGTTTAAATAAACTACAAATTTTTCTCCATTACCAAAATTATTGTTACCGTAGGTAACTGGTTTAATTTTAGCTTCCAATTAAACCAAGAAACATAATTTTCAATAACTATTTATCATTTAACTGTAGGTATATAGGAAGTGTTACATAAATTATGAACATTCGAATTTTCCAAGGAATAAAAAAATGTAATAGGTAATTATATAGAATGTTCCATTTTCAAAAATATTTTTTTCTGGATTTTAGTATTCTAGTGTCGTTGCACGATCGGGCGCACATTATTTAATGAAAACTGTTCGTTTTTATGCGCTCTATCTACCACATTCTTATGTAATGTAAGTTCTAAAACACCCTGTATAATAATGTGTGTATTTCTGAGCAAAAGTAGATACCAGAATATTAACTGTCGCGTATCTAATATAAATTAATGAAATATTATAGGATAACATATGTATATAAACGCGTAAATAAGCACTTGAGCACTATCTGTTTCGTCGGATGCAATCATAATTACATAATACATATTATATAGGTAGTTTCCATTGCACACTTTCGGAATGTTTAGAAAATAATAATTTACATTAAAATCGTAACAGACATTGGATAAACTTTAAGGCGCCTACGCCTACGGGAATGTGGTGGTATTGATTTTCTTAAGATTCAATGTATGCTTTTGGTCAAAACATTTTGGTGTCAGTGTTGTATGTAGGTACGATTGAATTCCGAATGTGGCCGTATAATTTTGTGAATAACAACATGGTTGTCTATCGTATATCGTATCGTTAATGATAATGTACATACGTATTATTATTATGTAGAATAAATTAGGTATAACGTTTAAGCGCGTTTCGTACTTATTATTATTGGTCAAGTCGAATTTGTCATCATCATTATTTCAGTCATTGCACCTACTTAATTTGACATTCATCTTTGATCCATGCTAGGATTGTAAAACCGTTTCACATCTTTCAAATTTGACGTTTTAATTAGGTATATTTGTGTAAAAATCTCACATTTTCATTGTTATTTTTAACAGAATTCAGTCAAATTTAAATGTTAACAAATATTTGACAGATGTAAAATGCACTTTAGAATCATTAATACATTGTATTTACATAATTATGTAATTCCGGTTGCATTTCGGGCGGCTCCCAAAGTCCCAATTGATTTAAAGATAGCATTTATACATCAAAATATATCTAGAAGTTATATACATATATATGGCCTATCCAAACCTATATGATATCACGTCATCAATATAAGGTTACTAGATGATGACGTTTCACACAGTTGCTGTCACCTCGCACCTCGTATTTTTACGGTTCTAATAAATTGTAGTCTTTCTTTATACCATCTAATATGTGCGCAAGTAAATTATCTATAGAATATGTCACTTTCCAAACCTAACCAAATTACAAATAAACAATCTAGTAACTTTTTGTTGATGACGTGAATATCATATAGGTTTGGATAAGCTATAGGTACTTACTTACAGGAGAATGAAGCGAATGGGATGCGGAAATTCTTGTCAAGCGATATATTGTTGATTAGGGCTTGTCGAGCTGAATACGAAACTGAACTCAAATTTTTCGAAATAGATTTGGATTAGGAAGACGAGGAATAGGCCAAAGAAATTAAGTCCAAAAATTAGGTTTAAATGAGAGACTTGTAGAGTGTCTTTCAAATGATAACAAAAAAATTCCGATATGATAATGAATAGGTACTTTTCAATTAGTTAATTAACCGAAATAGTAACAAATTTTCTTATTCGACTGAACTAGTACGGAATATTTCGTAATTCTCTTTATCCGACTGTTCCGAGTAAATGTATAATCATTTTTTTATTATAGTTGAGCGTGTTACTGCACTGGGTTGATACTCGGCAGATTTCTTTTTAACTATATTTGGAGAGCTCAGAAGTCAATCAGTGTATTAAAGAAAGACTACAATTTATTAGAACTGTAAAAATACGAGGTACAAGGTGACAGCACTGTGTAAAACGTCATCATCTAGTAACCTTTTAATGATGACGTGATCGCCAGGCCAGTTGGATAGACTATATATGTTACCTAACTATGTCTATTTGCACATCAATTTATTGTAACTTTTCTTTCTATTGCATAATTATTATCGTACATAGAACGTAGGTATGCATATACTATGACTTTACTTAAAAAAGATATTCCATAGTTTTTCATCCTTGTCTTGGCCATGTCTCTAATTTATTGCGATACAAATGTTTAAACTTCGTTGTTACTAACAAAAGATGATTCCCAACCCGCAAATTCAAAAAATGATAAAACTTTGGATTCCCAAAAAATCCAAGAGCACATAGCATAACACAATTTTTTTGCTGCCGAAATTCACTCTGAGGGGTAAAATTAACTCCCAAATATTCCGCTACTTTTCGAGTTTTATAACTCGCTAATTGTAAGAGTTGCTTCGTTTAATCAGGTCTATCAACCGGTAGAAAATTTATTAATTGTTTATAACATTCGAAACAATTCACAAAATATTGTAACTTCAGAGAAATTAATTGTACCCCCCCCCCCTCCCGCACACAATAAAATTCAGCAGCAAAAAAGATTGCGTACAGATACCTACCTATAGGCATGTTTTCTAATATGTATTCCCAAAGTTCCATCATTTTTTTTTTAATTTGCGCGTTCGAGATCCTCTTTTCTTGTAATTATCAGATAACATAACATAACGATGTCATATTAACATACATAATATCTATATTTACTAATCTCATTTTTGTTCAAAAATATTGCAGATGGTCGCAAGGCTTACTTTTTCATCAAGCAGCCGTCGATTGCCTCCGGGCAGCCCTACTTCTTCCCCTAGGCGTGTCAATTTTACGATGTCAGCCGGTACAAAAATGTTCACTTGTAGAAACGGCATTCCTGCTTCTGGTAACGGTGGCGACCGTAAACATGCTAACAACTGTTCTCAACGATTCCCCAATATTCCCGGATGACGACGAAGAAACTGAACAATCCGCTCCCCTGCTTATGGATTCTCCCCAATGCGTTCTTTTTGGACCTTCATGATTTGGTTTGCCTCCATTACCATAAATTTAGGGCCTACATTTTTATCAGGTAATGACGTCACGCCAGCACAAACTCAAACTAAAACGATACTTTCAACGTTTTCAGTTTTCACTAAAAATTATATTGCTCAAGTTCTTCGACTGCAGGTAATTTACGCAAGTGTAGTCTATCTTACAGAAATAACCCATGTAAAAAAACGAAATGTTGAAATTTCGCCTATAAATTGGTATGCTGCATCTAATCTTACGTTATTGCTACAATATCTTACAAAAAAACAATATATCGGGTGTCGATGCACTGTCACTAGACAGCTTTTATTTTTGACGGTGAGAAAGGTATGTCTAAATTTTTTTGTAAGGAATATAGTGCAACGGTGCTATATTTTGCCTGCTGGGCAACTACTATTTCACTTTCGGTTACGCCGGAAATGATCTCAACTTTCGATTTTTAAATGGAACACCCTCTATATTTTGACTCTATTGATTTTTAATACAATTACATCAAAGGACCTTACGGGTTTTTATAAGGAGCTGGGCCCAACTGAAGATAGCAATGAACTATATACCGTTTGAAAGTTCTCAACGAGTACTACAACGTAGGTCCAAGCATAAGTCACGAAAACGGAGTACAACATTTTTACGAGCATTCAAATGTTTTATATCGGTTTTGTAACTAAAGACATTTATCGAGAGAACTCATGAACAAGTACTCATGTGGTATATATCATAGGAAAGTGCGCTTCGAGATCTACACGATAGTGACAAATTCAATGTCCTAAATGGTGGTACAAGAGCACTTTTAATGCTTTAAATGAATTTTTATGCGTGCCCAGCAACTTGTAACCAGTCTAGGACACGCATACGTCGATGGACCCTCACGAGTCATATACCATTGGAAAGTACCCTTCGAGATCTTTACGATGGTGTCAAATTCAACGACCTAGCTGCTGGTACAAGTACACTTTTAATGCTTTAAATCGATTTTTGTCCGGGCCCAGCAACGTATATTCCGTCAAAGACACACATACGTCGACGGACCCTCACGAGCCATACACCATTGGAAAGTGCGCTTCGAGATCTACACGATGGTGTCAAATTCAACGTTCTAACTGGTGGTACAAGGGCACTTTTAATGCTTTAAATGGATTTTTGTCCGGGCCTAGATGAATGAAAATTAATTTATCACCATCGTAAAGATCTCAATGTGCGCTTTCAAGTGGTATATGGTTCGTGAGGGTCCGTCGACGTATGCGTGTCTTTGACGGAATATACGTTGCTGGGCCCGGACAAAAATCGGTTTAAAGCATTAAAAGTGTACTTGAACCAGCAGTTAGGACGTTGAATTTGTCAACATCGTGTAGATTTCGAAGCGCACTTTCCAATGGTATATGGCTCGTGGGGTCCGTCGACGTATGCGCGTCGTAGACTGGTTACAAGTTGCTGGGCCCGCATAAAAATTCATTTAAAGCATTAAAAGTGCCCTTGTACCACCATTTAGGACGTTGAATTTGTCACTATCGTGTAGATCTCGAAGCGCACTTTCCTATGATATATATCACATGAGTACTTGTTCATGAATTCTCTCGATAAATGTCTTTAATTACAAAACCGATATAAAACATTTGAATGCTCGTAAAAATGTTGTACTCCGTTTTCGTGACTTATGCTTGGACCTACGTTGTAGTACTCGTTGAGAACTTTCAAACGGTATATAGTTCATTGCTATCTTCAGTTGGGCCCAGCTCCTTATAAAAACCCGTAAGGTCCTTTGAAGTTTTTATAAATCTACTTGATTTTTGTAAACAATTTTATTTGCGCATCTAGTATGCCGCGGTCGGACTATAAGGTAGAACAGAAAACATGGTTGCCATGTTAAATGAATTTTGCTTGAATTTTTCACGTAATTAGATGTGAATAAGGTTTTACAGTTAAACCCGCATTGTACAATTCGCCTTTAGTAAATAATATTTGAGGAGCATTTTTTCAAAAATGGTCATGTCCAATAAAACCGATTTTGAGATAAACGCAAAAAACTTCTAACCCGGTATTAGGATATAGCTATAATATAATATTTTCTTGTGATACCTGGCTTTTATATCCTTAAACCAATACACAAAACGCACAGAATATAATTTTGGAAAATATACTATACTTATAAAAAAACAACAGTTGTACACGACTTACTTTAAATGAATTCCATGGATATGATCAATTTAGAATGAACACCATGCAGGACATAACTAAATTTGATTAAAACACGCAGATTTTTCGAACGAAAAAATCAGTGTTAGTTTATTTCAATTTATTGTCTAATAATAAGTATAAAAGAAACAAAGGTTTCCACACTACATCGGACAAAGCATTTAAAACGCGTTTAAAATATTTTTGAAAAAATGCTCCTCAATAAATTGCTGTATTTTTTGTTTTTTAGTGTTGTAATATCTCGATATTCGAAATAAAATATACAAAATAATCAGTTTTCTCTCAAAAACAAACTACGACAAACATTTTTTTTGCTTTTTAAGAAAAAACGAACAGTAAATATAAAAAATGAAATAGTCATCTAAACCCTTTATACAGTGACCGGCATAAAGTTGAACACAAACGGAAAACTTTTTGATTTGAAATTTCTCAGAAAATTTTATTCTTTATAAAAATCTCTACTAGTTCCAAATTTAAAAAAAAAATACACGTAATACTTCGAAAATTTGAATATAATCTTTCAGATACGAGGAACGATATTCAAAAATATTTAATCGACTCAAGACCCGATCAAAGTAACTTAACCTTATTTTTGAAAATACACAAAAAAGTTAATTGGAAAAGTTTTTTAGAAGTGCAAAAAGATGTAAAATACGAAGTCAGTCGCCAATTTCAAAACATATTTTTTACTTTTTGGCTTCCTTTTTTCAAGCTTTGTACTTTAGTTGTATCATTTGAATGTAATTCATGTTTTTCAACGTCCTCGTACACGAAAGATTAGGTATACACCTGGATCTCTTTTTATGCGGATTTTTTTAATGCGATTCATATTTCTTCTTAGTATCTTTTTATGCGGCTTTTTTATGCGATATAAAAGTTCACATTTCACTTAAAGTCGAGATTTTATTACTTATTGACAACGCACCGGGTCATCCACATTTAGAATATCCAAATGTAAAGGTTATATTTTTCCACCTAATACAATAAGCATTATTCAGTCATTAGATTAAGGCATAATTGCAACTTTTAAATAATATTACGCTAAACGCACTTTTCAATTTATATGGGATAAATTAGAAAATGAGTCAATAGCAGTAACTGACGCTTGGAAAAAATTTTCAACTTTGACATAAATAAAACCACACATTTTAAATGCCTGTTGGAGAAAGGCTTGGCCTACATGAAATCATTACTTTGGATATTGATGGAGAAGGTTTTGATTCCTTTAGTCAGAATGATATCGATAAACTGCTCGAGGATAATGCCTTAAACGACAATGATATTATTGCAATAAGTTTAGATACCGTAGAAGATTTAGAAAAAGACGGTGAAACGGAAGTGGAACCTGTTCCATTCACTGCAAAAATGATTCGAGAAGGTCTTCAACTTTCTAATCAATAGGAAAATCATTTTCTTGTTAATAGACACGAATTCTGAACCAGCATTAAAATTCCAACGATAGCTAAATAATCGTATGTCTGGATATTACGAGCTTCATAAACAATTAGTAAAATCGTCGTCTCAAAGTTTAATCACCGATTACATTACCGCCAGAAAATCATTAATACAGCACGAGACAGAAGTTGGCGCTAATTCTGCTGTTTGTGTTTCCTCTAGTGACGAATCTGATTTCACACCAGTTCACAAACGAACCCGCATATTGTCAAATAGCAATGATGATTAAAATATGTATAAAAATTTAAAATAAATGACACATATGTGTCATTGCTTTAAATAAAATTGAGTAGTTAATAAAAAAGTAAAAAAGCTTTGTTTTGTATCAATTTTTTTCAGATATTTGAACTTTTTTTTTAGTCATACTTTATTGCCTTATTTTTTTATGCGAATTTTAAAGTCATTTTACCGTGTTGCTTTGGTTTTATGCGATTTTTATGCGTGTATTCAAATTTTGACATGCGTATTTTGCATATGAAACTAAGTGCAGAAATTTTTACCAACTAAAATATATGAATAAAATTTTCCGAGAAATTTCAAAGAAAAGAGTTTTCCATTTGTATCCAACTTTATGGCGGTCACTGTATAATAATATCTATGCACTGCATTAATACTTACAATATCTTAAATTGTTTCATCAATAATAAAAATTTTATAAGTATTCGTTTTTCTTATTTTCTGAACATTTTAAAATTTTGACATACCTAGATTGTTTTTGTACGAAGGGGAGCCGTAGTGGCGCAGAGAATTAGTTGTACTTGACTGGCCTTTTCTAGCGCCATTACGGTTGCGGGTTCGAATCCCGCTGCAACCATGGACGTTTGTGAATGTTAATTAATCGTAACCCTCTACCAACCATATATATATAAAACATATAAATAAAAGATCAATGTGATCAATGGGCAGCTTTCCCAAGATCATAAAATAACACACACAAAAAATTGTACGAAAGGCTTCAATAATTATCATCGGAACGTTTGTAAGAAAACTGTTTAAAACTTAAAAACAAGGTCTAGTTCTTGGTTTAATTAAATCGGCATTTTTAGGTAATAATATAATAATTAGAAGTATATACAAAAAATAATTTAAACTGATTTCAAGTTTGCTGGATTTTAATGTGTCACGCAACGAAACGGAGAAATCCAACATTTACAATAAGTATTTTCACGAAAATACGCACGCACATTAGTAATAAAAACAGCCCTCTAATGCAACTCACGTTAAAAATAACAATTTTACTCCAAAAAAAATAAATACGAATTAATCCTTTAATTAAAAACAAACAATATCTGTAATGTTTTTAAATTTCAGGCGCTTTAGCTGCACAAGCCGAATTAGGACACAGCGCTCCTTCGTGTCCCTTAATTCACGGCCCTTTACGACATTATGTACTGAACGTTTTGTGGATTGCGGTGAATCTAATATGCGTCCTTCTGACGCTATTTCACCTTCGAAAGTTACATAAAGACTTGACTAAGGCCAACGTAGAGGCGGTGAGGGTAGCAGGACTCGTTACATCTTTGGTGAGCGTAACGGGTAGTAGCGGAACCGCCCAAAATGCGACCGGAGAAAGGGTAATTATTATTACAATTTCACCTTTATATTGCAACGTGACGCACAATATTACAATCATTCGAAACATGTTATCGTTATTCACGATTGGTTCCAATGTACGTCATCAATAAAAAGTTACTAAACTGTATAGGTATTTGTAATAATCAGTTTAAAGTTTTCAACGTGACATATTCTACCGATGATTTATCTGCACACATATGGCATGGCAAAGAAAGACTACACAATCTATTAATGCGGTAAAAATACGTGGTTTTATTGATGACGTGGATTGAAACCTATCGTGAATAACGTATATTTTACTTATACTACGTAATACATTAGACGACGCTTGTGTAAAAGCTGGAAAACAAGACGAATACCTAATGATAATTAATTGATAGACTGACAATGAGAACTGGCAACGTTTTTACCTGTAGGTGGTACGCAATTTTTTCACGCATGTCCGTGCGTTTTTTTTAAAGCCTTTTGGAACTGCCCTTTGCGTGGTGCTTTGAACTGTAACATACATAGCTTTATTGTGGGTAGGTAAGCTACGTAATATAATATATGTATGTTGCGCGTTTCCGATTCATCGACACGTCGATGTTTAAGGAATGCTGTATAACAACCGACGCGACGCCGATGGTTACCGTTAAAGGCAGTTCCAAAAGACTCCTAGAAAAACCGGCACCCGTGAAAACATTGCTTGTAGGTAAAAACATTGCCAGTTTTTATGTTAGTTTATATAAGATAAGTTAAATCGTGTGCTTTGTCGTTACATGTGGAAATTTAAAAATCCCTTGGCATCGAACGTGAACAGATTTTCTCGTACTCACACGGCCCATGATGAATCGTGAAGTTGCATATAAAGTTCAATGATATCTACACCTACTTATAACAAGGGTTCGTATGCATTACAGGCTACCGGCGTTTTAGAAGAGCACAGGAAAATGCGCGAATACCTAAGGAGAATGGAGAAAGAAGGCGTGCAAAGAGTTAAAATGTTTCTAGTTATAACTGCGGCGTACGTGCTATTTTGGGGACCATTGTTCTTCGTAACCCTAATACATCATCCTGTAGTTGGAAATCCCTTAGGATATGAGGTACGTTGCCGATTTTATGCATTACTTAAAATATGAGGCCGAACCCGGAACAAATATGGGACAAGGCGAGTCTCTGCCTAAAAAACTCAAAAATCCACACGTCCAAAATGGAAAAAAAATGCGGCTCTGTCTTTAAATTGGATAGCTTTTTCCCTTTACTCATTGATAATTCAAAACAACTGTACAGAACGAATTTAAGAAAAAAAGATAGTTAAGTAAGTTTTTTAATATGATATGAAGCTTTTTTACAATTAGCCTAATAATAACAATGTTAGGACTATCCGGTCGGTATAAAAATGTATTTTTCGTGTATCTTTTGTTAAACCTACGAAAATATACCATGCAAAGCAAGTAGCAAGAAAACGAACCGCCTAGCGGTGCGTTTTCTAAAGAACGAGTGCGAATTTTTCGAAAAGCGTCATAGGGTGTTTCTGAATAACACGCAGGTATACGATGATATCTGAAAACTCCATAAAAATCCCCGAAGGGACCTAATAAACCTATCATTTTGGTTGTAATAAAACAAAAATAAAACTTTAGAGATGTCGATTGGTGTGTTGTTTTTGTTTTTTGAATTTTTATTGTCCGCTTTGGGTAGAGGGTCAATTCCTTTTCGCACTTTATCTACCTAATCCCCAAAATAAACCTATATTATCTTTTCTACTCTGAAAACGGATTCTATAATACAATAAGTTTAAGATGCGAACGTATCTTTCAGATAACCCTACACATATCATATATTCACGCAATAGTAAATCCGACGCTCTTTATGGTGCTACACCGAGGTCTCCGGAGAGCCGCATTGGACATATGTTGCGGTTGGATACCCTTGTGGTTGGGGTCTTCTAATGTTCCGCCGCCACCAGATCCTCCAAGAGCAGCCGACATATCATATTTAAGTAAATCTCCCCTACCTACACCCGCCCACCCGGATAGCTCTATGGTAATTAAATATTATATGTAAGTGGTGTGCACAGCATGTTTCTATATTCTCATATACCTTTTCTGAAACGTCCCCGTAGCTAATCCAGAACACCGAACATTAGATAATTATTCATCTACTCGTACATAATGATCTACAGTAAGTTGTTAGCTTTTTAATTTTAAAACATTTATCCTTTCTAAACCTTCGTTTTATTTTTTTCGATTTTCTGCTTCGCTTCTTCGTCTCGATCACGTTAAATAATATTATTTAGTAAGTACTAATTATTAGGAGTATTATATTCTTCAACAAGCGAATAATAACCATTAGATGTACGCGAGTAGAAGAATACTATACCTTCTCCACGATTATTAAAAATACAGGATAACTAAAAATTCATTCATAAACTTAAAATTGATAATATTTAATTATTTTATTACGTGAATATATGGATGAACTATCTCCGGGTGTTTCGCCCCTTTTGATAATATTTATTTTGACATTTTGTATCAGACGCTATACGTATTTCATAGCACACTCAAATTATGGTATGTAGGTTTGCGGTGACGTTTTGACCTGCAATTGGTGAATTTCATTATTACCAGTGGAATAATAAATATCATTATTCAACTGAAAATGCCATAGGAATACGCACGTATTATTAAAATAGTCGTGGAGAAAAAAGAATAAGTAGGTATTATGATGGTATGATAATAATAACAATAAGTAATACTTAAGAGGAGATAGTCGCAACTTCGCTCACCCCGGTTTGGTTGATTTACATATATCGTGTGGTCCTGGGTGGGTATAGTAAAAATGTAGAAGGACTAAAGGTTAACAAGGTGCCAAGTTAAAGAATCATATTATACATACAGGGTATCCGGAAAATACGGAAAATGGTGGAAAATCTCTCGGGAGCATATAAACCTTGTTAAAATAATTACACAAGTTCCTATAAAGTTTTTTTATTACGGCGCCAGAGCGGCACTCTCCTGTTGAGATATTCACCCCCAAAATTGAAAAATAAAAATCATTACATAAAATAAACAAGATTACAAAAATGTCTGGAAAATCTAAAAATATATTTAAACATTTCAAACCTATGAAACGTTTTAAGGTTGGAAAAGCCATGGATAGCGCACCCCTGGTTCCCCTAAAGCTCAGGTGATATCAAAAAACCTATTGCACCAGTTTAAATACCTTCATTTATTACGTACGTTTACCAAAAATTATGAAATTACTTCGACAAATAAAAATGTTATTTAAGAAAATCGCTTTTTATTTTTCAAAAAATTTTTATTACTTTTATTTTTCATTTTGGGAGTGAATATCTCAACAGGAGAGCGCTGCAAGAAAAAACGTTATAGAAACTTATGGCATTATTTTAACGTGGTTTATACGTTCCCGAAAGATTCTCCACCATTTCTCGTATTTTCGAATACCCTGTATGGTTATGTAGCTTCAAGTTGGCACCCAATTATCTCGGGCCCTGTGAGGTGTTACCAAAGGTAAGAAACTTTCTACATTTTTACTATACCTATTCAGGACTACACTTCGTCCAAACCTATATGCAATCCACGTCATTAATACAAGGTTACTAGATGATGACGTTTCACACAGTGCTGTCACCTCGCACCTCGTATTTTGACAGTTCTAATAAATTGTAGTCTTCTTTGTGCCATCTAATATGTGCGAAAGTAAATCATTTATAGAATATGTCACTTTCCAAACTTTAAACCGAATTATAAATAAACAATCTAGTAACCTTTTTTTTATGACGACGTGAATTGCATATAGGTTTGGATAGGTCCATACACAATATATTTTATGAAACAGCCAAATCGAGGTGAACGAAGTTGCGACCATATCCTTTTTAGTTATTGTTAGCACCGTGAACTATTGGAACTTTAGCAATAATATGTAATTGCAGGGAAACACCGATTTAAATCATTGGGCACCCGAACCCTTAAATGGAGGCATACAAATTCTAAATTACACCAGCCCAACTCCGGGATCTTCGCCTGAAAGTGATTAGCCCGAATGGGATAAATCTACAATGATATAAACTAATACGTCGCGCCACGACGTTGCGCTGCCCGCAAAAATTAAAATACCTACTCGACGGATAACGAAGGAGCGTTTGTTAATAAATCAAGTTTTTATTGTAATTGATATATTAACAAGTTTTAAATAATCTTATCCTTATTCATTTCACCTTCAAAAATGTGTAAGTATGTGATATGAATATGGAAAATTAAAAATAAATGTACTTATATATCTGAGAGAAAGTACCTAATAATATATTTAAATAATAGAATAAAAAATAAGCAACGACTGAAATAATGGTTCCAAACTAAAAACAACTGATCCGCCAAATATAGGAATTGATATCACGTAGGTAATAAATAATAATATCTAATGATAATTTAACAGAAAACATAAGTTACCTATATATTTTACTTTCCGAATTAAAATGAAAATTACACGTAGATAGGTAGGTACGTTGATACGTATAATAGCTATAAGTTTACACGTTTTAAACTGTAAATACCTATGTCGATTTAGTTTACCGTCTTTTTCTTGAAAATGACATTAAATGACAGGATTATTATTATTAAGACGGCAACTCTCATAATATAGTAATATAATGTAATAGTAGGTATGACCCATCCAACCTGTCTGATGTTACTAGATGATGATGTTTCACGCAGTCAGTGCGGTCACCTTGTTCTTCGTATTTTTACAGTTCTAATAAATTGTAATCTTTCTTTATACCATCCAATATGTGTGCAGGTAAATCATTTATAGAATATGTCACTTTCTAAACTTTAAATTGAATTACAAATAAACAATCTAATAATTTTTTACTGATGACGTGATCGCCAGATCGCTTAGATAAGGTATAGTGTTAAATATTTTTAAGAACAAACCGAAAACAAGCATTTACTTTAAATTTACATCTTTTCGATTAAAATTTGTTACCACCACCTTAGGAAATTAATTTAGAAAAACGATAGAACGACCAACGTGAAGTTTAAAACTTATCGTTTCGGATTGGCATAAACAAAAATAGGCGGACACTAACGAAATCCATTTCCTAAGGAGGTGATAACAAATTTTAATCCGAAAGACGAAAATTTAAAATAAATAATACTATAGGCATACAAACATACCTAAAGTCCGTCTTATTTAAAATGATATGTAACGGATTAAACGCCTACAACGAGCAAAAAAGACACAATTTACATTCCTGCCTTGACTTAACTGTTAATATAATGATAATACATAGAACTGGACAGCCCACTATAAATGCTCACATCAGCCGTAAATTGGAGTGGCATTTGGAGTGTGCTGTCGAGTTCTACGTATTTTTAATAAGCAAGACAAGGCAAGAATGTAAATTTCGTCTTTTCTGTTCGTTGTAGACATTTTAATCCGATACACGTTATTTTAAATTGAACGGCCAAATTAAATTAATTACCTAATTCATAATAAAATTATCAATAGAAGTGTCTGAGTGTAAAATTCAAAATCAAGTACATAATTGATGATAACTGATCAAATAATATTATATAGTCGAAGTTTTTAGGAAAATCGACCTAAATAATTAGTAGGAAGTGGAAACGTAGCGCAGATGTTAATTGGACCTTGCTGACTAACATGTCAAAAGTCCCCATAAATTCGGGCTATGTTTCGGTCTCCAAAGTGAGGAAAAGATGCCAAAAATGAGTTTTCCACAAGAATCTCCTTTGCGGTTTATTTTACAATAAAAATACCTTTCTGATAAAATAAAGTAGGAAAGCTTTCCTATAATTTATGTTGTTATCATTTTTCTGTAAAGTCAATCGTTTTCACGTGCCAGCTTCACAAAGTTTACTCTACCAGGTAACTCGACGTTAATTAATTAGCATACCTAAATTACACTTTACTTTTCGATACAAACATGAAAATTTATACATTGCTAGACCCATCTAACAATAAGACGTACATACTTCAGCTAAAGAGTTCAGACTAGTTATCCGCGAACAATAGTTATGATGTCATAGTTGGCCGCCACCACTTAAACTTTACCGGCATACCACAGGAACCACTAGTTCGATTTTAGTTTCCTTTCCTTTAAGTTAAAGGCCTTAAAAGTATATTCTAGACGGTAATAAAAATTCCCGATATGCTAATGAATTCTTAGTTAATTAACAGAAATTGTAACGACGACTGTCTATTTTTTTGAATTGTGATTTGAAAAAAAATTATATTGTTTTGTCAAAGAAGAGAAATTACAAGGTACATTTTTTATAATAAAATAAGAAACTACTTTTATTTTAAACTTTTTAAAATTTAATCCAGAAATAAAGTTTTGGCAAAAACTTAAAAAAAGAACATTCGTCGTTAACATTTTTATTAATTATCCTAACAATAAGTATTCGTCAACGTGTCGGGAATTTTGTATTGCCGTCTGAAAGATACTCTAAAGGCCTCTCATTAAAAAAAATAAAATTAAACGAAAATCGAAATACGTAGGGCGCTAGGAAAATTTTGTCGTATGCCACTGTTTTTATATTTTTTCAAAATATTTTCCACTACAGTTAATATATTTCAACATACGTATAAACCAGTCAGCAAATATCCGCTGCCACTTTGTTAAAGATATTGCAGCAAATGTTTCGTCCCAAACAGCGATTAGCTCCTCGTCGTTCAAAAAGCGACGTCCCTTCAACTGTTTTTTAAAAGAAATGAAAATAAGCCAAAGTCAGAATGGACAAAGTAGGGGGGTGTTCTAATAACTGCAGCTCGGATTGTTTTACAAACTGTGATGTTTGCTGTGCGCGATGTGCTGGAGGAATTGTCATGGTGCAAAAGCCATATTTAGATTGTGAGGTCCCCACAGAGCACAGACCTTTGTTAAACGAAGGTTATTACGCAGAATATTGTGTATATCTGGTACGTTAATCTTCAACATACCATCAATCTGCCGGTATGTAATGTGACGATTTGCGTCCACCAGTTTCTTTACGGCATTGATGTTTTTTTTTCAGTAACGATGTCTGCTGTTCGACCTAAGCGCGACTCGTCCTCGACTTCAAAATTACCACATTGAAACTTTTGATACCACAGTTCTACGGTCCTCACAGACGGACATTTCTCTTGGAATACTCTAATAATCTCGTCATGTAATTGTTCTGCCCTTAATCGCCGCTTAACATTTTAAGCGATAATCACTTTGTAGACGCATCTCGCCAAGTTCAACATTACACTTTGTTAATAAATTCACTGCCGAACATAGACTAAATTCATTTCTGTGAAACGATGCATGCGGGTACAAATAGAAGTGCATATTCTGGAAAAAAATATACGATACGAATTTATTGCTTACTCACACTGTACGACAAAACGTTTCTAAAGCCCTACGTAATGATTCCTGTGGTATACCGGTAAAAGTGGTGGCAGCCAACTTTATGACTTCCTAACTATTGTCCGCGGAGGATTTTTTCTTGCGCACTTTACCTGAAAATGTGTACATCCTGGATGGGTCTAACGATGTACAAATTTTCATGTTTGTATCGAAAAGTAAAGTGTAATTTCTCTATGCTAATTAATTAACGTCGAGTTACCTGGTAGAGTAAACTTTGTGAAGCTGGCACGCCAAAACGAAAAACAGACTTTACAGAAAAATGATAACATAAACTGTAGAAAACTTTTCCTAGTTTATTTTATCATATAGGTATTTGTGTCGTAAATAAACTGCAAAGGAGATTCTGGCGAAAAACTCATTTTTGACGTCTTTTCCTCATGATGGTGAGGATGTGCTTTACCGACCGGCTAAAGTAAATGAAAGAATCACCAAACTTATAACATCAGTCACGTCCGCCCATAAGAGCACCGCGTCCGTTAATAAGGAAGTCCGCTTAAATGAAATTATTTTAATACGTTCTCTTATAACATAGTTTTGTACCTGCTAAACTATCTCGCCAAAAGAAATGTCCGCTTTAGTGAGAGTAAGCCTAAGAGAGCTTTCAATATATTAGTATCTTTAACTATGTTTCTAAAATTCTGATACAATCTCATAATAAATTGTTTACACAAACACACTTTTTCATCACTTCGAAGACTTCATTTTAATTAATTAATTATAAATATAGCTTATCCAAACCTATACGATGTTCACGTCATCCATACAAGGTTACTAGATGATGACGTTTCGCACAGTGCTGTCACCTCGTACCTCATATTTTTACAGTTCTAATAAATTGTAGTCTTTCTTTATACCATCTAATATGTGCGCAGGTGAATAATCTATAGAATATGTCACTTGTCCAAACTTTAAACCGAATTACATATAAACAATCGAATAATTTTTTGTTGATGACGTGAATATCATATAGGTTTGGATAAGCTATATCTATTGCTTATTGTTAGCCCCAATTTCATAATAAAACTAAAGTGACTTTGAAATTTAAAGTCTGTTATTACTATGGCAACACATTGTTGTAACAATAATTTAAAATCTTAAAATTATTTAAATTTAAATAATTTAAAATTTAAAAAAGTTTTAATTATGAAACTGACCCTTATAATTGAAATATGTTTTCCGACGTCCACTATAAATGTGCATAAATTTATACCGATAAATATTACGGAAAGTTGACAATTACAAATAAATAGGCCGGCTGTGCGTAAAGAAACTCATTAGCCAATCGAAAACGTTGTAGCCCGTGTGCAATCATTGCACACGCTACTCAACCAATAAAAAGCCTTCTAGACCTGTCGGACAATGACTTTATGCAAAAACTGTTTTATTACTAATTGTTAAATTTGATATTTTATTAAAATACATATGTAAACGTCAAAAATCAAAATTTTGTAATAAAAATATTTGTGATCATCGGAAAAGCATCTATCTATCTTTTAATTGTTTAAAATGGTATATTGTATAACACATGATATATTTCACGCGAGTGTAATAATTTGAGCCATGAGACAGTCGAATGACTCAAACAATCACACTCATGTGAAATATTCGTCTTTCATCACTAGTTTTACAATATACTGTTTTAAACAATTAAAAGATAGTCCCTTTGATTGCCGTACCGTTAACCAGTCTTATAATTAAAAAAAAAGTTAAATAATTCTAGTCAATATATCGACAATTAAACACTATTCCAATAAGAAAAAAGAACAGAACAATTTCTTATGTTTCTTCTATATATTTGGCGAAGAACTACACGACCAGAAATACAAGAGGTGGGCAAAACTTGACAAAAAGTGAAACAAATAACCCAGAACCGTGTACAGTGGGGAAAATTTATTGTGGTCCTACGCTCCACCTATTTAGGAGTTTAAAGATGATGTCTACAGTGAAACTTCTCTTAACAGACATTTCCAATTAACGGACTCTTTCAAGTACTGAACACTTTTAAAATCCTCAGCATTGTTTTACAGAGTAGATATAATGTATGTCTTATTACTGGATCATTACCATTACTTCTTAATTACAAATAATATTTTTGGTCCAATATCTGATATTGAGAAGTTTAACTGAATGTGCGTGCGTGTGTTTTTTCTACAGAAAGACAAATGTAAACTCTAACCTGTTCAAATCCTCCAAGTATCTCAGTAGTGTCCATAGCAGATGTAACTGGAAGTGTATGAAGCGTCTTTCCAACCAAACTAGCTAAGGTTCTCACTACGCTGCTTTTTCCACAACCTGAACTACCAACCTACAAAATTTTTGACATTAACATATCAAATTCGATTCAAAAACCACTTACCAATATCGCCATCCAATTGAGATTCACACAGTAGGCCAAACTTCTCAAAATTGGAATTTGATTACGCAGCACCAAGCTACCCTGGTCCTCTTTAAATATGTCCATATTCACGCCGCACAATTCCCGATTTAAACAAACATCACCGATATGCACTATAGATTCGGTTAAGTATACAATAGGCGCAACGCCTTGAATTTTAAGCCCGAAAATTTCCTCAAATATTTCGCACACATATTTTTTATCAGCGGTAGTTCTCATTCGGTCACTATAAATTAACTGAAATAAATTCTCCGGCTTATTTCCACTACTTAGCACTGCTTCGCACCAACGAGTCACGTCTCGCAAATTAAACTCCCATGGTGATCCTTTATTACCAAAATTGTACAGACCTAGTTCTTTCACTACGCGAGCATTAAATTTAATCATTTGAGAAACGACACTCTCGAGTAATAAAGGAAACTGCGCGGTCAAGATACGACGTAAATCTACATCGTTCAAAGGATTGATGTAAACCTGGGTGAAACGGTTTAAAAAAGATTGTGGAAGCCCACGTCTCGATCCACCTTGTTTCAAGGGATTTTGACAAGCAAACAAACGGGTACCTAATTAATATAGAATATTAATAGCCATCAATATCGATCGACATCGTTTAACACTAGAATCACCGAAGCAGTCAATTTGATGATAAACCAAATTTGACTGGATACTGAACAGTAATGTGTCAACCAAATTTAATAGGATTTTATGATTTTTTAAAAAATCTTCATCTAAATAGGTATATAACATGGGCGTTCAACCCGTCGATTGCGAAATAATTTTTGGTAGATCACTTACTGGTGTTTTTTATAATTAATTTAATTTTTTATAAGCGTCTTTTTTATAATTACCTATATTTCTCATAAATGACCAATAAACACACAACTTTGTTCCAATTTATTTATATTACAACATGTCGTAGCCAAATAATCTTGTTTACAAAAGTAAATCGTGTAATACGAAAGGTTGAACACCCCTTGTATATAATAAAAGGTCAAATATTTTAATTTGTGTCTCCAGCACGATTAAGAATTTTACTGTTTCTAGAAAAATCAAAATGACCATTACCTAAGTTCTAGGTAATTATAAACGTTCGTGGTTGTAGTGTTAATTGTTATAGGTACCTGATTTAATACTGAACGTTTTCCCAAGTTCAGGAATGAATATTTCGCCTCTATGATCCAAACATGCATTTAGTCCTTCCAGAACAGACTGCGACGCTAAATTTAATTCATCTAACAATATCCAATGCCCCTTTTTCAGTGCTCGTAAAAATGGTCCATCTCTCCAAGCAAATTGACCACCAGTGCCCCCCTCTACGGGTAAATCAGAACCAAATAGATCGGAAATATCCTGAAATCATACTGGCTAAAACGAAATCATTCGGACTTGATGGATCAAACTTACGGTTTGATCAGACAAATTAATACGCAGAATTTGATTTCTGGTCGCCTTTGCTAAAGCAATAACAAGACTAGTTTTACCGACGCCTGGACTGCCTTCTAACAAAATTGCTTTGTTAAGCTGCAAACCTCTCAAAAGCCTTAAAGCGTTAAATGCGCAAGTCGGCGCTTCAAACGTAAATTGATTTGTTTGCTGCATGCCAGAACCTAAAGGAATACTGAACGGTTTTATGTCGAATGTAGCTTCAGTAACCTCAACTTTTAAATTCTGTGCCATAAACGATGCCGATTCTAAATCATACTTTCTAAGTTGAGCTACTAGGTATTTAATGCACTGTTCTTGAAATGTTTGTAATGTGCTATAGCTGTAATACACGTATTATGTATTTCTTATTGTGTTAAGATTAAAATTCGTACCTTTCAGAGTTTGTAATACCTGAGCCGAAACTATCGAGAAAAGTTAAACATGCACCATGTAAATAAGCATCAGCTACGTCAATTTTATTAAAACATGAATTTATAAAGTTAACCCATGTTAGTATATCCCTTATGCTTGTGGTGAACCTGAAATTTTACAATTTGAAACATAATCACGATTCAAACTATGGTGTATTCACTATAACAGGACTATTACGTCACCATCTTAAAATATCGCATGTCAATTTTGTAACCTAGCCCTTTTATATAGGTTGCCTCATAATATTATGACTTATGTACGTCAAAAACGTGGAAAATATTGCATGTTTTTTATTATTATCATTATTGAAAATTATGTAAATTTTGTATTGCAAAATATTTAATAACTAGCAAAACAGATTTAAAATTGTTTTATTTTGAACAAATATAAACCACCTTGCTATTAGTAAATGATATAATATGGAAAAAAGCGGGGATAATCAATTTTAGAGTGAAAAACAGTTACGGCATCATGTCGTATTGTTGCTCGTGCTGCCAATTTCAACAAATTAAGAATTCTTATTTATACGTTTAATGTTTGTATTAAGATCATATGAAATGATGCTAAATTTGCCACCAAATTCTATACATCGTTTCCACTCAATAACTACAAATATTAAAATTACTTTTCCTCGACCATTTCACATTTTAATCTTGTAATCTATATTATATACAGAATTTGATGTCAAATTTAGCATTGTGTTGTAGGGCCTTTATTATATATTTGAAGACTAATTATTCTAGAAACAGATATAGATATATAAAATAGTCCATAATAAGGGGTGTGCCATTATTATAGATATTAAGAAGTTTGGAATTAAAAAAGTCAAAGTTGTTTTGCTAATGGGGAACATGATAAATATAGGAACCTAGAAAAAAAACACTAGATCTTGTTTAACAACATTAAATAATGTGAATATACAAAATTTGACTTGCAAATATTAATGTTTTCACACTTTAACTTTTCAAAATTTCAAGTTTTAAAAATTCAAAAAATGTTTTTGTGAAGTCACAAAAGCACAATGCATTAAATTGACATTTTTGATGTTGGACACACTGTTACACTGATATTTACTGGTCACTACAAGCTAGGACAAAAATATTACTATACCTATAATGATGTCATCAACGTTCAAACTCTCTTATATGTAATTTTAATTTTTTCAACTTGAAAAATTATTTTTACTGCCGAATTCTAATATTTCAGCAAACAAAAATTTGTTATAGATCATAATATACGAAAATAATACTATCATAAATTGATTTTTTTTAATGGCCACGTTCCACATTGTATAAAAAATAAATTATCAAATTATTTATTCTAAAATTTTCAATTTACCGATATAAAATATTATTTTAAAATAAAACACCCTTATTTAATTTTAATAAAATTAATATATGTACCTTGTTTTGAAAATTGATTATAGACACAAGTGTAGGTAAAATTTTTGCTACATTACCTTTTACCAATCTCTGTTTCCTTAAACCATTCAATAAAGTCCATAATACTGCTACCGATTCCACTTAAACCATCATCTTGTTTACCCAAGCTAATGCCACTTTTAACATTTTGCTCAATTATATCAATCAAGTCCTTTCTATAAGTGCACGACTCGCACCAAATCTCGGTAAATCTATTTCGCAGTGCTGGTGACAACTCCTTTTTCCCATAATCACCACCAGGATTCATTGTACCAATAAATTGAAAATTATCATGAGCAGCAATTACTTCAGAGTTCTTTGAATTGTTGAGATCTGAACCTTTCTCGGCTAATAACATTAGGCGTTCGGATTCTTAAAAATAACTTTATTTATTATTTAATTGAATTTAAATGTACCTAACTCTCCGATTTTCAATCTTACCTAAGAGTGAGTTTAATCTTTCTAGAACACTATCATCAGCCAACGATATTTCATCGGCCAAAAACATTCCACCCTGCACCATTGCTTGTATCAGAGGTCCATCGACCCATTCAAATAATCTATTCGAATTGTCATTCTATTTAACATAATAATAATAAAAACTGGTGAAACATTAAGAAAGTTCACTTACAGTGTGGTCTCGTACAGGCCTCAAACTACCAATAAAATCGCTACTTTCAGTGTGCATATGACAATTCACAGTAAACAAATCTTGTTCATTAATAACAGCTAGTAGTTGACAAATGGTTGTTTTGCCACCACCCGTTTCACCTACCAACAAAATAGGTTCGTGAAACTCCAACGCTTTCCCAACCAGGATGGCTAACTGACGCATATTATATGTCCACACAATATTTTCATACTTATACTTATTCGCGTACAGTTTTTCTAGAATATATCTTGTAACTGTCGATGTTTTAGCTGACACTACAATATTGGCTGAAAATTATCTCTACGATATAGGGTATGTCACGACGAGTTTTGGTTAGAAGAATATAGGAAGTAATAAGAGTTGCAATTTAAAATTTTGGAAGTAATGATTACTGGTTACGCCCTTTCTATTTAAAATAATTTTAGATTTCCACTTCTTCCGGTTACACCGGAAATTGATACCAACTTCCTTATTTTAAATAGAACACCCTAATTTTAATTATTGATTTGTATTCCTGAGACAATCGTACAACTTTTTGTTCCAATAAACATTGCCTCTAAAATTAACCCTTTTGGAATTATTTCATATTTTGTAAAAAAAATTGACAGTTGCAGGCTATTACAAATAACTACATTTCTGCGACATTTATGCATGTACAGATTTAAAATTTTAGGTAAGTATTTTAGAAAGTGTACTGCATCGAGTGATGTATTATAAACTTAACAAAATAATGCCGGATTTTCAGAAAAAAATGCCAAACTTGTTATCCAAAAAATGTCAATATCTTAGTAATTTTAAAGAGCAACCTATATTTTTCTCAATTCTATTGTATTGTATGTTCAAAATTAGGGCTAGTATGTATTTACTTTCCTATATCTAAATGTCATAGTTTTAGAGTTAGTTTGGAAAAAGTATTAATTCCGTCGAATTTGTATTTTGTAAAATCGATTAGGCTACTGGAGGTGGTATAAATAAATGAAAACAAAAGAAATAATTGAAGATACAAGTGGATAAAGGATCTATGTAACAAGAGAATATTTGGACAAATCAAAGTTTAAGTTTTAAATTATTGCAAAAGTGGATTATACATAGATCCGTTATCATCTGATAAACTTCTTATTTATCTGCAAAAATGATTCTAAGGCATCTAGTAAGATTTATAAGCACTTAGAACCTTTAGCCACCAAAAATCTCATTTTCTAAAAAAATGTTCCACGGAACCTTGTATCATCTACTTGTGTCTTCAATTTTATTGTTTCTTAATAATTTAAAAAGTTGAAATCAATAACTATTGTTATGCAAGACTAGATAACAGTATCAACAATAAATAATGATGGGATCATAAAAGAAATTTTGAAACACATCATCATCTCTATCCAAACTCTAGTATTATGTTGGTGCTCTGTTCATCTACAACCGCACACCACGAGCTTCGATTTTAACATTTTAAATCATTAAGAAACAATTATTTCTTGTTTTTATATATTTATGCCACCTTTGGTGGCCTAATCAACACTATAAAATAAAATTTCGAGGGAGTTAATACATTTTCCAAAATAACTCTAAAACTATGACTTTTAGATGCAGGGAAATAAAAACATACCAGCCCTAATTTTGAACATACAATGCAATAGAATTAAGAAAAATGTAGGTTGCTATTTAAAATTACTAAGATATCGATATTGTTTGAATAACAAGTTTGGCACTTTTTTCTGAACATCCTGTATTATTTTGTTAAGTTTATAATACAGCATTCGATAAAGCATACCTTCCAAACTACTTACCTAAAACTTTTAATCTGTACACGCATAAATATCTCAAAAATGTAGTTATTTATAATAGCCTGCAGCTGTTAATTTTTTTACAAAACAAAATCATTCCAAAAGGACTAACTTTAGAGTCTATATTTATTGGAACAAAAGTCGTACGATTATCTCGAGAATACAAATCAATAATAAAAATTAGGGTGTTCCATTTAAAATAAAGGAAGTTGGTATCCATTTCCAGTGTAACTGAAAGAAGTAGAAATCTAAAATTATTTTAAATAGAAAGGGCGTAACCAGTTATCATTACTTACAAAATTTCAAATCGCAACTCGTACTAGTTTGCTATATTCTTCTAACCAAAACTCGTCGTGACATACCCTGTACAAATTACAGACTTACACGTAAACAAATTTGATGGTATTACTTCGCATTTCATGTGTTTTTGTAAAACTTTCACAATCTCATTTCTTTCCTCAATTTTTCTAACTCTACCTGCTAACAAAAGATAACCTTCGTCAGTGAGGTGTTGATCCCAATCATATAACGATTTTCTATTGTTGGCCAAATGGTATCGTTCTCCCCATCTAAACAGGTCCCTCAAAGTTATAAAACCTTGTTTGCCAGCAAATGCAGCAGAGCCACGTCTTCTCATCTAAAAATAATGTATTCAATTATAAACAGGAGCAGTATCTCAATAAACTTACTTGCAAATCAAACATTACGGCAACCATTTTCTTAGAATATGATAATGGTATCTCGCATCTCTTGTGCAAGATATATTCTAATTCCGCCGGAGGTATTTCATTAAAATGTAATTCAACAAAACGGTTTCGGAAAGCACGTGAGAGCATTTTTCGACCTCCATAAATACCTGGAGGATTTTGTGTGGCAAATAACATGAAGTTAGGATGGGCCTTGACAATTTTTTGAGTTTCAGCTATAAAGAGTTCTTTATTATCATCCAAGACGCGGTTTAGTGCTTCGAGAACGTCGGTTGGAGCTAAATTCAGTTCATCCAGAATGATCCAATGTCCTTTGCGCATCGCTTCAACCAGCAATCCTACAATATTAAAATGGTTTATATATATTGGTAAATGTTCTAAATTGAAAGGACAACAACTAATATTTGAAGATTAATTTTTCTTCCAAGAGGCAATTCACTTGGTCAGAAAATGTACATCATATTTAATATTTACAGTACCTAATTAATTTGTATTTATAGATGTTAACTAACATGTTTGAAGGTATTTAAGTATTATAGTATGTATTTAGAATTTCTACAGGTATTACACAATATATATTTACTAAATGAATCGCCATCGTTTTTCTCTCATTTAAATCCACCACCATTTTTCTTATCAGGAAATTGAAAACAATAGATAATATGAAACAAAATATGACAAGATATTATAATAAGACACTTTTTATGGGAATAACTTGGTCCTTCTCTCTCTTATATATCACAAGTTGCAATAAAAAAAGGTCCCAGAAAAATTTCTTCCAACATTAAATTACTATTATAAGATAATAAATAAACAGGAATCTAAGATGAGATTTATTTTAACTACAATTCAAACACTTACCCTCTTTAAATACCAGTTTACCATTTACATCGGCCATATATGAACCTATGTACTCTTGTAAATCTGTATGCTCATGATTATTAATTCTCACACACTTATTTCCACTAGACTTAGCTAAATACATAATTAGACTTGTTTTTCCTACAGAAGTATCGCCCTAAAAACTGATACCGTATTATGATTCAAAACACACTATTCTCATGCTTGCACCTGCAATAGCACTGGAGTCTTTCCAATGGAAACAACCCGAACCAGGTCCTTCAAATTTTGTCTCACACAATTTGTAATAACATAATTACTACAGGCACATGGCGCTAGCTTACCCACAGGTACCCAATACCCCTCAAATTCTACATAGTCAGATGCAAATTCTTCTACTTTAGGCTTTGGAATTGGTTGTTTTAAAATAGCCCTAGCGTCCTTTGCAATTCCCAATATATATCTACAAAATCAAAAATCATGAAAATGTATTTACACATAGATAATTAAGGAACACACTTTGTAATTAAAGCTCCAACTATTTCATACGACTTTGTATCCAACTGAGTCAAAAAGCTTACACAGAATGCCTCATATAAACTTCTAGTAAACACGCCACACGGATTTTTCGATGCAACCATCAAAGCTCTACAAAGAGTTCTAAGAGAAAAATGTGGTTTGTGTCCCAATCCATCACTAAGACTAACTCGAGCTTCCCGGCGAATACTTAAATAGAACTTGACAATACTCTCCAATTTGTTTCGTGGTAAAGATAACGTGTCCAAATAGCTATCAACTAATAATAGCAAGTCATTTTTGTCCACCAATTCATCAATAAAGAACTCCGTAAATCTATTCCTCAAACCTGGAGGAAGATCGCGCTTTCCGACATCAGTTGAAGGATTCATGCAAGCAAATAGAGTAAACCGTGGATGTCGCTTTATCGGTTGCTTGTCGCCTCTTTCGAGTAAATTTACCGAGCCTTTTGATCCCTCCAACAGTCCTGACAGGCATTCCAAAGTTTCTGCATTTGCTAAATTAATCTCATCTAAAAGTATCCAGTTGCCATTTTTCACAGCCTTTACCAAACTACCCTCGATAAATGAGAAAGCAAGTGTGGTCTTATGTTTTAATTGAATTTCTAGCTTTTGAAGTTTGGCATTTATATTTTTCCACAATTTTAAAAACTGAACATCGCCCTCTTCTTTTTTTAACAGCACAACTGCAGGCTCCTTTTGATGTTTGATTGGCCTAAACAGATTTTAATTGTTAAATTTACATTACCACAGGACCTCATTATTTTATAGTTAAATATATATTTTATATGAACTTTTTTATTACTTACAATTACAATTAACACATTCACTGTAGCAGCAATTTGTTTGTATGTGAACCTTGATGCATTACCGGATAGATATCAGGTCTGTTCCAGCATACCTTCAAACCAGTTTGAAAATGGTACAGTACATGCTTTCAACCAATCAGAATTTTATAATTTACTAAACCTACTAAAATCTAAAATTTCGAATGGTTGAAAGCATGTACTGTATCGTTTGCAAATCAGTTTGATTGTGTGTTGAAGCAGACCTATTACCGCAGTAAATGTGTTAATAAATGAGTAAATGCAAAATTTCATTATAAATATTGAGTCTATAAAATTTTTAAAATAGCTATTTGTGATACAATTGATGCAATGACACTTTACTCCAGAATAATACATAATATGATTTTTTTTAATACTTTTATGACCGATTTCACAAACGCCAGATAACTTTATTCTCCGGTTACTTCTATGGTAACAGATTATTGGAACAATCGTATTAAGCTATTTAGCACCGAACTAAATATTTAGATCCGCTTTCTGGCTTGTAATCGGGCATTACAATTTTATTTAAGAACTCTCGATTAGTCTGAAATTTTTAAGTAACATTTACTAACCTCATTGATAGAGCACAGTAGCTTTAGAAACAGTCAACAATAACTGTCATTTTAATAATGTATACATAATATACCTAATAATCCCTCCCGTTGCCAATAACAGCAGGAGACAATGTACATTGGCTGATAACCAAATGTCTACTTTCGGCAATAAAAAATTGCATAACCAGCAACAAAAATGACACTTTCGGATGAAAGTACCAGAAAAAATTATTTCTTTGGGATGCTGAATCCTAAATTATTACATAAGGAGTGCCAAAATTAGGTTGGTGGAGTGCATTAGGAAGTGAAGGTAGCAAGTATCTATGGATTCCATGCAAACAAAACAAACCCTAATTTCCATTTGACGAAATAAAGTATATTCGTTATATTACAATTAAGGGATTTCATCGATTCATCAGCGGCAGAAAAAAAACATTTTTTGACTTTTTCTGCTCTATAAAAAGTTGCATAAATTCACACCATTAAATGTTATTGAAAGTTGACCAATACAAACAAATAGATCGAATCATGTGTAAAAAAAACTTGTTAACCAATCAAAAACGATGTATTGTATAGCTTCACGTACACTACTTGGTCAATGCAAAGCCTTCTAGACTGCCATGCAATAAAAATTTTTTAATAAAAAGGCTTATGGCCGTTGGAAAAGTATAATGTATAATACATATCAGGCTCGTTTGATTAAGTCAATCAACTTCACCTTTTGACTCAAACTATCACATTCTCACGAAATATCCACTTTCCAGCACTAGTTATACAATATACATACTATTTCTATTGCTTACAGCATCAGAGAATTATGCTCATTTGTCAAACTTTGTCTAAATTTTTTCATGTTTGAAAAAAGTAAGTAATTATTTAATCAGAAGAAAAAACTGCTCTGATCTCAAAAGTGGTTGATCTATCGACTCATGTATATTAGGATTTTTTAACTTGTTTCTGATTGTATCATTTGTCCTTAAAATCTTTAACCTTTTTTTTATTAACACCCTATATAAAAATATTCTTTTTTATATACTATAAATGTAAGTCTCTCAAAAAAATACATAAAACTCACCTTTTTGTTCCAGGAACATGAGACTTCGTTTTATCTGAATTGCACAATCTTTTAATGGCACTTTCACTGCTAACCTTCATCAACTTAATCATGAGTTCCCATTTCTGCTCCTTAAAGCAATAATCCACATTATCCAAAAATTCCTTATTGTGACTAACATCAAAATAAGTCCTGAAAACCTCATCAAACTCCCTCCTAATGGGAGCAATTATAATTTTTAAATCAACTGGTTTATAGCCACCAAGCAAGTCGGCAGAATCCGACTGTTGATTCATATTGATAACCACTAATTTTGACCCAATGGAATGGGCTAAATATTGCACGGTGGAAGTCTTCCCAGTTCCAGTCTCGCCAACCAACAATACAGGTTCCTTCAAGCTGACACAACACATAATACGTTCCAGGAGACATGCAGATGGGCATGTAAAACAAAAATTCACGTGCACACCAGTGAAAGCTATTTCTCTTGGAAGTGATACTCGACTACTCTTCAAACTGTCACTTGTCAAGCTTATGTTTGGTTTGTATTTATCGAAAAAAAAATCGACCTTTTCGTTAATTATACCAAGGCGAGAGCTAATTTCTCTTGCAAGCATTAATCGATCGTTCAGATTTGAGAATGAACAACAGAAAACATCGATTGCATTTTGTAACACGTTTATGGCACTTTCCTGACTAGAAACGTCAAAATTGATAGCTGCCCTTGTGCACCACTTAAACAGATCTCTTGTAGAAACTAAGCGATTGTTTGTAATTGAATATGAGAAAAATAGGAAAAAAGTGTCCACCATACGATTGGCAATTGTTTTTAGATTAGGAAAGATTATTTGAATAACTTGATGAAGTTCTGCTGATGACAACGGTTCTATATTTATTTGGAGAGCATTTTTTTGTAACAATGCTACAGCATTTGTTTGTTTTTTATGATAATCCCGTAAAGTCAATATCAATCTAAAACATAAACCATTAATGAAGAACTTAATTGTATATAATATACTCCCGATTATCCGAAGGCAGATTAAGTGGGGCCAAAAAATTACCTTCATTACATTTTAAGAAATCAAATAAGTAAATAAATACAGTTATTTCTATATCAGGTATACAGGCATACCGCACTTTGTGACAATTCGATTCATTGTGATGATGTTTTTAATTTACTTCAATACTCCAAATTTATAGCCAAAACTACACAGCAAAATAAGTTTATCAAACTAGTTTAACCACTTAATTCACAATATTTTGATTAATTTGGGGTAAAAAAAGCATTAAACAGATTTAAAGTATTTGGATAAAAAAAATTTCATATTAAACATGATATATAATAATCGATAATATTTGAATGAACAGAATATGTGCAGTGTCTATGATGGTCACGGAACTGCATAATTCTGGTTTTCTATATCCAGTAACCGGAGAATAAAGTTATCTGGCGTTGGTGAAATCGGTCATAGATTGTATAGGTATTTGTAATATTCAGTTTAAAGTTTTGAACGTGGCATATTCTATCGACAATTTACCTGTACACATATGACATGGCAAAGAAAGACTACAATTTATTAGTACTGTAAAAATACGAGGTTTTATTGGAACTCATCTTGAATAACATATATGTTACACCTACATACATTAAAAAATCCTATTTGAAAATATTATTACGAAAGCTTTCTCGATGCCTACAGTACAAACAACACTGGTCTACTTACAGCCAAACTACTTTAGAAATTGTTTTAATTTAAATTTTATTAATTCGAGACTGAATACAAATCTGACAATAAAAATTGTCAATTGACTATAGTTTTCAAAATTTAGTAAAATAAAATCTTACTTTATATATAAAAGCCTTCACTTACAATAATTAGTGTTTGCGTTTGTGTATCAGAAAAAAATTCTGAATGAAATTATTTCTTTGTGTCAAATATACAAGTAGACAAGTAGTCTTAACGGAATAATTTTATTTGATATTTCGACATTTTTATTGCAGGAGCAAGTAGTCTTCCTGCAGTATCACTCCAATGATACTACTCACTTTATCCTATTTCTTTAATATTGTTACAGCAGTTTCCACTAGGAGCGCTCTATTACGGGACACATAATTTCATTTTAAGAGTGCCACTAATTAACGATTTACATAAAACTGTAAACAATAATGTTTGGTAAACTCATTCTATATAATTCAATTTATAATCCCATTGGTACAATTTGGATTTTATTTATTTTAAAACCCAGAAAAGAAAATTAGGAAAATACGTTAATTCTTGTATACTTTTCATTGCAAAAACAAATAATCCAAACCAAATTTTAAAAATCTATTCCGATAGATTCGTAGGTAAAGGTGTGTACGTTAAAAACTTTAAACAAAATTTGTTTATATTAATCCGTTTACTACTTATTTTAGCAGACGTTAACGTGTAATTTCCTATACAGCTAAACGGTACAGAACACTCTTAAATATAGTAATAAAACTGATAATGTACTCTTAATTGATGTAATGTTTATTTTAGTTATAATTGCATTATTTATAATAATTAAGCCGGTATAAATGTATTGCATGTATTGATAAATAAAAATATCCGATTGCGTGCAAGGCTCAGTATCAAATTTTCATGTCACATGACAAAAAATTCCTTTTTTTTAATTTTTCTTAAAAGAAATACATTTTTTTGAAAAATAATATTTACAAGAGAAATTTATAATAAAAAAAATATTATCACTTTTTTTCGGTTATTTAGAAAACGGTGCATTCTATCGAAAATTATAAAGACATGATCGGTAGAGAATTTTATACCGATTCCAAAACATATTTCACATTACCGATCCGATGATTAATAACCGAGATTGAAATTTTTTTAATTTTTGAACGTTCGCCATTTTGCAACGGATCGGTCAATTTGGCTGGTTAATGAACTCGTCCTTTGTTTTCGTAAAGACAATATGCTGACAATTTTCACTTTACAACAGTAGTCTGAAATCTAACCTGTCGTAAATATGGGCATGCCTGTATACTGTCGCTTTTAAGTTGCACACATTTTTATGTAATCTGCATATTATATGAAGACATTGACCTCATAACTACCGCGGATAATCGAAAGTATATTGTATTAATTACCTTTGTGTCATAAAAAGTTTAAATCCGGGCGAAATTGCAACTGAATCTCGGTAACCAGGAACTGTAAGCGAATTATTTTCAAATAAAGCTGTTAACACCGAGGCAATGTCCATATTTGCTAAATCAATATCTTCCAGTAAAAGCCAACTACCGTCCATGACAGCCTTAAATTAAATACTTGCAGTAACTTCAGAATATATTTACTTAAATTTGAATTTATACCTGTGTAAGTACACCCGGCTGCCAAAGAAACTCTCCTGGGATATCTGTGCATCGGTAAGTCCCTAACAACATCTTGCTGTCGGTTTGATCGCCCAATTGCACTTTAACGAAACTATTGCCTAATATCCTTCCAGTTTTTGCTGCCAAATATTCAACTAGAAATGTTTTTCCGGAACCAACTGGTCCTTGTAAACACACAGCTTTATTTGTTGCAACTCCCAAAGCTAATTTCCGTAAATTATTTTTGGTAGATTCCACATCCACTAAATTTAGTTCATTGCCGGCATCAATTTTTGATAAACAGGCAGATACACGCCACTTACACAAACAACACCATTTGATATTACTAAAATTGCATCTTTATTACTGCCAGTACTTAGAGTGTGTTGATGTATGTATTTATCCATTTTTAATTTGGCACATTCCCACTCTATTTGACATTTTCTAATGCTATCTTCGTTTAGATACTTAGTTGTTAACTGATAAAATTGAAACTCGTTCATACCCGTTACAACTTTTATACAACATAAACATAGCCTAAAACATTTTAGTTTAATTACTGCAGATGTTAACTTTTAGAAATAAGTACTTACCATCGTACCATATTAGATTCATTATTTAGATATCTCTCAATAAATGTAGACCAACTCCATATGTTTTTAAAGAATCCAGCACAATGCCTTAAAAAACTGTAGCAACATGAAACAATTTCTAAGTCCTTAGTAATGTACTGAACTTTTTCGTAGTTCAATTTTTTCTTTACGGGATGCCTTCGAACATTCCATTCGAATGGAGCAGGGTGTTTCTCAAAATATTTAATAACAAAACTAAAATAACATTATTACCTTATAAAATTTTAAAAATGTAATGTCCACCTTTTAGCATCAGGATGTAATTCTAGAATTTTTCCAAACGCAACACAAATTTGTACATGATCTTCTTGATCCCTAACATTATCTGGAAAGGAACACGATATTATATCCAAGAATTCTTCTCTAAAATGTAATACAACGTCTACAGTATATCGTGAATGAAGCAAAAGTCTCCCTAGATGTTTATAAACAGTTCTTATGTCCAAATTCGTAGAAGTCTATAAATTATATAGATAAATAACGATAACAAAAAATTAAGGTTATATTTACCCAAAACCTGGAAAAATCCGTATTAACTTTACAGAAACTTTCGAGTTTTTGCAAAGTTTCATTTGGAATACCATTATCGGACATGTTTAGTCAGTAATTCGATTTTTAATGTATAATATGTAATTTTATAAAATACATAAACACACGTGCTTCTAATGCGATAACGTCGAGATGTACGCGCACCCAGTGTTAAAATTTTGAACTGCTAAAAGTAAGATAGATGTTTATTTATATGGGTTATTGTACCTTCGTTTGCTATTTTTAGTGCATTTCCATAGGAAATAAAACTATTGCAGCGGTTTATTTGTATTTCTAATCATTTTTGAATGAAAACACACGATAGTTACCCAACACTTGACGGCCATTACACATTTTGTGCTGCCATCTACAGTTTCTTTAGTTGGTTATTACACACTACCAACCGTAAGTATTTGCTCTGTCAAAGGTCACGTGGGTTAAACTGCGCGTAATGTGTTGTATATGTTCATTTGTGGAAAACGTGGTCCATAAATTCGCATTGTCCATAAGAAAAAAATGAGCATAGAGAAGAACAAAATGCATAGATCAGGAGCATTAAAGCAAACGAATAAGCCCCATAAACACGGGAAACATCGTTCTAAAAGTTCAATAAATTTAACTTCCAAAGGTAAAAAAGGTTTAAAGGTTATGTTGTAAACATCAGTTAGCTTAAAATTATTTCAGGGAAAGTTTCTGTTAAAGTAGTTTCGAAGAAACAGAAGCACATATTAAATAAAAAGAATAGACGAAATCAAGCTACACAAATTCGTCAGAATAAACGATATGAAGTGTTATCAAAAAAGCGATCACTAGGCAGTTTAAGTAATGCTCCATTTTTAGGTATCAAATTGTAATCATTCCAATAATCCAATTTAACATGCATTATTTCAGTTTGTATTTTACCATTGAATAAAGAAGTCGATCCCAATGGTATACTATCTTTTTTAACGCAATGTGATGAAGAAGCAGTCGTTAGTAGAAGTTCAACAGATTGCACACATATCAGGTAGGTATTTATCGCCAACATTAAACTTTTTCGTTTTTATATTGTTGTAATTTGTAGTATACCAAGATTTAAGCAAAGATTTACATTTGTTACACCACCTATGGATAATAATTTGGCCATTTTAGACACGTTCAAAATATGTGATAAAGTTTTATTTGTGGTTTCGGCCACTGCTGGTTTTGATTTTGGCGACAGCATTATTGATAAATGGGGAAATAATATTTTATTATCTGTTTTTGCACAAGTAAGTTGTTATTAGCGATAACATTATGACATAATTTAAGTGTGATTAGGGCTTACCAACACCAACAGTGGTTGTTACTGAATTAGAAGGTGTGCCTAAAAAAAACCGTAACGAACAAAGGCAAAACATTGAAAAAATGATTTCAAAATGGTTACCTGATGAAAACATAGTCGCTGTGGACAAAAACATCGATGCCATTAATTTATTACGAAAAATCGGTAATCAAAAGGATAAAAAGGTTGCGTATCGTGACCATAGGCCGCATATGTATGCCGATAAACTTGAATATATTCCTAACGAGAAAGGTAAAATTAAATTTAAAAACAAATTCACTCTTAAGTACCAATTAATTTCAAGGTTCAATCGGTACACTAAAAGTGACAGGCTACTTAAAAGGAACATCTCTATCTGTTAATGATTTGATCCATATACCGGGCTTGGGCGACTTTCAAATGTTACAAATAGATGCACCGCGGGATCCTTATAGTTTAGAAAAAAAGAAGTTTGTTTTAATGTTAAATTTGTCTTTTAGTTTTGCTTAACAAACAATTTTAGGAGCATCGATAAATTAGCAGGTTATCCACTGAAAATATTGAGTGTATGCGATCCTTCCAAACAAGAATCCTTAGAATCTCAAAATATTCCCGATTTAATGGATGCAGAACAAACTTGGCCAACTGAAGAGGAGGTAAAAATGGCGGAGGATGAACGTAAATGAAAAAAATGAAGAAAGTACCAAAAGGTTGGTCAGATTATCAGGCAGCCTGGATACCAGACGATGATCTAGGATCTGTTACCGAGGAGTCAGATGATTTGCGATCGGAAAAATCAGATTTTATTAATGCCATGCCCGAAGACAAATCTAATTATTCGGAAGCAGAGGATGATGACTTTGACATGGTAACCGAGTCCGAACTAAGCGTATCTGATCAACAGTACGATCAACAGATAGACTTGAGCAGTGAAAAGGAAGATTTGGATAAAATAAAGGCGGCTAAGTCTGATATAATGTTTCCTGATGAAATTGATACACCCCAGGATGTAGGCGCTCGTATAAGGTTTCAAAAGTACAGAGGATTAGAAAGTTTCAGGTTTTTGGTTTTTTAAACTTCATATTTTAATCATTTAAAAATTACATATTTTAGAACATCTCCATGGGACGTTAAAGAAAATTTACCGTTCAATTATGCTCGTATATTTCAATTTGCAAATTTTGATAGAACAAAAAAGAGCGTGTTAAAGGTGCAACAAGAAAAATTTGAAGTTTTAGTAAGTTTAATTATGTCTTAATGAAAATACATATTTAACAATATCATGTCTATAGCCAGGATCGTACATAACTATACACGTAAAAAATGTTTCTCAACTATTATGGTTAACATTTAAAGAAGTAGGTGCTCCACTTGTTTTGGTAGGTTTATTACCACATGAACATAAAATGACTGTGGTAAACACAGTTTTAAAACGTAATGCCAATTATGATGCACCAATTAAATCAAAGGAAAGACTAATATTCCAATGTGGTTATCGAAGATTTATTGTAAATCCTATTTTTAGTCAACATACTAATGGAACAAAACATAAGGCAAATCTTTTAAAAAATTTATTTCGGGAATAATAATTTATGTTTATTTTTGTAGTACGAGCGTTTCTTTCAAACAAATTCTACTAGTGTGGCAACATTTTTTGCACCAATTCAATTTCCACCAGCTCCAGTCTTGTGTTTTAAGGAAATCAATGATAAATTAATTTTAGTTGCTGATGGAAATCTGTTGTCGTGTAGTCCAGATAGGTTTGTTATTAAACGTGTTGTTTTATCAGGTAAATAATCTTGCAATTACATAGCAATTTTTAAAAGTTATTATTCTTAGGATATCCATTCAAAGTACATAAACGATCTGCCGTTGTACGTTTCATGTTTTTTAATAGAGAAGACATCGTGTATTTCAAGCCTGTTAAATTACATACAAAATATGGAAGGATCGGTCACATAAAGGAACCTTTAGGTAGACGTATTTTAATTTTAAAAACTGTGTAGTCGTATCGTAATTTTTAGGAACACATGGTCATATGAAATGCGTTTTTAATGGCCAGTTAAAATCTATGGACACTATTCTTATGAATTTGTACAAAAGGGTATTTCCCAAGTGGAACTTCGAAGAATGTATTGTTAGCTGTGATAGGTCTAATTAGATGGAAATTTATACTTTGTCAAATAGTGTGTAACCTTGGTATTTTTACTGTACCTATTAATAAATTGTAGTTTTTTTGCCATGTCATATGTGTGCAGGTAAATGGTGATATATATATTTGCACGAAGAGAAGGTGTGCCAACTGACGACTCCAATATTAAAATCCTAATAGGGCGGTATTGAGTAATCAGAGGCAAAAGGAAGCAGATAAATAGGAAGAGTGAATTAGCAGAAAATGCGAGAGAACAGAGAAAACGCAAATAATAGATGAATAATGAGTAAATTAATGCAGATAATAGTTAAGTGAAATTAAGAGTCTTCAAGAATAAAGTCGAAAATTGCATGCGACAAGTGTAGATAAGAGAAATAAATACAACTGGAGTGACCACCATAACAAATATTCTGGGTAGGCAAAACATTATACACCAGAGTACTCGAAGCTACAAAAAAATAAAGCTCAAATTGAAACAGCACAGAAACGAGAAAAGGGCTGTTGATGGATAAGTGACAGACCTACGACAGGTAGACCGGGGACTGCCACTTTACGTAATCAACAGCAGACCTGGAGAAAATTGAGAAGATGTTTCAATAAATAGTTGGGAAAAAATGAACGAAAAATTTGAAGCGTTTGTATTGAAAATGAAGGATGCAAATACGAAACTAAAAGAGAAGGTGGTAAAACAGGAGGGGAGAATAACTAACTAGAAAGAGAGATCAGGAAAAATAATATTATAATAAAAGGAGTAGTAGATGAGGAAAAAGAAAGCACAAGTGCGACAGAGGGAAAAGTATCTAGTATAATGCAAAAGATAGGAATTAACATAGACCAAAAAAAATGATTTAGACCAAGCGAGAAGAATAGGAAAATATATTAAAGATAAGAAAAGACCAATTTTGGTTAAGTTAACTAAAGGTAATAAAAAAGCATCAATACTACAAAATGCGAGAGAGCTCAAAGGAACAGACATATAGATCGACAAAGATTACACTAAGGAGGTTTTAGAGGAAAGAAAAATGTTAATCCCACAAATGAAAGAAACGAGGAATAAAGGACACAGAGCACAACTAAAATATAATAAACTGATCATTAATGACGAAATATACAGAGCAAACGATTTAGTATACGAGGAAAAATTGATAAAGAACGCAATAAAAAGGACAGTAACGAAGAGATCGCCAGAGGGAACAAGCTTCGAGGAACAAATAAGAAAAATAACTCGAGCTGAATGAAAAAACCAATAGGTATAGATACGCAGGGGAGTAGCAACAACGAAACTGGCAATGGACAAGATAACGAATCACAGGATTAGAAAGTTGGAGTTTGGAATACAAGAAGCTTAAAGGGAAAAGAAAAAGTTAAAAAGAAAATAAATACTAGTTTATGAAGCGAAACCACAGACAAAAAAGAAAAGAGGAAAAACATGGAACCAAGAAATAGGCAAATTATTACAAGACAAAGAGAAAACATGGGCAGAAGCAACAACCTTAGCAAAAAACAGAAAAGAGTGGAAAAAATCTATAGATAAGAAATAAAATGCGTTACAAATGTACAAAATGAAACTAACAATGTATACCCGACACCTAAAAGGTAAAAGGGTTATGATTATAATAATAAATAAATATATATATAAAAATTAAAATAAATATATAAATAAATAATATGTTCGTCTTCGACGCTTTCACAATCACTAGGTATTTCTGATAAATCATCATTACATTAATCTTCAAATAGTTTATCTTTATCCATTAGGGAAAAAATCAGATCAAAAATAAGTTTATAATAGCTAAAAATAACTACTGTGATGTATTCAACTATCAGAAAAACACTAATAAGTATGTGTTACAATGCGTAGAATAAATGTAAAAACGCACTACTGTCATGCACAATGCTGTTATTGGAGAAATTACTAGAAAAACACAAATTTGAGAACCGACTAACAACCGAGAATACTCATTTCCCATCGGTAATGTATATTTCAATAAAACGAGAATTCCTGTTTCGTTGGTAATATGTTAAGACATATTAGTTTGATGAAAATTCATTTTAAACCTCATTGTCAATTATGTATAATCAGTATGACGGTAAATTACCTTAAAAAATAAAATATTTTTACATATTTGATGTGTTTAGAAAGAATAATGTAGATTAAAACGTTCAAATGCATGCATTCATAAATTCGAGTAATCGATATTTTTAGATGCATGGTGGATTGCATCACTGATAATAATTGAAGTTCTTCTGTACTTCAATTTTCCATAAGTTACCAATATTAGAATGGTTTTATTTAAAGAAAAATATATGCTGTGGTAAAATAAATATGCTTTAAAGTACAAAAAATTGGAAATTAATCGAAACTAATGAGTTGATCGGAAGAGTTTCTCTTTAACCAGCTCTTTTCTAAAACAAAAGTTGCCAATGGTAAAATATAATTTACATAGGTAATTTAAATCCATTAAATTTAAACCAAAGAAGTATCTTATGTGCTGTCTTTCTTGTAGAACATTTATTACTGAATACATTTTCTACTTATTTTTTTCAATGAAATAAATACCTTATCAAAAAAAATTAACATGGAAATTTATTCAATAACTATTTTAATACATTACATAGATGATAAAATTATAGCAACTAATTCTAGGATCAATTAAACACTTATAAAATCTAAAACCCTATTACAAGATGGTAAACTTTAATTTATAAAAAAAGTTTCTTTTACCAAGCTTTAAATGAATTATTTAGGACACATTTTAAATGGATATATAATTTCATTTTTTATTGTAATTCATAAAATTATTTTGTAATTTAAAAACTATTAATTTAAGTTATTCAGTATATTTGGTAGAAAAAAAAATTAAAAATCAATTAATTCGCTCAACACAAAAGTATAATAATTATATAACTAGGTACTTGTAATAAATTATCTTAACCGCTTATACAGGCTGTCACAACAGATAAAACAAATTTTGGTAGTATACCGGAGAGACCCTTTTGAGTAAACAAATTCATATAAATTTATATCCTAACCTGCAGTTACGGAACTACAGGAGGTTATTTTTTTTATAAAATGATGATTTTTATAACTGATACAAAATTGGATCAAGGATATACAAAATAAAATTAAATGAGTGTTGCAGAAACTGCTCAATTGTAAGCACCTCGAAGTATAATGATAATATGATTTCCTCAAAAGTAGCAGAAGAGATTGTCTTCCACATCTGTTTAGAGAGATGATTTTTTTAAAGGAGACGGACTAACAACAATAGTAATACTTTTAAAAAAGTAAAACAGCACGAAATGTATAGTGGCTGCCTTTCAACTACGATTGCTAGTATTAGCTTCTTTTAAGATATCATACTTTAATACAAACACGAATTCTATAAATAAGAGAGACATAGGCTCATAGCAAGTTGATCCCTATTGTAGATTTCACGGGCCATATTAATAATTGATTTTGAGAAATAATTTTTTACTCTTTTACATTTGATACCATCAAAGTTTGTTTATTTGCCCAATATGATTCACCCTGTATACAAAATGATTAACAGTGACTGTTTATAGCAAAAACTCTGTTAATCCATTTTAATTTAAACTGTACTTTACTTAATATCTTCAAAATGACGCCAATTTCAGTACCTACTAGTTGTAAGTCATGTGAAATTTGGCATTCATTAAAATTATTACAAATAATAGTTTTAAAATAATGGAATTAATAGCTACTTAATTAATTACTTAGTTAAAGAATACTAGCAATATAAAATATCCACCTTATAAAAGAGCTTTTATTATTAATTTCTCTCTCAACATTTTTCATTGCAATTCGCTCGTACACTAAACAGAATAAGTACCTATCAGTTTTTTTCGTGTAAAGTCTTTTTAAATCTAATTAATAAAATAAATGGAAATTGTAATTAGAGTAGCAGATAATAAAATAATGCTTATATGTATAAATATTTACTTTTTATTCATAGCTGTTGGAAAGTTTGCAGCAATCCTAACGGTTCTTTCACGTCTCGGTTTTATTTCCGTTGGTTTTGTAGGTATCTGAAAACAAATTTATTAATTAATAATTTATAATTAATAATAGGTATTTACTTACATTACGTTGTGAATTTGATATGTTTCCTGTTGTACTTTCAACATGAACAGAGGATTGCGGAAAGGACGCGTCTTTTTTGGATACTTCATTTGTTGTAACAGAAGAAGTTTTGTTTCGATACTGACGGACTGCTTGTAAAGGAATAAATGAAGGACTAGATACACCTTTGTCGTCAGATTCAGTTTTAGAATTGTAATTAATGGTTTTTGAAGGTTTCAGATTTAAATGTTTGAAGATTTGATCTTGTTCGACTTTCACATTGACGAATTTCTGAATATTCCTACTGCCTTGCTAGTTTGACAATATGCTAAGTTATTACAATAGCAAATAAATAATAACACTTACTTGTAATGAAATAGAAGGTTTGAAACTGTCCTTGTAAGTATAATTTGATTTCGGTATTCCATGCCACTGTTTAGGTGGCTCAGGTACCGCATTTAATGGTGGCTTAGAGATGCTCATCTTATCATCGCTGCTGTGCTAAAATGGATTCAATTATAAGTTATTTTCTTTTAGACTCTGTAACTAGTTTTTGAAACTTATAATTACAACAGTATAATTCATAAAATAACTTACAACAAATAAATCATCTACAGTTAACTGCGACGTATTTTCTTTTGTAGATTTAAACTTTTCTTGATCATTGGGCATCTTTGAATCATTACTATTATCGTTAATTTTCAGCATTTTCTTCAGTAAATCTGAATCATATTGAGAATACTACAAAACAAAAGTGTAAAAATTCTAACTGAATAATTCACATTTATACCTGCTGATTCGTAGATTTCTGAGTACCACTGGAATTAAGCATCATATTAATTTGTGCACCAAGCATAAATTGTTTGGGATCTAATGTGTGTTTCGATTCTTTTAACTGCATCAAATATTATTCAATTTATTATACTTTTTATATTTTAAACACTTACTTCTAAATTTCTAGATTGAGCATTGAACAGTGGCGTGTCTTGTACGTTATTTGCAATTTTTGACAAATTTACGTTAGGAACCTTACTTGGAAGAATTAAATTTTGCGAAGGAACAACAGCCCCTGATAAAGGAAAATGATTAGCTTCGTGTAGATTAAACGGCTGTGGAGCTTGACCTGGAACTTTATAGTTGGAGGAACCATGTGACGTGCGATGGGAATAACTATTAAAATTTGGACTATAACCGTACGGATTCAAGTTATGCATTACCGGCACAGAAGGAGTAGGTAGAGAGGGTTGCATTTGAAAAGAACAACCATGAAACCAATTTCGAAATAATGGAGAATGCACTTGTTCATTGGAAACATTTGTGGATGCAGGCACAAAGTTATTACTAAGACTATATTTTTCTTTTAGAGCTGCAAGGGATAAATTTTGCGAATTGCCTGTAAAAAGGTTGAAATACTTTGAGTAATCAGGTACATAATATTACTTACTATGTTTATCTGCATGTTGTTGGAATAGTCTTAATCCGTGAGATATGTTAATTACTGCAGGACTAGGCATTCTGTATATGCGATTTTGGGTTCCATGAATCGATAGGCCACCCGTAAATACTTGGTCAAACATCACGTCGTATGTTACATCACAGTCTTTACCAGACTGGGACTTGTATATACCAATTATCGTTCCCTTAAAACCCATCGGTACAGTATAACCCTCTCTTATGTTCACCACACGATCAAATAACTTAAATTTAGCTGCAGGATCTGGCATTAAGTTGCCCATCTGTAGATCATGCTGTAAAAGTATTTACAATAAAATCTGTTTTTTAATAGATGATATTTATTATAGATCTTTATGTAGAAGAAGAGCGGATAGCCCCAGACAGCGGGTAATCCCGGCCAGTACAATTACTAAGTAAGTAAACACGTTGGAAAACCAAAACATAGTTTCGGGGACCCCCATAGTTTGTACGCATATGCAACTTAGTCAATGCACGAGCACAGATCGATTGACAAGCTACAGTGAGGGTTTGATCTTGCCAAATATTTCTCGTAGCTCCTGTCAAATTTCATTGCAGATTATCAAGTGCAAAAAGTTAATATACCGACCAAGTTCCTTACTTTATTTTAATGTTAAAATACAAACTGACATTTGTTGATTGTATTTTATATTTCTACTTCATTTAAGTGTCCAGGGCTACCCGACCTTCCCCTATGTATGTAATAATTTTGTAACTAAAATGTATTGCAAAGTTTAAAAAGTAAACTACTCGTTCACAAATTTTTTTACAGAATGTTACCTATATTTGGATTTATTAAATAATATGACTTTTACAAAACTAACCTTATATAATAAATGTGGTCTAACTTGCAAGAAAAACTGTTTCCTCTTTGAAACTTTCTTCTGAAAATCATCAACAATCCTTTCTGATAATTGTACCGCTTCTAAATCTACCATTAAACTTCCGCAAACCTGACGTTCAATCGAATAAAAAGACTGTTGCTTGATCCACGTTGTGATTTCTTTTAAACGATCCTTCCTACAAGAGATACATTTTGAAATCATACTAAAAACAATGATGCATAAAGACTTACGCCTTTCCATCAGGAAACAGATCATCTTCAAAAAACATATCAGCTCCAGAATGTTTACATAAATATTCTATTACGTCTGGGAACCTTTGGGAGTAAGATTTAACTAGAGCAATTACTTTTCCCGAATATAACCACAAAGTGCCTTCTTTACGGGTATATCCCGGAACCTCCTCGTTCTTTTTATTGTATTTTATGTTGAGACCAATGTTGATCTTAGGAACGTCTTCGACAATCGATTTACCGGGCAAAATCAATATGCATCCCGTTATTCTAGATAATAAGTTTTTTGGAATTCCTAAAAATGTAAAGTAATTTAAAAAACTTAAAAAAACTATTACAGAAACTCGAATAATATTTATTGATGTTTCGTCATAACATAAGTATGACTTCTTCAAAATGTACAATTTTTCATAAATAATAAAGGAAATCTGATGACCAAGAAAACATAAAAAAAAACTAATTTAAATATGTATAATCCTTTCATGAGGGAAGGAACGTGCACTCTCCAATACTATCATTATAATATCGATGGAGTTTTACCAAAAGGGCGTAACCCACACTTTTTGTGAAAATGAAGTTATTCTGGCTATCTTATGCGACTACAGCAAAGGCATCATCTGTTAAAATCTAGTAACAATATTCCGATTTTTTCCTCCGGAAAAATAGATTTGTATTTCCACGAAACGTATCTTCTTATAGCTACACGACGACCCAAAATGTGTTCTCCTGTGAAATTTATTTTTTGTGGGTTACGCCCTTCTGGAGAAACTGTGTCAATATGTATATACACGAGTTTTTGATAGCCGATAACTAAAAGTACAAATGTGCAATTTTGTTTCTTGTTTTTTCGGCAACAAAAATAATTTCAGAGAAATCGATAAACACTTATTATTAATAAATAAGTTCACTCACCTATTTTAGTGGCTGCTATGTGAGCATTTACGAAATTCGCCCTCATTTTATTATCGATATCGATAGCAGCAGACAACTCTGGTTCTTCTTGCTGCTTTAGGCAAACTTTTAACCGTCCATTCCTCATCTTAGATTCCAAAATCTGCATAAGAAACGAAAATTAATTAATTTTATTTCAATTTTAACAATACAAAGAAGTAACTTACTTTTACCATTGCCCCATAGCATTGCTCTCCAAGCATAAAACAAGAAGAACCAATAGGAAACACATTTTGAATGTCTTTGTAGATGGTGCAATCGTTCTCGTAAGTTTTAAGATTTTGAACAATTGTTTGATAGGGATAAGCCTTTGTAATACTTGCCCATTGTTTTGTAAGAGAGACACGTCCGTTTGACGTAAACGAATATTTTTGACCGGTCATAAGTTTTACGTGCACCAATATTTCAGTTTCTCCCACATTGATGCCCAAACGAGTTTTGAAACTTAGAGAAATTCAGTTTGAAAATAGTACACATACAGTTCACGATAATAGAATATTGTATATCCACCCTATTTGTATCAGAAATCACTACGATAGTACTATAGGTAGGTATTTATCAAATTTTACACATTTATTATCTAAACATTACAAAATATGTACACTACTGGAAAAAATGATACATCCACAAGAGAATTCCACCTTGTCTCAAAAAATATGTATCAGATCTGTTTCACAAATTATAAAGTTATGTTTACTTATGTGCCGTATTCATAACTCAACTTACTATTGATGTTAGACTATTGTTACAAACTTGAAACAATTAATAAACAAATTAGTAACGAATACCCTAGAAATAAATGTATGTCCACATTGTAATAGAACGGTTTATAACATTAACAATGTAATCAAGAACAATCTTTAAATGTTTGAAAATATTAATTGTTAAAAGTATTATTTTAATTTACCACGAGAATCTAGAGAACAGTATATTATTGGACGAGCACTTTGTGACGTATAGCGTTGGACGCTCAGAGAGTTTCTGTAATGAGCTGCTTCTGTATTATTAATATTGGTAATTTGTTCTTTTACTGAAATGACAGATAACCCCTTGTCCTACCCGCTAACTCCCGATGCTCGGACCAGAATAAACAAGAAGGTCGGTCGGACTGATTTAACCAGTTTCATAATTTTGCAATTTGAATGCGCTGCAAATTTTCAGGACAAAATTTACGATATTTTTTTCTATCAGACATAGACCTTTGTTCATTGTAAATAAGCACTACAAAATTATCCTGACCACTAATCTATTCTATTAGATGTTTATCAATGAAATTAATTTACGTTTACAAGTATATTTTGGTCAATTTTGCCTTGCCGTGTTATTTTGTCCTAAAAACTAAACAGTTACGAATATTTGTATAAAATTTAGGTTTTATTGTATTTTGTAATGTTTAATAACTATGAAATTTGATACATATCAAATTTAGTGTTATCATAATGGTTTATGATAGAAATGAGGTGGGTATATTCTATTGTTACTTACTGTTCAGTAGCTGCATGTTTCTCAGTATTCCATAGCGTACCGATATTACCTCTATTTTCCTCTACATTATACTGACCAATCTCACCTGTGCCCTGATACCTGAAGTTTTTATTTGAAACAGACACCACTCTGAAAAGAACATTTTATTTTTAAATACCGACACTTATTTATAACATCACCAATTAAGTTATTACAACAAAATATAGGAAAAGGTGAGGCAAACCGAGACATCGCAAATATCTCAAGTACAGTGACACTAAATGTCATATTGATATTACCACTAGAAGAGACCCACATGAACGTGTGACAGAAAATTGACACATCTCGGTCAAGAACGCGAGGAGAATTTTTTCAATTTCATTATTGCATCGTCACAAAATCCGTAATGTACGTTTCAGTTTTGGTGCATTCATACGTGAAGGTTGGTGCTTTTGAATAGTTGGTGTATCTGGTATACATAACAGTTTTTCTTATTGCATTTGTGTGTTTTTACAAATTGCATTTTAAAGTTGAAATTATACGTTGGGGCAAACCGAGACACCATTTTGTGTGTTGTTTTCAATTTTGAAAACAATACATATTTGATTTTGATTTGATTGATTTATTTATTTATTGATAAACCAGAGTACAAAATACATGTAGGTCACATCAAGATATACAAAGTATAACTGAAAAAATGCTTACATCCTAAAAGAGGTAATTAAATTTACCTGTGCTTTAGGTCTGGTTACTAAAACTAACTTACGAGCTAAAAAACAAAAATTTGGCAGAGTCTATGCCATATACATTTAGATAAAATTTCTCATAATTCATAACATAACAAGATAAAATATCAGCCACACAAAGATTTAAAACAAATATAAAAACAAATAACTTCAGTTTTTTTCTTTCCTTGTACCAATTAATAATTTTTGTCCTTATATTTTTGCTGCTAAGATTAAGTATCTTTATTTCATTCGGTAATTCATTAAACATTTTTATTGCTATAATTTCGTTATTTTTGAAATTAACAGACTTATTGATTCTAGGTATTCCAATACTTTTATGTCTGGTAATACTTTTGAATCAATAAAATCCTTCCTCAAATTATTGAAATGATACATAACCGACTCAATGTTAACGAATCTTTAATTTTCAAGGGTTGAAAATTACATTCTTTGATTTATTAATAATTTTAATAATTCTACTTTGTATAGATTCCAGTTTATAAAGTACATAATCATACGCCCCACCCCAAGCAATTATTCCGTAATTAGCCAGGCTATCGAAAAATGCATAATACAATGTAATCAAATTTTTAGTCTGCAAGATACTTCTCAATTTACCAAATACGAAAAGTAGATATCTAGTTTTATCAACTATATAAGCTACATGTTTATCCCATCTCATATTGCTGTCTATAAATATCCCTAGATATTTTGTAAAATAAACTCTTATTTGTAATTATTTTGTTGTTTTCTCGAATATTGTCAAAGCATAGTAGTAAAAAATGATACGGAAATACAATAGAAAAAACTAAACAAATAACGAAGATTCACTTCGACGAGCTGTTCATACTATGAATTTTGGTATGTCTTTAAGACAAGCATCAAGGCAATTTAATGTTCCACGAGCAACAGTAGCTCGTCATTTTCATCCATCAAATAAAATTTAACGTTTGAATTGCAAATTGCGTATATTTTTCTTTAAAAACGAAACTAAAACAAAACCCAGGTCAAACAATTAAGTTCCAAAAACCGGACGTATCTCGGTTTGCCCCATAAAAATGAGTCCACCAAATTTTTGGCCATAGCTTGAAAACAGCAACAGCTGGATTATGGGTTTTATAAGTTCATAAGTTGTGTAATAAAGTTAGCTTTCCAACGGCACTTCGCCCGTTGCGAAATGTTATGATCAGTGGATTTTAAAGCAACACTACAAAATGTGTCTCGGTTTGCCCCATTCGCCCCTACTCATATCAGAATTTAATATAATTATATTCAATGTATTCAATTTAATATATTATATACGATAATTTAACATAATACTTTATTTAAAATAAAAGTAATGAAAAATCTTTCTAAAAATTCCTGAAATAAAGGTGCTTAAAGTTCAATAACAATATCCACAAAAAATGTATATAACAATTTTAATCCTTTTATTATAAAACTCATTGTCAAATAATAATGATTACTAGAAAGGGATTGGCAAACAGTATATTAAGAACAAGTTTTATAAGGCCTGTTTTTATGGCATGGTTTATGGAGGTCAAGTCTAGAAAAGAGCCACATAGCGACGTGTTTTCTAAAGGACAAGTGCGATAAAAGCCTTATGAAACATGTACTTTATACTAGTTTTTTTTATTTAGACCCTTTATGCCCTTTAAAATTAAAAAAAAAATCGTATATTACAAATTTAGGAAATTTTGTTGTGGTCGGTGACACCAATTATAGATTTGTTCCTTTCGACAGTTCTGAACTGTTCTAGGTGTTAAAAGCATTCCATTTGAAATCGTTACAGTTCTAGAACTGTCCCAGAACCATTCGAACAATTCTTGACCCGAAATAAGTATTTTTAGTTCAGAATGAGTTCCGAACATGTTCCATGCTAACAAAAGTAGTGGGTGTATTTTTTGGGTGTCAATTTATGTGGGTAACTGCATATAATCACATAACGGTATGTTTGTAATCTCAAGCGTTCCATTGGTTCTCGTTCAAACTGATTCAGAACCGAATATCCGGTGAACTACAAGTTCGGAATTCGTTCAGAATTACTGAAAGGAGCAAACCTTATATGTCAATTTAATTCAAAATTAATGTTTTGGGTTAGATTTATTAAGAATTTATGGTATGTTTTAGTAGTAGTTTTTGTTTTACTACACAATTTCCAACATCACTTCACTTGCGAAGTAATTTGATACATGTTAAAACAAACAGTTATTTGGTTATCAGTGGTAACGTCATCAAAGTTACAACAACAACAAATACATATAACACAAAATGAGGTTAAAACATCTAAAGTGAGAGTAGAAGTTTAACTGATATACCTAAATCATAACATCACTTGTATTGCGCTTCAGTTAAAAATCACATCACTTAATAAAACGAACGAGTTTGACAAGTGAAGTGATGTGAATGAATCAATTCAAATGCTGAAACGAAAACGCCTAATGCTACCAACTTTGAAAAATGAAAACTTACACATCGTACTAGAAGCTATAAATATTTATGCATTCCAGTTTCAAAATGAGTTCATTAATAGATGCAAAATAGAAAAAATATTATTTATAAAGGTAAAAATAATTAAACGCTATGAATGTGCATAATCAATTTGAATGGATACTCTTAATACAGGAGACGATTTATAATTTATGTAATGTCAACTACCATAAAAAGTTTAACACAATTTATATCGCAGGACAAGACAAAAAAATGCAAAAAATGAGCCAGAATCTCCCACCTCCTATTTGTTATTATTGTAGGAGGCACAAGATAATAGTTGACCAATTATTTCTTATAGAGCCAAGACAAAAGCCGATATGGCAAAGATAAAACAACTATCACGGACAACCGAAATGAATGCTCTAGTGTGCCTATTATAAGGGAAAATGAAAAACGACTAATATAATAATGAGGTATTTACAGTAATAAATACTTACAAAGCTTCCATCAGATGTGGCCATCCAACATGCACAACTTTGCCAAGTATTGTTTTAGCTACACCATCGGGTAAAACTTCTTTGCCATCCACAATAATATTAAGTATCATGTTTTCACTTCTACTAGGATGTTCAAATACTTTAACAGAAGCATTTTCTAAAGTCCCCTGTAATTTATATGATTATTACTAAACAATTAAATATGTTCTTATATTAAACAAATTAATAATTTCTCATTAACCCCAATACTATATTATTAAGGTCTAGTTCAGATGACGGGAGTCTGGCCTTACAAAGATACACAGAAGTACCATAAGCTGTTCAGATGAATAACTCGTGTTTAGCACATGTTGCACCAAGACCAAATGTATATGTATGAGCAAACTGCAAAATGTTATGTAAATCTGACTTGTCATGTAAAAGTTATCGTCCGTATTCATAGACAAATGATTAGTGCTAGGTTAGTTAAACTATCTTGTTAAACTATTTCATAAAAACAGAAATTTGATTGGTTGCAACGATTATTTTCATAGAGATCGTCACTAGTTTAATTTAATCGCATATCTATGAATACGGCTGTATGTGTAAGAATTGTGTTTCTCAAACCGGTTACTGCTTATTTATTATTATTATAATTATTGTCTCGTCCTTTTGAATTTCATTTACATAAGGCATTTTGACAATTCAAAATGTGTATGTATTTTATTTCTTGTCCCTTTGGCAAAACAGTTTTTTTCTTATTAAAACGTCCGATTCGCACAACTTAAAGTTTGCTGTACCAGAATTTTTTGCTCGCAATTTATACCTTGATACATATTATGAGCATCAAAAGATGACAAAAACAAGGCAGGTCAAAAAACAAAATAATACCTTATACTTCAAATGCTTCATAGTAGGAAAACCAGGATAATAAACATCAAATTTAGCACCAGGATAGGCTCCTTTAATAAGTTTTTCCCTCGGTACTTGAATATCATCAACAGAAAAATGTAGACAAGAAGCTTTTAACGATTTAATGAGAGGAAAATATGCAGGTGCTTCATATTCGCCAAAATCTTCCTCTATATATCTATACACTAGCATAGGACCATGGCAATTCCTCGAGCGTTCCTCTAATGTTAATTTGTCACTACATGACTCCATTGCTTTTAATAATAGATTCTGAAATGTTAAATACTAAATAAACATTTTTTTAAAATATCGTTTACTTTACTTCATCAATAAATGGAATAAGAACAACGGCTTCCCAATCTTGCTTTTTACCATTCAAATCGGTCTTAAAATTTTCAGGATAATACTGCTTAATTGGAGAATTATCACTAGTCATTAAGTCTTGATAAGCAAGTGGTAATAATGATTTACTAGCTGCAGGTAAAACTGCTAATAACTACAAACAAAATGCTATAATCAAAAATACATGCAACGTGTTACAGCTGTTACTTGTTCGTAAGGTTTAAATGGCTTTGCTAGTTCAAAGTCAAAGGTCAACGTTAAATGGGAAAAGTCCTTAATATCTGACACGTAAGGAGCATAATGATGTGGATAAAACCATGACCAAGAACATATGCCGTTATAATAATAATGCAAATTCCACTGAATTGCTCTAATATATTCTTCAGTTTGAGATTTCAAGACCTCCCTAATCATAGTTTTAATTATTATTAGTTATTCATTAAAAATATTACTTACTCAGTCACATCTTCAAATTCCAATTTATCGATGTAATAGGAAAACTTATGTTGTAAAAATTCGGCCTTAAACAAATCGTCTTCATCTGTAAGAATATTAATATCACTTTCTAACTCTTCTCTTTGATTGGATTCCTTTATTCCTTTATTATCATCTTCAGTTACGTCTAATAACTATCAAAAATAGAAGGTTTAAATAACATTAAAATAATAACATTTGTTTATTACTAAATTGTCAGTTTCCTTAATTAAAGCAGCCAATTCAGGATTAACGGACATCTCGTCTTGTTGATGGCAAATATCGCTGGTCGAAGGGGTTTTTTTTAAAATATCCTCTTCTTTTAAGTTTTCATTTTTAACTACATCATTCGTACTTTTTACATCTTTTGACATCCAATTCCATATATCCATATTTGTCATTCTCATCTTCAAATAATTTTAAGTAGATAATCAAAGTCATATTAAAATAATAATCTTATTACCTTCGGTTTACAATTTTCATTTAAACTACGACCCGTTTTGGCTTCAAACCACTTTAGATCTGCATATTTATGTGTAAAATGTTCTAAATCAATACTACTTAATTCACAAATGAAAACTTCAAATCTTTTCAAATTTAATATTCCACCTTCATTTATGTAGCCACCCAACGTAGGTAATACTTTCGTGTAGGCTTTGTACAATGTGGGAAGGGCACCATTGGCTATGTGCATATTGGGTAAATGTGGGATAAAATCATTACCGACTAAAAATCCCATCAAAACCTAAAGAAATTAATCAATTTTCATTAAAACAGTATGATGGTAATGAATATAAATTAATATACCCAGTCATCTATAATCTTTTCAATGTCATATTCAAATGTTAAACTATCCTTTAACTCGTAGAACTCTAATTCCAAGTATTCCCTCATCAAAGACAAATGCAATAAAAAAAATGTAGTTTGTTCAGGAATATTCTTGCGTCTATTAGCTTTCTTACCGAACCGGACCTGAAATTTATGAATTAGTACACCGATCACCTCAGACTATATTATTTCTACCTCTTCTCTGAGTAGAGAAAAATGTGGTTCATGCGTGCACAAACCTAACATTATAAGATCGGCATCCAATCCATACAAACAATGTCTAGTATTCGGATCGTATCCAGGTTGGGCGCGCATATAACGAATATAATCCATAATCTTATGCTCTCCTTCCCCAGGAGTCTATGTAAACAAGTCAGATTTTAATTGAAAATGGTAGTGTACCGATGCAATTTTATTAAATTACCATGTGCCCCGATAGAATAATTTTGCAATCTCTCCATAATTTGTCAGTTGATATTTTATTGGCTACAAAATATTTCAGTTGTTCCTGCAGACGAACCATGAATACTGTTCCTGGAGTGATGCAGTTCGAATCAAAACGAGCTTCAGTTGGTAAAGCTTCGCCACGGTCACGAGCCTTTGCCTCTAAAAAAGCGGCTTCTTTGGCAGATCTAAACCTGCGACCGCGCTGTTGATTCATTTTTGCCCTAGGTGCCACACCGTCAACGGCCATAAAAAAAAGCTTACGAGGCTTAATCATTCGAAACAATACTTCTATGTAATGAAATATATCTGTAAATATTTTCTCTTCGGTGATACGAAAATGGGGGTCGCCGTCATCTGGATGGGAACAAACATGTATTATACCGTTCATGTCTAAGTATAAATTATCAAACTCGGGAATCTAAAGAAAAACCGTATACATAAAGATAAAGCAAATAGGTTAATTACCCATTATTACTTGATATTCTTTAACTACTTCGCTTAAACACGGATATCTTTCGCTAATGTATCTAAAAAATTTTGGGACACCCATTTTTAACTGTTTTTAAATATAAATAATTATTGGAAAATATGCACAATAAAAGCGAAACTGATTTTTATAAATCTAAAATACTATACACTTATGACGTCACAGTTACCGCAAATTTTAAACGAGGCACGATATTAAAACTTCAGAAAAAGTTAAGTCAAATATTTTACAAAGTATTTGTTATTAAGTTCCTAAAAGCATCTACTTCAAATTATATAATTTTTGATAAATAAGTATCCAACACTAATTCATTCTTTCCTTTTTTTTTTTCAATAGTAAAGTAGTGATTTTCTAATTTTACGGACAATCCCTGTTGGTAGCACTGTACAATGTTGTTGTTAGTCAGTAGCGCACGAAATATCCAAAATAATTAAATTCTGAGTACAGTTTTGAAATATCTTTAATAGATTTATAATTATTAATTCTTCAAGTGTATGGAGATGTTGATGCACTATCTCTAGGTGCTTCGCCCTTTTTTGCTCTTCTGTACTTTGGATCATCCATATCTTTCCAACCATCAAAGTTCGATGTATGACCCGCACTCGCACCCTCCACATATTTTGGACAGCCAAAATCAGGGACCCACCTGGCTCTCTTACCTATACTCATGGCAATAATTACGGTAGTTTGCTACATGATCATCCTCGGGACTAAATAACCAAGGGTTAATTTCTAATTAACTTATTTAACTATTTAAACGATACACGATATTCATATAAGTACTTAAATTATTTTCTATTTTTTAATTGCGAAAATCAATAACTAAATATCATAATTTTGGTTATTTTGGAAAATGTGTTAACCGAACAGATTTGAACAACTTTTATAGCGTAAACATGTAAACAACTTTTCATAACTGCATCACATAAACAGGTCATTTCCCGACATGGCTTCATAAGTAAATATTTCCATCTCCTCTGCACAATCTAGAACTTTGTAACATCTATTCTGCATTTTCTGTATATAAATGTATACGTGTGTATATTGAATTATATTATTGTATTGTATATTATCTTTACAAAAATACTAAAACGATATTTCATAAAATTAGAAAAGCATTTTAACAAGTGAACAAGTGAATCGTTAAGATCAGAAATAAGGTCAGTATTTTTATAACATTGAGTTATTACCTGAATGTAAAACCACATAATGAGAATAAGAGTAACATCTGACAAGTAAATTTTCAATTTAATATAGGCATCTGAACCGAGTAATAATTATAAAATTTTTTTTGTAAAAAACACGTTCTCAATAAGTTAAGATATCTAATCAAAACAACATAGCTATCCACAATTATTAGCGCCCTATAGATACAGAAAAAGAAACTGGACATTGTCTTACTTTAGAAATGTTATAATTTCTTCTTGTTAGTTTATTTTATACTGATTTTAATTTAAAAGTAAAGATTTAGTTCACATTGTACAGTAATTCGTTTAAAGTCTACTTGGAGTAGAAGCTTTTTTTTATGAAATCTTGATTATTATTACCGATACAATCTCGAATGAACATTTATTACGGTATTAGGAATTCATATCACCAGTTTGAACAGATCTAAACAGTTTCCTAATTTACCTGAAAAATTGCAAATACTCGACTAAAATGTTTCTGATCTTATCAATTCAATCGACTAAAAATAGTTTTATATTCGGAAAAAATTTGGGTTTGTTCATTTTAAATAATTTCAAGTAAATAAATATTAATAAATTAAAACAAAGAACAAGATAATAAAAACAAATTAACACAAACGCTCAATGTAAATTGGTATTTTTCAAGTAGGTTAAAATATAAAAAAACTTATTCTATTTAGATTATGGCATTAAAGAATCTAGCACAAGGCACGCTTTATTGTCCATCAGCTTACGAATGCTGAGAACGATCTAGTCTATTTTATTTGTGATTAGTGGAAATCGTACTATTCTAAGTTGATTTCCAAAATCGCACAAGACAATGTCTCGCACTAAAAGCATCTGCTTTACAAATACAAATGGTGAATGTCCAAGCGCTATTGTTCGCACACACTCTCCATTTCTCACATCCCAAACAACTAGACTTCCTGATCGGGCCGTAATAATAAGATGAGGAGTCAACATTAGCACGTGACTGGGAAATGAATGAGAGATCTGAATAGTGTTGAGAAGATGTCCTTGAAAACGTTCCCAAACACAAAGTCGTTCGTCCGAACCCAACGATATAACATAACTAGCTGAATATGTTAACGATGTTATGCTACCATCATGTGCTTGAATACTGTACATGCATGCGCCTAATAAAAAAGAACTCAAAGTATATTAAGTATATTAAATACTATAGGCCTATATTACCTGTGAGTAGATCCCATACGCAGAGCATTCCATCTTGAGATCCACTACCTGACATGGCAGGACATATACGGTCAATAAACATACAAGTAATAGGACCGCAATGCCCATGTAAAGTATAGAGAGGGGTTCCATCTTCTAATCGGAATACTTTCAAAATGTGATCCTGACTACCAGTAAGAACTCTACCACCTTCAGAATCCAAACACGTTATAGGTTGCTGATGTGCTTTTGTCACTAACACTTTTAAACAACGCAAGTCTTCAATATTTTCATTCTACATTCACAAAAGTATTATAATATATGTACAAGAAAATTTTATCGCTAAAAACTTACTGGTTGAATAATATCATTATAATCGGTAATCGAACCAGCAGAAGAAGTTCGGACATGAGTACGTCTATATGCACATGTAAAATTCCAGTCTATAGGTCGACCTTGACTATAAGATTGCAATTGAAGAAAATCCAACGTTCCATAAAGACGTGCTGCTATCACACGAGAACCGATTGCTCTCACGCATATAACGCCAATGCCAGTTCCATCATCATATATACACTACAATCAATTTCTATTAGAATGTATAAAATAAATTCCAATTAACATACACGAAACTTCCCCGTAGTACCTTCCCAAAACTCCACGCATCCATCTGCACAACCAACCACTATTAAATTGTCTAAATAATCCATACACCAAATGGGCGAAGTTTTCGATGCACCACTCCCATTACCGACAAAAGATTCATACTTATTTATTGCATCACAGCTACGATTAATGTTACCATTTGGAATACCGCATTCACGCACTTGTCGTTGAATCTGCGCCCAATTTGCCGTATTGCCATTTTTATTTTTGTGTTCCTTTTCGTGCTCAGTGTATAACTGATGATACTCGTGAATAAAATCAAACTTTGAGTTGCAATAATTTGCCGCAGTCGGTTTTAGCATTAGACCAGAGAAGTTAGTATTGATCTTATGATTGAAGCTCGGTACAGACAAAAACGTCTCATCTTGTGAAGGTGGTGAGCCAGACTCATAATCAGAAAGGACGTTTTCATCATAGTCCATACTTAAGTCTGGAGATTTGCTTTGTACCACGAAGTACCTAAATTACAAATTTATAAAAGATAGGTGTTGTAATGGAAATGTATTGCAGATGATGTTAAAGTAAACAAATGGCCAGAGTATAGAAAATGAAAAAATTAATCTCTTAATTATCATTTAAAATAAAAATGTGTAATACTTAAATAGGGCGGTTCAATTTTTAATAGGAAAAATTTGAAAATCTATACACTGAATAAAAATAATGGGAGTTTGCTTTATACACTATTAGCCACGGATTTTCCCTTTTTTTAAAATGGCACTAAAGTTTGAATTTTTCTCTCTCGATATCTGTTAAATAGGAAAAGGAACAGGAATAGGACTCTTCAAATTTGGTTAAAACACACTCTTTAGATGATGACTTTTGTATTGGTTGTGTGTTTGTGCCACCGATTAACCGACTGAACTACCAGTTTAATTGCTGAATAATTTTATACTTGGCATTTATTGGTATCTATTCGGTTTTTAAGATACCTATTTGACAAAATTTAATAGGAAACATCTTTATTTTTATTAATTCAATACAGCAAGCAAACCCCCATTACTTTTTTAGTAATCTGTCAATTCGCAAATTTTCCCGATTAACAAATATAACAAATGTGGTAAGATCCTTACGATTTTCTGTCAATATTCTGTACGAGTTCTCCTGTTTCGGTGTCCCAAACTTTAATTTGTCCCCCAAGACACGAACTGGCAACAGTAAAACCATCTGTGACAACACACTCAATTTCTTGTGGATGGCCCTCTAAAATTAGTGGCACAGCCTCTAGCAAAACGGGCACTTCATTTTCTTCAGTTTTGTCGCTGAACCATGACGCTCTCCATTCTGCATAATTGCGTGAACATATGCACCTGTACAGTACCACAAACGCATATGCTAACACTATCACGCTTATGAAACATAAAATTGTGGTAAGAAAAATTTCCATCGGGGAACTCGGATACAAAGGACGGTCAGTGTAATAAAAATTTGCAGATCCCGGAGTTCCATCGAGGTCTATACAGAAAATTTCTACTAATTACATTAAACTACATGTTCCATTCTTACCGTTAAAATCGATTGGATCCAATGCGGCAGCCAGAGCCTGCCATTGAAATTTTTGTCCATTCTTCTCATCGACGTTTCTTAAAAGTAAAGCCTGCCGAGGACTAATTGGATGGGAAATTTTTATATTAGGCAAGATAGCAATCAAACGACCGCTCAATGAAATGTTGTATTTTCTCAAAATAACTGCCCAATGCTGAGTTGGTAATCTGAGCCAGGGAGCATAATCTGGATGTTTAAGCTTATTATATTCATCAGAATTATTCCGCTTGTAAATAAATTCGACTGGGCGCTGTGTGACAAAATTGACATGATTATTTACATTAAAACTTTCTTCTATTTTAAAAGGATTATACTTAAGAGATATACCAGAAACATTTTGTTTTTCGACACTTTCAGCTTTGTCAAAAGTTTTTTGCGTAGTCTTTTCTGTCAATTCTAAAAAATATTGTTCAATAATTCCACTACTATACAATATTCTGGCTATCCAAATAACCATCAAGATCATGAAAGCTCGCTGAAAAAATCTTGTTCGTGCCCAAATATTAACTAGACGTAATCGTTTCGGTATCTTCCTCTCTTGCACCCCTTGCATTTGTCCGGCAACAACATCAGTATGACCACAAGATAATCTTGGATGGGATTTTGATCGAATCATGCCAATTTTACTATGAGAATTAGTACCGTTATTTTGATCGTAATAAACATGAGGAGATTGATATAAAATATTGTGAAGATTGGGATTAGACTTTTCTACAAAATTTCCTATATGTCTCGTGTCTATACCTAATATCGTGCAGAACAGTAACATTTGCAGAAAAAAGTCGGTCATTAGACCGACAATTGCAAAAATACAGAACTCTTGAATGGCCGGTACAAAAGTAAACAATCCAATTGTTAAAATGGTAATTTCACTTAACAAATTCTTCGTGATGGACCAGCCCTCTTTGCTTAAACCTTGAGCCACTCTAATTTTTACATCTAAATGTTGAGGAGTCGAAACAACACTCTTTGTTATCACTAAAACGTTCTCTAAGCCAACCAGTATAACTAAATAAGGAAAGATCTCTTTATCTTGTAGTGAAAATGTCAAGCCAAAAAAGAAACATATGCCCAAAGTCATTCCTAAACTAATTAAAACTGTTACAACAACGGTAAAAGCCATTACTATTTTTGAACGAATCAATTCAATTTTACGCACGGAAAAATAATAATAAAGGAATAAAAGAAAAAATGCGAGAGCAATCGGAAAAAATTCATTGTAGTTGAATTCTCCTGGGTAATAAATGTAAGCAGTGTCATTATAGATTTTTACGAAGTTCTCTGGTACATTCACGTTTTGATGTAAAGGGTATAAAGTTTGTAGTTTATGTCTTAATCCCGATATAAACCTAAAAGTGTACAGATAAAAAACTCGAGCCTTTTACTTAATTAATATAAACTTACTGTTTATCATATTCCGAAAGAAATAAAGTGACCCCGTATTGTAAAATGCGTTGTCTATTTCGTAACGGATAGCGTTTAATACCTGTGTCGGATAAATGCATTCCAAATAACATTTCGGCCACCGACGTTTTCCCCTTTTGAATATTCTACAAAATTTATATTATTTACATTTGAGTAAAATGTTCAGTCAATTTGATAAATACTTGATAATTGAACACCGTATTGAGAATGGAAGAATCTTGAGCAAATTGTTGAACATCCTGATGCCATAGATTAGCAGGCGATAATACTAAACAACTATACTGCGGTAGCACATCACTTCTGATGTCTTTTATTTTCTTCACTGCTTCGACATGAAGGCAGATATGCCCGAGGGTTTTGACACTGATCAAAATTATGTAAATAATGTAAGTTATTAAACTAAATAAAGCAACTACTGACCTATCTGTTGCTTGAAAGTTTCTTACGACGTCTAAAAGTTTGAAAGCCTCGTAAAGAGGTGCTCGAAAAGCATCACTAATATACAAGCTCGAATCCCAAGGCAAAACTGCCGTTCGCAATACCACCTGTTGAATATAACACCATGGCGGCTCTGCAGAAAACACTTCTAAACTGCTCATGTTCGATTCGAACTCCAGACTTGCAACGGGAGATTTCCCGGTAAAGGTAAATTTAGCAGAGGGTAACTAATTGTGAAATAAAATGTTAAAATCTATAATTATATTATATACATAGTATACGATTATAAATTTGTAATTTGAACTTTTAAGAAATATACGGCAAAATATTTTTAAGCTTTGTTTTATGTCGTTTTATCAAAAACTGCAATACAGTACCAACTTCGATTATCTGCGTACTCCCATCATCCAGGGTTGAAAAATCCTTTTTTTTTTTAAATATACACGTACATATTAAGACATACGTAAGAAGTATAAGAACAGAGGTTAGAAAAATCAAATCTGAGAGTAAAAAACAAAAACTGACGACAAATTACAAATATTTTAATTAAGTTGCATATTTATTTTTTTCTATATGTATGTATGTACTTTTTGAAAATACAATGTAAAAACAAATTTACGAGTTGAAAATTGGTGTTTTTTGTTTATTTACATCAAAGTTAGACTATAAAAACGTGTTTTTCAATTATCCAGGTTTTCTAATTATCCGGGAATACTCTCCCCGTCATTACCCCCGATAATCGAGGTTGTACTGTAGTTAGATATCTAAAGATTTTTTAAGGGATATTAAAATATTTAGTGATGTGAAGTTATCTTATTCCATTAAAAACTATAAAAAAGTTCCATCAATGAATATTGTGTAGGTAAGTAAGTAATTCTATGCCTAAAAGTTCGAATTTGTAGTACAAAAACAAGTATAACCAAAATGATGTAAAGTACACTATTTAATTGAATTGATGATAATTAGTCATTCACCTCTCCTTGCACAAATAAAGTTCATAAATTATTTTTCTATCAATTAAATATTACTTCGACTTTTATTATTTTACATGTTTGAAAGAAATAGAAAATAAATTATGTAATTTATTTAAAAATTCTAACATAAATTAGCAAGTAAAATATAATTATAATTAGCTCACCAACATAACAATCCGATGAAAATTGCAAATGAAATGACAGTCGTAGGGTAAGACGTGCAAAAAAGACCATGAGCATAATAAACTTGCCCGACACGTTCATGAAGAGATGGGGGCCTACCAGTGGACCCCTTGGGTCGCAATTCTTCCCCACGCGTGCTCATTGACTACGTTACGCTATCCATGACTTACAATATTCAGGTAACTCTGAATATCTGCAAAACATACAAACTTAATTTTCAATGACAGTAAAACCGATCCCATTAATCCGGATTATCCAGATCAGCAAAAGTGACCAAGTAAATTTTTTAATTATTTTCCTACTCACGTGACTGTCGAATTGTTTTTAACGCCCTGTACAAAGCGTATAATAGGTCTATTAGCGTCATCACTAACGTAAAAGAAGAGTTAGTAACATCGAGGATGCATATGTTACTCAAGATAGATTCCAATACACATCATCAATAAAACCTCGTATTTTTACAGTGCTAATAAATTGTAGTCTTTCTTTGCCATGCCATATGTATGCAGGTAAATCATCGGTAGAACGTCCCATGTTCGAAACATTAAACTGAACATTACAAATATACAATTTAGAACCAGTTTTACAAACATAGATATACATGGAATATGGATATTTTAAGAATAAACAGAGGTATATGTCAAAAGTGAGTTTTAAAATGTTACTGTATTCTCCGAATAGTGCTAACTACGGAATAAATCGTTTTTTGAAGGAATAGCATCCACTATTCTAGGTATATTGCAATGTAACCTCATAGTTTATGTTTGTTGTCACCGATTTAAAACGAAAAATGGAAGAATTAAATGATATTCATATATTTGAATCGTCTGATGACGAAATTGAAGAACTAATTCAGCCCAGGGTTAGAAAACCCAAAATATTTCGAAAATGGTATGTAAACAATGTTTTGTATAATTTATTACGAAATCAAAAACGTTGTTTATTTTCTAGAACTAACTATTTTGAAGAATATAGTGAAATACATTACATAACGGCCATTACAAAGAACAGAAATAATACAGTATAAGGCCAATTATAAGTCTGTTTTATTTCATTTCATTTTTAACAGTAAAATTAAGAACAAAAACTCAACATTTTCCTGCAATGTTTTTATGTTCTTCTACTAATGTTAAAAGTTGTTCCAACTCTTCAGTTGCAAAGTTAGGGCACCTTCGACGTTTGTCGTTTCCCATTATTATTAATTATTTTAATAATTGCAAATTTTCAAGTTGAAGTCGGAAATTATAACTATCGTACGTTTCAACGGTAGGCAGAGTCCCAATCAGAACATTTATTTTTAAGCGTCTATGTTTAAAATCTGTTATAATTGTATTTAGGGTTACATTTTTTACTTTTAGCATGTATTTTTATTTTAATTTAAGCTTTTTAGCTTTAATCATTTTCGTACTCTTTAATATAACACTATCTGCTTTGTTTAAAATTACTTTATTCTATGCTAATTTGAAATTAAAAATTATAATTTTAACGATTATTATAAAAATTAATCTTTAGATGTAATTTTGGACTATCAGAAAACTTGTTGCAAAATTTGAGCCAAATCGGATTGGTCATTTTCAAATGCAACGGAAAGTACGAAACGTATATTCTGATCTACAATCCTAAAGGTAGTACATGCACGCTACTATTTTGTAATGCCAACCTTATAATTTTAATCGTTATTCACAGAATTAGTATTCTTGTCATTATTTGCATTTGTAAAACGTTTCAGTCTTATAGCAAGAATAAAATGGTAAAATAAATATATCTGCAGAATAGCTATTCTGCAGTATAAATTATGATTGTAAAACCAGGCCTTAGTAACTTTTTATTGATGACTTGCATTGCAATCTATCTTGAAAAATGTACAGAACATTTGGGCTTGTTAAACTCCACAATATTGACAGTATTGCAGTAATTTACAGTGGTGCTAACATAACTTGACGTACATTTCGTTGGTGCAACGGTAGGTTGATGGTAAGAACTCCAATCAAAGCGTTTATTATGAAGCATCTATGTTTAAATTTTGTTAATCATATTTTCAGTTACATTTCTTACTTATGTCAGCATGTATTTTAATTTTCATTTACTTAAGCTACTCTTTAATAATTTTATTTGCTATTTAATATAACACTATTTGTTTTTCTTAAAATAAAATTATTTTATTCTATGCTAATTTGAAATAAGAAATTAGAATTTTAACAATAATTACAAAAAATAACCTTTAGATGTAACTTTGCACTATTAGAAAGCTTGATGCAAAATTCAAGCCAAATCGGTTCAGTCATTTTCAAATGCAATCAGAAATACAAAACGTACCTATGTTCTGATCTACGTCCTTATATTATGAAATTTGCAGTATCAAATTATAATATTTCAAAAGCATTACCTACACACATGACAAATTAATATGTAAAAAATATTTATCAAAAAAATTGTTTCTAGAATTAGACTATCAATAAGTAAGTACCTATTTAATTTTAAATATTCAAATTAAACGTATAAATACGAATTTTTAATTCGTCAAAATTGGCAGCATGTATTGTTATTCAACAACGAAGCCGTGACTGATTTTCATTCTAAAGTTGATTAACCTCTATTTTTACTATATATTGCATTTATTAATATGTTATGTTCTTTATTGTTGTTAAAAATGTTATACTGGAAAATCTTTAATAACTATTAAAACTAAAGATTAAATTATTTTATTGTGAACAAATGTGAAATAAAAAACATGCAATATTGCGACCAAAAAACTCACCCCTTAAAATCTTTTGCAATTATTGAGGTACACGCGGTGTATGAACATGACAGACACCATGTTAAGAATAAATATTTAACAGTATTTGTTTAAATAACAAGTTCACGCTCCGTTGATTAAATATATTAATAAAATCTAATCGCCTGCAACAAATGATAGTTTAAATTGCAAAAATTAAGGCTATTGTATTGCAGTTTCTTGCACGTGAACCTTTAAAAATGTGAAATGATTGGTCAAGGCTAGGTCCATGTATAGCATTATACATATTATATAATGGATGTAGTAATAAAAATTATAAATAATTACATAGTTCTAACTTCTGGAATTCAGCCCTTTGCTAGAAGAAAGCGTACCAGGTCCAGTGTCACTATTTAAAATTTTATTTATAACTAGAGAAATTGAGTAAGGTCAATAAAGTATTCTGTGGTACATTATCGTCTTAAAAATGTGTTAAATGCTATTCGTTTCTTCACTAAATTTCCATATAACGGATTCTAAAAATAATACGTAATGTCATCTAACCTATATATTTTGCTAAAATTTATTACGATTTATTTATTTGTCGGCACATTATATTTACTTACGAATTAGAATAGTTCCTTACAGTTTAACTAATGTTGCATTTGGTTTATTTTACCACATGAACTACACGTTGTTGCAATTATCTTTACGTGCACTTTGCAGCATTTGTCAACAATTTCATTTGGTTTTTTTTTGTACTTTGGTTGCCAACTATTTTGTGTAGTTATCATACAACGTAATGCCATCTAGTGCTTTCATACGCCACATTTCCGCAACATAAACTAGAAAAGGTTCAAAGGTAGCGTATAAATGGCGATATACGTAATCATTGTTTTACTACCTATAGCTTATCCAAACCTATATGACGTTCAAGTAATCAACAAAAACTTACTAGATTGTTTATTTGTAATCGATTTAAAGTTTGGAAAGTGACATATTCTATAGATGATTTACCTGCGCACATATTAGATGATATAAAGAAAGACTACAATTTATTAGAACTGTCAAAATACGAGGTACGAGATGACAGCACTGTGTGAAACGTCATCATCTAGTAACCTTGTATTGATGACGTGCATTGCATATAGGTTTGGATAAGCTATACATACATACACTTCGTCCAAACCTATATGCAAACACGTCATCAATGAAAGGTTACTAGATGACGACGTTTCACACAGAGCTGTCACCTCGTACCTCGTATTTTGACAGTTCTAATAAATTGTAGTCTTTCTTTATGACATCTAATATGTGCGCAAGTAAATCATTTATAGAATATGTCACTTTCCAAACTTTAAACGGAATTACAAATAAACAATCTAGTAACTTTTTTTTGATGACGTAAATTGCTTATAGATTTGGATAAGCCATATTGTACGTACTATTTGTAGTACGTATATATTTATCGTATGTACAGGGTGTCCCATTTTCGTTTGTAAAATATCTCTGTTATTACAAAATAACAGAGAGTTGCGGATTCCACTTTATTTTCCTACTTTTTTGTGTCGATTTCAATGGCCAAATCAAACATTGCATGTCACTATTTGATTTTGAGTTATAGTCGAAAATCGATTTTTTTACTATTTTAAAAAAGTTTTATCTTATTCCCTGTTTACAATTTGAAACATTTTATCAATGATCTTAATCTATTACAAAAATAAAAACTTCTTACAGCTATAGAAATTGTTCAAATTGATTTCTGCGGTTTTTCGTGGGGCATCCACGTTACCACGTGCTAATGTTGCAAGTTAGATTCACAGAGCACACTATTCAAAACAACATAATTGCTTTAAAGATATATTGAATCAAAGATCACACAATAATTCGGCGAGCTCCACACTACATATATTGAATCAAAGATCATAAAAATAATTCGGCAAAGACTGCACTTGTTAAGCACTTCCGCATTCGCCGAAGGTTACCGGGAGAGTGGTTCTCATCTTGTTGGGCCTTCGGCGATTTTCGGGGGTGCGGTGGTAAGTGCCTTTCTTTGCAGTGCTGCCACATTTCCATTGTGTTGTAAACACAGACGACATCTTTTTTATACCTCTAAGAGCATTTATAAGGTAAAGTTGTAAATTCATCTGAGACAGCTTGCCGCAAATCGTCTGCTGTTTCGAGTCGATTTTTGTAAATATGATTTTCTAGAAATCCCCATACAAAAAAATATAATACTAATATGTCTGGTGACGTGGCTGGCCATAACACTGCACCATATAAGTAACACACTATAAGTAACCATTAACAATAAGTAAATATTTATCCTTTATTCTGTGAAATCGTTGATCCAAAACTGCAGGTGTTTCGCCCTCTTTTAGCTGTTTCGTGCTCTGACCATCCTTTACTACTGCACCAAGATCTTTTTAATCACCAAAGTCCGATAATATAGGTAATAGCATTCAATGGTAATAGGTATATGTCCCACAGTCACATCACCGCACATATTGGAATGTCAAAAGCGGGATCCCCCTGGCACTCTTACCATGAACGAATAGTTACCCAAGTTTATAAGCAAATGATTTAAAATGGGTTCATAGAAGAAGATAAGATGCTAAAGTTAAATTATACATTACTTATGTAGTACCAGTTCATAGACGTCATTAGGCTAAGCGGTTAAAGATAATATATCGGTAGTAATGCAAAATTATTAACTTTAGCGTCTTACCGTAACCGCTTATCTTCTTCTAGGAACCCACTATTAATGTAGAAAGAAAGAAATTTCAAAAATTTACATAGTAAGATAGGTATTACTTGATACCGGTATTCGGTATATATATTTACACACACACACACACACACGCACGCACCACCCCCCCCCCACACACCCACCTATACTTAACATTAACATATTACCAATATTATTATTAACATATTAACTTATTATTTGAAAATTAAAATGTGTAAATGTTAATATTTATTTAGTGACGGTTCTGTTGACATTACAAAGATGATTTTAGTACATAAATCGAACATTACATTTACATCCCACAGCGATCAATTGTGTTGTACGTTCCCAACAATCACGCTTTACTTTGGTATTTTTCTTAAAAACGATCAATTCTTCATAAAGTGTTTTACATCCAAAATCGTTATCATCGTGCAGACATATCTGTAAACAAAATAATTTGCCATAGCTAAGTACTACCCACATACATTCTCTTACTAAAGTTACTTTAAACTTAAATGAACTACAGCCTAGCCAAACTTATATGCAATTCACATCATCAAAAAAAAAAGTTACTAGATTATTTATTTGTAATTCCGTTTAAAGTTTGGAAAGTGACATATTCTATAAATGATTTAGTTGCGCACATATTAGATGGCATAAAGAAAGACTAAAATTTATTAGAATTGTAAAAATACGAGGTTCGAGGTGACAGCACTGTGTGAAACGTCATCATCTAGTAACCTTTCATTGATGACGTGAATTGCATATAGGTTTGGACGAAGTGTATGTATGTATAGCTTATCCAAACCTATATGCAATGCACGTCATCAATACAAGGTTACTAGATGATGACGTTTCACACAGAGCTATCACTCGTACCTCGGAATTTGACAGTTCTAATAAATTATAGACTTTCTTTATGCCATCTAATATGTGCGCAAGTAAATCATCTATAAAATATGTCACTTTCCAAACTTCAAACCGAATTACAAATAAACAATTTAGTAACTTTTTGTTGATGACGTTATAACATCATATACGTTTAGATAAGGTATATATCGGATTAAAAAAGACAAAATACAAATAATAAATACTTAATTGTAATTGAATTTATAAATACTATTGTCTTACTTATTAGACATAACGTACATTAAGTTGGACCGCTCATTAGGAATGTACCGCTCCATCCATTAGAAATTACATTTCCAACTTTTCGTATGCCTAATGAGTAAAACAAGACAATAATGTGCATTTTGTCTTTTTTATTTGAAGACTCAAAATTTTTGATGGAATAAAATTATTAGTATAATAGTATGTACATACCCATGTAGGTATATCGTCGTGGTAACTGCAATAGGTCGGATATCGAATAAGTACCTATATAAAATTTTACAGGAAAGACAAAAAACATTCCCATTTTGCCCACATCCCCTCGACTGCTTTTATAAATTAAATATTGAATTATAAAATATTAAATTTTATATATTAAATTGATTGTACATATTCCATTTCTCATTGGTCCATTGATATTCGACATAGGTATTGCAGTTGGCGTAGTTCACTAGATTGGCCATAATGGTGAAATACACCAAAATGTGAATGTTTTTTTGACATACGACCTATTGTATAGTTACAACCACGATATGCAGCTTTTACAAATCACCACCTAATACACATTAATTAATAATTATCAACTACCTACTTCGTGCAGTAGGCATAGCCAAATATAGAGGGCATGTCACGACGAGTTTTGGTTAGAAGAATATAGGAAAGTAATAAGAGTTACGATTTGAAATTTTGGAAGTAATGGTTACTCCCTTTCTATTTAAAATAATGTTACATTTCCACTTCTTCCGATTATACCGGAAATGGATACCAACTTCCTTATTTTGAATGAAACACCCTAATTTTTATTATTAATTTGTATTTCCGAGATAATCGTACGACTTTTTATTCCAATAAACATTCCCTCTAAAATTAGCCCTTTTGGAATTATTTCATCACTTTCAAAATTTCAAATCACAACTCTTATTATTTTCCTATATTCTTCTAATCAAAACTCGTCGTGACATACCCTGTAAATGTATGTAGATACTAACGCATTTTGATGAGGGGATTATAGTTTAATTAAGGTTTATTTTTGAATTATCTACTATTTAGCAAACTTAAAATATACAACTCTATAATAAAAAGCGTACTATCCTATGGCAGTGCAATATGGACAATGAGCGAAAACGATAAAAGGAAAATATTAGCTACGGAAATGGACGCCATAAGAAGATCGGCGAGGATTTGAAGATTAGAACATAAAACAAATGAATATGTCAGACAAATAATGGAAGTAGAAAAGACCATTATAGAGGAGATGGAAGAAAAACAATTAAGATGGTATGGACATATCCAGAGTATGGACGAAAGTAGGCTGCCGAAACAAATACTCGAGTGGACACCACAAGGAAGAAGAAAAAGAGGAAGGCCAAGGAAAAACTGGAGTCAAGGGATCCAAAAAATCCATGAGTGAAAGACACCTGAATGACGAAGAATGGAATGAGAGAGGACAATGAAAATTGGGAATCGCAAGGCGTAAAACGCTATAACGCGAAAATATATATATATTATATATATATATTCTACTATTTCACGCCCAATTTTACAGGAGGAATTCATTTTATAATTAAAAGTTTTTAATTACCAACCTATTTGTAGGTCCACTACAGTTTTAAGTATTGTAAATATAATGCACAGGCTAATAATAACTTTTAAGAAATGTTTTTTGGCCAATATTACAGCAACTATTAGCTAGTCCTTCTATTTACATTGTAATACTCGTCGTCTGCGTTGATTGTTTCGTGTTTATAAGGTCTGTGCAATCGCATAAAACAGCTGATCTGACAACTTTCAAGAAATAACAGATGTCGCCCGCTTCAGGAACTAATGGTAACTGTAATTGTATATTTGCTACCATTTTATTAAATATTTTCAAAATAATTTCTTGTTTACTCTACGAAAAATACATTAATTGCAGTTTTAACAGATGTAAAACGAAAACACAACTTTATTTTTCAATTTTAAAAAAGTTCCAGAAAATAGTAAAGTTCTAAACCATACATAATAGATTTCATTACTCCCTGACGCAAGCGCCTCTACTTATAAGTTAAAATCGATTGCACAGACCTTATAAGCACGAAACAATCAATGCAGACTCCGTATTACCGTTAATACTTACAACGAATTAGACGTAGTAGCATTTGTAATATAATCGTGTGCACGATTTTAAAGCTTAAATTCTACAACAAAAATAGTAAAAACAACTACTTCAGCTCTTTCGATAAAAGCTTTGTTCATTTTACTAATAATAAACGTTCCAATTAATTGTTAATTTTACAACAGTGTAAATAATGTTGTAAAATTAACACATTATTTTTTACAGGTAATGATAATACCAACCTCTGGTTTCTTTACAGTACTCGTTTCTTCCAAATATGGATCTACGTTGCTTTCAAGACAAGTTTTATTAATGTACTCCCTTGGATAAAACTTGTACCCCTCTTCCGAAAATACCTCTTTAGTGTTACTTACTTCGCAGATCACGTCATACTAAAAAAAAAGACGTTTATGTAATTCGATTGAAAAATTACGATTTTTTGAATGTTATTTCTGTTCGAAAACTCGCTGTTTCTGTAACTGTAACTGTAGGCACAGCTCACCGAAGTAAACACGATCTGCGAAAAATATTCCAACTAATTTAAAAAATGTTTAGCGGCGAAGTCAGTCTTTTTCACGACTCTGTTACCTGATTTGAATAAAACGGCACGTACAATAATTAATAAATATTATTTTTGTTTGATAAATTACACGTGACCTCACAACAGCACAAATATTTTTTATATGGACTGTTCCCAAAAATTTACAGCGACACCTGCCACGCCCCTTCAAAGATCACGTTCGCTTCTGTCAACTGTAGATGAGCCCATTGACTGAAATAAATGGACAAAACAGTTTTCTCTTACACTAGATTGTACTCTTACACTCTCACTCTGTAGACTTTCTCTTACTAGCCAGACCGTAGAACTTATTTTGAAGGGTTTATTTTCTACGAAAAAAGGCGCAATTTGCAACCAAACAAAGTTCTAATAGGTGCAGAATTTTATAACAAATTGACTGATGTGCATACCTAACTCATTCTTTTTATTTTTTGAACTTGGCCCACTTGCATCTAATGGACTTATATACCTATTTGTATTTATTATACGTTATACCTATGTGTATGTAAATACCTATAAATATTAACTCATATACCTAATCTATATTATTATACCTAAGTATAATATTATTCAATTAGATACCTACCTACTCGATAATAATTTAAATTACTTACTCACTATTTTTCTATATAATTTGTCAAGTAACTTAAAATAAATATCAATTTTTGCTTTTTCTTGCATTTTGCAATAAAATTACAAAACATCATGTGCGGCACGACATGTTTTCTCCGTCTCGACTAACGCCTTTGCGGATAATCTCGCCATACCTAGTACCTTGGTAGGTATTTATCTCTTGTTTACGTATAGGTAAATAGTTATTAAATGATAGTTAAGTATGTACCTACATATAGGTACTTCATGTCAGTAGAAAATCTGTCACTTACGCCTGCTACATTCCTTATTGGCCTACCGATACTGCTCAATTCGAATGCATCTTTAGATGTCATTTGTTTATTTTTTTTACCATATGTTTCCAATGCATCCATGAAAAAGTTTGGTATTCTCTGCTGAAATCGGCCCAATGTTGGTGAAAGAAAAAGGAAGAAACTTGCGAAGACGATAAACTGTAAAAAAATGTAGGTATAGGTATACTTCGTCCAAACCTATATGCAATCCACGTCATCAATAAAAGGTTACTAGACGATGACGTTTCACACAGTGCTGTCACCTCGTTCCTCGTATTTTTACAGTTGTAATAAATTGTAATCCTTCTTTATGCCATCTAATATGTGCGCAGGTAAATCATCTATAGAATATGTCACTTTCCAAACTTTAAACCGAATTACAAATAAACAATCTAGCAACTTTTTTGATGACGTAAATTGCATGTAGGTTTGGATAGGCCATATATACCTAGATCATAGGCATACTTACTATACTATAAGACAGGTTGGATAGCCTCCAACCTGTCCGGCGATTCACGTCATCAATAAAAGGTTGACGTTTGACACAGTGCTGTCACCTCGTACCTCGTATTTTTACAGTTCTAATAAATAGTTCGTAGTCTTTCTTTATACTATCTTAATATGTGCCCAAGTAAATCATTTACAGAATATGTCACTTTCCAAATTTTCAACTGAATTACAATTAACTTTTACTGATGACGTGAATTGTCAGGCCGCTTTTGGATTAGGTATATAAGGTACTTAATAACTTGCGACACCATCAAAAGTACCTATATGTACATATAGATATATAGAGTACCCATCCCTAGATCGAGTTCACGCAATACCATATTATTACAGTTACAATTAGTATACAGATGTAGCAAGCACCTACATATAATAATTGAACAAACGCTTTTTTCGACGACCACTAAGAAAAGTGCATCAATTCACAAAGAAGTGCGTAAAGAAACTCGTATTTTGTGCAATCATTGCATCAAAAGACTTCTAGCCTGTCATACAATGACTTTACGCATAAATTGTTTTATTGCTAATTGTCAATAGAGATCGTTTTTTTAAATGTCAAAGTTGAACTTCAATGAACGTTAAACGTCAAAAATCAATATTTTTAATAAAAATACTCGTGGTCGTCGGAAAAGCACAGAGCTGAAAACAAACATTTCAACACTATAGTTATACAATGTACTATATCGTACCATACGAAAAAATAGCTACATATTTATGATAGATACCTACAAATGTGAAAAATGAACGTTTTAACTCGCCACGCTCTCATTCTACAATTTATTCATTCATTAAAGATTCGACGTTTTTTCCTTTATAAACATTTGAATATAATAAAATTATTTTGTATTATATTGACGTTTTTCTCAAACGTCAACGTGAAAAAAAATGTGTGAAAAAAATAACAGTGGAGTGCGTAAAGTTGATGGTTGCGTGCAAAAAGTGTTTTCGTTTCTATGGGGCAATAAAGTGACGTTTCTAAAACTAAAATGACAGTTAAAGAGTGTGACTTTTCGATTGTGAGTAAGCAAAAATGTTTTATAAAATCTTTTAAAATAATTGTCTGGTTAAAAGTCGGTAGGTATGATGGTATTAGCAAAGTAGGTATATGGGCGCCGTCGTTATAAAGAAAAAGTTCAAAAATTTATCATTATCTATAGGTATTGCCCAAATAAATTTATTTTCTGAATACCGTCGTAATTGTAAAACGCCGATAATAATTGACACAAAATGCTTACCGAATACAAACTTAAGCACACCATTATATTATACTCTATTATGACACCTACTGTGTCGATCACAAAATTGAATATGAATATTTTCGTTCGTGTTTTATAGGTGATCGAAATGAACAAGGGGTTTACTATTGTTTAAACACGATACCGTTTATGTAATTTCTAGAGTAGATCAATTTGAATTTGGTACTTGTAAATAATGGAACACATGCTGATGAATCACATGTACGATTACATGGAAATTATATCACACTAATTTATTAATTTTTTTCGAGTGGTTAGTAATCGTATAAATCTATATTTTCTTATGATTATTGAAAAAATTTCAAATAACGTCAGTAAAACAATTACCTATATTTATTAAAACCCACGATAGTTGTATTATCTTTACAATTTATAGATATATAGGTAGGTACTAATACGTTAAATAAATATAAAACTAAATCCATATTCCTCTTTATTATTGATTTATTATACCAAATAATAATTCGTATTATTTAATTACCCAATTCCATATACTCACCGCATTTTTTGTGAGGGCACGTGGGGGCACGCAGTGCCCCCAAAGGAAAAAACACAGTGGAAAGGGGTGGGGAGAGGGGGTACAAAAAATTATGGACTTAGAACTTTCGAGAATTAGTGTGCCCCCAAAAAAGAAGTGACAAAAAAAGGCCTGCATATACCTAATAAGTATTTCAACTCTGGTTAAAGTTATCAGTAGAAACTTATTGCAAATGAAAATGCAAACTAATACTGCTGCCGCTGGAACTGCCACTTGTCCGTAACGTACTGTAAGAAAAAACTATAAACTTCTAAATTTCTCTTCTTATTTCCTATCTTTTTCTCGTCATCGTTTTCCTTCTATCACCAATTTCGAGCGTAGATTCTTCCGTTGACTGCGTACTTGCATTATTACGTACCTATTACGCTTCATATTTCGCTGTATTTCACCAACCACTGTAATTGCGAAAACGCGCGTAAGATAAAATTTCGTTCGCTAAATTGGACCGTCGAATGTTTGAAAGGAACCCTAACCTATTCCCTATCCAAGAGCCTAACTAAGCTAGATTTTCAGAGAATTTGTGTTAGAACTTAAAGGTCCATGTATTTACACTTTATAAATACATAAAGAGTTAGTTGACAAAGAAAGATGTTACCTTTTCTCGTCGTATTAGTCCTTTTTGTTTGTAATCCTTTTAGAGAACACAATACAACACACAACACTCGTGCACTCACACGCAAAAGACCTTATAAACCGAACGAGCACTCCTCGCACACGCGGATAATACGACGCCGTAATTTAAAATTCGAACTACTGAAACAAGCTCTGAACCGCTCTGTACCACTAACGCGACAGATCTGAAGTGGTTTTGCTGGAATTCTATATACAGGGAGGGCCATAATCAAGTACCCGATTTTAAGTAGCGGCCGTGTACAATGCAAGGAAATAAAAAGCAAAAAAATATCGGTAGGACATTTATTTGTATTTAAAGTTTAAACCTAAACTCAATTAAAGATGATGTCAGTCAAATGACCGCCTCTAATTGCGATGCACATCTGAGCTCTTTTTACGGCATGTTCCATAACTCGAGTCAAGTCATTTGGCGTTAGATCCTCTATTTCTTGACGGATATTATGTTTCAGCTGCTGTAGCGTCTGAGGGTTGTTGGCGTATACCTTTCCTTTGAGATAGCCCCATAAGAAGAAACCGAAAGGAACCGAAAGGTCTGGCGATCTCAAAGGCCACGCTAAGTCGCCAAATCGAGAAATTAATCGCACAGGGAACATGTTGCGCAACATGACCATTGTCTCTCTGGACGTGTGCGCAGTCGCACCGTCCTGTTGCAACCACATATCCTCCAGTCCTAGGACTTCCAACTGAGGTGACAAAAGTTATTCAGCATTGCTCTATAGCGCTCTCCGTTGACCGTAACAGTAATGCCTTCATCGTCCTCAAAGAAATATGGACCAATTACACCTTGGGCAAAGACGCCGCACCAAACAGTGACTCGTGAAGGGTGTAGTGGTCTTTCCTGAAGAATACGAGGGTTTTCTGTACCCCAGTAGCGGCAATTCTGCTTATTTACAAATCCATTTAAGTGAAAATGAGCTTCATCGGTCATAATCGGTTTATGTGGAAAATCATCAATATTGTCGTTAAGGTTTAGGAGACTGTGACAGTATTGCAGGCGTTGTTGATGGTCTCTGGGAAGAAGCTGCTGTGCCACCTGGATTTTGTATGGAAATGCGTGCAAATCTAACTTCAAAATTCGCCTCAGGGACGTCCGAGACATGCCCAATTGTGTGGCGCGTCTTCCTGTCGACGTTCTCTTCTCGCTTACATGCTTTCTCTTACACGCCGGATATTTTCAATTGAGCGTCCTGTTCGTGGTCGTCCAATATGCTTTGCATCAGCCGTTGTCCCACTACGCCGAAATTGTTGATATAAACGGCGTATTGTCTTTCCAGTTGGAGCAGGACGGTGAGGATAATTTCGGCGAAAATTTCGCTGTGTTGAAATAACCGATTCATTGTTTTTAATAAATAAAATTACTATTTCTGCACGTTCCTCTAGTATGTATCGATTCATAATAAAACTTGAATATGTGCACTGGAGAAATGTCAAAAGAAAATAAACAAAAGCTGTCAGATAAAACAATTACGAACGCTTCAAATCGAGTACTTGATTATGGCCCTCCCTGTATAAATGCATTCGAGTGATTTACGGATACTAGGAAATCCCGCTTTTATTTTATTTTTATTTTAAGTTCTTTGTTCGCACTCCGATAAGTTATGAAAGTAGGCGGCGTACATGTTTATTAATTGTTTTGTATTTTATCGGTCACATAAAAATGCTATTAAATTTTTATCTGGTTTATGGTTTGTAATAAGAAAATTTTCAATGCTTAAGGGCAAATAGTTTCTACATTAGAAATAGAGTAAATTTATAATTCTGCGATATAAAGGCAGTAGATATAGTGATTATCCAGATAATTTTAAACTGATAAGTATTAGTGAATTTTCATAGAAAACACAGCTATTGCAACCTGTCTGATGACGGGACCCAGACGTGTCCTTTTGACTTTGCTCCGATCTCGACCCCTAGATCACGAAAATATAGGTCCTTATATATATATATATATATGCAGGCTGTTGGTGAATTAACATCGCGGAAAAAAACTACGGGTAGGTAAGATTAAAACAAATAAAAAAACCTAAATAAATTTTTTTCATAAAATAAATAATTTTCGAGTTATTGCTATTATTAATTTGATAATCGTCTTACTCGAGTATATTCCCTTTAAAGATTTTTAAGAACTCGGAAAGCGAAACTGACTGTTGGGTCAGCAGCTAAAACACCTGTACTCTTTAATTTATGGCCCCCGATGTAGGAGAGTGCCGATTGTTGTGGATATTTTCATTTATGAATGCAATTCCTATTTTCGGTTTACACGTAAAAGTTAGATTACTTTATTTAACATAATTAATAACGTGCCTGTTTTTGGAACAGTTACGTTTAATATTGAGAGGCTTGAACTAAAAGGGGTGCCGGTACTAGTTTTATGATTTTGAGAAATCGAGAAATTTCGAAGGGCTTTTAAAGTATAATTAAATGCAAATAGGGTACTTTAGGTAGGTACTTTATTTTTTTGTTTTTTACCAAACATAAGGACCTAAAGCAAAATTTAAAAACTAAACATTCCATAACGACGCAATGAGTGTTAATAACTTTCAGTGTTATTTCGAGTTTTTTCAGTTTTTTTTCGAGTTATTTCACAAAAATTAATTAGAAATTTTATTAGAACAACACATGCAGATGTAAAAGATTAAAATAAAATGAATAACAAATAGCTACTTAGGTATCTACTTAAATGAGCAAACATTTTGAATATTTTTTACATTACAACTTGTCAATGACCGCAGAATATATTTACGACTTCGACCCCTACAATCGTTTCCGTTTACTATCGTAATAACCTAATGGAATGCCAGCTAAGATAACGGTACTTTTCAGAACCCACCAATGTCACTTGTTGAAGTTTAAAGAGGAACTACTGGTTTAATTTTTCGGACAAAAACACCCTCCCCCCCCTCAAAAGTAAATTTGCTCAAATAAAAAAATGTTACTAAGATTTTTTGTTTATATTAGACTCGGGTACATGTACCTTTCTTCCGCAACATTAATTCACTAACACCCTGCATGTTTTGGAATCGGCATAAAATTCTCTACCGATCATAACCCTTTATAATTTTCGATAAAATGCACCGTTTTCGAAATAATCGATGAGAATTCTTTGCGCGTTCGACTCGCCCAATCCGAGCATTTTGAGGCAGTTACATTGTGGACACGATTTCGAGCGCAATTTTGATCGTAGGAGGCTCAAATTAGTACATTGTATTGTCTTTACGAAAACGAAGGACGACTTCGTTAATTAGCCAAATCGACAGATCCGTTTCAAAATGGAGGCCTTTTAAAAAACTAAATTTTAAAAACTTCAATACTTCTAATCTCCGTTATCTCTCATCGGATCTATAATGCGAAATATGTTTTGGAATGGGCATAAAATTCTCTACCGATCATGGCCCTTTATAATTTTCGATAGAATGCGCCGTTTTCGAAATAATCGATGAGAATTCTCTGTGCGCTCGACTCGCCCAATCCGAGCGTTTTGAGGCAGTTACATTGTGGACACGATTCCAAGCGCAATTTTGATCGTAGGAGGCTCAAATTTGTACATTGTATTATCTTTACGAAAACGAAGGACGAGTTCGTTAATTAGCCAAATCGACCGAACCGTTTCAAAATGGCGACCGTTCAAAAAACCAAATTTTAAAAACTTCAATACCTCTAATCTCCGTTATCTCTCATCGGATCTGTAATGCGAAATACAGGGTGTTAGTGAATTAACATCGCGGAAAAAAGCTACGGGTAGGTAAGATTAAAACAAATAAAAAACCTAAATAAAATTTTTCCTAAAATCAATAATTTTCGAAAATTAATTTAATAAATTATAATAAATTTTTAGAATTTTAAAACTTAATAAAATAATTTTAAATTATAGATAAATCTTTTAAATCTCTATTTTCATTACAAACATTTTTATTAATTTTGATATGAAGCGTTTCTGATAAAAATCTTTTGTTAGATATAATTTTTTTTATTGTCCAAAATTTTTAATAGATTATATATATATATATATATATATATATATATATATATATATATATGTATATATTTACATCAATATACAACATAATCACCTACCTACGTATAAAGTTACTAATGAACTTAATAGATAAATTAGACCGTTTTATAAATTGATCTTTATATGTTCACTAGTTATTAGAGAGTAACCTGCAGGTCATACACGATTTAGCGACCAAGAATAGTAATGTAAAGATGCTAAAATAATGTCATAATGTAGTATTACTCTTTTACGAAGTGAATGTTACAATTGTGTAGGTATTAAAAATTACTTTTTTTACATCTGAATAACTACTGTACCGCGATCGGGATTTTTTATACCTATTTGCTATTAGGTAGCTAGGTTGAAAAAGAATAATAAAACTATATACAACAAATATAAAAGTGCGTCGAGATGAAGTCCTCTTTTGAAAATAATTTTCAACCAAACGGCAGCGAAAAGTAAGTACCTAGGTTATATTTTTTAGATTATTAACAAATTACTAAGAAATTATAAATAAAGAGCTTGACCTAAGGTGTACACATTAGGTACACACGAAAATTATTTCGCACAAATTGAAATGACCTTAACCGTACTAAATCAACCTACCTACTAACTAACCTATGTATATATATATATATACACCGTGTCCAAGATAAGAATGCACAGCATGGGGATCTTGAAAACGGTAGAAGATACAGGGTGGCTTAAATTAGAAAAAAGTTGCGCTATTTAGAGTATGTTCACATGCTGGTCGCAAAAGTTCATTATTGTTTATTGTTTTCAAAATTCTCAAAAAATGTGATTTTTTGGATTTTCGTTTTTTTTCATTTTTTTATTTATTTTAAATGATATTAAAAAACTACCGGCACTTTCTCATTGCCACTTTTTAAGCTCTACAAAATGGCGTGTTCAAATTTTTAATCCGGCGTTTCGTATCCGAGAACCCATCATCAACTTTATTTTTTTATATGGCCACAAACAAAGAGACACCCTGTATTCGGTAGCATTATTCATTACAAATTCAACGATGTATCACACATTATGGTTTTGAAGCCAAAAAAGGGGAAAAACAATAACCAACAATGATAACCAACAATGGCATTTTCAACCGGCGTAACAAACATTATTGGGCAACAGACAATCTTCATTTAATAAAAGAAACAAGGCATCAACATCGATTTGGATTTAATCTGTGGGTAGGCATTTTGGGTGGCAGAATAATAGAACCTTTTATTTATCACAACAATTTAAATTCCGAACGATATCTCGACCTACTGCAGACTGATTTGGAGAATGCCTTGGATGAATTACCATTACTTATAGTTAACAACTGCTGGTTTCAGCAAGATGGTGCCCCAGCGCATAATTCAAGAACTGTGCGGGAATATTTGTCCCAGAGGTTTCCTGAAAAATGCATTGGAACTCACAGTGAAGTAGCTTGGCCATCCCGAACTCCGTTGGATTTTTTCCTGTGGGGTTATTTAAAAAACCAAGTGTATGACGCCACTTTTGAAACTGAAGAACAGTTATTGGCATTGGTTTTAGCAGCAGTTAATACAATCACACCAGAAATGTTAGACCATGTTTTGAATTCTTCTGTAGACAGAGCAATTATTATAATTTTTTGACATTTTGTTTCTGTTATTGTACCAGCGCCTACTAATTTAAAAAATAAAAAACCTTATAACTCACGTTTTTCCCCTTTTTTTGGCTTCAAAACCATAATGTGTGATACATCGTTGAATTTGTAATGAATAATGCTACCGAATACAGGGTGTCTCTTTGTTTGTGGCCATATAAAAAAATAAAGTTGATGATGGGTTCTCGGATACGAAACGTCGGATTAAAAATTTGAACACGCCATTTTGTAGAGCTTAAAAAGTGGCAATGAGAAAGTGCCGGTAGTTTTGTAATATCATTTAAAATAAATAAAAAAATGAAAAGAAACGAAAATCCAAAAAATCACATTTTGTTGAGAATTTTGAAAACGATAAACAATAATGAACTTTTGCGACCAGCATGTGAACATACTCTAAATAGCGCAACTTTTTTCTAATTTAAGCCACCCTGTATCTTCTATCGTTTTCAAGATCCCCATGCTGTGCATTCTTATCTTGGACACGGTGTATATATATATATATTTGATAGATATAATATTTTTATAGTATAAAACTTATGGTAGATATACTTATATGCACCGCATTTTTTGTGGGGGCACGCAGTGCCCCCAAAGGAAAAAACACAGTGGAAAGGGGTGGGGAGAGGGGGTACAAAAAATTATGGACTTAGAACTTTCGAGAATTAGCGTGCCCCCAAAAAAGAAGTGACAAAAAAAGGCCTGCTTATATGTATTCACATAGATACTATTTCTGGGTACTATTTGTTGGGTACATTTCAAAATGCATATGTTTTATGCCCAATTTCAAAAATCTAATCGCCTCTTAAATTAACCAATTGTTAATTATTCAGCACTGATTGGTCAAAATTTATTAGAATCAATTTGACAATAAATGATTGGTTAGTTAATTCTTAAATCTACGGTTAAAATAAACTTTCCTTTATGAAATCGGACATAAGTCGACAAACTCAGCAGTCTTCTGTGTTGAAAAATAAAATTAAAAATTTTGAAATCATTTTTGGGAAAAACCAAAATTCGGCAACGAATTCAGATAAAATTTGGTCCGTAGATTCCAAAAATATTAAAATATGCAGGGTGTTCTATTTCAAAAATCAAATTTGGTGTCACTTCCGTCGAGACCAGAAGTTGGCCATTTGGTCTATCACGTCAATAAATTAAAAATTATGTCTTATATGCATGTTCCAAAATTCGAAATAATCGATTCATAAACATAAGGGTTATAAACTTGGCCTTAGTCTCGTGGCCAAGTCTCGTAAATGGTATGAAATTCGATAGCTAGCTTATTATTCTCATTTCGATCGTATAAACCAAAATATGGGTCTTACATCTGAAACTTTTCAATAAAAATATGATTTAAAGTCCAAGTGTAGGTTTGCCATGTAACTAATTGATTTTTGTAATTTGTATCCAATCGACAATGAAAACAGTAGATTTTTTTAAAAATTTATTTCATAATTTTCTTAATTTTTAATTAATTAATTTTAATATTTACAAAAATTGTTCAAAATTGCCTTTATTATTTGAATAGATCTCTAGACGATGCGATGCAGAAAACGTCTATTTGTGGCTATTAATAACGTCTCTACGTCGCTATATTTGTGTCTCTGGTAATATTTGCACATTCTTCTCTGCTACTGTTTTCATCGCCGATTACAAATTACAAAAATCAATTGTGTATTACTACAGTATACCTATACCTGCACTTGAACTTTAAATCGTATTTTTATTGAGAAATTTCAGAGAATAATAAAGCTCCATCAGAATTAATAGTTAAAAAAGTATATCCATGGTGTTATTAAAAAAAAATTGAATGCTGCATCTCTGGCCTTTAAAAAAATATCATTCATAATTTATCACTAACTTGTAACGAATTGTATACCATTTACGAATATATTATAGGGTTCGATGGAAAAATTCTCAAAAATAATTGAGATGTAGGCCAGGGCGGTGAAATCCCCTGTATATTGACTTAATTTTAACATTTTTTTTATAAAGTCAAAAATTAAAACTTCAAAAAATTTCGATACGTCGTTTTTAAGAATTATTAACAACTCCTCTCGATAAATCACCCAGAACTGAATTCATACATACATACCACAACGTTATATTATAAATACATGTCCAGATACATACCTATGTAAAATGAAACTGGAGGGATGTAGAAACTGCGCAAGTGTAGCTTTAAGCCTATGATATCGCATATTGTAGCCAGTATTCTTCACTCAACTTCTTATAGGTATAGGAACATAATAGACAAAATTGCTTTCCTTATTATTTGAGTAAATCTCTGGATCTAGACGATAAAGACGTCTATTATTTTGTAGTTACCACCGGAATATAAGGTATTTCTGGTAATGTTTGCACATTCTGCATTCTCTTATTTTTCTGCTCTGCTATTGTTTTCATCGTCGATTAGATAAAAATTACAAACATCAGTTACAGTAAAACCCCAAATGCGGAAATGAAGTAGAAACAATCAACCACATCATTGAAGAATGTCAATGTTCCAACATGGATTTGCAGAATTATGCCGAACGCCTTGAACTGGCCGACTCATCTTAAAGATTTATAACGATAAAAATGTAAATTTTTGTCTGAATGGATAGCGGTGTCGGACTGAATTTGAGTGTTGCATCGTCTATTACGATCGGGGTAATCTGATGGCTCAAATTCTTGCCCGAGCAAGCTGTCTGTCAAGACCAAAGTCATATTTTTCAGCTAAATTTCTCGTTCACTAACAACGAAACTGTATGTCAGAGTTTTTTTTGTGGGGTTTTCCTCTGGCCTCTGAAACAAATGTTTTACCGTTCTAACATCGTACCATAACCGCAGACCCCATCAATTTTCAAGTAAATTGTCGATGTTAGCTCCTGATATTGCCAAAATGATATTTAGATTATTAGGTATGCTTTTAACACTTTAACAGCAAGAACCTTGTAAATAGTATATTTTAAATATTTTATTGTACCTTTTACAAACATCAGTATAACTTTATTTCTTTGATAAGTGATCATAATTACAGTTTTCAGACGTATGTCACTAATCAGATTTTTAATTTGAGAGTTAGATTTTGAGTTACGTCTTTAAAAACAATAAAGTGGCATTGCAGGCAAAGCAGAATTGAGTACTGTGGGGTAAAGACCGTATTCCGCTTCGCAACTTTAACTACTATTTACTTAATTAAATCGCATAAGATGTTTATTTACATAATCTTACGTTATGTTAGGTAAAAATGATGCAAATTTACTAACGAAAAACGCAACAATACAATTGGGAATGAAACGGAGACGGCTACTGCAATTGAAGCTGTAAGAAGCAATAGAATGAGTAATTAAAGTGGCATCAGAAACACAAGACATGCACGCTACAACCCCTTATCGTCGTTCGAAAAAAGTAGTTAGTTTCGAAAACGCCCCTAAAAAACAATTGTGGCGTTTCAGAAAAAATTTTATAGAAAAAGAGGAAAATGGACGTGCTCGTCATTTGTTGCGATTTTTGGATTAAAAATATTAGAGTATCAACGTACCAGTTTGCAATTCAAAACAATAAACAACATACATTTAACAATGTTAAAGGTATGGCAGGAAAAATCTGGGTTCAAAGTTTTTTGAGGCGTCATTCAGAACTAACCCTTAGATCTACCGAAAACACTTCTTTGGCACGAGCATCGACTTTAACTCGAACTTTGAAAATATAGACCGTACGGTGTTGTGTTTCTTGTGTTATATTACACCTAAGAATTCTTTTTAGAATTCCATAAATTGTTCTTAGAATTATAGTTTTTTATTTTAATAAATATATTTCACTTTACCCCTAATGTCCTTTCACATTGCCCCACCAGCGGGGCAATGTGAATCAATTTATACTAGTTAGGGAAATTTTTCATAAAATATTTATATACAAATATTGAAGGTCTAAAGCGTTTGTTTTAGATTTGCAATGCTTCAATACCTGCCCTTACAATTACGCACAATAATTATTTAGGTACTTGGGTAGGATCTATTTCAGAATCGCATGCGTAATATCAAATGCTTTCTTTGGCCCATTATTTACTGAATCTACTAAAATAAGTTTTTAAATAAAAATTGTCGAATAAGATTTACTATAATGTTTTAGATTAGACGTGCGACGTCGCAAAACGACCGTATATAGAATGGAGTGTACAAATCAAGTAATCTTCGAGAATAACCGTTTTTTGAGCACGCTCGTGATTGGAAAAAGGTGAGAATAATAACAAATATAGTATCTATCTATAGTTATACAGAGTGTCTCATAAATATTGCAACAAACTAATAGGGATTGTAGGGAACACAAAAACAAGCAATTTTGATCAATAAACTCGTGTCCGAAAAGAGCCGTTTAGGCACTGTTTAGGCGTTTAGGTAAAAAAATAGACTGAAATTATTTATTACAAAAACTGTTCAAAATGTTGTCCATTGTGCTCGATACATAAGTTAGCACGGTACGTGATTCATCGTTTTTCGGATCCCATGGAATATTCCAGAAGTGTATTGCACGAAAGTGCAAGCGGCCATCACTCTTGCGAGCAGTTCTTCTTCCGTGTGGATAAGTATCTCGTAGACCAGGCGTTTTACATGCCTCAGAAGAAAAAGTAAAGTGGATTCAGGTCAGGAGATCGCGCGGGTCAATGAACAGGACACCCCGACCAATCCATCGGTTGAGAAAATATCCATTTAGGAACTGACGCACATTCACATAAAAGTGAGTAGGACATCCATCGTCTTGGAACTGCATACCTAATGTCATAATGTTAAGCGGGACTTCCTCCAAAATCTCCTGTAGAACATGTTCCAAGACCTGACCATAAATGAAACCATTTAAACGTGGTGGAAACAGGTATGGATCGATAACATTGTTTCCTAGAATGTCGGTTCAAATATATTTGAAATTGTTAGTTTTGGTGTCCCCTACAACCCCCATCAGTTTATTGAAATAGTTATGGGACACCCTGTATGTTCCTCTCCAAAGGTGCTGAAACTTTGGAGGTGAATATATCAACGACAGAGCGCCGTAAGAAAAAAAAATTACGGGGACTTGTGGCATTAAGTATTTTGACATGGTTTATATGCTCCCGATAGATTTTCCACCATTTCCTGGACACGGCGCTCCCTTGTTTATTGTTTCTGTAATTTTAATCAATTGAGAGGTGACTCGCGACGGAAATTCGCTAATCAGGTTGTTCATTCCTTGGCCAGACTTAAAAAAAAACAACAACCTTACTATAAAATTTCAAGAAGTAGAAACTCAGATTTGAAAATGTTCACCAGCTCTCACAATTATTAGTCTATTTCTGCCGGACGCTGTAGATATCTTTTTCATATTTTCAGAAAAATATCCAACGAAGTCGTACTTCCGGGATCCCCCGGAATTTTTCGACAGAAATCGCTAAATTCCTGCGATAAAGCGATAAGTCTCAGTGGATACGCAAGAGCGGCTCGTCAGTCGATCGGTAACATCGGAAACATTTTATCTCGAAAAATGGCGGCCACGTCTTCGCAACAAAATTTACCCTGGCCAAATTCAAAAGACGATTATGAATTAAAGCAAGTAATTGGTGAGCACCGTTCCAAATAATTATGTAAATAATCGCCTTTCTCGTTGTTGCGTAATTTCAAATAATTTGTATAAGTAGTTGCTTTTCCTTTAATGCTTAATATCCGAATTGTAGGTTATGGTCATATTTAGCGAAAATATTCCGGCCCTATTTTCGTGTTTACTTGCATCTTTTTGCCATAGTTCAGTCAGATATACTGTAAGAGAAAAGGTGGGATATGTGGGAGAAAATTAGGTAACGTCGAGAGTTTTAATTACACGTTTAACGTGATTTTTGAGGTTTATCCTATATTAACATTAAATTAAAGTCATGTTGATCGGTTTATATGGCAACAATTTATTGAAGCGACCCGCGCCTAATAAGGTTAATTGAAGAAGCCATAAATTTATAAACAACTCAAATATGTATCTAGAACACAGCTATTAAGCATAATAATTTACATATTAATCTGTATAAAAATTGAAAGTTTTCTCTTAATTTTGTTATTTGTATAATTGATCAATGTTAATGTGTAAATTTAATCCCGAAGGTGTTGGTGCAACAGCTGTTGTACATGCTGCATTATGTAAACCTCGTGGCGAAAAATGTGCCATAAAACGCATCAACTTAGAGAAATGGAACACTTCTATGGACGAACTACTCAAGGAAATTCAGGCCATGTCCAGCTGCAACCACGAGAATGTAGTAACATATTATACGAGTTTTGTGGTTCGAGAAGAACTTTGGCTCGTGTTGCGTTTACTCGAAGGTCTGTATTGTTGTTTCGAATCTGTTTTGTAAATTTAAATTGTAATTATGCAGGTGGCAGCTTGTTGGATATTATTAAACATAAATTGAAAGTTAGCAACTGTAAACATGGTGTTTTTGATGAAGCAACAATTGCTACTGTGTTAAGAGAAGTCCTGAAAGGTCTCGAATATTTTCATAGCAACGGGCAAATCCACAGGTTGGTTTTATAACGTGTGTCGCGTTTTTGTAGTATTGTAATTTTGATACTTTTTAAATCGGGTTTGAGCCCTAAATAATCTATTGGTTAAGCAGTGATGTAATGCAATTAACGACGTTTTAAAAATTGATCGATGTAGGTAATGTAAATGTTTCTTTTTTTAAACGTTAAAAAAGTATGACATTTTAGAACCATAAAAACAGTTTGATTTATCTGACAGATGAGCATGAACATGAGCGGCAGAAAAAATTGCTTTTTCTGCCGCCGATGAACCAATGAAATCACACTAATAACTTCTCAAGGCACACCAAATAAATTGCACCGGTTAGTTTTGCAATCAAAATTATAAAACACAATGTAGACTAATGTTCCGTTTGAAGAAAAATGGCACATTTTATGTGTAACTAAAATAATTTTTTGTGGCTCGTCCATAGTTATCGGGCTTACTAAGGCTCGTTCATCAAACGCCTTCAGATTTGCAAAAAAAAATATCACTTCAGGTCCGTATAAAATAGTATACTATTTTTAAACTAATTATACAGGATTCCCCATATTAAAGTATTCAAATAAAACTGATTGATTTTTGCTTCAGTTGGCTGTGATATGTCATATTTGACAGTTACATTAAATTACTTTTATACACGACAGGGTATAAAGTAGCATTTTATTGTCCGCTTTTGCGAGCGTCAAGTGGCACTTTAGCGCTCATGGACTGCTTTTTCGCCCGCCCGGACCATATTGACTAATTTTGCCTAGTTATCCATTCTGTAGTTTAAAACTATATAGATAATATTACATGTGGGTGTGGCAAATAATTAATGTTGACTTTTATATCTATAGAAATTTATTTTCCATCGGTTTTAACCCCTTGTCCTACCCGTTAACTCTTGATTGCTCGTGCTACAATAAACAAGAAGGTCGGTCACACATCGAGTCATTTAACTGTTTAGCGTGTGCTCGAACTTGCGCAAAATGTACGTGTCTTACGACATGTACGGACGACCGGCATAAATTTGGACACAAATAGAAAACTTTTTTATTTAAAATTTATCCGAAAATTTTATTCTTTCTATCACTTGATAAATTTTGTTAAAGACGACGCCGACGTGTTTGTGTTTTCTTTTAATAGTCAGACACAAAAAACTCGGTTGTTTTAGCGTTCAATTCAATTATGATAATTTTCTAGTCATCGGGTGATCTAAAGTTAAATTCGGTAGTACACTTTTATGTTACCCAACAATAGATCAATTTCAAATAATTTCGTTTTACGCAATACATTCCGAGAGGAAAAAAATAGGCCAAAAGGAATAAAAGTTTTTTTCGAAAAAACTGTGACTGTAGCTTCGTAATTTTATATCTTCTTGCAATTCTAAGAAACTTTTCCAAGTAAAATTTTTGTGTATTTTCAAAAATAAGTGTACTTTATTCTTGGAGCCGATTTCATATTTTTAAACGTCCCTCGTAAACGAAAGGTAATTTTCAAATTTTGACATGTGTATTTTTAGTTTGGATCTATGCAGAGATTTATTTATTTATTTATTGATAAACCAGAGTACAAAATACATGTAGGTCACATCAAGATATACAATGTATAACTGAAAAAATGCTTACATCCTAAAAGAGGTAATTAAATTTACCTGTGCTTTAGGTCTGGTTACTAAAAACTAACTTACGAGCTAAAAAAAACAAAAAATTTGGCAGAGTCTATGCCATATACATTTAGATAAAATTTCTCATAATTCATAACATAACAAGATAAAATATCAGCCACACAAAGATTTAAAACAAATATAAAAACAAATAACTTCAGTTTTTTTCTCTTTCCTTGTACCAATTAATAATTTTTGTCCTTATATTTTTGCTGCTAAGATTAAGTATCTTTATTTCATTCGGTAATTCATTAAACATTTTTATTGCTATAATTTCGTTATTTTTGAAATTAACAGACTTATTGATTCTAGGTATTCCAATACTTTTATGTCTGGTAATACTTTTTGAATCAATAAAATCCTTCCTCAAATCATTGAAATGATACATAACCGACTCAATGTTAAACGAATCTTTAATTTTCAAGGGTTGAAAATTACATTCTTTTGATTTATTAATAATTTTAATAATTCTACTTTGTATAGATTCCAGTTTATAAAGTACAGAATCATACGCCCCACCCCAAGCAATTATTCCGTAATTAGCCAGGCTATCGAAAAATGCATAATACAATGTAATCAAATTTTTAGGCTGCAAGATACTTCTCAATTTACCAAATACGAAAAGTAGATATCTAGTTTTATCAACTATATAAGCTACATGTTTATCCCATCTCATATTGCTGTCTAGAAATATCCCTAGATATTTTGTAAAATAAACTCTTTCGATTTCTCTATTATCTATAACGATTCTTAGGTTATCTGGCACACTATCACTATATATTCCAAACGCAACAAAAACGGTCTTCTTCACATTTAAGGATAATTCATTAGCTGCCAACCAATCGCTGACTTCTCGTAAATGGTTGTTCATTTTAACTTGAGTTTGGTCCCACGTCTTTTCCATGCTTAATATTACTGTATCATCAGCATATGAGATGATATTTTCTCTAGGTATAACAGTTAATAAGTCATTAATGTAAAGCAGAAAAGTAGCGGACCTAAAATTGTTCCTTGTGGCACTCCTGTTTCCACAGGAGTATATGGCTCCTGTGGTCTGTAAGTTTGACTGATTGAGTTCTGTCCTTAAGGTAGTCTTTTAGTAGGTTCAGAGCAGTACCCGCACTCCATATTTTTCTAATTTTGATAATAAGATTTTGTGATTAACAGTGTCAAAAGCTTTGGCTAAATCCAAGAAAGTAGCTATGGTCGGTATTCCATCATTTAAATTGTTATAAATTGTACTAGTAATATAGGCTATTGCATTCTTTGTACCCTTTTTCTTTGGAAGCCGAATTGATTTTCCAAGAGAACTTTATTTTTATTTAGAAAACTCAACAAACGAGAATGAATTATTTTTTCTAGTAGTTTAGCAATGCTTGATATTAACGATATTGGTCTATAGTTGGTGGTTAAATGTTTATCTCCTGATTTAAAAATTGGCACAACTTCTGCTGTTTTTAGTTGCATAGGCCATAAGGCCTTTTCTATACATAGGTTGAAAATATGTTCCAAAGGAGTTATTATATAGTGACTTAAATATTTTAGGATTTTAGTATTTATACCATCAATTCCTCCAGCCTTATCTTTCATATTCGAGAGGAAATGATATATTTCACTACAGCTGGTAGGGTCTAAGAAAATTGTAAGTTTTATTCCATTTGGTAATTTATAATTACTTTGAGGTTTATTTATTTTCATCGCCAATTTAGTCCCAATGCTGCTGAAAAATTCATTGAAAGTTTTAGCTATGCACACTTTATCATGTATATTTGAGTCATTTATTGTCAGATAGTCTATATTATTGTTTTTGTTTTTGACACTATTAGTTCCATTAATTTTCCTTTTGACAAAGTCCCACATTTTCTTGTTGTTGTTACTAACTTTCTCAAATTCTTTTTTATCAAAATTGTTTTTGGCAGCTGTTATCACTTTGTTCAACCATTTTCATAATTTTTGTATTGAAGTTTGAGAACTTCATTTTTTTGTTATTTATCCATTTTCTATACAGTCTTTCTTTATGTACGCAAGAATTGATAATTCCTTGTGTAATCCATTTGCTTCTAGGTGCGTTCTTCTTGACTTTTTAGTTACAGTTGCTTTATTTATAGTTGTTTTATATTGCTAATCAGTAGATCTAGAGCAATGACTGGATCGTCATTTCCAAGAATGTCATTCCATCTTAGTTTATTGGCTTCAGAGCTTAATTTATTATAATCAATGAAACTATAATACTTCTTAGAGTTTTTGACTTTCTTAGACATTGCTAAAGAGATCATTAAAGGATAGTGATCCGATATTCTAGGTATAAACTTATAAGAATTAATGTTATCAAGTTCAGTCTTTAGAAACATATTGTCAATACATGTACCCAATTCTGAATTTTGAGGATTGGGTCTCGTAACACCTTTGAAAGCAGGTATATAGCCCAACTCATAGAGATGATTTTTATATTCCATGGTGATTTGATCATTGTCCATTAAATTCATATTAAAATCACCAATTAAAAAGTGATTTTTACTATTCTTATTGTCTTTTAGAAAAGTAACTAGATCTTTAACAAATTCTTCTTTAGTTAAATTATGGCATCTATAAATTGATGTGATTTTCAATTTTTTTCCATTTTTCGTGTTAATAGTTGTATTTAGAAATTTTGCTCTGCCTACCTCTTCAATTTCAGGTGTTACATCAATATGTTTATTTATGTACACAACCACACCGTCAGATTTATTTATGTGACTGTGATTATAATACGTGTTGTAGTTAGAGTCGATTAGACTGTAAAACTGATGATGTGCTAAGTAGCCAGTTTCAGCACAAACTATTATGTCTGGCTTAATTTTAAAGTTTTCAATAAAGATTGCAAGATTCTTATGATTCGTTTGTAGTCCTCTTATATTAAAATACAGTATTGATAAGTCTTCACTGCTGATATAATTATTATTTTTATTTTTATAAAGAATAAAATTTTCTGAGAAATTTCAAATAAGAAAGTTTTCCATTTGTATCCAACTTTATGCCGGTCACTGTACATCTACTTGTGCACCATGCTCTTTGTCAACTTGTCTTAAGCTTAATAAAAAGTCTAATCGAAATATATGCATGCCTTAAATGTTTTTTCACAAGATCGTAATTTAATTTGAATTACAGTTAGTACCTATTTTGAAGGCACACTCGATGTGCAAGTTTTTTGATAAAGTTTTTTATAATTAATTTTGTTACGACAGAGATATTAAGGCAGGAAATATCTTACTAGGAGAAGATGGGACGGTTCAAATTGCAGACTTTGGTGTGTCTGCATGGTTGGCAACGGGACGTGATCTGTCTAGACAAAAGGTGAGGCACACGTTTGTCGGCACTCCCTGTTGGATGGCACCCGAGGTAATGGAACAAGTAAGTTATGCTTTGTGTATTTGTTGCCAACTATAATCGAGGTTATTCTTGTCCAGGATCATGGTTACGATTTTAAAGCCGATATATGGTCCTTTGGAATTACAGCTATCGAAATGGCATCGGGCACTGCACCATATCACAAATATCCTCCTATGAAGGTCTTGATGTTAACACTTCAAAACGACCCACCAAGTTTAGACACTGGAGCAGAAGAAAAGGATCAGTACAAAGTAAATATGTCGTGTGTCCTATTTTTGTTGTATTTTTGGGGTACGACTGCTATTATAAATGATAGAGAGTTGAATATTTTTTATCTATTATTTTTTTATCATAGAACTTAGCGGCGTGCATTTATAGCACAAACTTGTATTTTTTTGAATGGCAACCATTATCGATTTTGGTGTACCTTTATAATGAAAATTTCTTAAGCTTTTCAAAAATATGTATATAACTTGATATATTTATTTTAAAGGATTGGGTAATTATTAAATATTGAACAAAATTTATTAAATTTGACATCAACATAACTATGAAAATAACCAAAAACTAATGGAAAAGGGAAAAACTTATAAAAATTCATTTTTTTTTTAAATTGACCATTTTAAACATATCGACATGTTTTGACAGAAGGACGTAACCCACACTTTTTATGAAAATGAGTTATTTTGACTATCTTATACATCTAAGGCAAAGACATCATCTGTTAAAATCTGGTAACAATATTCCAATTTTTTCCACCAGAAAAATTGATTTATATTTGAGTCATTTTCATTTACAAATGCAAAAGTGTGACGAGCAATTTTCTTATTGTTTTTTAAGGAAGCTATGTTTGGTCAATTAATAAATATACGTTAAAACATTGATACATTATACATTACATTATACATAAAACATCTATTATCTTATCTGGTTATTATTTAATAAAAATAGAAAATATTAATAAATTAATCGTCAAAATGTTACGCGACACGGTTAGTGCGAAACTCATCTTTCCGAGTTCTTGCCATTGTAGTACAAATTATACTATTGAAAATACTGCACATTTGCATTAAAATTGAAGTTTATATGAATTGTTACTCAACTAAAAAAACATCAAGCAGATTAAATTGGTAAATATGCAGTTTTAGGCCGACATATTTTCTGAGAATTTTTCATGTCACAAACGTGAGCACACACGTTTGCGTCGATATCTGTGGTAGTTTTTTTGAATATTAATACTGACAATACTGTTGAAAAAGGCAAACCGTTGCCATGTGCAAACTGTCATTTTGCCGAGAGTGAACTGTTGTGATAGTACGGAAGATCTGTTATTTTTATTTGCTAATTCAATTTTGTAAAGCATAATGTGTCAACGACATGAACATACAAAAGCATTATATTTGGGTTGATTTTTGTAAGAACATTAAGCGTTGTGGTAAACATTACATTTTATAAATTTCATGAGAATAGGACGTGTTTTAAATTATGTTACGGCAGGCACGTTCACAAAATGTCACTAACATGGCTATACTACACCGCGTTTGTACAAACTGACCATGTTTATGAACCTTCACATCATTTTAAATTATTAAACTTTATATTTATTCTCATTTCATATAAGAAATCGGTATAATAATATTTCCAAGCCTGTTTCTCTAACCTTCAACTCTCTAATCTTCATTATATATATATATATAATTTGATTAATTTGTTTTCAAAATATGAAAATAAACACAAGATATATTCAGTTTGTCCTGTATATATTTGTTTCCCCCACACATATATATATATATATATATATAATATGCATATATATGTAATATATACACTATATACATATATATATACTATATATATATCCCAGATAGTACATGCACCATACTATATCATATATATACACCAACCTATCATATATATGCACCAATATACTGAAACATATCACGGATTTTATGATGATGCAAAAATGAAATCGAAAAAAGTCAACAACACAATTTTTTTTTAGCACAGCATGTACTCGACCGAGATGTGTCAATTTTCTGTCAAAGGTTCGTATACAGTGTGGTCCTCTAGTGCTAATATCAATGTGATATTTAGTATCACCGTACTCGAGATATTCACGATGCCTCAGTTTACTCCATGTCTTGGTTTGCCCCATCTAACCCTACGATATTTGTTTATTACTTGAACAACATAGCTAGCCTTCTGGGTTGCACAGAACAGGAGCAAGCGTGTGACAGATATGTATAACAAAATTATTTTCGAAGTATAAATCAGCGTGAAAAGTTTACTGCAATAACTATTACCGTTATGAGTTATAAAAATAAATTTACAAACCCTACTTAATGGTGTCCAAAAAGTCTTTCAGTCTTAGTTGACTGTGGAAAGACAAAGGCATGTCTTGGTTTAAGTAATTTTATTAACATGACAAAAAATAATTTATAACATGATTTTAGGTAATTGTAAGATATGCCTTTATCTTTCCAAAACTAACCAAGATCGAAAGACTTTTTGGACTATTATATTGTTTATACTAATTGAACAAATTTAATTTGAAATTACGACGTAAAATTGACTTTATTACATAAGTTAACTATACGTAATCCAAGATAAGTTCCAATACACATCATCAATAAAAGGTTACTAAATGATGACATTCACACGGTGCTGACACCTTGTACCTCGTATTTTTACAGTTCTAATAAATTTTAATCATAAATAATCTTTCTTTATATAATCTAATTCTCTAATTCTCGTGCAGCTAAATCATCGATAGAATATGTCGCTTTTCAAACGTAGAACTAAATTACAAATATACGATCTAGCAACTTTTTATTGATTGATTTATTTTATTCATTTTACTGTATTGGTAAGTCGCTTGGAGGACTATATATGAGAAAAAGACTAATCTGATTGGCTATGTTTATTAACTAATGCAATGTGTAGACACTTGTTATGAAATACTTAAACCTATATCACTAAAATATTTGTAATCATTGACAACAATTATTGCTTTTTTACTATTTAGTTTTATTTTCTCGTGGCTATGATGATGATGATAATAAAGTTGTATTTGTCCAATAGAACTATGACCTATTTACAGGACAAAACAAAATAAAATAAATGAACGAATATGTATAACATGAATATGATAACGTTAACTTTAATAAATTTTGTTTAATTCTCGATAGTGACGTAATCTTTTAACACATTCACTGTGGTACCAACGCAACAATATTTATCTGGTAATGCATCAAGTTTCACAAACAAACAAATTGCTACCATAGCGAACGTGTTAAGATGAATATGTCGAGTTATATATTTTTGAAAAGCTTAAAAAACCCTCATTGTAAAAGTCAATGATAGTCAAAATCAATAATAGTTGCCATTTAAAAAATACAAGTTTTTGTTATAACTCAAAACCGATACTCTGCAGGAAAAATTATGCATGTCACTGAATTTTACGGTAAAAAATGGATTACGAATATTGATAAAATATATTAAACTATAAACACGGAATAACATCAAACATTTCTAAAATAGCCCAAAAATCAATTTTCGGCTCTAACTCGAAATCATATGGTTGTTACGTAATTTTTTATTTGACCATTCAAATCCCCACATAAAAAGTAGAAAAGAATGTAAAATTCGCAACTTTTATCATTTATTATAATATACAGGGTGGGGCAAAAGTAATGTCATAATGTGAATGCGCCATAATTTTTGCAAATGGCGTCAAATGTCATTGTGCTGTGACATTTGTGTTGTAGACAGATAGAGAATTAGTTGACAACAAGCAATGGAGCGATACACACCTGAGGAACGCGGAATTATTGTTGCTGCTTATTTGACCAATTTCCGGTCTGTTGTTTTAACGCAGCGTGAATTTCGTCGTCGTTTTCCTCATCGTCCTGCACCATGTGCGCGAACAATGAAGCGTATGGCTGAACGTCTCGTGCAAAGTGGGTCCACTAGAGATGTCGCAAGAAGTGGCCGGCCTCGTATTGCTCGTTCGATCGAAAATATCGCTGCTGCGGCCGAGGACGTCCGAGAGAGTCCACAAACATCGACGAGAGAACGATGCACACAATTTGGCATCAGCAGACGTTCGTTGCATCGAATTTTGGCGAAAGATCTGAGGATGTTCCCTTACAAAGTGCAAACCATTCACCAATTGCTGCCTGCTGACCGTCAAGTGAGGTTAACTTACTCACATGCTCTGTTAAACCTGGTGCAAGAAGAGGATGATTTCGTATCCAAAATCATAATGAGCGACGAAGTCCATTTCCACTTAAGTGGTTGTGTGAATAAACAAAATTCGCGTTTCTGGGGCACGGAGAATCAAAGTGACTGTTTGGTGCGGCATTTGCAGTGAAAAAGTGATTGGCCCTTATTTTTTCGAGGACGCTGATGACACCACCGTAACCGTAACTGGTGAGCGCTACAGACAGATGTTAAACCAGTTTTTTTTTCCCCAAGTTGCTGAATTGGGTCTCCAGCATTGTTGGTTCCAGCAGGATGGAGCAACCGCTCACACAGCTCGGGCAACGATACAGATTTTGAACCACCAATTTCGGCGGTTTTGGCGATTTGAACTGGCCGGCCAGATCGCCAGATCTCACGGCGCCAGACTTCTTCCTTTGGGGCTTTTTGAAATTTCGCGTTTATCACAACAAACCACAAACCTTGCAAGTCTTGAAAGCCAACATTGAAGAAGAAATCACCAATTTGGAGCCAGATGTTTTGCGAACAACAATTCAAAATGCCGTAAAACGAGCACAAATGTGCATCAACTCAGGAGGTGGTCATTTGACCGATATCATTTTTTCAACTTAACGTCATCAATTTTACACCTTCAAATAAACTTTCCGTGAAAACAGAGCCCAATTTTTTTAATTTTTAACAAAATGACAGCCAATTCACATTATGACATTACTTTTGCCCCACCCTGTACATACTACTCCGCAAATACAACGAAAATGGAACACACTGCACATATACGAATTGGAGTGATGAATATTTTATTTTTTATTTTTTTAGGCATATGGTAAAACTTTTAGAAAAATGATTCTAGATTGCTTGCAAAAAGAGCCTTCTAAACGTCCTAGTGCTTCTGAATTGTTAAAACATCCATTCTTTAAAAAAGCAAAGGATAAAAAATATTTGCAACAAACCTTAGTGGCTATAGGACCAAGCTTAGAAACACGTATACAAAAGGTAAATTTTTTGTTAAAAAATTATAATAGAGAATAAATTGAAATATTTTTAATGCATTTGACTGCCATGTGCATATACAGGTATGGTAAACTATTATTTACATATAAGTACTTCAATGAGTAAAACAAAGAGAAGTAGGAATAAGGTATTAGAACGAAAGAGATGTAGGGCTATGCTTGTCGCCTGTGTTACATCGTGCGAGTGAAAAGCGAACGACGGCCGATGAATTGTCGACAGTGGAGGGTTTCTCTAACTTTGTCGTTTACTTTGAGTTTCTCGTTTCGTTTCGCTCGCACTCGGTCAAATAAAACATGTAAATAATATTTTACCATACCTGCATTTTCACGATCTAGGGGTCGAGATCGGAGAAAATCCAAAACGGCACCTCTGGGTCCCGTCATCAGACAGGCTGCAATATATTTTCTATGAAAATTCGCTAAATATATTTATAACAAACATTAAATTGTTGGGTAGTTTTCCGCACCATCTTCGAGGTACTCCCTCAGGTGCGTTGTCTCGGTAGGTCGAGACTTCGCCTATACCCCTACCGCATCATCAAACTCTCCTACGTGGGTTACTACGCTTAACCCACAGCAAACAAGTCAAGGTCAATTCAAAATCTTGCCCTTTGCAATGCAACTCAATGTAGCTTGTTCTTCTTGAACCAATTATTGTGTTGCACTAATTTACTTAGGTCTTCTAGCGCTCCAACATCCCCTTCTATATCGTCGTTTCTTCCCGAATTCCACATTTACATCAACTTGCACCGCAACATTCTATTTGTTGACTTGCCTTTTTCGAAGATCAATTTCTAAAAGAAATCCATCTTATATCTGACTTAACTTGAATTAAGCTTATTGTTAGCTTAACAATAAATGGTAAAACTAAAGATCAACTTGCATCAACTAAACCCCATAAAAACTAATATCGATAGCGCTTAGTGCAATTTTGGCAGAAGTTCCGAAATTTTCCTTATTTTTAAGTATTAGGTAGGTACCTAATCGGGAAACTAACCGCACCGGATCTTTATACCCACACAGTTGCCTTATTTTCACTTTGTTAGTGAAATAACTACAACAATTGTATGAAAGCACTAAATTTAGTACAAAAAACGGGGGAAGTTTAGAACAAGGAATATTAAAAGAATGCCACGAAGAAACCGGAATTATTAGAATACTTTTTTTTTTAGTAAAGAGGTGGTAAAATAAAAAGTTAATCGAGAAACTTGGGCATTAAACATTTTTCGAAGCACAATTCGTACACGAACGATGTCCCAAATAAATTAATTTTGTTTTTAATTCAACATTAATAAGGTATTAAATACATAGTTTAAAAAAAAATTAATATATTAGGTATTGTATCTACAGTGACAAACCTAAAGTTGGACACAAATGGAAAACTTTTTTATTTGAAATTTTCAGAAAATTTCGTTCTGCACAGTTCGAAACTAAAAATACGCATGTCAAAGTTTGAATATAACCTTCCATATACGAGGGACGTTAAAAATATGATATGGTAAAGCAAGAGTAAAGCACCCTTATTATTGAAAATACACAAAAATGTTACTTTGAAATATTTTTTAGAATTGCTAGAAGATATCATGTACAAAGTTATAATCACTTGTTTCAAAAATATTGTTTTTACGTTTAGGCCTACTTTTTTCTATTCCCTGTATGTATTACGTAAAACGAATTTATTTAAAATTGATTTATTATTGGGTAACATAAAAGTGTACTATCGAGTTTAAATTTACGATCACCTGATGACTAGAAAATGATCATAATTAAAACGAATGCTAAAGCAATCGAATTTTTTGTGTCCAACTATAAAAAGAACACACAAATACGTCGTCTTTCACAAAATTTATTGAATAATAAAAACAACAATAAAGTAATTACGGTACAAATAAAGAACAAAGCTTGACAATTTTATTCTAGAAAAAAATAGGTCAAATGTAAAAAGACAACAATTACATTTTTTTAATTGTTGACTAAGATTTTGTATTTGATATCTTTTTGCAATTTTAAGAAACTTTTCCAAATAACATTTTTGTGTATTTTCAATAATAAGGGTGCTTTACTCTTGAGCCCATATCATATTACAATGTAACAGGTATAAAATTGATTACAGTATGGTTAAAAAATGTTAAAAATGATGGTCAAATTACCAATTAAACTGCAACCATCTCCAAACATGGAACTTTCTACTTTTTACACATTTATGGTATATCCATGAGTTATTAGCTACCTTTGTTTTTAAATTAAAAACTTTACCCCTATATAACAATTGCATTGCTTTAAAAAAAAGTGTTTGTATTCGTTATAGTTTATTATTATGACCATTGGTTATATGATATATGCAGCATACAATAATTAAATACATTAATTAATCACACTAAACAAGGGTTGACTGTATATTGTTAGAAAGATAACTTCTGTCAAAATAAATAAGCAAATTAATTCCATATTTTATTGCAACTTTTACATCAACATTATCTGCCAAACCCGTAAATATACGGGCGAGCGTTGTCGCCGTGACAGACCAAACCTGTAAAATTACGTATTATATTTAATCGCGCTGTGCCGTTCCCGTATATGTACAAATTGCTTTCCTTGGTGTTTGAATTCTCGTCGTGAAGTGTCGTCAAATGTATTTTCTATTTATACTGGCCGAAATATAATATATATGTGATATAATACACGTGGAATTTTCAGAATTAAATTTTTTCATAAAATAACCCGGCCCAGCTAGACATATCACATTAAACAAACGCAGCAGTCAACGGATTAATATACAACATGATTATTTAGCTTTTATCATTATTAGGCATCAAAAAGACAACCTGGTGCCTCGGGGAGGTTACATCGTAAGGAAACGGGAGAATGGGTGTGGTCCAGTGAAGACGAAGGCGGAGGTTCCACCGATAGTGATACAGACTCGAGGCCTATGAACACGTTGGCTTCGGCGGGGTCTTCGGGATCGGATCGTGATGAAAGTAGCGAAAGCGATCCACCTCCAGTGAACTTGGTGCTAAGAATGAGGTAAGATGGTTGATCGTGTTTTGCATTATTAAATATCATTTGGTTTTACATCTCAGAAAATTTTTCCATCAATTCCACGTCACTAGACGTATTTATCCTTGTCAGTCTGATCCTTAAACTCCCTCGAATTTGACCAATATTGACTACAAAAGATGTTTTGTTTAGGAATGCAAAGAGAGAACTCAATGATATCCGATTTGAATTTGCAGTAAGCAAAGATTCAGCTGAGGGGATAGCTAGCGAATTAGTAGGGGCCGGACTTGTCGACAGTAGAGATAGTTCGGTCATAAGCGATAACTTGCAAAAACTCATTGAATCAAGAGACTCCCTTAAAGTAGTTACTTTTCCATTGGTAAGTTTAACACGAGATTCAGTGTATGCTTGTTAACATTTAATTCATTTCAGAATTCTGGTTACAGTGCTAACGAAACGCCCGATGACAAAGCTCTCATAGGATTTGCACAGATTTCCATAACTGACTGAGATCTACTAATTAGAGTCAATTTAGTATATCTTGTGTGTTGAAATCTACTGATCAATTTTGTACATATTGTAGATATTATTAGTAGTTTTCTAATTAGTTGTTTGAGTTATATATTGATTTCCATCTATAGAACTGACCCTAACTCGAAATTTATTTGATTTGTAGATTTCGTATCGAGCACTCTGTACTTAAGCCACTGAAATAGTTATTAAATTTGTTTTTATATTTGTCATAAATTTTGAGTTTTTTAAAATGCAGTCAAACTTCTATCATTTATACAGAATTTTTGTACCGAACATTGTTCTCTATTAGACGAAAATACATATAAAAAACTGTTACTAAATAACAATGTAAAATTTCTATAAGTATAACAAATGTTTTAATTCAAACTATAGTCTATCCAAGCAGCTTGCCAATACATGTCATCAACAAAAAGTTACTAGATTGTATATTTGTAATTCAGTTCTACGTTTAAAAAACGACATATTCTATCAATGATTTACCTATCCACACCCATACCCATACTATATGGTATAAAGAAAGACTACAATTATTTAGAAATGTCGAAATAGGAGGTATAAGGTGACAACACTGTATAAAATGTAATCATTTAGTAATCTTATTGATTATGTGTATTGGAACCTATCTTGGATAATGTATAAAATGAAATTTCCTAAGTAAAAAAATATATAAATAAATAATAAATATATAAATAAATAATAAATATATAAATAAATAATAAATATATAAGTAAATAAATATATGTACAGGGTCCGGTCGAGGAAACGCATGTTTTTTAATTAAGCATTAGTCGGAAACTATTAAGTTTAAAAATATATATTTATACCAAAATGAAGCTTACATTATGACAAATTAAAAACATTATTGGCTCGTGTGCGAAAAATCACATCGTGGAGATGCCCCTCATTTTCTGTAATGTATGATTCTGGGTGCTCCCTGAAGCTGCGAACTGCATCAGTCAACGTCTGTCGCGGGAGTTGATTGTTTCTGTTGAATTTCTTCCTTCAGTTGTTGCAAAACGTGCACAATTTGTTAGTGTGTACGCGTGATTGCACGGGCCGGTATTGAAATGATTTCGGAAATCCCGTTGCGTTTGGGTCACAAAACTGCCATTTTCCAAATAACGCTTCATGTCGAATGTACAGTGTGTCATGTTCCAATCCATGCTACCAACTGATTTGTCATCTCCTACTGAACTCTTCCACTCTCCACTCTGATTACTCGACCTGCAGTACTAACCATTTAAAAAACATGCGTTTCCTCTGCCGGACCCTGTATTATGTATTCAAGAGTGTTTTTTTAGCATCAGTGTAAAAGTAAATTTATTCATCTTAAAAATGGCCGATGCAAACTTTTCAAAAGGATTTCTTAAATTTATTTAAATGGGCGTTCTAAGAGGGTTTAAATTGATTTTAAAAGGCATTAAAATATTTACTGAAAGGTGTGTACTATTTCTGTACAACAAAATTTTTGTTCAGGATTTACCGACTTTGTTATATAGAAGTTTGACTGTTATTAAATTTTATGTCCATAGTTTTGCATGTTAATCGATATAGTGAGCCATATTTGATATTTTGATTTAGGCAACAATTTTATTTAACAATGGATTTAGTGGCTATGTAAAAAAGTTTAAATTTCACATTAATTAAAAATTTATTAAAGAAAAAACAAAGTTTTCGATGATGTACTCAAATATGAAATTATGGCTGTACTCATTTAGTAGTAATCTGTCAATTCACTATTGAATTTTTGTAGTTTTCATATTTTAGATTTTTAGCAGAATCTTCCTTAATACTATTTTATATATAGGATAATGAAAATGGGCTAGAGTACCAAGTAATTGCAATAGAAATGACTGCTATTACGGGCTCTGTAGAAATTGTAAATATATATTTATTTATTCCAGTATAATGTGCATTATAAAAACTTTTTCTTGTTATAATGTTACTTTTTATTTTTATGAAATTTTGTATAAATATCAAATTTATAACTTAATTTTGATTTTATAAACGATTGCTAAGAAGAAAAAGTGGTTATATACAGAAAATAAGATTGAAGGTGTTTTTAGCGTTATAGGTAGTTTGTTGGTGCACCATCTATGAACGTTATAGGTAACTAACAACGTCAATAAATAAATTATTTTGACAGATTTCTGTAACTAATTTTTAATGTATTTCATAAACATCTGTAAAACCATATATTAATTGTAGTTGATATTTATGTCCATAGAGGGCAACAGATTACATCTGTTATAGTACCTGTTCTAATTGCAAGTGTAAGAACCTCGTTCTTTTGCGGCGATAGTAAAAAACAAAATTTTTTATTTATTGCAATATTTTCAGCTAGAGTTTATATGATTTTTTCTAGTAATTTCTGTAATCTATTTCTCAGTTATTATTTATTGCAAAAATTTAAGATTTGTTTATACTTATGCAAATAGATATCTATTCAGCTATCAAATTTATTGAAATCCTCCAACCGCACGATCACCAAACGTTTACAACAGGTGAGTTCGGCGGCCGACAATAAGCACTGCCACACGGCAATTGGGTGCAATTGTTTCATTTATTTAAGGGCCGGCCTTTCCACCTCCCAGTAAATTTATCTGATAGATATTTACCAAGATAACAATTATTCCAACAAACGTTTCCATGGTAAATACTTGCCAGATAAATTTATCGATAGGCGGAAAGACCGGCCTTAAACCTTCCAATCACGTGCAATTACCGTGTAACAGTGCTTAGCCGCTGAACTCGCCCAATGATTTGCATCTAGTGAACGCGGCCAATTTTATTCTAACCTAAAAATTATTATAACCAAAAATGATAATATGGTTTTCTTAACAACGTTATCGTTAGCGATAAAAGTAAGAAAACCGCTACGAAAATATTTGAGAACGGGTTTTACGGACAGCTTAAGGATATATGTACGAGGAGGCAGTGGCGGTCACGGATTGCCAAAGTAAATTTTTGTTTACGTTTAGTATTATTTTTTTTAATTTTGCCGTACAGATTCGGTGGCGTTGGGGGTCAAGGAGGTGACGTTGTAGGAGTTGGAAAATCCTCGATTAATTTGGATCACACGGCGAAGTTGAATACTAATAGACAATTTTTGGCTCCGAACGGATCGAACAGTTCCCATAATTTTATTTTAGGGCCACCAGGAGAATCCCTTAAAATTGAAATTCCAGTAGGTGTTACTGTTTATACTGACGAAGGCAAAAAATTAGGTAGTTACTAATTTGATTTTTGTATCGATTAAAAGTTGAGTTATTTTTCGTAGCGGAAATAAATGAGGAAGGCGATCAAGTAATTTTGGCAAAGGGTGGGCCGGGAGGTCATCCTAATAATGGTTTTCTTGGCGTCAAAGGTCAAGCTTACTCGGTGAAGTTAGATTTGAAATTAATTGCCGATGTTGGGTTAGTAGGTTTTCCCAATGCAGGTAAGAGTACCTTATTGAAAGCAATATCAGATGCAAAACCCAAGATAGCCAGTTATCCATGTAAGTGAGAGGTTATTTTTTTAAAGGGAAATTTTAGAAAATTACGTTTTAGTTACAACAGTTAAACCAAATGTAGGTATGGTGACTTACAAGGACCTGCGGCAAATTTCTGTGGCAGATCTTCCAGGCTTAATTGAAGGTGCACATGCTAACCGAGGAATGGGCCACGAGTTCTTAAGACATGTCGAAAGAACTAAGCTCTTGCTTTTAATTGTAGATATAAATGGATTTCAGTTGAGTCATCAATATGAGTATAGAAGTTGTTTGGACACGATAGTTTTGTTAAATAAGGTTAGCAATTGTTCCATCTATTTTATTAAAAACAAAATATAGATACAAACTATTTTTCAAAAATATTTTAATACCTATTGATAACGGTAACGTCTGTTTAAAAAATATATTTATGATTTTTTATTAAAATTATTCATTTTCGTCTACTGTGCAATTTCAAACTTCAAAATATTATAAATCATCTAACAAATTTTGTAAGGAATATTTAGTTAATTTAATCCGTAAATAAATAATTTTGTAATGTCTTCACTTATACTATTAAAATAAACTAAAACAAAACATCTGCACCATTACACGAATGTTGCTTAAAGGTAAGTGTACATTATGCCGGACCGCATCGCAGCGCAAAACTTTGCAACCAATCGTTATCAAGCAACAGAGATCCCGGAATTGACTAACGTAAAATGGTTGCGCTACAATACGACCCGTTGCGCCCTGGCATAACGTAGGCTTACGTTGATTGATACTTTGACAAAAAAGTATACATCTATTGCACGAGAATTGATCCCTGCATCGTAGCAACTGTGGGTATAAGTTAAAACTGTAGATCAGAACGTACGTTTCGTATTTTCGGTTGCATTTGAAAATGATTGAACCAATTTGGCTCAAATTTTTCAACAAGTTTTCGAGTGTTTTGGCCAGTTGTACAACAGCCGATCATCGTTGATTGTTTATCAGTCACCATAGAAATGATGGTCTAAACAATTATTTACATGGTGATTTACTGAGGTTCGGCAGTGATTGGCTGTTGAGCAACTAGGGCTAATAGTCCAACGTTACATCAAAATGTTAATTTTTGTAATTATCATTAGAATTCTAATTTTTTATGTCAAATCAGCATAGAATAAAGTAATTTTAAGAAAAACAAATACACTCAAACTCGGTTATAACGAGATTGTCGAGACTACCACTTGTTGCTCGTTGTAACCGTGAATAAAAAACCTGTGTATGAGTAAATATAATTTTAAATGTAAGCACATTAAATGCTCGTAATAACGTAGGATCTCGTTATAACCGGATTTGACTGTAGTGTCATAGTAAAGAGCACATCAAATTATTGAAGAATAGCTCGAATAAAAATAAAAATACATGCTTTGTAAAAAAAATGTAACCCTCAAATACGATTAACAGATTTTAAAAATGAAAGTGCTTAAAAATAAGCGTTCTGATTAGAGCTCGTACTGTTAACTTACCGTTGCACCAACGAAATGTATGATAATCATGCTAGCGGTAAAGTTTGACAAGCCCAACTGAACTATATCCTTAATATATCAAAAACTTTATGCAAATTACATATTGTTATATTAGGTTATTAAAAATTACAAGTAAATTATTATAGGAACATCATAGGTATTACTCAGTTCAAACAATAGGTATAACCTATATACATTTTAGATTATAATTTATATATTTTGGAAGATTATGAAAGTGTTTTAATTAAATATCACGAATAAAATTAATGCGGTCAGTTTATTTACTTAATTAAACTACCTTTACGTCAACTGTACTTACAAATTGTTCTTTCTCTTTGAAAGTAATCTAGTTTTAGAACAAATTTTTGGGACCGAAACCTTAACGTTTGACTTTTCATTGATAACTAGGCTTCGGCTAATTATGCATTTGCACACGCAAACGCATATTTTGGACTTTTTCGTTAATAAATGCATTTTTTAATTCTATAGAGCATTAATGCATAATCTGCTGCATTTTCTGTTTAAATTACAAATTTATAATTATTTCTTGTTTCCAAGTGCAAACGGACACAAGCAATTTGGAAATTTCCACAAATTTTAAATAATAGATATGAGGTGTTACCAAAATGAAACAATCCTTGATGAAAAAAATTGAACATTTAAGTGTCGGCAATATTGTAAAGTATGAATTTGCACTAATAGTGTCGTGTGATGTCGAGAGAGTTTTTTCACAGTAGAAATATATTCTCGCTGACAATAGGTGCAAATTTACATTTGAAAACTTGCTTCGCCATGTTGTAGTTAAATGTAATTTTGTTTCTATAATTTAATAATTTTGAATTAAAAAAATTGTGCTTTTTAACAGAAAAATAAATATATCAATGGCGTTTTGCCAAAAGGGTGTAACCTACAAAAAGTAAATTTTACAGGAGAGCACATTTTGTGTAGTCGTAGAGATACGTTTCGTGGAAATACAAATCGCTTTCTCCGGTGGAAAAAATCTGAATATTGTTACTAGATTTTAACAGATGATGCCTTTGCCCTAGATGCACAAGATAGTTCAGGAATAATTCATTTTTGCAAAAACTGTGGGTTTTGCCCTTTTGACAGAACGCCATCGATATGTTTATTTATAATCAAGTAGCATTTATTTTATAATGGTTAATTTTTAGTGCATATTTTCGATGTTTTTGTTGCATATTTTGAAGTTTTTTTAGTGCATAATTTTCTTAAGTCTATCGATAACAAATACCTATACCAATTTATAGCTTTCTGGAACAAATTACGTATTGTTAAATACGTCATGGTGACGTAATAATGTGTCACTAATATAATATACATTATTCAAGATAGATTCCAATTTCGTCCATAAATAAAACCTCATATTTTTACAGTACCTAACTAATAGATTGAAGTCTTTCTTTGCCACGTCATACGTGTGCAGGTAAATCTTCGATAGAATATGCCATGTTGAAAACTTTAAACTGAATATTACAAATATACAATTTAATAACTTTTTATGCATGACATGCAATGGAACCTATCGTGAATAACATAGGTACATCTATTTATCATAATTTCTCTTTCTGTTGTATGTACAAATATGTTGAATGTACATATATATTTACTTAAAAAAAAACATTCCATAGTTTTTTATCCTTGTCTAGATCATGTCTCTAATTGCAATACGAACGTTTAAACTTTGTCGTTGCTAAGTTGATACACTGATAATGCAGACTTTAACTCTCGTACAATGGACTACACATATTTTCGCAGATAATTCTTAAAACATGACACGATCCACATTTTCTTTACAGGAGTTAGAAATGTACAATTCTGAACTTTTAAATAAGCCAACAGTGATATTAGTAAACAAAATGGACACAATACTTGGATATGAAAATTTTGAAAAAATTCGACACCAAATTTTGAATTTGTCAGGTAACTAACTAAGGGTAACATATTTAATTATGTTCACTATTCTAATAAGTTGTTCTAGATATATTTTATGATTATCCCCAAGATGTTCGTCCAAAAAAGGCATTAGAATTTGACGATGTGTTGGCTATTTCTGCAAAAGAACGAGCAGAGGATATCGAGTTGGTTAAAAATAGAGTACGGCATCTACTTGACGTTCATGTTGAAATGCAGAAAGAGAAGGAAGCACAACAGAATGCCGAACTAGCGAGTAAGATAAAAGAGAAATTACTTGAACGGGGACCTCGATTGGTATAAAAATGCGTTCAACTTTTATTTTTATATTTATTTATAAGTGTTGTTTGTTCACTTTTTCGTATAATAAATTTTTGTCTCTTGTGGACACTAATTGATTAAGCTTTATCAATTTTGGACCGAGATTAGCAGCTGCAACTTCTGCTACAATACTTTCACCTAAAGGACTACATTTTTCGATTTGAACTGAATCGAGGTCCTCAACTATTCCTACATTTTTCCTCCATCTACAAAAGGTTTAATTAAATATATTCACCTACTTCAGTTGTTTTACCAAAAATGTTATTACCTTTCAATTCCATTCCATGCAATCATAATACCATTATCTGTACATAATTTTGGAGGAGGTCTTACTAAATGATATTCAAAATTGTCACACACTATCTGAAGACCTTTACATATAAAGTCATTACAAGCCACCCCACCCGAAACAACCTATAAGATAACTACATTAAAAAAAAATCAAGAAATATTTAAATTAGTACCAATATCTGTTTATCCTGGGAATTAATTTCTTTAATATAATATATTCGATGCCTCTCTGAACACGATGGCATAGATGCCTGGTAATTGACAATTGAAATCCCGCACAAAGATTATAAACTCCTGGTATTACTGCATCAGGCGATAAATCTAAAACAAAATATTCACCTCTAATTGGTTATCTGAATTTTTGAAATTTTATACCCAACTCTCGTTCTTGCCGAACAATATGTCTGAACAACTGATTTTTTAAACCGGCAAAACTAAAGTTGCAATCTTTATATTTCAAAAGTGTAGGCATAAAATGAAATTCCAAAGGATTGTCGGCTTTAGAAGCTGCCAGTTCTATTGCAGCCCCTCCAGATAATTTAGAAAATTCTGGAATGTTTCTTAATTTTAGGCGACGTGCCATCTATAATCATTCAATTTCAGTTTTGAAATTCAGTTCAAAGAAGCACACCGACCTTATCAAATGCTTCGCCTGGAGCATCGTCGAGACTCTGCCCCATCAACAAAAAATTATCTACATCTTTGCAATTGCTAGAAGACAATGACCTCCACTAATTAATAAAACTAGAAATGGAAAAGTAACAGAGGGATCGTACATGCGTGCTATAAGGGCATGAGCTTCCATGTGATGAATTGGGATAAGTGATTTTTTGTGGAGACGGCATAAGTATTTCCCATATTTCATACCGACCGAAAGTGAAAGTGGTAAACCTTAAATTAATATGGCAATGTTAAGTATACGTTCAGTTTAAAAATCACAAAATACCCGGTTTGACGGTTGTTGCAATAGCATCAATTTCATCATAACATATATCTGCTTTATTCATGGCACTATTTACGACGTCTTCGATATTTTTGCGATGCAAGTATTGAGCAATAGGTGGTATAATACCTCCGTAACTAAACAAAATTAAAATCAAAAGTTATCAAACTTACATACTTCACATACTTCAAATGAGTTAATTGTTGACAATTTAAAGCATCTCCTAATACCCTTCCTTTACTATCTACAACAGCACAGCCAGTGTCATCACAAGAAGTTTCTATACCTAAAATCAGCGCTTTCTTCTGGTTCGAATAACTTCTCGCAATGTCCTTTAATTTACATATATGTACAATTTGTGTTAAACGTCTAAACAAAATATTTAACATTTTGTTTAGGTAAGCTTCAAGCAGTCACGAACTGTATTTGTCTCCGTCAACGTCCCACGATGGTCAAACACTGTATTATTCCACTATTTGTTAGAACAAGATAGAAGATTTTTGTATTAAGTAAAGTAAAATACGTCAAAATATACCTATATCAATAATATTATTAACATTATGATAATAAAAATTTCATTAGACCTAATTCTCATAAGCCATATACGTAATACGTACATCCCATGATATACTAACTATATACCATTAGTAGTTATAATACCATGCATACATCCGAACTAATACGGACGACCGTGGCATGACCTTTAGATGGCAACATTTGAATTTCTAGGGACCTTAGTATCGGTCATCGTCATGTCATCTACCGTTTCTGCTGGCGAACCTGACAACGAAGTTAGGAAGTATGTGGTTATCATGTGGTAATTAAAATGAAAGCAATCTACGTCATTCTATTCAACCGTTTACAAGTTATGTACATAATATTATGTATTTTGTGCTATTCCTTTCATTATTGATGCTTGGATGATATTGGTGAAATATAATGTATTAATTTAAATACCGAAACGTTCGTGTTCGAGTTATGTAGGGGTTTGATAATATGGCCGAATCGGATTCGTAAGTTTTTATTTTTTACTTGCAGTTTCATTATTATATCTACTTATAAAGTATAAGGGCCGATTTCATAATCAATACCAAGGAGTTGGGTACTTTATTTAAATTAGACTTTAAATTATTGTTACGACGATGTGACTAATTTTAACAATATAGATAGATGTCTTTAATTTTTAGTCAAAAAGTGATTATGAAATTGGAGCTAAATATCGTTAATCAAGTTTAGTTTCAAACTACTGAATATTTGATTTTTTAGTATTCGTACAAACTTTATTTATTTGTCAAATTATTACTAGTTTTTTTTATCATACGATGTGTTTTTCTAACCAAAAGTGGGCAAAGCAAGGCGAATAAAACGATTATTAGGGTCGAATTCATAAATTTAAGTGTACGTATGTCATTTTATTTTTACTTGAAAACGAGATTATGTGTTAGAGTTAATATAAACTTTATTAGCACAACCTTTACCTATCGTATTTTTATTGCAGCTTACTAGCTTGTTTTGTAATTCATAAACAAATGCCTCGTTAAACAATATTTAAAGTTTGCTAAAGTAAAAGCTATACTTAAGTGTCGATTATGAATTCCACTCTTAGATCTGCGGTTGCCAGGAGCGCAGGCCCCAAAGGGGCCTATTCTGAGTTGGGAAAAAATTACAGCCATCAAGTTAATTGTTTGTCAATTTTTGTCTCCTATACTTCATTTCAAAATTAGGAAAAATAGATACATAAGAAACAATTTTCGATCTTGCCGCTAGAAGATGGCAAATTATAATTTATAAAAAATGAACGTTGCTTACAATTAGTCCCTAGTTATATTTTTGTTCACATAAATACATACGAGGATAAACGAAAAGAACTATTTTTTATATCGTTAATACCTAGGTATAATAAGAAATGACTACACTTTAAAGTCTATACCTGTCAATTTTCACACGTGCACATTAATCACCCGAAATTCGATAAACTTATAAAGCGTAAACTTGTCTCGCAAGTAGTCGATTCAGCGAGCGAATGTTTAATTTACTCCTAATTTTGAAACAAATAATAAAAATTATCGTTTAATACAAAACCGAGCACATCATTCTGTTGTGAGCGTTTTCATAGGCTATATGATTTGATAAACATCATTTATCTTGAATCAAAAAACGGAGGCGAACATGATATATCGTGGGCTTACTGCAAAAACCCGATAAGTCCAATAAAATTAATACAACGTACAAAATAATAGTAGGTATTTCAATCTATGACTTAATATCGAGTACATAATTCAGAAAAAACGTTGGTGACTAGAGGTCATTTGCGTTCCTAAAGTGAGATTACCGTTTGATACGAAATCAAAACAAGATTTTTCACAAGAAAAAATACATTTAAATTGCGTTTAAGTCAAAATTTATCAGTCATGCGGAAAAAGAACAAAATCGTATGAACTTCATTTGACTAATTTATTAATTAAACTTATTTAATAATTTGTTAGTAATAAAATTCGAATACTAAACAATTTATAAATTATATTTTTCATTTTATTTAAATAGATACATAAATTAGTGGAATACCCACAAGTCAATTATTAATTTATTATAAAACAAAAGCGTTATACTAAAAAAAACTGAACAAAAACTAATTGAATGTTTAAAAAAAAAAAACTCATTTTGATTTCAATTTAAATTAAATGGGGTGAGTTTGGAAAAACTTAAAAAAAATGTGTTTTATTAAAGATATAGATAGCATATTTTAATGTAGTTTTTAATTTTCTAAACAATTCTTAATAACAATTTTTAATAGTGTTAAAAATAAGGGTACCCTACTTTATTCTCGAGTCAAACTTATATTTTCTGACGTACTTCGTATATGACTGATAAATTTTGACTTTTGATGGTTATATATGGATTTTAAACCATGCATAGACTTTTATAAAGAATCGAATGTTTTGAAAAATCGATAATAAAAAAGTTTTCTATACGGTGCAGACGTTTTGGCGAACACTAGATGGATGCATCGTTAAAATATAATATTTTCATTTTGTTCATATTTTATTATTTATAATGTTCTTTTAGAGATGCACTGCTCTTAGATAAGATTGGTGGTAAATATGGAGAAGGAAGTGATGACGATTTAGGAAATACCGACGAAGATGCTCTTTTGGAAGGGGATGCAGATTTTCTAGGAAGGAAACACTTTACCGTATATGAGGAAAGCGAGGAGCTGGATCATGAACCAGAGGAACCTGACACCGAAGATATACTAGATCTCGAAGCTCAAGATGTAGAACTTGAAGTTGACGTTGAAGGTAAGTATGTATTTGTATTAATATATTATAGATTTATAGTAAATTTTAATGTATTTACAGAAAAAATCAATTTAAATTCATCGAATGTAGGATCTGTGAGTTCAACGACTCAACTAGATTTAGACGTGCACTTGAAATGTCGAGGTAGCTTTAGAGAAAACGAACGAGTAATAGATAAATTTAAAAATGAAAGACAGAAACCACTTGCTAAGAAATACAACATTCCAGACTCTCTTGGTATTTAGTTTGTTGTTACAATAATCGATTCATTTATGTTGGTTTGTTCGTTTTAGATAACGTAACCGTATTTAGTGCTGTACAATCTAGTCAAAATGTTCAAAAGAAGTTTTGGACAATCTAGAGGCACAAATATAAAAAGTGGTAGTAATCATCGCAATTACAGAAATCGATCTGATAATAAAACTGTTTTGATTAATCCTCATTTTAAAGGTCACGTTAAGATAAATAACGATGGTAAGTGGCACATAATATTTATACACTCATATTTTATTTATATACTAATTTTATTTAGCTCGACTTATATGGGATGCTCGGCAAAAAATTAATCATAACTTACAGCAAGGAAGAACGGGACCTTTTATGCGAAAACAAAATATTATGGCACGTATTACAGAACCGCTCATTAACAATACCGAGCCCACAGTACAGTGTGTACCTCAATATCCACCGCCTCCTCAACAGTTTTATCAGCCACCTATTCCACCTGTACATCAGGTTGGTAATTCTAATTTGAACTTGCGCAATATTTTTTAATTAATGTTTTTAATATGTTTTATTGTGTGTTTATTCCGTTTGATAACTTGTTAATCTCGTTATATAGATATCCACTTGGAATCAATATCAAGCAACTTCATTCAATCAGGTAAAGATGTTCTTACAAATGATTTATTCCTATAGGTAATTAACTTTATTTTAGGTTCCACAAGGAATGGCCGTCGGTAATAATCAGCAGATGTTTGGTCAGCCTATGCTCCAGAACACTTTCCCAAATCAGCATCCATTGCAGTTTACTCAATCTCCGCATCCTCATTTTAATTCTGCACCAATATATTTAAATTCGAATGCTAATCCTCACATACAAAATCAGGTTTTTACTAATCCGCAATACATACAGCCTTCTAATCAATATCATCAACCAGTAGAATCCGATTATCAAAGCTTTCATCCAAAACCAGTATATGCATCCATTACCTCCTCTGTCCAATATGCAATACAATCAACCCACGTTTATGGTTCCTAATCAGTCAAATCAGTTCCGATATCATCAGCAGAGAATCGAAAGGAGAAATATCAGTTTTAATCCTGGAAAAGTGGCATTTAGTCAAAAATTATCATCTAGCAAAAGGAAAACCGATACTGCAGAACTAAGAAAAAAAAAACGTGTTTTACCTTCAAAGAATCTTCACGAAGTTCATACAATCGACACCCCGACACGACAATAGTCGAGGTAATAATTTTACTAGCTTCTGTTAAGCTAATTATTCCTATTTAATTTTCTCCTAGGAGAAACCGCAACAACAACAACAAGATGATGATGATGGTGATGATGATGAAACAAAGGCATATCGATTGAAGATTGAAGAACAAAAAAAGAAACGCGAAGAAATCTTCATGCTTAAAGAACAACGACGGCTACAAGCTATTCAACAGCAAAATTTAATTGGACATTCTATCGCCTCTAAGACAAATAAACAGAAACAGCAAAGTAATTTGAAGTTAGCCCGTATCAATAACTCATTATTGGATTCGTTAAAAACCCAACAAAGCATAAATCGTACAACTGGGCAGAACGTGCGAAATAATAATATAAAAATTACTACAAATAATGATGAGTTTAATCACGATAAACAGCATTTAGCTTCATTTCTGTCTAATCGTAAGATTCTTGCTAAAGATGAGTCCTTACTGGACACATTTATTGTAGTCATAAGTAACCTTGCAGCCGGTACAACTGATGTTAAGTTGCGAAAAATGTGTCAGGGAATTGGGGATATTAAGGTAAGACAGTTTCATATTGATGTTATTTTATTTTCGTTCTTATGCAGGAGTAGTAAGCGAAAGACTTTTTTATTGCTTATTATTTGTGTTATCGAAGTAAGTGTAATGTTGTCTTTACAATTTTGAATTCATAGTCATGAAACTGAACATAAGAACCTTAAATGGTAGGACCTTAAAACGAAAATAATAAGATATATCGACGCCTTAATGTTGCTTTAAATGGTAAGTATTATAAATAAATATAGATATTAAAATTTCAATAAAACTAGTATTCGTACTGTAGGTTGCTTTTTTATTATTAGTGGTTTTTAAACTTTGTAGTTTTACTTTAGTCAATTTGGAACAATAACACATTTGTCATTTTTTATACATATAATCATAATAATACATATATTATTTGGTATTACATTAAAAAGCTGTCGAGAAAAACGCCACGAATAAAAATGCTGTCAGTTTCAATAGTCAAATTAAATTCAAATCTAATGTAATTGGTAAGTGGTAGATAGTAATAGGTAAGTATGTACCTACCTATATTTTTATAAAAATTGAAACCAGTGAAATAGAATTCCAACAAACGGCAAGATGCAAAATTTGCTCACAACAGATGAGAGATGCTAACCTCCAAAATAAATGTTATAGATTAAGTAGGTGTCTATTTTAAGTTTTGAGCGTCGTCTCACGTACGGGTGATATTATTTTGATTTTGATTTACAGCGGATTCCGTTTAATCGGACCACGTCAGGATCAGCACGTTTTGGTTCAATTATGCAAAGTACAAATAAAATAGATCCTTGTGAGGGCTAAGATAAATTTTTAAATACCTAATAATAATTACTTAATTTTAAGTAATATTTTTTTTAAAATAAATTTAACATTACACTTAACCTTCCTATTGTCTCTGGGTCAATTCGACCCAAAATTCATCTTTAATTTGAAATTACTTGCTTTGAAATTTTTACATATTATTTGTTTGTCAGTGAGACACTGTTTTTAAAAAGGCTTAATTTTAGATATTGAAATGTTTAAAATAATTTACATGTACCTATACAGCAATTATCTTAGGGTCTTCAACCACGAACCCAATCATTACGATGACATATTAATGTTAATGTAAAACCGGTCGTTTCATCCTTGTGCCTCTGAACTACGTCTTTATTCTATTACGTTTAAATCTGAAAATATCAGGGGAAGACGAAAATGGTTAATTTCCTCGTCTTCAAACAGTTCTAAAACAATTCTAGTCTGACGAGATCTTGCATTGTGACTAATTAGAACAAAATTATGTTGTTCCACTGCTTTGCAATAATTAAAATCAGATTTCATAATAATGTCAATCGGTTAATGCACCATTAAAGATATAAAGATGTATTCGCCATTTTAAAAAATTCCGGCCTACACCGTAACACCACCACTATCGTTGAAACCATAAATTGACGAGTACACCGAGCTAAAATATCGTTTCCAGTGTTCAAGTATAGTCTTTGACACCAACTCGAACAAAATTTGAGCTTCTCCGGAAATAACAAGTCACTTCGTGGTGTCTCTTCTTTTAATCGGAAAGTGAGAAATTCAATTTTTTCCTGTTGTTTGCAATTGGCAGTTCCTTTGGGTCAATTCAAATGATAGTATGATATAAGACAGTTGAGTTTTTACAGTTTAGCCCAAGATAAAAATTTCTCCACCATTCTGTAGTACCTACTTGATTTAAATTTGCAGTTGTTGAAAATGTATGTTATCTCACATTAATTATTAAAAAAGGATTCTGCCAAGGCGTTGTTATACAAACACCTCCAATGTGTTTCTAAAGTGGAAAAGAGCACAATCTAAGGGTCAAGATTAGAGAAAATACAAAGCTATTCTCCTGGGTCACTTCATCGAGAAGATTGCAATAGCCGTCTTTCTTATAAGAATTCGCTAAAATGGTGGTTATAAAAATTAGTCAACGTAAACAAAAGAAAAAATATAAATAATAGAAAAGTTGATAAACCTATAAAGAATACTAAGTATAATATAAATAAAAAATAAAAGCTGTTTTGGTGAATCTAGATGAAAAATTTAAAATTAATTTTATTTTTTAAAGATGAAAAAGGTCATAACGCTAACTTATCTCGATTGGTTTGTGATCAATCTTACCGTCAATTTATAACACAATTCCTAATGATATTGATGAAATAAATTCTAGATATTTTTAAAATAGCGTCAGTCATGTAATAATCGTTAACAAATATTTATAATTACTTCATCGCTTAGATGTTTTTTGTTATAAAATATCGAATATATATCTGTACCTGAGAGGTAGACAGTCCAAACTCCATTTTTGTCATTTGTAGAGGTGACAGGAAAGAATAGAAGTTATCTAATATTTAGATACTCATTATTAATATCTGTAAATTTAAATTATTATATTAAATTGTTTTTAAGAAAATTAGCCACATTGAGGGTTTTAGTTGGTCAGCAAAAATAGTAGTAAAATACATTTAAGCCAGCCAGCTTATGTCAAAACATGAGTTATGTCTGTTTATCTCTCGTGTACAGATATAATCTAAACAATCTGTCGTTGCTTGTTCGACATTAGGATAACTCGCAACATTCTGTGACTGTGTACTGTGTCAAATATTTATTTATCGAGTCTTAAAATAATGCAATTTAATTTAAGTCGACAACAGTTTTAATGCCTTTTAGCATAACAATTGACTTATCGAGGGAATCATCTGCTTTCTTATAATTGAAATTTTTTTATTGTTCACGATGTGTGGAATTTAATTCACAAAAATTGATTTAATTGGATGGTTATTGTATTGATGGTTATATGCATCTATCGAATTATGTGGTGTTTGGTATTATCATTTTATAATTCCACGAATTTGCAATTTTTTGAACCAAATTCTCATTTGCAACTAATTTATTTCTTAAACGTATATTCGATAATTTAGATTACCAATTATATTAAGTTCAGTACCTTAAAAATGTTCACAATTTTATATTTTCAGAAGCTACAAATGTCCTTTAAGGAGCGACAGGCAACAATACAATTCAATAGTGTTGCTTCCGCTCATGCATTTTTTAAGAAATATCAGCGCACAATGCTGGACTTGTCGATGATTCAAGTTGCTCTTAAACCGATGTCTTAAACTTAAGCTTTATGTGCACAGACTCGCCATTTTAGTGGTAGGTTTGCAAATATATTAATTGCTTATCTTCCCAATATATAAATAATATTGTATATACACACAATATTGATAATATCACAATATATACAATATTGTATAACACATATTGTTAATTGTCATTTAATTTTAAAATTTATTATTAATCTATTATATGTATATTTTGATCTATGTACACTTAATTTTTATTTGTATAATTAAACATATCGTCGTCGATATTACGAAGTGACGTATCTCAGTTTTGCAGCATTTGAAAATCGACTAGAAAAAAAAATGGTAGCATTTTCTATTTTTATGTATTAATAAGACAAAAATGTACTGATAAAAAAAGAAAAAACACTACTTAGTAAAATTGTACATGTGAGAAATATAACGGCATCAACTAGTATAAATGCATAATAGAATAATATCTATAAAGAGTTGAGCTATGTCATTTTATCAACGTAGAGAAAATATTATTTAATGCTGATAGGTAAAATATCTCGAATTCCAATGTTTTTGAGTTACATCACTTTGCGATATTGATGATGATACGTAACTTACTTTAATCATGTATATAATTAAATTTTGTTACTTATAGACTATTTAAAATATTCAATGCAATCGATGTTGATTATCGTTTTTCAATGTAATCATAACCGACTGTGGACAGCAACCATTGTTCTAAAACTTTTTAGCTAAAAGTTATAAAATTGATTACCTAATCAGTTTTGTTTTTAATTAAGTAACATGAAATATAACGACAAAAATAACAATAGATAAATCATGCGGTAGATGCGCCGTGAATGTGCTGTGCTCATACCGTCACTGTGCCGTAGACGCTCCGAGTACTTGCCGTACACTTCATGTATATCTGTCGTGAATAAACCGTAACTGTATCGTAGACGCGCCGTGCTCTCTCTAACACATGACTTTGCCAATTTCCTACCGTGATAATGTGGAAACTTGTGCACTGCCGAATAATTGCCATGAACTTACAATTTTCTGTAAACACTTGATGTTTATTATTAATTACAGTTAACATTCGCGTTCGTAGATGGCGCGACGGTATTTTTTCCAACCTAACTTTCTAGTGCGTCTCGTGAAATATTATTAATTACTAAATTACGTATTATAAGGCATCGTTTATGCGAAAACCTTTATTAAAAGTCGACGTGAGGTTCATTAGGTCGTTGAGTTATTATTTTATTGTTGTTTATCTTATTTTTTCACTCGTAGGCAACGGCCCAAAATGGACTTGGACCGAATCGATAACTTCTCGTGTTTTAAACAAGACCGACCGACCGATCGTTGGTTACGACGGGGAGCGGCAGGTCGGCTCGATGGCCTTACAAAAATCGCCTCCACGCGTTCGACTACAGGAAAGAATCGGTCAGGAATCGTTTAATGGGAAGGACGTCGTGACGTCGACAAGATGGTTTGGTCGACTATGTTCTGTCCAAAGCTATTTGAGGTTCACGTCACCAATCAAAAGTTACTAGATGCTGACGTCAGGCACAGTGGTGTCAGATTATTTCAACGCTATCTTAGTAAACAAAGATATAACCTCGAATTTTCACATTCGTAAACAATGTTAAAGTTTCGATACAAATTATTAGGCAATGCGTTACTACAAATTGTAGCTGTTGCTGGGTTAACTGTAGTTTGATTTTAATTAAGTTCATAGTGTGGATTTCCCGATATGTTACTTGCACACGTTGCTTACATGCCAAAGAAAGATTAATACAATTCATTAGAACAAGGTACGTAGGTCCTAATCATTGTAAAACGTTATATAATAATCGAATTGATGTTTAGATAGACGAGTTACTGTCTGGGGGTCGTCTTATATTCATGCAATTATAGTGGAACCTCAATCGTCACCTTTGATAAAGCAGAACATGTAAATATCAATATTATTGATAATAATTGACACTTTTATGACTAACTCTAATGTCTGCTTCTCCTACCGACATACACTGCAATGCATTTTGTTTCAGGGCGAACATATGTAGAGGTTAAAGCCACTGGGTCTTCACCTGTTAAAAATTGAAATCTTGCAACACATAGAAAGTTCGTGAACGTATAGTAAATCAATGTTACCACAAAATTAAGACACCTCATTCGGTAGTAATTAACTAGTTGTTACTAATTACTTGATTTGAGAACTAACCGTTTATTATATGCATGTTTTTCTGACGAAGTGGTACCGTGCATTTCCAGGATCAATTTGTCCAACATATGTACACAGGAAGCTCACATTTATAGTATAAAAGCAAGAAAAAGCGTGTACCACTGAACGTTGTATAACTAATATAAAGCATTACATCTTTGAATATGCATGCATGGTCTTTTATAATAATTCATGTAATACTAAAACTGCGTGTAACTTGTTTACATGTGTATTAGTGCAAACATATGCATACAGATTATTTTTAAACAGAACTAAACTAATGACGATTAGGAATAGCAGAATGAAGTGTTATTTTTCCATTTTTTATGTGTTTTATTACAAGTACAGTACCAAAATATATCAAAATCAAACCAATGTCATAAATGAAAAGCAACAAATACTACAAACACAACCAATTTGAAAATATACATAGACAACAGCTTGTAAACTTAAACTACACACACAAAACAATGTACATAACTAGAACCGTTGTAGGTTGCATGTCGAGCAAACCGTTGTGATAAGACGCATTATCCATGACGATCAAGGATGGTTCCTCTAAGGGCTTTAATAGCTGTTCTTCAAACCACTGTAGAAAATTACTAGTATTCATTTCCCCGTGGTAATTGCTAGTTGTTTTGGAATGAAATAGTAATTTTGCCTCAGGTACAAACCCATTTACTGTTCGTGCATGTACTACGATAATATACCTACAACATAACTGACACAGAATAATCACTACAGTATGTTTTTAAACTACCTTTTTTATCCTTTCCACCTCTTTACAGTATTATGTTGCCACGACTTAATCGTTGAACCCATTTTAATGATCCATGTTTCGTTTAAATATACACATATTGAAATGGAATGTCACTAGTTGGATTTGCCTCATATTCTTGTAAAAATCGCACTCGTATCAGCGATATGATGCAATTGAAATAATGTTCTACGATTACAGTCTTTCTTCCACTTAAATGCCAAGTTATTGTTATGTATTTATATTAATAATACAAATATCTTGCTAAAATTATATTGGTTATTATATTTTTCAGTTCTACACACACAAAGGATAACCTTGATCTGCTCCTAGTTGGTATTATAGTTTCCTTCCTATTACAATACGGTACAGTTTTGTAGGATTTTTGCTAAGTTGCTTCCACCTACATCGTAAAAAGCTTTGTCCCTCAATTTTGCCAATAACGAGTCCAACGTTACACTCATCCCTATACACAATAAGGTACGATAACATCACTTTTACAAATCATTACATCAACTTACGTGCGGAATACATCTCATAAAATGATAACACTTCGTAGTCTGCATTTGGTAACAGAGTCAATGGTAACTACACTTGTAGCACGTGGCTCGCGTGTAGTAGCTGTGGACGCACTACGTACCTTTTGAACTGCATTTAATGGTAGTAATTGACCATCTTCTTGCCGTTCCTTCTCAAAATGGGCTACTAAATTAAATATCTTTTTGGCATATTTCGCGGTGGATTCCCTGCACATACTAAGGCGCAACACGTGCTTTAGGATGGGAACAAAACATTTGGCAGCGTCGCATTTCTGATATATTTCTCGTACGCATATGCCGCAAAATTGACATACGGACGCGAAGCATGTTATCAACGTGTTAGATAAAGATAACAACATACAGATATGTCGAAGAATGCAGGTTACGCAGATATCGGTAGCGGTCGGATAGAGGTCCTTGTATTACCAATTACTTTTTAAATTATCGCATCATTTTTACTCGGAACTGTTAGGAAATTTCATATTACGGTTTTGGTAGACAATTGATGGCGTGAACCTCAAATAGCTTTAGACAGGCCGTAGGTGGTTTTATCGACGCTCCGACGGCGTTCAGATTATATTTCGTAGAAATACACGAGCAGATCGACCGGCGTGCCGAACATGGGGCGGCAATTTCGAACGGAAACGGATTTATAGGCGTATTAGTTTTGGCCGTCTTCGAAAACTCGACGATCGTCGACGAAAGTTTTACCACTTGCACCACGGCTTTCCCGGTTTTCTGGTGTGTGTACCATGTTTCATCCGATTTGATTTTAAATGTATGAATCGTATTGTTATTAAACTTTTTAATTAATATAGGCTGAAATTATTATAGCATAATCTAACTAGATATTTAATTCTTCGATAAAGCATTGTACCAGACTGAACAGTGTGGGTGCGTGCGCGCGCGCGGGGGTGTGTGTGTGTGTGGGCGCGCGCGAGTGTGTGTGGGTGTGCGAGTGCGAGTGCGAGTGCGAATGCGAGTGTGTGTGTGTTCAGAACAAGTCGAAAACGATTAGAGAACTCGTATTTTAGATATTACCGAGGAATAAATAAGGAACTGTGGGCATCAAAAAAGATTTATGTTTTTTTATAATCTCGATAAAATGTCGCCAGTAATACGCATAGAACAGGTCCGCAATAAATCGAAAAGTAGTTCTTCGAAATTAACAATGTAAGAAATGACAATCCAAGCGCATTTCCGGCGATTTAAAATTTTTGCCAAATCTGGAAAAAATCCCTTACTATAACACGGCTTCTTTTTTCTGGCAAAATTTTGACCTCGAGCTATTGGGCCGTAACGTTCAGAACAAGTCGAAAACGATTAGAAAACTCGTATTTCGGGTATTACCGAGCAATAATTAAGGAACTGTGGGCGTTATAATAGATTAAAGTTTTTTATAATCTCGATGAAATGACGACAAGGGATACGCATAGAACAGGTCCGGAATTAGTTGAAAAGTAGTTTTCCGAGATTAAAAATGCAAGAAATGACTATCTAAGTGCATTTCCGGTGATTAAAACTTTTTTTCAAATCTCGAAAAATTCCCTTAGTATAACACGTCTTCTTTTTTCTGGAAAAATGTTGACCGTAAGCTTTTGAGCCCTAACGTTGAGGACAAGTCGAGCACTATTAGAAAATACGTAATTTAGGTATTGGGGAGCAATAAATAAGGAACTGCCGGCGTTTAAGTAGTTTATAACTTTTTATAATCTCGATAAAATGTCGTCATCTTATACGCATAGAACAGGTCCGGAATTAGTTGAAAAGTAGTTTTCCGAGATTAAAAATGCAAGAAATGACTATCTAAGTGCATTTCCGGTGATTAAAACTTTTTTTCAAATCTCGAAAAATTCCCTTAGTATAACACGTCTTCTTTTTTCTGGAAAAATGTTGACCGTAAGCTTTTGAGCCCTAACGTTGAGGACAAGTCGAGCACTATTAGAAAATACGTAATTTAGGTATTGGGGAGCAATAAATAAGGAACTGCCGGCGTTTAAGTAGTTTATAACTTTTATAATCTCGATAAAATGACGTCATCTTATACGCATAGAACAGGTCCGGAATTAGTTGAAAAGTAGTTTTCCGAGATTAAAAATGCAAGAAATGACAATCTAAGTGCATTTCCGACGATTAAAATTTTTTTTCAAATCTCGAAAATTTCCCTTAGTATAATACGTCTTCTTTTTCTGCAAAAATGTTGACCGTAAGCGGGTTTTGAGGGCCCTAACGTTGAGGACAAGTCGAGCACATATTTAGAAAATAAACGTAAATTTTTAGGTATTGGGGAGCAATAAATAAGGAACTGCCGGCGTTTAAGTAGTTTATAACTTTTTATAATCTCGATAAAATGACGTCATCTTATACGCATAGAACAGGTCCGGAATTAGTCGAAAAGTAGTTTTCCGAGATTAAAATGCAAGAAATGACTATCTAAGTGCATTTCCGGCGATTTAAAATTTTTCCAAATCTGGAAAAAATCCCTTATATAACACGCTTCTTTTTTCTGGAAAATTTTGACCTAGCTTTGGGCCTAACGTTAGAACAAGTCGAAAACATTAGAAAACTCGTATTTGGGTATTCGAGCAATAATTAAGGAACTGGGGCGTTTAATAGTTAAATTTTTATAATCTCGATAAATGACGCAAGGATACGCATAGAACAGGTCCGGAATTAGTTGAAAAGTAGTTTTCCGAGATTAAAATGCAAGAAATGACATCTAAGTGCATTTCCGGGATTAAAATTTTTTCAAATCTCGAAAAATTCCTTAGTATAACACGTCTTCTTTTTCTGGAAAAATGTTGACCGTAAGCTTTTGAGCCCTAACGTTGAGGACAAGTCGAGCACTATTAGAAAATACGTAATTTAGGTATTGGGGAGCAATAAATAAGGAACTGCCGGCGTTTAAGTAGTTTATAACTTTTTATAATCTCGATAAAATGTCGTCATCTTATACGCATAGAACAGGTCCGGAATTAGTTGAAAAGTAGTTTTCCGAGATTAAAATGCAAGAAATGACTATCTAAGTGCATTTCCGGTGATTAAAACTTTTTTCAAATCTCGAAAAATTCCCTTAGTATAACACGTCTTCTTTTTTCTGGAAAAATGTTGACCGTAAGCTTTTGAGCCCTAACGTTGAGGACAAGTCGAGCACTATTAGAAAATACGTAATTTAGGTATTGGGGAGCAATAAATAAGGAACTGCCGGCGTTTAAGTAGTTTATAACTTTTATAATCTCGATAAAATGACGTCATCTTATACGCATAGAACAGGTCCGGAATTAGTTGAAAAGTAGTTTTCCGAGATTAAAATGCAAGAAATGACAATCTAAGTGCATTTCCGGCGATTAAAATTTTTTTCAAATCTCGAAAATTCCTTAGTATAACACTTCTTCTTTTTCTGCAAAAATGTTGACCGTAAGCTTTTGAGCCCTAACGTTGAGGACAAGTCGAGCACTATTAGAAAATACGTAATTTAGGTATTGGGGAGCAATAAATAAGGAACTGCCGGCGTTTAAGTAGTTTATAACTTTTATAATCTCGATAAAATGACGTCATCTTATACGCATAGAACAGGTCCGGAATTAGTGAAAGTAGTTTTCGAGATTAAAATGCAAGAAATGACTATCTATGCATTTCCGGCGATTAAAATTTTTTCAAATCTCGAAAATTCCCTTAGTATAACACGTCTTCTTTTTCTGGAAAAATGTTGACCGTAAGCTTTTGAGTCCTAACGTTGAGGACAAGTCGAGCACTATTAGAAAATACGTAATTTAGGTATTGGGGAGCAATAAATAAGGAACTGCCGGCGTTTAAGTAGTTTATAACTTTTATAATCTCGATAAAATGACGTCATCTTATACGCATAGAACAGGTCCGGAATTAGTTGAAAAGTAGTTTTCCGAGATTAAAAATGCAAGAAATGACATCTAAGTGCATTTCCGGCGATTAAAATTTTTTCAAATCTCGAAAAATTCCCTTAGTATAACACGTCTTCTTTTTCTGAAAATGTTGACCGTAAGGGCTTTTGAGCCCTAACGTTGAGGACAAGTCGAGCACTATTAGAAAATACGTAATTTAGGTATTGGGGAGCAATAAATAAGGAACTGCCGGCGTTTAAGTAGTTTATAACTTTTATAATCTCGATAAAATGACGTCATCTTATACGCATAGAACAGGTCCGGAATTAGTTGAAAAGTAGTTTTCCGAGATTAAAATGCAAGAAATGACAATCTAAGTGCATTTCCGGCGATTAAAATTTTTTCAAATCTCGAAAAATTCCCTTAGTATAACACGTCTTCTTTTACTGCAAAATGTTGACCGTAAGCTTTTGAGCCCTAACGTTGAGGACAAGTCGAGCACTATTAGAAAATACGTAATTTAGGTATTGGGGAGCAATAAATAAGGAACTGCCGGCGTTTAAGTAGTTTATAACTTTTTATAATCTCGATAAAATGACGTCATCTTATACGCATAGAACAGGTCCGGAATTAGTCGAAAAGTAGTTTTCCGAGATTAAAAATGCAAGAAATGACTATCTAAGTGCATTTCCGGCGATTAAAATTTTTTTTCAAATCTCGAAAAATTCCCTTAGTATAACACGTCTTCTTTTTTCTGGAAAAATGTTGACCGTAAGCTTTTGAGCCCTAACGTTGAGGACAAGTCGAGCACTATTAGAAAATACGTAATTTAGGTATTGGGGAGCAATAAATAAGGAACTGCCGGCGTTTAAGTAGTTTATAACTTTTTATAATCTCGATAAAATGACGTCATCTTATACGCATAGAACAGGTCCGGAATTAGTTGAAAAGTAGTTTTCCGAGATTAAAAATGCAAGAAATGACTATCTAAGTGTAATTCCGGCGATTAAAATTTTTTTTCAAATCTCGAAAAATTCCCTTAGTATAACACGTGTTCTTTTTTCTGGAAAAATGTTGACCGTAAGCTTTTGAGCCCTAACGTTGAGGACAAGTCGAGCACTATTAGAAAATACGTAATTTAGGTATAGGGGAGCAATAAATAAGGAACTGCCGGCGTTTAAGTAGTTTATAACATTTTATAATCTCGATAAAATGACGTCATCTTATACGCATAGAACAGGTCCGGAATTAGTTGAAAAGTAGTTTTCCGAGATTAAAAATGCAAGAAATGACTATCTAAGTGCAATTCCGGCGATTAAAATTTTTTTTCAAATCTCGAAAAATTCCCTTAGTATAACACGTGTTCTTTTTTCTGGAAAAATGTTGACCGTAAGCTTTTGAACAGGTCCGGAATTAGTTGAAAAGTAGTTTTCCGAGATTAAAAATGCAAGAAATGACTATCTAAGTGCATTTCCGGCGATTAAATTTTTTTTTCAAATCTCGAAAAATTCCCTTAGTATAACACGTCTTCTTTTTTCTGGAAAAATGTTGACCGTAAGCTTTTGAGTCCTAACGTTGAGGACAAGTCGAGCACTATTAGAAAATACGTAATTTAGGTATTGGGGAGCAATAAATAAGGAACTGCCGGCGTTTAAGTAGTTTATAACTTTTTATAATCTCGATAAAATGACGTCATCTTATACGCATAGAACAGGTCCGGAATTAGTTGAAAAGTAGTTTTCCGAGATTAAAAATGCAAGAAATGACTATCTAAGTGCAATTCCGGCGATTAAAATTTTTTTTCAAATCTCGAAAAATTCCCTTAGTATAACACGTGTTCTTTTTTCTGGAAAAATGTTGACCGTAAGCTTTTGAGCCCTAACGTTGAGGACAAGTCGAGCACTATTAGAAAATACGTAATTTAGGTATAGGGGAGCAATAAATAAGGAACTGCCGGCGTTTAAGTAGTTTATAACTTTTTATAATCTCGATAAAATGACGTCGTCTTATACGCATAGAACAGGTCCGGAATTAGTTGAAAAGTAGTTTTCCGAGATTAAAAATGCAAGAAATGACTATCTAAGTGCATTTCCGGCGATTAAAATTTTTTTTCAAATCTCGAAAAATTCCCTTAGTATAACACGTCTTCTTTTTTCTGGAAAAATGTTGACCGTAAGCTTTTGAGCCCTAACGTTGAGGACAAGTCGAGCACTATTAGAAAATACGTAATTTAGGTATTGGGGAGCAATAAATAAGGAACTGCCGGCGTTTAAGTAGTTTATAACTTTTTATAATCTCGATAAAATGACGTCATCTTATACGCATAGAACAGGTCCGGAATTAGTTGAAAAGTAGTTTTCCGAGATTAAAAATGCAAGAAATGACTATCTAAGTGTAATTCCGGCGATTAAAATTTTTTTTCAAATCTCGAAAAATTCCCTTAGTATAACACGTGTTCTTTTTTCTGGAAAAATGTTGACCGTAAGCTTTTGAGCCCTAACGTTGAGGACAAGTCGAGCACTATTAGAAAATACGTAATTTAGGTATAGGGGAGCAATAAATAAGGAACTGCCGGCGTTTAAGTAGTTTATAACATTTTATAATCTCGATAAAATGACGTCATCTTATACGCATAGAACAGGTCCGGAATTAGTTGAAAAGTAGTTTTCCGAGATTAAAAATGCAAGAAATGACTATCTAAGTGCAATTCCGGCGATTAAAATTTTTTTTCAAATCTCGAAAAATTCCCTTAGTATAACACGTGTTCTTTTTTCTGGAAAAATGTTGACCGTAAGCTTTTGAACAGGTCCGGAATTAGTTGAAAAGTAGTTTTCCGAGATTAAAAATGCAAGAAATGACTATCTAAGTGCAATTCCGGCGTTTAAATTTTTTCAAATCTCGAAAAATTCCCTTAGTATAACACGTCTTCTTTTTTCTGGAAAAATGTTGACCGTAAGCTTTTGAGCCCTAACGTTGAGGACAAGTCGAGCACTATTAGAAAATACGTAATTTAGGTATTGGGGAGCAATAAATAAGGAACTGCCGGCGTTTAAGTAGTTTATAACTTTTATAATCTCGATAAAATGACGTCATCTTATACGCATAGAACAGGT